>CM057235.1:9215000-10415000 GCA_029891385.1 Erythroxylum novogranatense | reverse complement strand
CACTAGTAAGAAACAACTTAAAGCTCATAACTTGATATCCACTAAAGGATATGAGACATTATCTGATACAAGCTCGGTATCCACAAGGGATATGAGCTAGTAAAAGACACTCAATCACAACAAAGTAACAAATGAAATTGAGTCTCAAGTGTATGGCATTTACAATTGTTGTGCATGTTTAAAATGATAGATTTGACTGCTTAAAGTGTGATATGTGGTGTTACATAATAAATGAAATAATGTGAATTATGTGTTTACATATGATGATGTGTTATATGAATTGAGTAAACCATCAAAGATGGTAACCTCATTGAGTTCGCAAAACTCACCAAAATTGCAATATTATTTTTTAGGCTTAGAGAAGATCTGCAGTTAGACAAATTGGAGTCAAGCCACCGCATTCGGGTAAGAGATATAGGTCGGGATCAGTTCGCGTCAGCATTTGTATCTCTTTATTTTTGTATCAAATTGTGTATTCTACAATTATTGTACCTCGGTTATTTGAATAATTCTATTTTGTAAAAACTTTCCAAATTGGAAATGTTTGTAAATGAGATTTATCAATGAGTGTAGTAAAACTTGTGATTGAAAATATTTATGAATAAAGTTGGCCCAATTTGTTTATTGATTTCCTAAATATGCGTGTGATGTTCCAAAAAAAATTATAACAAGTTTTGATTGTTTGACTATTTTAGCATGCCACCCTTACGGGGTATGTATTCGGACATCAATTAAGATGTCGGGTACGTATCTTTCGAGAGTGGAGTGCTACAAAAGATATATGTTGACCAATCGAAGAGTAGATGTTTGTAACTTAAGAGAATGCAATTTTAATGTATAGGAAATTAGATAATATATTTGTTCTAGATTAATTAGATCATGATAACTAGGATGATATTAGAGGAAACACTTATCTATGCATTTGTTTCTAGTTGATCTCTGTATTTAATTATTTGCTTTATTTTTATTCTCTTAGGTATTATTTAGTTTTGATTTATTTTCTATTTTATTATTTGAAAATCAATCAAAATATTTTCATTATCCATTATTTATACTAGTTAGTAAAAACATGATTTTTTGAATCCTTGTTACTTTTTCATAGTATTGAGACTCTACTTGCCATTGTATTACTCATTAATAATAGGCATACTTGTTTTAGGTTGTGCTAAAAAATTATGGACACATTAGAGACACTCTTACTTAGAAACTCTCAGTTGTGAACATCATATGTGAAAATATATAATAAAAAGCATGATGCTACAACCACCTAGTACCCAAGCAAGGAATCAAATGAATAGAAAGCCAAGAATGCAAGTAACAAAGGAATAACAACTATTATGTATGAATCCTTAAGTCAAATAGATTAAAAGGGCGCCATGCCATGCCCCATTGATCATAATTTGGTGTAATTGCCATAAGCTATGCTCGGACTTGCCTAAAAGGGAGAAAGCAAGCTGCAACAAAAGCAACCTAATGTTGTCTATAACAAGTTGCCCCAAAGAACTATTTTATGACAAGTTTAGTATGCTCCTATAGAGTTGACTCATAACATTAAACACACATGAAATGTTATCCTTTGATCCACTAGGCATGATCATATCCTACTTCAAAGGTCATATGTGTGACATTTCTCTATCTAGGGATCCTTATAAATATTAGGTAATTTGTGAAGAATGTTGAGAGATGTTGAATTTTAAGGACACGACCAAATTTAGCACTATCAACATCCAATATCCGTTTCATTATTGATAAATACGAGCAGTAGTTTCTTTGTAACGCCATGATTGCTCTAATTCATCCGTCTTTTCAATGATTATTGGATTGGCTTGTAATTTTCGCATCATCCGGAGATGAACCATACGAAAGCGGACAAGAAGCAGTACATCTCACGTGTCAATCCCAAGATTTCATTATTACTTTATTATTACGTTAATCCGAAACAAAACACCTTCGCCACTCTTTCAGATGCTCTCGCATGTTACTTTAGTTTTGTGAAAATGTTGTCTTCTTCTTTCTTCTCTGTATACCCAAACCTCAGGCCTTCGTATCTGCTCTGCTCCTGTGTTCCTTGTCACATACAAATTGAAGGATAAAGATAACTACTTTTTCCGTTGTTCTCACCATCAAATAACATCCTCTTTGTAATATATATTTTGGAGGCCTTGCTTAGACCGAAGCTTTTGGCATCTCTGATTTGGTTGGTTTGGTGGTTGATTGATTAGCGAACGTTGATATTTGGATTATGAGGAAGAGAGAAAGAGAGAATCCATGTGCAGTATGTGGGCACTACCACAAGTACGAGGAAGGCGAGGTTTGTGGGATTTGCGGCCACCGTATGCCCGACGCTGCCGAGAAATCTCCCCTCCATATCAGCGCCTTCCCTTCCGAGATCTTGCCAGATTTCCTTTACTTGGGTAGCTACGACAACGCTTCCCGTTCTGAGTTACTCAAGGCGCAGGGGATTTCTCGCGTTCTCAATGTAAAAACTCTTTGCTTTATCGTTTTCTATACTTTTGCTTAGTTTGGTGTCATCGTTGTATGAGTTGGTCGTTATGTACGTTGAATTTGTGGTCCGGTGATGGGATTCATTTAGTGCATATTTAGGTGGTTGGAAGTTTTTTTGGTTACAGGAATATTTCTGTGTTTGTTTATCTGATGATGGTTAAGTGATTTAAACTTAGTTCTTGTGTCGGGAGAAGATAGGGTCAGTGTTTTTTTATTTCAGGGGAACCGTTGTACTGTGGAAACAACGATTTAGAGGGTAGATCGATCAAGTGGTCTGCTGCTGTAGAAATTGTGATTGAGGATGAGTAGTTGGAATCTTGAGCCTTTCAATGTTTGGATAAACTAACTCTGAATGAGATTAATAGATTGAAGAAGAGTCAACGATTGCATTGCTTGCCGATGATGGATGAGAATGCCATTTAGGCAACTGGTGATGGGCACCGAAGATCATTGTATTGGATAACACCCATAAACAATCAGTTGATGCTTTATGCACCAAGATTGGATTGGCTGATGAATGCTGAATTGCTAATTTTCAAGAAGACTTTCTATATTTGTTGGGCGGTAGGGACCTTTGCAGGCACTAATATTCGGGAAGCTACGTAATTGTCATCTTTAACCTCAATGTCACCATGGGATGATTGGTTGAATAGATGCTATCTAGTTACCTGTGAACTTGTTTGACTATTGGTCTAATCACATTATTGAATCTTTTGTTTTTCGAAATTTGTTAGGATGAAAGCTTTGGTGCAATATGGATATTTAAATGTGTGCAATTCCATTTATATTTCGAAATTATGTTTGAATGTTTTTATGCTTAGGTGAGGTTGTTGGTTTTAGTCAAAACTTGCACTGTATTTCTTAAGAAAAGGAAATGGCTACGTTTATACTAGATAAAAAATGTTGCATCAAGTTCCACTTGATTTATTGCACTACTAAATTTTCTTTACTGTGATAAACATTCATATGTAGAACATAGTGTAAGCCGTCTTAGGTTGTGAATTAGTTCTAATGCACAGTTTACATGTCAGGTGAAGCAACTATTGCTTTCATTTGGTTTCAATGGTAACACTCTTGGATTCACTAGAATTGATATTAGTCACATATTGGTGAAAGGAACAAGTTTGGAAAGGAAGGAACAAATTACATCATATTGCCACTCGTTCTAGTGCCTTCAATGTGAAATATTTCCTCATTGTTTTGCCCTTTATGATGTTCATCCATTGTAATTCATTTCCATGCCTATTAAGTTTTATGCAATGAAACGTTTGCTTATTGATTAGCATTTGCCATATACTCACACATAGCTTATTTTTTCTTTATGCAGACAGTACCGGCTTGCCAAAATCTATACAAGAACTCATTCACCTATCATTGCCTCCAAGATGATAGGACTCTTCAATTTGACGATGCAAATCAATTTTTAGGTCAGTTTTATGTCCCAAACAAGAAACTCATTAGTCATTAACATGCCCGTTTCTTCATATGAATCATTGACTAAATATACATTCACATAATTTGATTTAGATTAATTTATCTGTCATTTCTTTATTGTTTTTTGCTTATGCTTATAGCATTGTCCAGAAAGGTGGTAAAATTTGCTTAACTTCATTATAATGTCTATTATCTTGCTTTGGATTGTGCATATTATGACCTCTAGACAAATGCTTCTTGTGAGTTCTCTTCATTTCAATGATCAACTATCTCATTTTACTTTCTTCGCTTGGATTATGTCTTGACAGTTTTTTGGTAATTATAGTACTAATTGCTCAATCTACGGGCATTCTAAATCTTTATTAGAATATTGATTAAGGTCTACAGACTTATCAACAAAGTTTTAAGTTATTTTTTTGGAGGGAATTAAAGATTCTTGTAGGTTTGTTAGACTCCCTACTCAAGATTTGGTAGTAAAGGCTTAGAAGGAATACTTTGAAAGAGGACTATGTTCTAAAAAGGAAAAACAAAAACACTTTGAAGACATTGAGAATTGTGTTAGTGATTGAACATACGTGATAAAACAAAAAATTTGTAGGTAATTTATTAGTTTGATGAGTACTAACTATTTTCTTTAGATATGTAAAAAGGATTTTTTTGGTCAGCCCGTTTAGGTGTGCCTATTCAGTGTGAAGATTATATATTCCCCAGTTAGTGGGATTCCATAATTAGTGGGATTCATATGTTTTAGGTGGTAAATTTAGGAAGGTTTTTATTTTCTCTTTTAGGTGTGCAGGCTCTATGTGTATAAATGCCCTATACACTTTTTTTGGAAAATATAAATACCCTGTACATTGTTCACAATAAGATGAGTCTTTTCTCCTATGTTTTCCTCATGGTATAAGAGCTTTTGGGTTTTTGAGGAAAATTTTATAGCTGCTGTCATTGCAACTTCGAGCAGCCTCTATTGCTGTGATCTCTAGTCATCGTGCAACCTTCATTGTTGCACTTTTCCAACCAAACTCTATTCCTTTTCATTACTGTGATTTCTTTTTTGCTTTAAACCCTAATCATAGCCTCAGCTAATTTAAACTCTAGTAACAAAAGCCATGTCTGAAATTGCAGAAATTAATTCTATCACTAACCCACCTAAAATTCTAAAGAAGTTCAATCAAAAGATTAGCTTCCAAATATTATAACGACACACTGATTGAATGGTAAGAACTATCTAAAGTGACCTTAACTAGTACAAACCATCCTCGGAGGTAAAGGAAAACTGAGTCACCTATTGGGAACTAGTCTCAAGCAAGGAGAATCAAGTTTCGAAGCTTGGGATGCAGAGGACTCTCTTATTATGTCATTGCTTCGGTGTTCTATGACACCTGAAATTAGTGACACTTGTATGTTTCTGCCAACAACAAAAGAGATTTGAGAGGTTATTCGACAAACTTACTCCAAGGCTAAGGATGTTGCTCAAGTGTATGAAATGAAGGTAAAAACTAGAACAACAAGGCAAAGAGGGAAATTAATCACAAATATGCCAATCTATTGCAAAGTTAGTGGTAGGAATTGGATATCTATAGAACTGTTGGCCTAGAGTGTAGTAATTGTTTTGTTAAAGTAAAATCTTTTACTGAAAAGACTAGGGTGTATGATTTTCTTACAGGCCTGAATCCTTAGTTTGATCAAATATGATCGCAAATTTTAGGAAAAGAAGAAGTCTCATCACTAAGTGATGACAATCTCACTTGTCAGAGCTAAAGAAAGTAGATGAACTGTGATGCTTGAACCACAAAGTACAGAGAATTCAATAATGAATGTTACTGCAGAAATTACTAGAAAAGTGTCAACAAAAGTGCCAAATAAAAGTACGAAACACGAAGAGCTAAGTTGACCAAAAGGAGTGTAGAATAGATATGGTAATAGAGACCTCAAAGATAGCTATATACTATAAGAAATTAAACAAACCAAAGAATGTTGTTGGAAATTGCATGGTAAACCTCCAAGCGAGTGGAGCAATAAGGGAAACCAACAGAAGGCTTCTAGCCCACATCACTCAAAATAATCAAGAAAAGTTGTAGCAACTAGGCGAATTCAGTAGCAAAGATATTAAACCTAAAAAAAGTTACTGTTTTAACTAAGTAAAACATCATATGCAAGTTCATTAGCTCTCTCACGTAACCTATTTCTAATCTTCGTAAGCTTGATAAAGTATCAAATGGAGAAATATGTGTTTTGTTCATTTTTGCTTCCAGATAATCCTTCTTATTCAATTGGATTTAATGCCTTGCAAAAATCCTTATCATTTATAGGTAATATATTTAGGCACCACATGCCACATGACCCACTAGTCCAATTAATTTAGAAATTATGCTCCTTGTATTGTTGCTGATGGGTCCGTTACCACTGTTGCTAGCATAGAAGGCATATAACTTGTCAATCTTATTAGAAAGTGTTCATGTTTTTAAGTTATTCAGTAATCTTGTTTCTATACACAAAATGATTGTAGACATGAACCGTATAGCCAGTTTTTAGGCCTTAGTGAATTTTAGGACAAGGTTTGGGGAAGAGGATTGGACTTGGTAAGGAAAAGGACGGGTGCTATTACATGAAAACTTCAAACCAATCATCTATTAGCGATAATAATCTTTCTTTTTCACTTCTATCATCGTCAAAAAAGGATGTTATTTTGTTTCATTATTTTCATTAGGTTCATCCATTATTTACCCCTTTAAAGATGTTTCCTTCTTTTCTTAAAGGGATAGTTATAGCGAGTTTTCATTGTGATGTGTGACTATGCCAAACACACTTGTGTGTCTTTTTCAATTATCAATAAAAGAACTTATACTCCTTTTATTTAATTCATAGTGACATCTAGGGTCCTTCTATCCCTAATATCATTGGTGCTAGATGATTTGTACCATTCGTTGATTTGCACTTGTATCACGTGGATTTTCTTGTTGAAAAATAACTTAGATGTCAGTGATGTTGTCCTTCGTTTTCAATGTATGACACAAAATCAATTTGGTACTAAAATTAAGGAATTTCATTCTAACAATGCAAAAGAATATTTTAGCAAAAATTTGTCATACTTTCAGAAAGAAGGCATTATCCATGAATTATTTTATATCTACACACCCCAGCAAAATGGAGTCTCTAAAAGGACAAATGATCATCTTTTAAACACCATTAGAGCATGCATATTTCATCAGAAACTATTCTGACATCTGCATGCATAAGATGCCATCACTTGTCTTAGATCCAAAAAACTCCTCTAGCTTGTCTTCCTCACTTTTATCTAGATGCCAGAAATTCTGATAATCTTATGCCTAAGCTTTTGGGTTGTACTACATTTGTTCAAGTTTGCAGTCCTCAACAGGGAAAATTGGAGTCTAGAGCAGTCGCATGTCTTCTTAAGATACTCACTAGTCAAAAGGGCTATAAATGTTATCATCAACTTTCCAAAGAAAATTTACGTATCTAATGTACCCTATTATTTTGTTAGGCCTCAAGTTCACTTCCTCAAGTTTCTGAGTAAGTTCATCAAGTTTTTGATTTAGACAAGACATTGTTGAATCTAAATGGGTGAGGTGGGTTTCAATGGCTGGTAATTTCTCCTGCATACTTTCCATTTGATATTACATCCTCATAGCTGGCATTCCCCGAAGATTGAAAGAACTAGTTCTCATAACAAAAATGGTACAAACTCAATGGAATAGTAACTTAAAAAAGAAGAGAAGAGAAGAGAAAATGGAAAGATCTGGTGATGAAAGGTGATGTTGTTATTGATGATGATGAATTAAGGGCAAAAAGGACAAACTTAGTGCACAAGGCTCCCAGCTTTGCATGGGTCGGGTGAGGGTCATCAATTGTACGTAGCCTTCTTTTTTTATTTTACAAAGAGGCTATTTCTGTGACTTGAACTTATGACCTTCCGGACACAAAGGAGTAACATTACTAATTGCTCCAAGGCTGACCCTCTATTGATGATGATGGAATTTAAAAAAAAAAAAAGAGAATAACAGCTTTTGTGGCGTGCCTCTATCCCAATACCAAAATAAGACTCATTTCATAGTTGCACCCTTTCTCCATGCATCTAATATTATAAACACGTCTGAAAAAAATCCAAACAACATTGACATCTCATTGTTTTAGAAACATACTAGTAGACAAAACAGCAAAAATAGTAACAACAAATAAAATAGAACATAATGGAAATAAACTCAAAATCTGGATTGGTCTTTCCTTTTAATTCTCTATAGCAATATTAGTAGATGGGCTTCTCTAAAGATTCTTCTCGATGGAGTATTCCAAGCAAAAGCTAACTTGAGGCCTAACATATTTCTAGCCTTTTGAAGTCTATATCTAGGGAAGATAAGGTTGAAGAGAATAACTTAGAAAAATTGTTTGACATCTCTCTCTCACCACCATCATCCCTACCATCGTCCACTCTAGGGTAGAATCATCTTAGTGAAATAGGGAACCTATTTGTGTTGAGTCTATTATGAATGATCAATTTGATAGAAAAATTACTATTGATAAAACTCAATTTGGGATGGTTTATCCAAGAAGGTCAGCTAACAATCCTAACTCAAAGACAGGCTGCTCCGAATCATCCACCGGTAAGTGAGATATATGAACCCATTCAATCTGAAATGTCTAGTGAAACAAAAACCCAGGATGATGATAGTGAGTTACCTATTGCTTTGAGGAAAGGAACCCAAGAGTTTACCAAGTGGCTTTTGTATCTTTTATCCTACACTGTGTCCTTCTGTAGATTTTCACCTTCTTACAAAACCTTCTTTACTAATCTAAATACTATCGTATGCCTAGGATTTTATTTAGACATTATCCAAAAGAGAATTGAGGAAAGCCATGAAACTTGAGATGAATGTATTGGAGGAAACTAAAATCTAGGAGATAGTAGAATTGTCGAAGGGGAAAAACCAGTGGGATGTAATGAGTATTCACCTTGAAGTATAAAGCTGATGGATAGTTGGAGAGGTATAAAGTGGGACAAGTGACTAAGTGGTCCTCTTATACATATGGAGTGGATTATCTTGAGATCATTGCCTCAATTGCAAAAGTGAACATCACAAGGGTCATTTTATCATTGATAGCTAACTTTGATTGGGAATTACAATAGTTTGATGTAGAAACTACATTCCTCTGTGATAACTTGGAAAAAGGAACATACATGAATATTCTTCCTGGATTCAGTGACAAGATGGTAGGTAATAAATTTTGCAAGTTGGAAAGGCTCTTTATAGTTTAAACAATCACCGAGGGCATGGTTTG
The DNA here is from genome assembly GCA_029891385.1 of Erythroxylum novogranatense. Taxonomy (NCBI): domain Eukaryota; kingdom Viridiplantae; phylum Streptophyta; class Magnoliopsida; order Malpighiales; family Erythroxylaceae; genus Erythroxylum; species Erythroxylum novogranatense. The sequence continues at coordinate 10,405,763 of CM057235.1, read as the reverse complement.
AAAAATTTGCTATTGTTAATGATATCTATTAGGATACAAAGTCAAAGTGATCATAATATGTACTAGACATTCAAATTCAGGGGGAGTTACAAAATTGTTAAATTATGTTGATGATATAGTTGTGACAGACAATGACAAAAAGGAGAGAGGGCCTTGAAAGAATGTTTCATTTAACAGTTTGAAGTAATGAAGTAAGCAGTTTGAAGTATCTCTGGGAATTGAAGCAGCTCATTCCCAATAGAAATACGTAATTGATCTCTTAAAAGAAATGGGAACATTAGCTTGTAAATTGACACCAACTCCTGTAGATCCCAGCTATAAACTTGGTGAAGCTAACTCACTGGAAACTCATTTATCTACCATATAGAAGGCTAGACGTAGAATATTTGATCAATGTAATAAGCCAATTTATGCATGATCCCCAAGTAGTTCATCTATAGGCTACTTATAGAATTCTAGACTACTCTGAATAGATTTTCAAAAGAGATAAATGAGTTAGTCTTATCCTGACATCAATTCCCAGTTGATAGAAGATCTACTTCCAGATATTGTACATTTTTTGTGGCAATCTTATAAGATGGAGGAGCAAGAAGCAGAATGTTGTGGCAAGATCAAGTGCAGAAACAGAATTTGGATCTATGGCGCTAGGGATTTGTGAACTGTTACGGTTAAAGACTATGCTTGATGACCTGAAGATAAGGTGGAGTGGTCCAATGAGATTTAACTGTGATACTCATTCAGTGATAAATATGGCATATAATTGAGTACAACGTAACCAGATAAAATATATTGAAATTGATATGGCACTGGATTAATTTGTATGACTTATATTCCAATTGGAGGACAACATGCAGATGTACTTACAAAAGGGCTAAGTACCCATGTATTTCAGAGCATTCTTGGTAAGCTAGGAATGACAAATCTGTATTCCCCAGCTTAAGGGGAGTGTGAAAATGGATTTTGTTGGTCAGGGGCTTAGGTGTGCTTAGTTTGTGTGAAGATTATATTTTCCCAAATTAGTGGGATTCTGTAATTTTAGGCGGTAAATTTAGGAAGGTTGTTTTTTCCTTTTTAGGTGTAAAAGCTGTATGTTTATAAATGTCCAATACATTGTTCACAATAAGATGAGCCTGTTTGCACCAAATTAGCAAGGTCAAAGTGTCTCAACAATTAATATCAGTGCTTTTATTTAAGCATTAAACTGCAATATGAAGAAACAAATGCTAAAACATTTGTAAATAAAGGAAACCACTGGATTTTACATTTAAAGTAGCCCTCCTAAATCTTCTATTCTATGACATTCTGTCAGTTCTATTCTTGAAAATGTAGATGTATTGACTTTTTAATTTTAAGATAAGCTGACCTTTATATTAGTGTTAAATATAATACATTTATTTGCTTCTTTAACAGAGCAATGTGAGAAGGACAAGTGCCGTGTTCTTGTACATTGCATGTCGGGGAGAAATAGGTAGAATTACTGTCCTGCCTTTCCCTTTTTCCTTCCTCGTTAACATTTTCCCCTTTAATTGTGGTTCCCAGAAGCGGATATTGATACTGAAGATCGTTTGAAGCTTTGCTTGTGTTATTCCAGGATATTCAAGGTTTCTGGGGATTATAACCATGTAATTGTTAGCAGGTCTCCAGCTATTGTAATGGCTTACTTGATGAAGTCTAAGGGATGGAGGCTGTCACAGAGTTACCAGTGGGTGAAAGAGCGAAGACCATCTGTTGACTTAACTCAAGGTATGTGCCCAAGATGCAACTGTTGCACATCTGCAGAAAGAAACCAGTTACGTTCATTGGTAATTTAAATCCCAGATTGAGGTGCTGACATGTTACTCAAGTCTAAAGTTCTAGGATTCAACCTAGAATATCGTAGTTCCACATGAGAGTTACTAAACTGCAGTTTTCTAGAATGCAATTGTCAATTGGCTTACGCCTCTTCCCTGAAAAGGATCATGAAGTTAAAGAGACTAGTACCAAATATGGGGATATGGTGTTCAACATTTACATGCCTTCGATTTTGCTGTATTGTATTTGTTTGTCTTCTAGGGTGGAGATCCTCATGTAAATGATGCATATATCACCTCTTTCTTCAAAAGATTAGCTCTTCGTTTTTGGATAGTTATTTTCTCCCAGCTACAGTGCTTTGCCACGCCTGAATTTTCGCTTTTTGTACTTCTAGCTGTCTACCAGCTATTGCAGGAGTATGAGCAGAAGATTTTTGGGTCTTGTGACAGTGGCTTTCCACCTTCAAATATGCCATCCTTTAGCTTTGGCTTCCCGAAGGTTAATGATCCAGTTGCTGCTCCTGCTTTCACTAATCTAGGAGCAGCCTCTATCTTTGCCCGCCCTTTGCCAGAGGTAACTGCAACCGAATTCCAGTTTGGAGCAGTGAATCCTCCAAGCAGTATACCTGAAAGTACCTTAGCAACAAAGCCACCAAATGGCAATGGGGGAGACATTCAAATGGATTCATAAGTTTCTGGAGATCTCTTCTATGCTTTCAACACTAGGAGTTGAAACGAGCATGCAAGTTGTTGAAAGCTTCAAAGTGGAAATTACCGCTTCTGGGGGGTTTTGGAACTTCAATCTGCCTTATGTTATGATTGCTTAACTGTATACACTGAGTGTTTAATCTAATGGAGTAGAGTGTTTCTTGATTTACTCCCAACATAAGTGTCAAAAATTGTATTGTTTATACTGTTCCTACTGAAGGTATACTTGTTTTAGGATTATACAGAACTCAAAGAAAGGAGTGAATTAAGAGAATGTCAAATAATAATCTTGGCGAATTTCGAATCAAAAGACTAGTGCCCCTTAGATTTTATCATAAATGCATTCATTTTGCCCTGTTCTCTTAGGTCCTCAGTAGCTTCATCTCACTACTGTAATCATTGCATAATTGCGTCCATTTTGCGGTAGCTTCATCTGCCTTCAGATCCTTTGGCCCTACTCTGTGCCAGAGGATCTCAACCATCCATTTAACTTAAATGGATGACTGAGATCCTCTGGCACAAGGTAGGGCCAGAGCACCTGGGCCAAAGGATCAGGTCTCGCTTCATCTCACTACTGTAATCATTGAACGTTAAGTCGACGTAATTATAAATAGACTTTATAGCATGTCATGCTTTGTGGTTTTTTTTTAATAATTTGGCGACGTGAAATTTCAAAAAAATAAAAAAAAAAAGAAAGAAAAATTGACATGTCATTACATGTAAATCTAATTTGGGATAAACTTATTTACGTATATGCCCAATGAAAATAAACTTTTATGACATCTTAATATATTTCATGTCTCTTTCAATTGCTAAGTTGCATCTGTCCTCAAGATGGGTACAGATCTTCTGTACCTACTCAGTACTCCTTTAATCTCAACCATCCAATGCAATAAATTAGATAGTTGAGTTCAAAAATAGACAGAGGGTATAAAATAAGGGGTACAGAAGATCTGTCCTCCCTCAAGTTACCTTAAGTTCTGGAAAGACCCTTTCTCTTTACCCTCAATATTGCACAATTTGTAGCTATCAGTTATCTTTTCTCTTTCAAACTTAATGCTAATTCAAGTTTGGTTCACTAGGCTTAGGAGGACATTGCTTTGCGGGTTGGGTGGAACATTGGTGGGCCTTCGTAAACTTTTAGGCTATATTAGGGGGTTTATTAATAGAATAGGAAGAAATATAATATTATTCTATTGTTTGAGAGGAGGATTTAAAATAGAATGGAATGGAATGGAATGAACGAGGAGGATTTCATGTTACATCTCATTCTATCCTAATCAGTAAAAATAAAAAACCTCAATTTTTGTAGTTTAGGATAGAATGTAAAATGATAAACACCTTTATATTATATTAAATTATAAACCCTTCATCCAAACAATATTTAATTATGTTACATTACGAACGCTTTCATCCTTCCCAAACAATAATGTCCTAATATTACATTCAGTTACATTCCATTCAATTACAAACAATTTCATTCCATTCTATTACATTTCTTTTCGTTAAAAACCTTGCATCTAATCAAACATAGCTTTAAATTTTAACACTCTCAAACTTGCAAATAGTGTCAAGGCTAAAGTATAAAAAATGGTTCATGTTAGTTTATACCCTACAACTAATACTTTAGTTGTAATTTAGTGACAAAATAATTTAAACACATTCTTTATTTTGTACTTATTTAGATGTACATGATAAAATCTATGTGATAATTATTTATTATAAATTAAATTATAATAAGATTATAATTATGAGATTCAAATTATATTATGTATTGTTCTTTAATAGTTCGTAGTCATTATCGTATTCATATTGGACATTAATAAAATGTATAAAAAAATATCACGTATTATGTTTTTCTTTATAAAGGAAACGGTTGATCTTATAGGCTAAAGTATAGAGACACTTAAACAAATGCTTATAAGCTTGTTAAACAAATTCGCTAAATTGACTCTATATAAAAATTCCATTTGGAACATTACTTATATGTCTATAAAAATTCTCATTGTAATGATTGCATAAGTGATCCTTTGACTTGAGATCTCTAAAATTATCTCATATAGGGATTGATATTGTCGAACCCCACTCCCGGAGCCCAACTGATGTCGGATCCCGTTTCCGGAATCCGACTCCTGAATCGTAAAACATGCTCTCTTAACTGACCTCTCACTTGCTTTATTTCAAACTTCCTCAATTTAACTCCAATCGATACCAATTTCTGTAGCAAGAAATATACAAGTCTTAGGAAGCTAATGGTTCAAGCCTCACCTCATTTGGAGGTCATATGAGGGGTTTATGCCCAATTTAATAGGCCATGCTCACTTCCAAATTCAAACTGAAACTCTTTTGGGACAATTACCATAACTTTTTATATATAGGTCAGAATGTGTTCGCTCTTTCACCATTTGAAAGTAGACATCTAGATCTACAACTCTCATGAAGACTGCAAAACCAAATTCGGCCTCTAACAATGCTCAAAACGCTTGACTAACAACTCGACCTGTGCTGGAAATTAGCCTATAAGTCGACTTATACTGAACAACTCGACTTATCGAGGCAAATAAGTCGACTTGTCACCAACAAGTCGACTTATCGAGGAAAATAACTCGACTTATCTATCTAAAAAGTCGACTTATTATGCAAAAACTTCACAAGTCGACTTATGGGACCCATAAGTCGACTTATATCTATCCGTAACTCAAAACCTAACCTCTACACTCTCTCGACTTATTCCAAACACCATATACACTTCTAAACCTCTCAACTCATTCATTCCACTCCCAACATGCTATAATCTCACTTAATCTTACATCATTCATCTACCCACATGCATTTCAAAACAATTCCATACAACTTTGGAACTATGCTTAAACATGGGAATAAATGGTTGTGAAAGACCATGGTAAATCATAATTCATGCATTTCATTTACATTCAACACAAGTAGCTCACAATGCTTTAGTGGGCATTTCAAGCCCTTTTACAACATGGTTCAAAACACACTTCCAAAATGCTACTATTTTCTCAAAATGCATCTAAAGCATTGTTTACAACAAAATCATGAAATACAAAGACAAAACACTAAGATCTTGGAGTATGCCTTGAGCTCATTCTTCGAGATCCAGATCTTCACCTGGAGATGGGACGGAAAGTGGGGGGGTGAGCTTTCGCTCGTGGGTAACACGTTTATATTTATACTACTAAGCTGAATCTATTCATTATTCATACTGTTTGCAATGTTCTCATTAACAAATCTTATAACTTGCATTTCACAAATTCATCAAGCTAACAACAAAATTTCATGATTCATGCATTCATCATTCTTGCTAACATATGCTAACACATAATCACATAGTCGATGGTTTGAAAAGTCCACGGTTATTGATGAGCTACACAAGTGTAGTCATATCTTTCGAGGAGTTCAAAAAGAACATCCTATGCCACTATCGGGCAAAGGGAGAAGGCTATCTTGGTCAACGCACGTGACTCTTTGGTGGACTTAACTAACCCACATAACACTGAATTTCATGCATAAAACTGGGCTTTATTGCCCACTAGCTGAATTCTGAAAATGGATTTTCATGTTGTAACACCCACACCGTAAGACCCGAACCCGATATCGTTGGTGATATCCGAGTCCGCGTCCCACGAGAGTGACGTATTACATCATCGATTTAAAATTCAAGTATACTTTTTTTCTTTTCTTTTTAGCCATTAACTCCACGCTCACACGGCAAACACAAGAAGTAATTAAAATCCGTGTTCAATAAAACCAGTTTCATTATTACGGTCATTCAAGATAATTACAATCACCAATGCAAGAAAATATTACTACCACAATGGCTCAAGAAAATACAATGCCTTGTTATACGTTGATTGTGGAATACAATTTACTAAAACACTAATGCGCATAACGAACCGATCCCGACCTCTAACCTTTACTCGCTCTGTGAGATATACTCCGTGTCAACCGGGTATTCTTCAGACCTGAAAAATAAATGCAAATTTTGGGTGAGTTTTGCGAACTCGGTGAGAAACCATCATCGATGGTTCACTCAAATCATGCATTACGCACATGGCGTCTGACAAAGATAGACAAGAATAATCAATTACCAAGATGGCGATCAAGAATAATTTACGTAATATGAAACCATTCACAATAATTCATACCATTATGAAAGCAAGATATGTCACGAGCGGTCATTTGTGCAAATGCAATGCATATGTGACTCTTTCCGATTATTCAAAGATTGTGCCCAAGTGCTCGATCGATGTTCAGATGGGACGCGTCAAGGATTTTCCCTCGGGCTCGTGGCTGGTCAAGACAATATGAGAGCTCAAGCTCTTATCAAGAAAATAGCAACTGGGGCACGCCCATTATCTCGATCATGCAATTATGCATGCGAAGATATCAAGATGCAAGAATGTACGGTGTTTGGCTATAAAGCAAAGTGTATCGATGAATCAATGATATGGCTATAAAGCCCAAGATAGCGATGTTGATCAAGACGGTGGCTATAAAGCCCATCTATCAATATCGGTATCATTCAAGACAAGAAAATCATATAATACATTCCCATACATTACATGCCAATATTCATACAGTGATCATTCAATTCACTTTTGCACGTAATTCACGTTGAGCATGTAAACAACCATAAATTTGAGAAACCAACTAGGTTACTCACCTATTACTTCCGAGCTAATGTCGGAAAACCTCTGTGACGTCGGTCAATCGACGCCCAATTGGACCTCTATATGAATCGAAAAAGTACGAGTCACTAAATATGAAATTTGTGCTCATGTTGATGAGATATGCATGTTCATGAATTCCCGGTCCTAACTCAATATTTTCCCATAATAAAATTCTATGAAAAATTAGAAATCCATAGGCGCTGACGGTGCGCAATTCGGACCTCTATAGGTCCTCAATTAAATAAAACAGTGTTTACATGTTAAAATCGATAGGGCTACGTCAAATTCCCGTCTAAAAATTCCGTTTTCTCATAATATGAAATTAAATGTTCAACGAATCCGATGCCTCTGGAATCAGGTCAATCGGACGTCGGACGGGAAAGAAATTGACAACAGAACAATCGGATCAATTTAATACCAAATAAAATTAAAAAAAAAATTTCACGCGTGCGCCTCATGGGGCGAGACGCCGCCCTCGCGAGGCGGATACGCCTCATTTTGTCGCGAGGGCGAGGCGTCGCCCTCGCGACCAGTCCGTCTGATTTCGCCCGCGCGAGGCGAAGCGTCGCCTCATGAGACGGCTAGCTGTCTCGCCTCCATGAGGCGGACGTCGCCTCATGAGCCGCTAATTCCTTCCTACTATCTTGCCCTTTCTTTTTCCAGATTTCAATTCCTAATTTCCAACTACTCTAACTTTTAGCACATAAATCAGAAAAATGCCCACTATACCTCATTGGAAAGCTTATGAAAAGCTCTACAACTCTCAAGAAGACCATAAAAATCAATTCCAACCCTAAGGGTATCAAATAAGCCATCAAACCTTCTGCCTTCACAATTTCCCTCAACACTGGGCAGTACATTGACAATTTCATAACTCACTGATTCTTCAGTAATAAATTACCACAAAAATATGGTCAATAAGTTCACAATGTCCTCTACAACTTTCATGAACAACCCAAAATCAAATTCTATTGCAAACCAAGTCAATTAATTCATCTAATGTTACTGTCCCTGAAATCCTTCACTTTGGGCAGTAATCTTACAAGAAGCATAACTTCCAGTATATAAGTCAATAAAATCAGAACTTTATATCCTTGTAAAGATAACATCATAAACTTCATTTTTCATGAAGCACTCAACACCCAATTCGATCTCTAACAATTTCAAAACTGTTATGGAAGTTTCTGTTATCATCAGCCATTCATAACCTAATGTAGGATCAGTTTTGAAAATCATATCTCCCAATTCTGACTTCTAAAATTACATACCAAATATCAATTTCAAGATAATCTCTTCCTCTACAACTTTTCAGAAGCTCACTCACACCAATTCAGTCCACATCAAATGTTAAAATTGCCTCAAATCAGTAAACTCACAAAATCACACTTAAACTAGGTTTCATCCAAAATGCTCAAAACCAGTCATTAGTAATCAATTCATATCTCCCAATATATAATTCCAAAATAGCAATATCAGTAGCAATGGAAAGATAATCAAATATGCTACAACTTCCATGAAGACCATTCTCCTAATTCCATTTCAATTAATTCATGAAAATCAACAAAACTCAGATGTTATGGTTGCGGTTACTGTTCATAGGCAATGGAACAGGAACTTTCCCATTCAAAATTCACCCTTCTATCATTGAAATTAAACAACACCTATTTCACACTAAATTGAAGCCAACATCCCAAAGTTTCAGTGGCCACTAACCTTACCTCATTTACATTTCTACACAATAAGTTATGAATAAAACAGTAACATCAATCTCAACTCTAACTTTCCAGATTTAATGTTAACCTTAGTTCAACCACTTCCAATGTCTTTTCACATCACTAGACATCAAAATAAATACAATTTAAATATTACCCCAGTCATACATATACTAGGGTTAATACTGAAAATTTACAGCATTAAATTCCTCAATTCAGATACTCAATTAATTATCCATAATCAATTCAAAATCAAACCATATCATTACTTTCAATTCAGTCATCACTTAGCTTTATACCCATTACTTAAATCATAATAATCAACACTTTAATGTCTACATGAACCTTATACATGCTTTAAATCCTTATATTAACTACCCCATACTATCATGACATTTATTTCCATGTAAAACACATTTAAAGATCAAAACTTAAGTAAATACTTACCAACTTAAAACCTCCTTCAAACCTCAACAACCACTTTCCAACTTCTTCACCAAGGATCAACCTCCTTCCCTTCTCAAGTATACACAAAACTCATCATCTAACTTTGATGAGATCAAGAGATGGTAGCTTAAAGTTGCAAGAGAGATGAGTAAAAGGGAAAATTCGATGGTTGCAAATGAAGAGTGTGTTTGGATGAGTTTAAAACCAAAGATACAAAATGCATCTTTCCTTTCTTTAATAACCATACACGTCCGAAGCATGAAGAGGCATTAAATGATGCCTTTTCAATGGCACAAAGTGATTGGTCCATAATTTAAAGAAAAGTCAATATATCATTTCTTTAATCCGGTCAAAATTTTACTCCATTTAATTCCTATGACCCTAATTTCAGTCCCATAATAATATACTCAATATTATAGTACCATTGGGTAGCGATTTTTGCTCCCAAGAATCGAACCGGTTAGCTAATTGGCGATTTATCCGATCCGAGAATTTTCCAATTATTTTCTCGAGAATTAATGAAATTCCCTAATATTATAAAAAGCAGTAACGATGCACTCCAAATAAATTTTCAATCACAAAATCACCTTTTCTACTCCAAAACAAGTTTAGGCTACCACGGCGATTTTGCGGTCCGAACTTTCTCCGAAAATTCCAGAAAAATCCCTTAAAATGTAAAACCATTTATGGTGCAGTCCAATCAATTTTCCAAACTCAATTATCCCATTAATTCCAATAAAATTGCTTTAGGCCCAATTCTAAATGTCATGAATGCATTTACCGTAATTTCATATACACAATTGATACTGTGTATCAATCCTATTATGCATGAACAGTTCTAAATATTCCCTATTAGTCCCATCCTATGCCAAGTTTACTATTTTACCCTTCCAGGAGGGGGTGGGATGTTACAATTCTCCCCTCCTTATAAGAATTTCGTCCTCGAAATTCTCGATCAACTGATTCACTATGACAATAATCATATGAGTCTATATATCCTATACACTTTTCCACTTAATGATTCACTTTTGGAGTGATCACAGTAACCACTCTCAGTCCGTGGTTCAGTTACTATGGCTAACTCATTATCACTTAGTACAGTAAACGGATTTGACAAAACTATCAGTTGGCGATCTCATTTTCTTAGCTATCTCACTTATCATTTCTAGAATTGTCACTATCTTTGGTTCCGATATATAACTCAGTTCGGTATTTTCGAATCTATTCACTTATTACATTTTATTCTTCTAATACCTTTTTCCCATAGTGCCATATAGTCCAATTCGTATTCCATTGAGGACATCTCCATATCTTTGGTACCTCCCTTAATCACGTCAGGGACGATTTACATTCCTTTGGTACCAATACAGTGACACTTAACTCCACTTCACTATAATCAGTAACAATGTACCTAATGCAGTCATTTATCATATGTCATTCACTTTATATTCAAATTCGATTCTCGTAAGACAATTCACTATTCTATAATGTTCACACACTTTATCCGGATATACAGTTTACTCTGTCTCATTTGTCCGATCCAATTCCACTTTAGCTAACCATGCAGTCTTCCTAAGTCACTTTCCTTTTTCTCACACATTTTAGTCTCAAACCCATTACGGTCTTTAACTCCCAAGAGGCAATGCAAGATGTAATAAAGATATATATTTTTCGATGAATCAAAGCTCTATAACACGACCATAATCAAACCTTTTTCCTATTGGACATTCAATCTATAAACTCTTGAGCCAAGAATCACTTCATTCTATACCTACAATTACTCAATTTCACTTTTCAAATATCTTGACTAGAATGTCTAACTTTGTTGTTCACTTTCTTGTTCTAATACCTTTTATCGGTACACTTATTTCTCCTTCGACTTTTGTTCACTATAGTTTTCCAATTCCATTTGTATATTCAAACTCATCATAAAACTTCCTCTTTACTTTCTCGCACTCTTAACCTTTCTTATCACGATTTTTATAACTTCATTTTCCGAACACTTCACAATTACCCCCGATATGCTTGACATTAATTGAAAACCCTAATATCGTAATGGATACATTCATTAAAGCATTATCTGCTCACTAGTTAAGGGTAGTAGGCGTAATTGTTTGTTCATTCTAGCATTGTCGATCTTTCCTCAAATTAACCCAAATGTATCCTTATAGGAATCTACAGTCTCCAAGGCTTTCAATCGCGAGCATGACACCAGTACCATTTATCACAGTCAGTTCAATTTATTTCATACTCGTTCAACATATTGTCGCAGTTCAATACTCACTGCCCACTTTTCCAGTGTATGTTTATCATCAGTATCAGATTCCTCAATTCATCCTATCGTTCTTTTTACTTTTCCTTCGCTCAACACTTCCAAACACATTCTGTCTCTAATCACAGTTACTACCATTTGCTTACCTCGCATACTTCCCTATTAGGGTCTTATTGACTTTACCGTACATCTTTTACCCTTTTCATTAAGTCTACAATGAGTGTATCTACAATTTCTTTATGAAGTTGTCACTACATCACCTCATTGTCAGTTTCCCTTTTTGACCCTCTTGTCTCCATTCGATTCTTTTTCATTTCTCTTCTCATTTGTTTTCATATCATTCCTATCAACATATGTTAATACCTTGTCATCTATATTTAAACCTCCAAAATTTTCCATTTTATTTTAGTATCTCTTCTCGATTCGGGACTCTTTCATTTTCGTTTCAAATCTAGATTCCTCAACAGCTTTACATCATAACCGGAGATCGATTCACTTCACATTGCAATAGAATCACCTCAAATTAAAATCTCACTCATATGGAATTCTTTACATTTCTGTACATACAATGCAGATAATCTCAGTAGTATGAGCTAGGACCCAATTTCACTTTTAATTTTGTCCACAAAGTCTCATCAACCAATGATTATTCCTAATTGTGTTTCAATCCTTCTTCACTATAATGCATAATCTCAATCAAGACACTCTTATGTCATCATTTAACGATCGAACATTCCTTTTTGAAGGTTCCTTGTGCGATCACTTAAATACTTTTTTTCACACTTATTATGTAATCTATACGTAATCACTTTTCGGTTCCTCTCATGTGTACACTCATTCCACCTTTGTCTTACTTTAACCTCTTAAGAACTTCACACTTATAATCACTCTAAACATTTACCGCCTCGTTTCCTCTATGATTTCCATATATCATCACATACATTTCATTAGTCACAATCAACATTACCGTCAATAGATATCCCTAACAAGAAATTGACTTAAAGACATTAACTCTTTTCATACACCACTATTGTGGTTTCATTCATTTCAAGATCTTTATTTCATTCTCACCATATCATTAAACTGTATGTCTCATTCCCTATCCATTCGTGCAACTTGACCTTATAAGGTCATATCAATTTAGCTTATCGACTTATGATCATTATTCCTATTTTTCATTCCGTTTTCGCTACTTATCTTCTATTTTCCTCAAGCAGGTCTATGATCGGGTGTTCACGGTCCCCAATACCGACAAAATCGTTGATACCACTCCATTTTATCTCTATCTATATACCTATCCATTTACCATTTTGTGTCCATGTACACCTAATTCAAGATTTCTCGATACTCCATCGGTAGAATCATCTGTCATCTTTTCCTTTATGATTTTATCATACAATTTCCAACCTCAAGCACCATAATCACCTAACAATTTCAGTCTCAAACTTATGCGGTCTAGTTCATAACCATTTCCCAATTCATTTCATCTATCATACACTTTTACATTCTTTCAATTCTCAATAAACCGTTCTGATTTCTATTGAGCTTCTTTCCATTTCGCTATTATCATCGCCTATAAAATCTACTAATCTCTAACTTGAATACGATGAATCAAAATATGCCCGATTGGATCATCTACATTTTACTCAATTCCAATATTTCCCCATTCATGACATATCTGATGAAGCGTAATTTCCTAACCATCCGGGCATTTAATCTCACTTAGATCTACTATAACCAATAAGCTTCCCATATCTCTAATGGACCTCTCAAGTTCTCAACATTTGCATTTTCTCATCACCATAATATTGTCAATTTAATTGGAAATTCTTAATCGATCTAGGCCAACACGGTCATTCTACTATCACATATGAGGGTTTCTAACCCAAGACAACATCAACCTTCTTATCCATTTTCCTTTATCCTTTCCTAATTGATTATCCCTTTTAGGATTTTCACTCTAATCGATCTCACTCTTCTCTCACTTAATCACTTGACACTTATGCACCCTTAGGCTTTATCCTCGTGCGACTCGACTAGGGATCGATTACCACGGCCCGCAACGACGCGACTCAAATGCATGAAACCTATGTTCCAAAGCGTTTCAGATACATTACGTATTCATCGGGCTCGATACCACCTAAATGTAACACCCACACCGAAGACCCGAACCCGATATCGTTGGTGATATCCGAGTCCGCGCCCCACGAGTGACGTCTTACATCGGTCGATTTAAAATTGATATACTTTTTTTTTTCTTTTGTAGCCATTAACTCCACGTTCACACGGCAAACACAGTAAGTAAATAAAATCCGTGTTCAATATAAACCAGTTTCAGTTATTACAGTCATTCAGTATTAATTACAATCAGTCAATGCAGTAAAATATTACTACCACAATGGCTCAATAAAAATACAATGCCTTGTTATACAGTGATTGCGGAATACAATTTACTAAAACACTAATGCAGACACGAACTGATCCCGACCTCTAACCTTTACTCGTCTACAGTAGATATACTCCCGTGTCAACCGGGTATTCTTGAGACTGAAAATAAATGCAAATTTTGGGTGAGTTTTGCGAACTCAAAGAAGAAACCATCATCGATGGTTCACTCAAATCATGCATTACGCGCATGGCGTCTGAGATAATACGATAATAATCAATTACCGATGGCGATCGGTAACAATTTACAGTAATATGAAACCATTCACAGTAATTCATACCATTATGAAAGCAGTATATGTCACAGAACAGTCATTTGTGCAAATGCAATGCATATGTGACTCTTTCCAGTTATTCAGTATTGTGCCCAAGTGCTCAGTCAGTGTTCAGTGGGGACGCGTCAGGGATTTCTCCCCTCGGGCTCGTGGCCCGGTCAGTACAGTATGAGAGCTCGAAGCTCTTATCAGTAAAAATAGCAACTTGGGGCACGTCCATTATCTGATCATGCAATTATGCATGCAGTACAGTATGCAGTAAATGTACAGTGTTTGGCTATAAAGCCCAGTGTATCAGTGAATCAATGATATGGCTATAAAGCCCAGTATAGCAGTGTTCAGTACGGTGGCTATAAAGCCCAGTCTATCAATATCAGTATCATTCAGTACAGTAAAATCATATAATACAATCCCATACATTACATGCCAGTATTCATACAGTGATCATTCAATTCACTTTTGCACGTAATTCACGTTGAGCATGTAAACAACCAGAAATTTGAGAAACCAACTAGGTTACTCACCTATTACTTCGAGCTAATGCCGGAAAACCTCCTGTGACGTCGGTCAATCGACGCTCCAATTGGACCTCTATATGAATCAGAAAAAGTACGAGTCACTAAATATGAAATTTGTGCTCATGTTGATGAGATATGCATGTTCATGAATTCCCGGTCCTAACTTAATATTTTCCCATAATAAAATTCTATGAAAAATTAGAAATCCATAGGCGCTGACGGTGCGCAATTCGGACCTCTATAGGTCCTCAATTAAATAAAACAGTGTTTACATGTTCCGTCAATAGGGGCTACGTCAAATTCCCGTCTAAAAATTCCCGTTTTCTCATAATATGAAATTAAATGTTCAACGAATCCGATGCCTCTGGAATCAGGTCAATCGGACGTCGGACGGAAAGAAATTGACAACAGAACAATCGGATCAATTTAATACCAAATAAAATTTAAAATAAAAATTTCCGTTGCGTGCGCCTTGCATGGGCGGCGCCCCGCGAGGCGGATCGCCTCATTTTGTCGCGAGGCGAGGCGTCGCTCGCGACCAGTCCGTCTGATTTAGCGCTCGAGTGAGCGTCGCCCTCGCGAGACGGCTAGCTGTCTCGCCCATGAGGCGGACGTCGCCTCATGAGCCATGCAATTCCTTCCTACTATCTTGCCCCTTTCTTTTTTCCAGATTTCAATTCCTAATTTCCAACTACTCTAACTTTTAGCACATAAATCAGAAAAATGCCCACTATACCTCATTGGAAAGCTTATGAAAAGCTCTACAACTCTCAAGAAGACCATAAAATCAATTCCAACCCTAAGGGTATCAAATAAGCCATCAAACCTTCTGCCTTCACAATTTCCCTCAACACAGGGCAGTACATTGACAATTTCATAACTCACTGATTCTTCAGTAATAAATTACCACAAAATATGGTCAATAAGTTCACAATGTCCTCTACAACTTTCATGAACAACCCAAAATCAAATTCTATTGCAAACCAAGTCAATTAATTCATCTAATGTTACTGTCCCTGAAATCCTTCACTTTGGGCAGTAATCTTACAAGAAGCATAACTTCCAGTATATAAGTCAATAAAATCAGAACTTTATATCCTTGTAAAGATAACATCATAAACTTCATTTTCATGAAGCACTCAACACCCAATTCGATCTCTAACAATTTCAAAACTGTTATGGAAGTTTCTGTTATCATCAGCCATTCATAACCTAATGTAGGATCAGTTTTGAAAATCATATCTCCCAATTCTGACTTCTAAAATTACATACCAAATATCAATTTCAAGATAATCTCTTCCTCTACAACTTTTCAGAAGCTCACTCACACCAATTCAGTCCACATCAAATGTTAAAATTGCCTCAAATCAGTAAACTCACAAAATCACACTTAAACTAGGTTTCATCCAAAATGCTCAAAACCAGTCATTAGTAATCAATTCATATCTCCCAATATATAATTCCAAAATAGCAAGATCAGTAGCAATGGAAAGATAATCAAATATTCTACAACTTCCATGAAGACCATTCTCCTAATTCCATTTCAATTAATTCATGAAAATCAACAAAACTCAGATGTTATGGTTGCGGTTACTGTTCATAGGCAATGGAACAGGAACTTTCCCATTCAAAATTCACCCTTCTATCATTGAAATTAAACAACACCTATTTCACACTAAATTGAAGCCAACATCCCAAAGTTTCAGTGGCCACTAACCTTACCTCATTTACATTTCTACACAATAAGTTATGAATAAAACAGTAACATCAATCTCAACTCTAACTTTCCAGATTTAATGTTAACCTTAGTTCAACCACTTCCAATGTCTTTTCACATCACTAGACATCAAAATAAATACAATTTAAATATTACCCCAGTCATACATATACTAGGGTTAATACTGAAAAATTTACAGCATTAAATTCCTCAATTCAGATACTCAATTAATTATCCATAATCAATTCAAAATCAAACCATATCATTACTTTCAATTCAGTCATCACTTAGCTTTATACCCATTACTTAAATCATAATAATCAACACTTTAATGTCTACATGAACCTTATACATGCTTTAAATCCTTATATTAACTACCCCCATACTATCATGACATTTATTTCCATGTAAAAACACATTTAAAGATCAAAACTTAAGTAAATACTTACCAACTTAAAACCTCCTTCAAACCTCAACAACCACTTTCCAACTTCTTCACCAAGGATCAACCTCCTTCCCTTCTCAAGTATACACAAAACTCATCATCTAACTTTGATGAGATCAAGAGATGGTAGCTTAAAGTTGCAAAGAGAGATAAGTAAAAGGGAAAAATTCGATGGTTGCAAATGAAGAGTGTGTTTCGGATGAGTTTAAAACCAAAGATACAAAATGTATCTTTCCTTTCTTTAATAACCATACACGTCCGAAGCATGAAGAGAGGCATTAAATGATGCCTTTTTCAATGGCACAAAGTGATTGGTCCATAATTTAAAGAAAAGTCAATATATCATTTCTTTAATCCAGTCCAAAATTTTACTCCATTTAATTCCTATGACCCTAATTTCAGTCCCATAATAATATACTCAATATTATAGTACCATTGGGTAGCGATTTTTGCTCCCAAGAATCGACCGGTTCGCCAATTGGCGATTTATCCGGTCCGAGAATTTTCCCGAATTATTTTTCTGAGAATTAATGAAATTCCCTAATATTATAAAACAGGTAACAGTGCACTCCAAATAAATTTTCAATCACAAAAATCACCTTTTCTACTCCAAAACAAGTTTAGGCTACCACCCGCGATTTTGCGGTCAGGAACTTTCTCCGGAAAATTCCAGAAAAATTTCTAAAAATCCCTTAAAATGTAAAACCATTTATGGTGCAGTCCAATCAATTTTCCAAACTCAATTATCCCATTAATTCCAATAAAATTGCTTTAGGCCCAATTACCGGGAATGTCATGAATGCATTTACCGTAATTTCATATACACAATTGATACTGTGTATCAATCCTATTATGCATTAACAGTTCTAAATATTCCCTATTAGTCCCATCCTATGCCAAGTTTACTATTTTACCCTTCCAGGAGGGGGTGGGATGTTACACATGCAATCCATAAAGCTGATTTTCTGAAAAATGCTTTTCATGCTTAGCTCAAATGTCATAATCTCATTAATATTCATTCTCATTCAATTCATGACTTTATCAAGCAATGTCAAGCAATGTCATATACTATCAAGTTCTCATATAATGGCATTCATACATCTATTATACTCAATCAATTCATCTCCCAATAATTTGAAAGAACATAATTTCTTTAATTAAAGTAGTATTTATCACTTACTAGCATAAAGATAAAAATGAAACCCACCTTATATCCTTGCTTAAGCTTGCCTAAGGAAGCTCCTCTTCTTGTTCTCCTCTTCTTTCTTGTCCTTCTTCATTAAAACCGAAAAACCCATAATCAATCACAATTTCTAAAGAAATTCCATAAAACCTCTTTCATGAAATTAGCTTGATAATCACTATACCCATTCCATTCTTAGTCTTTCTAATCCATAACTCAAGCAAAAGCTTAACCTTAACCAAGAAGCTTACCTTGAATCTTTAGCTAACCAAGTGATTTCTTGGTTCAAAAGGAAGATCTAGCCTTCCTCCACACTTTTAACTCTTGAACTTTCTTCAAAATCTTACCCAAACTCTTGGAATCTCAAACTTTTCTTCTTCTCTTCTTCTTCTTTTCTCTTCACCGTAACCTCCTCTCTTCCTTTCTCTAATTTTCGTAACTCTCCTTCTTTCTCTACTACTCACTTATTTCTTCTCTTCTTTTATACTTCTCTTCCATTTAACTTAAGCCCATAAGGCCTAAGCCCATTTACTCCTCCTTCATCTTCCTTTCCTTTCTTATTTCCTTATACTACTTTCATTTAACTTAAGCCCAAGCCCAAGTTCACTTCTTCTAAATCCCTTTCTTCCTACATCATTTCCTCTTTAACTTACTCAAGCCCATTTGTTCTTTTAAAGCCCAACTTATTCCTCTTTTCTTTCCTACTTCATTCAAGTCCAACTAACACATTTAATACATGCTATCTAACTCATTTAAGCACATTTACTTATTACCTAACTCATTTATGTTATTACACGCTAATTAATTCCATATGCTATTTAATGCTATCATATTAAATTCATGCTAACTCAATTTCTTAATTAGTCTAATTATGCTTAATTAAATAAACAAATAAATAAATAAAATTAAATAAATAAATTTTTTTGGGGCTAATAGATATGTTTTGACACTACTTATGACTTATAATAATTAAGGATAACTTAGTTGGTAGTTATTAAATATAACTTGAACTATATGGCGGTAGTTGAGTGATTAGTATAGGATTTATTACCTAAAGTAATTAACGACAATGTTGTTATTGTTCTTGATTAATATTGATTTAGGAAATCTTTAGCCATGATGAAATAACACTTTGTAAAATAGTTTACAAATGTTATTAATTAAATGAATTACTAATAGTGGAGAGCTAACATGATTGGACTCAAATAGAGTAGATATTAATTTCATACTCTATATCTAATTGAAACATTATATGATGAAAGGACTGAATTATATGAAAATTATGCGTGTAAAGGTTAATCAAAATTATTTTGACATTTTAAAATTTTGAGTAGTTATGATGTATTACTAGACATCAATCTTGATATGTGAATATATGTTGTTCAATTAGAGAATTAAAATAAATTAAAGGAGATTAATTTATTTAATCCTTAATATGATTTAGGGTTATAATTTATATCCATTGCCAACATATTTGAAAACCTAATAAGTAATGCATAAAGAACAAATTGAAGGGAGAAAGTGTTTTAATCAAGTTGAACTTGATTATAAAGTTTGAGAAATTTATAGTTAAATATGAGATATTTAATAAATAAGGATTAATATGAGATATTGAATTTTATTTGAGCATAATTAGTATTTAATTAGAATTATAGTAATTCTAGTTAAAGTTTTATTGAAATTAGAATTTAATTTCAATTAAACTACAAAAATGCCCAAATTTTATTATAAACAGGCTTAAGCCCTACGAGAGCTAGCATTTGTTGCCTAACCCTCTCTATAACAGTTATAGAGTTCTCTTAATATGTTTTGTCGATATCATTAGAAGCTAGCCACTTATGCTACTACAGTGATGAAAATGAATCGATTGCAAAAATGGTTCGAGGAATATAATAAGAAAATGATTAGGCTTCAAAATAAGGTAGAAATTATGATTCATACATTATTATGATTTATGTGTTAATAATTTTATAAAATTTTAAATGAACTTGGCTTTCAAAAAATCAAATATGATAAAAGTTTCATAATTATTTTGTTGCACGTGGGATCAAATGCTGCCACAATTTGATTGTTATTGCTATTTAATTTTTGGCATTGAAATTACAAATCCTAAACACTTTCTGAAAAGTTCATTAAAACCTTAAAATATGAATTTCAAATTCTAAGCCTAACATTGGTCAATATTTTTATGAATATATTAATACAAAAGTAAGTATTTCAATCATTGTCTGTAGTAATGCCAATCTAATAAATTAACATTCTTTAATATTAAAATTGAAGGCCTCTTATAGGTACTTAGTATTTGTGAAAGACATGAAATTTGTTTTTGTCTGAAAATATGTCAAACAAGTTCTATATGTTAGGGTAAGAGTCTTGTTCGGAAGATGTATTGTTGTTTGCAAGAAGTAAGTATATGTAAAAATATATGTGCATAATGCAAATTTGTCATAAGTCCTAATATGTGGGTTTATATTTTTATTTTGTAGGTCCCATGCGATTTCATAGCTTGGTTGTCAGATATAAGTACAAAAAAAATTGAGGACATTGTAATCGTTAGAAGAGCAAATGTAACTATTATATTTATTAGGACTCTTTTGTCTTTTATTCGGTCCCTGCCACTTTAATATTCAATTGTAAGATTTTCATGTTATTAAGGAAAGTTATGAAGGGAAAGTTAAGTGTAAAAATAGTTATGAAGGAATTTTGTGTTTGCTTTTCTTATCTCATTTTATATAATCCCAAATCTCAAAAGAATTTACAAACAATTATAGTTTTAAAGTACTTTACAAATGTAGGCAAAAGATACTGAAGTTCCTTAAATTTATCATTCGTAAAACTATATAGAAAATCGAAAAAGATGATAAGATTAGTTTGAAAATCAATAAAAGCTGTTTGCATACAAAATTAACATTTTTTCCTATAAATTTCCAACCTTACTTAAGAGATAATGAAACAATCCATGTATCATAAGAGAAAAAAAAAAACCATCTCCACACAATAATGAGAGTAGATTTTCATTAAGCAAATGTGAAAATTTCACAACCATCTATAGCATAAAGCTTCAAACTACCTAACAATCTGAAAGTTTTGCTGAAAAAAATGATGTCACCAAAAAACCACGGCTACACCATTCCACACATTTTTAGTTTTTTGTATACAATGTTTCTCCACACTTTGATGACTTGTATATATGTTTTCCACATCCCAATCTCGTACCTCCCTATCTAGTATTCCATATAATGCATCATCAACAGCAATATCATCTCATGTAGGCTTCATGTTTCTTTCAACTAAATCTGCTACCTAGTCTCAAGATCCATGTAGACACCAAGTGGTCTATACATCATCTTTAGCATAAACGCTAATGAATATTCACAGTAGGAATTATTATGGAAAAGGGAAAAGAAATGAGCACAAACCTATAAAAACAGACTCAAATTAATTGTAGGGAGAAATTCCAACAATGCAAAGTAAGAGAATGTATATGCTCAGCTTTGATTCAACTAAAGAAGTAAAGAGAAAGAGAAAGAGAAAGAGCCATCTACTGATCTAAAGACCCGAACTTAGACGCAATTGATGATACAAATGTTCGATAATGACTTGAATCAACCTTGGATGTAAACATTACTGAACCGAGAATACAGATAGACATGAGCAAGGTCAAATATTCTGAAAGAAAATTGCATAAAATCGTAAAGATCATATGCCTTATACTTACTCAAAGAATTGTCTCCTAGGATGCTCATGCTTAGATAGATAATATGCATATCCATAGATCCATTTCAAAACTTGTTTACATTCAATTATTTGTCAAAAATTGGAAGATGGTATATATAAGCTATTATCACATATGGTCAGTGACTTCAATTTTACATCTATGTCACTCTTTGCTTCATTTTTTACTTTTTAGAAATGAAATGGTTAAACAAATTCAAAAGGTATTATTTATATAGACCATTATATATGCTAGCTAATAGTCCATAATTATGAAACTAAAAATGTAAAGCTATAATGAAAAATAAAAGAGAAGAGGGAGTTCATTTTCACTTGAAGCTAAGCATTTGTTGCAACATAACAAAAATGTAAAAGTGAAGATTTCCTAGTAGCAAATCTTTTAGGCCTTAGTTTGATCCTCCTCCTAGGTTGAGTTGTATTGAAAGTTGTACTTTAGTATTCTTAAGTTGTTGTTGCAATACTATTCGGAGGCTATAAAACTTGACATTGACTCCCACACATCTATGAATTATAAACAACCAATTATGTAAATATTATCATCTCCCTTATAATTACATATAAGTAGTATAAATATGAATTTAAATGACTTACAGTAAAGTAGTTATTCCCAATAACTTCTCCATATGTTACTTTATGTCCTCTACTTGCCTATAAAAACAAAAAGAATTATAATGTTATATAAGTTAGAAAAAATCTTTAAATTTATACTTAATTTTAGTTAACCCTTATGGTCTCTCTTCTTAATATAGAAGATGCAGAATTTGATCCTATCAATACTAATTTTGTTGGTCTTTGTACTGGATGGCTATGAATATTGGATGAAGGGCTTCAATTTTTGGTGGTCTTTCTCTTTTTCGCTGCATTATACATATTGAAGATAAGCATAAAGTTAATAATACTGGATGAATAATAAGACATTTGTTACACAACTAAAATAACTACCTTAACAATTTTAGGTTGCCTTGGAGGATGATTCTTATTTTTGCATCCTCTTATATTGTGACCAATTTCATAACAATGATGGCATCTCATAGTTAATCCAACCTTGCTCAATTTTTTTGGGATTTTGAGGTTCTTCAGTGTGATCCCTTTTTCTTTCCTTTTTTAATCTTATAGGTGTCTTCTTGATCAGTGGAGGTAATATTGGATGAAGACTTTTATTCTTTGTCTAAAACTTAGGATCATTAATGGGTTCCATAACATACTAATAACTCTTCAAATAAGTATCACACTTATAACATCGATTCACGTAAACATTGATATCCTCCCACTGATAAGATATACAAGGCATAAGATGTTTACATGGAATCCTAGTTAAATCCCATAGTCTATATTGACAAGTTCATGCTTCCAAGTCAATGATTTACTTGTCTGCAAAAATAGTGACTTCAAATTTCAAATTCCCATTTATCCTGATAATACAATGTCTTGCTTCCCATTGTGCTACCTCTATTGTCTTCCTCACTCTAGGACATATATCATCAATGGACTTCAACATTATATCCCTTTTTTCATGTATCTGGGTCATTAAAGAAACTTGAATGTCTTCTAACATACTGATCAAACTTTTGGTACTAGCTTCACAAATGAATCCATTAACTGCCTCTGAAATGTTGTTATGTACTATTTCACACTTTGGTCTTGTGTTTACAAAGGCCTTAAAAAATGTCTTTAGATTCCTAATTTTAAAATCCTCATAAGCCTTCATTGAAAAATTCTTCGACTCCTTCATTAGCTCATTGAAATCAACCACTGTTGTGCAATTCACCACTTTTCAAAATAAAGTCCTATATGTGTGCCCTTTATGAACACTAAACTAGTTTGCATACATATGACGGGCACATTTTCTATTTTCAGCTTCTAGAAACAAATTCTTTAATGTTTCCATTAAACCATTTAAAAAATGGTTACATAAATTAACAGAGTGTTGATCACATAAAGAAATGAACATCAAATATATGGATATTTAAAGTTTACCTTTTGTTGATCGCTTACAGAAGTCCATAAATTTCCACTTATGTCAAGATCTTTAGCAAGAATGCTCAAAAACCAATTCCACGATTGGTAATTTTCTCCCTCAACTACAACCCAACATATAGGAAACATTCGATTATTTCCATTATGACCAACAATAGATAATAATACACCACTAAGGAAAGTTTTAAAAAACACCCATCTAACCCAGTAATCTTGCATCTATTAAGAAAACCATAATTCAAAGCACTAAATCCAATATAAGAAATTTTGAACATTGCTTTCCTAGCATATTCATCAAAATCAGTTTTAAAATAAATTTTCCATCTTTGTCATCTCATCTTAATTCATTTCCATAAAACCATAAATTCTCATAATGAACTTCCATTGATCCTCGAATCATGGTAATTTCTTGCCAGTTAGCCCTATAACATTGAAGTTTAGTGACTTGTAAAGTATATTTTGATTGAAGATCATCTGTCATTTCACTGATTGGCTAATTTAGGTTCCTTCTAAACTTGTGTATAAATTTATTCATAATCCATTTCCTGTTAGCTTACTTGTTCCTCTGCACGTTACTGTAGTTATGAGTGTTTTCTACTCTCTTTACAACAAATGTTTTCTCATTTCCAATCCAGCTAGCATACACTCGAAAAGGACAATGTGCATCATAAACAGCTTCCATTCTTACACTGGATCTAGCCATTGAAACATTATACCCATTTGTAATTGTATGCTTCCTTGTAGCTTCCCTCAATTGCTTATCGTCTTTGAACTTCATTCCAATTTCAAACTTAAAATTAGTCATATCAACTTTTGGATCAAAACTAATGTATTTCTTCTTTGGTATCGATGCTTCATCATCACTAGGAACTGATGATTGAATTTTATCATCACTGTCATCATAATCAATATTTCCACAATGCGAGCTCCTTCTTCTCTTCTAGTATCTTTGAAATGATCACCAACTTAATTGAGATTCTTTCCACTAGCACTAACACCATAGACAACATTGTTGCATTCAAACCTACTTTGCAAAGTCTTCCCACATCTCTTCCCATTTGTTCTAGCAAAAACATATTCTTCATCATCAACTCCAAAGAACTCCTCATCAACTAAATCATCTCTAGAATCACTATCCTAGATAACAATGAAGTCTTCATCTTTCTCTAATTCAACTTGGAGTAACTGTTGGAGTTATGTAAATATAGTGCCCTGGAAAGCAAGTGTATTTACATGTAACTTTATCTTCTTCAGTTACAGTTTTGTAATGAAAATATTTATTATTAATGAAACAAATGAGTTTGGTTTTATCTGTATGAGCATTATATATCTGGTCATAAGGTACCAAGATTCTTTTGTAAGTAATATACATATACATAGAGATGTATGGGAAACATGTATATTATTAGAATCAATTAATTGATTCACAGTTGAATAATCAAGTTGGTCGCTTGATTATGGTTTAGGCAGTAGTGTTGCGATTTATCTCCATATAAGTAAAGGAGTTTACTTGAGGAATGATGAGTTTCATATCATGATAGTAGTTGACTATCGATAATGGCATTATTAAATGAATCGGAATCAAGTATGTTTTCAAGAATAAAGTGGGCGTTACTTTAATCTTAAAACATACAACTTAAGCATTCGCTTATTATGAACCATAATCTTGTGAGTGGTGAACTCATATATGTTTCATTATAATTCTTGATATGATCGAATGGATTTTACAGAGTATTAATCCATTCTCGCATGTTGGAATTATTAATTGAAACATGTATCGAGAACATTCACTCAAATAAAGAGTTTATAGTGTTATCATCTCTTCTAGATGTTTTAAGGAGATTTGGTGATTAAACTGGTGCCATTAGTTTGATGGACTAGCTACCCATCAAGTCTTAACACTGAGATGAGATCTTATGTGTTAATCACCATATAAAGTAAAATGAGAGATCTAGAAGGAAAAACCAACATAAGGGCAAAATGGTAATTTTACCCTTTATTGTGCGGATGGCTATAATAAAGTTCTAAATAGGGTTTGCAATTGGACATATTCTCATAATATTTAATAATTCAAGAGTTCAACTAATTGTCTTTAATGGAATGACATTTAGTTAATAAGCTAGAATTAATTCCAATGAGATTGAATTAATTCTGGGCTTATTGGAGCTTGAATTATCAAAGTCCAATAAGATTCCCCACTTGGCTTTAAGGAAGGTTATCAAGCTAAGTAAGAAATATAAATGGAGGTTTATTAGAAGCCCATAATTGAATCTTGGGCTTGGTCTAATTAAAGAAGCCCAAATGTACATTTAGTAATGAGCTTGGTTTTTGGTTTAATGTAATTAATTAGATTAATTATATTAAAACATTTTTTTAGAAGAAGATAGCAATTTCGGTTATTCCTAGGTTAAATGTGTAACCACACATTTGACATTAAAATGCTAAATAAAGATGGTCTTTATTATGGTTAATCATCATTAAATGAAGTTATGAACTTACCATTAAATGGTTTAATGGTTGTCTTTTAATGTTGGCTTCTAACCTATTTCCATTCATTAGATTAAAGATGAAAGATGTACATTAGATGGACCATCTTCCTTCTTTATTCTTGGCAAAACTGAAATTGGGTATTGAATTTTAGGTTATGGTCTTTTCAAATGGCCATCATAAAGATAAATGAAGATAACCTCATTTATTGGCTATTTTATAAGTGATTAATGAAAGAAGTGATGCATTTGATGCCTCTCTCTCCTTCCATCCATGCATATACGAAATTGGTAGGCAAGAAAGAGTTCTTGCATGTTCTTTACACCTTCTCTCCTTTCATAAAAGAGAGAATCGAAAATACCAATTGAAAGAGTTCAATTTTGCTTCTTCTTCTTCTAAGAAAATCTCCTCCAAACATTTCTTCTCCTTTCCCACCAAAGGATTTTGTTAACCTAATTATCCTTGAAGAACAGGTGGTAAATCTAATTGGTTGAGGATACTACAACAAGGAGAAAGTAGATTGCTAAAGGAAAAGAGTCAAAGGCAAAGGATTTGGATACGAAGAAGGAGAGGATAGCGCGGCGAGGATTTAAAGTCGTAGTGAAGGAGTCGTAATACTCTCGATCTTGTTTATATTTTATTATCCTTATACCATATCATGTATGGATTGGCATGTTGATTTGGATTTGTTGCTTCCGCTGCAAGTAATGATTTATTAAAAGTTTTGAAATCTACCGTTTTTCCAAACAAAGCATGTTTTCTTTTTCCGATCCAACAGTAACCCCTCATCTTGCTTCAATTCATCACTGACTGCATATCAGGCAAAATCACACTTGCAGACACATAAGAATGTGTAGAACCAGAATCAAACAGCACATACACATCAGAATGAAAGAGCTGAGCCATACCAGTAACAACCTCCGGTGCAGCTGCAGCTTCCTCCCGTGTCATGGCAAACACCAGAGGTGTGCTTGCCTCTTGGTCTCCCCTGGAGGAAGGGCTTCTTCACTAACCCAGGCGCCACCCCGGTAGTTGGTGCGATTCCCACTGTCTCTGCTCTCCTCTGAGACTGTGGCTGAGATCCTTCCCCTTTACTCTTCAGAGGGCAATCTCTGATCTGATGCCCTTTTTCTCCACACCAGAAACAGGCACCCGAAAGTTTACGACACTCACCCCGATGCATATTCCCGGTGCTCACACGGGGTTATGATTTACGCTTCTCTCATTCTCTGTTTCCTCCCTTGAGGAAGCTGCACTAATCTCGCCCTAAGCGCACCTTCTGTTGGGGGCACTATTGCCACCCTGACTCTGAGCACGGAAACTCTTCTCACCCCTGACAGCTGTCTGCACTCTATCTCCTCTCCTGGAAGACTGCTCTCTGCTCTTCCTCTTCCTACTCACCTCCTGCCTGATGTTCTCCAGCTTCTCAGCCTGGATTGCAACATCCACCAGCTGCTGATAATCACAGAAGTTATGGAGAATCACCTTCTCCTTGATACCCAAGTGGAGACCTCCTTCAAACTTGCGGCACTTATCTTCTTCATTCGCCATTATATGAGGTGCATACCGAGATAATTGAGTGAATCTCAACTCATACTCACTCACAGACATCTCCCTCTGAGTCAGATTCAAAAACTCTCGAGCTTTTTCTTGAATGTAGACCCAGGAAAGGTACTTCTTTCTGAACAACTCTCCGAAGTCCCTCCATGTGAGTACTGGTGGCACAGCTTGACTCTGTGGCACTGACTCCCACCAGTGAAGAGCATCTCCCTGCAGTAAACTCACTGCATACTCCAGCTTCTCATCATTAGAGCACTTCATCTGGACCAAGACTCTCTCTGTTCTCTTCATCCAGGCTTCAGCTTCCTCTGGATTGGTGGTACCAAGAAAGTCCACCGCTCCAAACTTCCTCAGCTTATCGTCTTGCCCGCCCTAACCCTTGGAGTGGCACGGAACACGAGACCCTTGACCCATGGCGAAGGTGAAAGCCTGGGCAAAGGCCTGGAAAAATTGCGGTCCATCGCAGGCACAGAAGGAGAAGGAGGAGGAGGCTCCTCAGGTTGCACACTAGGTGCTTCTGAGCTAGGAGCAGAGTGTGTCCCCGCATCTTGCAGGACATGAGACTCATCTGTGCTCCCCTGGTGAGAGTGAGAACGAAGTCGGGCTCCTCGAGCTCTACTCCGAGGTGGCATAATACTCCTTCAAAATAAAACCAATGAAAAACTTTAGTTCATGCAAAAACAGTTTGTCAAAATGTATCGTACGATTTAAATCATGAAAAATCCGGTCATAATCATGCAAAAATCAACATTGAGTCAAAATCACCATGTAGGTATGTAAAATCAATTCAAACAATGCAAGTAACACAAATCATGCAATTTTGATGTAGGTCATGCAAACCCTACAGTTCTCCTTCTACCCGAACCTTAACCGAAAGCTCTGATACCATAAGTGTTGGAACCCCACCCCGGTGAGATACGGGTCCGACGTCCTTCATGACATCTGGACGCGCATCCCACGAGGGAGGGGTTCCTCACCACGATGGAAAACTTGTTTCGACATTAAAACTGCATAATCATAAACCTTGTGCTTATAACCTTGCAGGGTCCTAAGCTGTAACTCCGCATTCGTCGTGAGCGCACACTATTTAAACATCAAGATAATAAGTTGACTCCTTCATATAAGTTGTAGCTCTATGACTCAAGTTCGTTTCACAACAAGAATCACCTCAAAAGGAGTTGTATAACTCAAGTTATACTCAAAAAGCCTAACATAGTTCATACACCAAATATGATCTCCAAACCGACCTGTCACTTGTTTTAATGCAAACTTTTGCAATTTGACTCAAAATGATACCAATTTTTGTTAAGAGAAATATATATATCTTAGGAATCTAATGGTTCAAGCCTCACCTCAATTGGAGATCGGATGAGGAATTTTTTTCCAAAATAATCAAGTATGTTCACATCCTAAATCAATTTGAACATCTTTTGGCGCGATCATCATAACTTTTGATCTATAAATTGTATTTCTTTCGTTTTTGAACCATTAGAAAGTAGACACCTAAATCTACAAATTTCATGAAGACCACAAAACAATAATAGGCCTCTAAAAATTCGAAAATCCACCATCTTTCCCGTAGCTGTCAGTTAAACGGACAGCTATGTCCGTTTAACGGACAGGTACGGGTGAAAGTGGCCTAAAAGGTTCGCAAATGTCCGTTAAACGGACATGCAAGTCCGCTTAACGGACACGGGCAAGGTAAGGGGTGTTTTTACACCCGAGGCTGTCCATTTAACGGACATGCAATTTCTCAAAACTTCAAATCTTCTTCCAATGCATCTCAATCTTCAACCTAACTTCATAACCATTTATACACTTCCAATTTTACTCATTGCAAAACCTAAACACTTTATACTCCAAGTTCAACTCACCAAAATCATAATTTCCAACTTAATTGGTTCATCAAACTATGGGTTTCAATCATTTGTCATTAAAGTTATCATAAACTCATAAGCTACATGAACAGCAAGCATGACTTTAGTTGTTTTCTTCCAATTCTTATAACTTCTTACTCCAAATTCTAAAAATTACATATTATACCTCAATGGAAAGATAACAAGATGCTCTAAAACTCTCATGAAGGATGAAAATGTTAATTTCATCATTAAGCAAGGTAAAAAGCCACTCAAAGGCACTGCCCATAAAAGGGTCCAATGAAACAGTAACATAGCTAATTGAACAGTGACTGAATGTGTTTCTAACCTCATAACTTCTTAACCCCAAGTCTAAATGAGACACATTATATGTCATTGGAAAGATATGAACCTCTACTACAAACTTCAAAAAGACTTCCCGATCTAATTGAAGCCCTAAGAGGGACTAAATCCCAAGTGAAGTTTCTATCAAATTTTAGGAAAATTTGACAGCACTTCCCTTGAAAATACAACTAGCCAAATTTCAATCCTAGCTCCACCACCTGCATAAAACTCAATATCCAACTTCACATAGCATAAATCAATCCCAAAAGTATCTCCAAACTCAATTCAAGGCAACAACCACACTCCTAAACTTCTATCACATTCCAAATGTAAAACATGCAAACTCAAACCTTCTTTTTGTCAAATATAGCTATACAATGATGCATGTGTATAAAACATAAGCAAATTACATAAATTACAACTGAAAGTCAGCAATCTTGCATTTACATGAAATTCAAAGTTATTACAAAGCTTTAGAGGGCATTTTAGCCCAAATACATCAAAGTCTTAAAGACAAAATGCAAAGTACATTGCTAGCTCTAAAATACTATCTAAAGCCTTGGTTTCAAACATATGATTTCAAAAAACAAAAATTTGCATCGGAGTAATGCCTCATTCTCGATGCGATGCCTCGGTTTCTCGCTCATGACCTGTGAAGGGGAAAATGGGAGGTGAGCTCGACGGCTCCGTGGGTAAAAAAAACTTAATAACTAAGAATAAACATGCCAAAATCCTTTAACAATTCATTCTTTAATATCAAATGATCAAAGGAAATTACAAAACAATATATCACACAAGAACAACTTAGACAGCACATAATATAGTCACACATAAATTGGTTTTCGGGTGGGTCCAACAGGACGTACTACACATTTCCGTAAAACGGTCATGTGTAGCCGTGAACACATGAGGGAGTCCGTGAGGAACTCCATACCACTTCTTGGGCAAAGGGAGAAGCCTATATAGGTGCACCTATCACATAAAGGACCACCCTAAACCCATAGAAACATGCATATCACATCATTCATGCATTTTATACACATTAGTCCTCAATGAACCTTACAACATCCATTTTCACATGATTGCCTAATTCACATATTCAAATCTATTTTTCACTTGTTCAACAATCATATACACATTTTCATATCTCATATACATTTAAATCATTTCAAGAATAACAAGCAATATGGATAAATTATTTCAAAGAATTCAATAGTATTTAATAGCATTTATTATAGAACTTTAACAAGTTCATTAACTCAATTATTAAGAAATTTACCCACCTTAAACCTTTAGCCTTGAATTTGATCACTTGATCTTGCTTCTTGTTCTACTAACCTCTCTTCACCTTCATTAACCAAATATAATCCAATTAACATGGGATATCCCAAAATTAAACAATCCTAGGAGAGAAAGACATGGAATTAAACCTATCTAACCTTACCCAAACCTTACCCAAGCTATAAGCATCAAAACCCACTTATAAACCCAAAGAATTTATCATTTTTCTTACCTTGAAAGGAGACCCACGAAATTTCTCCCTCTCTTAGCTTTGATGAAAACTCTTAATCCTTTCCTTCTCTTCTCTTTCTTAAACACTCTTACACTCTTCTCTAAGTAAGGAAAACACAAGACCTAAACCTCTTTTTCTTCTTCTTCTTCTTCTTCTTCTTCTTATCCGACTCTCACTCTCTCCTTTTCTAGAAATTTTGTGATTCTCCTATAAGCCTCAACACTTGTCTTTTAACTTACAACCTAAGCTCCACTTACTAAAACTACGTAGTTTTATCATACCTCTTACACTTAAACACTTTCATTTTCTCCTTTCCTTCTTACACAAACGATTCCTCCTCACATTCTTCTCCTTTTTGTTTTAAAATGAAACTTAAATGGACCCATATAACCTTCCTTCAAGGCCTTAAACTCTAAAACTATAAGTGGATTACCTAAATTGCCCCTAAGCCATTTTAGTCCTTTTTAAATTCTAACAACTAACAACTCATTCAACCCTAATTTATACTAATCCCACCATTTAACTTTCATCCCTTTAAACACTATAAACCTTAATTAAGTCCAACAAAATAAATTTCCAAATTAAACCAAAAAAATAACATAAACATGCTTAATACGATTCGGGGCCCAACAACTCATCTTGTAGCTTTCATCTCCTTTCATGTTTTTCTTCTTGAATCCATGTAAAAATCATGCTTGTAGCCCATGAAAAACGAAACCCTAGCAGCATCTCTCTTTTCTTTCTTCTTCTTCTCCTACGAACTTGCTTCTCCTCTCCTCTTCTTACTTCTTCTTTCTTCCTCTAGAAAAATCGTGGTTCTTCTCATCCTACAGCAGCCCTTACCTTTATAATGCCAACTCATTAAAATGAAGTATGAATGACCTTTTTGTCCCTTACTTATAAGCCTTAGATCTCAACTCCTTAAGTAAACTTCCAAAATTGCCCCTTCCTTTTTGTCTTAAAAAATCTAGAGAAATGTCCCTCTATGTCTTACCCACTCCATCGCTTCAAGAATCAGATCGTTTGGAGCTCTATAACTCAAGATATCTCCAAAATACTGAAGTTTGTCCTTCAGACTCGAGGCTGAACACTACACCTAACTTCCGACCCGAATTTGGAAGTCTTAGAGGCTCCATTGTCAATCGGCTCCTTCATAACATTTGTAGCCCCATCTCTCTAGTTTAATTTGCAAAACGAATCAACTCAATCCGAGCTCTAGTGATCGAGATATAGCCACAATACTGAACACTATTCAGCCATTACAACACCAAGACTAAACACTACCTCGAACTTCCGACCCGTATTTGAAAGTCTTAGAGGCTCAATTGTCGATCGGCTCCTTAATAACATTTATAGATCTATGTCTCTAGTTTAAGTTTCAAAAAGAATCAGATCGATCGGAGCTCTAGCGACCGATATAACTCCAAAATACTGAACACTGCTCATACCATTACAAAGTTGAGACTGAACTCTATACCTAACATCCGACCCGTATTTAAAAGTCTTAGAGGCTACATTGTCGATCGACTCCTTCATAACATTTGTAATCCCATCTCTCTAGTTTAATTTGCAAAAAGAATCAACTATATCCGAGCTCTATAGCTCAAGATATCTCCAAAATACTGAACACTGTTCAAACTTTTACAACTGATCAGCTCACTATAATCCGAGCTATCTTTCTCTATTTAATGCCAAAACTGATCTATCTAGAATGGAAAGATAGAAAAATGTCTTAGGAATCCAACGCTTTGAAAATCAGGTCGATCGGATGTCGGACGAAGAAGTTATGCTCAAAACAAGGAAGGGAGGTCGGTCGGTCAAAAATCGGACACAATGGCCGAGCTGCGCGACCACGCGGGTCGCTCGGCCTTGTGCCCGCGTAGGTCGCTCGGTCATGCGCCCGCACAGGTCGCTCGGCCTTGCGCCCGCACGGCGCTCTTCCACTCTAATCTGACCTCCGAACTTCAAACCTTCATAACTTTTGACTCCGAGCTTCAAATCAGTCGCGATTTATTTCATTGGAAAGCTAAGAGACAGCTCTACTATTTTTAAGAAGGACTCAAAGGCAAGCTCAGACACTAAAGGAATCAAAAGTTTGCTACAAGGTGACCGATCGATAAATTCTTTACAGTACCAAAACTTGTAAACATCATAACTTTTGACTCAGAACTCCAAATTTGACAAACTCGGTGTCTATAGAAAGGTAAAAGAACCCTCTTCAACTTTCATGAAGGCCTTAAAAATCAGCTAGACCTCTAACTGGGTCAAAAACTTCATACAAACGGACTGGTCGATCAGCTTCACACTAAACATCATCAGAACTTCTAAAAATCATAACTTTCTACTCCCTTATCCAATATTTTCGTGCCTTATATCAATGGAAAGATAAAAACATAATCTACCACTTTCATTAAGACCACTTTGGCTAAATCTATCTAAATCAATACGGATTTTCCATTGAAGTCTCTAAATGCCATTCCAATACATGAACTTCACATATCAACACATTACCCACTACCACAAACTCTTCAACTAATTCATCTCAAACACAATTCAACTCCCCAAATAAACTATTCCAAAGCCATTTCCCCACATCAAACTCAACACCAAAGGACATACGCATACACATTTCTCTTTCACAAAAGTCATACGCAATTTTACTCTTAATAACATTTTTCAAATCAAGTAAAATATACTTAACTTTCAAAGATCATAACTTTCAATCCCGATATCGAAAAATAGCATACTTTATGGCTACGAAAAGCTCTCAACATAATCTACAAATTTTATGTAGATCATTTTCTCAAAATGTGCCTAAATCAAAAAGTCAACTTTCAAATCAAACTTTCTATTTTCTTCAAAATATAACACTTTCACTAATTATTTCTTGCTTTTCAACTTCCATTTCAATCAACTAGTTCATTCACCTAACTTTCATAACTCATACAAATCTACTCAAATTTCAAAGTCATCAAAACCAATCACTTCATTTCTCATCAATTTCCTTTAAGCACAATAACATTTATAACACAATACCTATAAAAACACACTCATTTAATTCCATTTAATATTTATAATTTCTACCGAAAGTTCGGGGTCCATTAATTCTCCCCCTCTTATAAGAATTTCGTCCTCGAAATTCCTACTAAGACATTATGAAGTAACACAATCTCTTAACTAATTTCTTTCCAACAGATCAAAATCAATCACTTTTCTTATCTAATGTCCCCATCATACATATTCTCAATCTCTTCACAATTTTTCAATTCTTGAGTCACATATCACCCATACCATATCAATACATATATTCCTATCATCAAGCTCATCTTTCAAATATTCTGTTATTGCATCTCCTATATATTTGAAGTCAAATCATCCAAACTCATCATGAATTTCTAATCTTAATTTCTATACACACAATCTTAAAATCAATCATACTCTTGACACTTAAATCAAATAGTCACTATCATTCCTCGAATAATTCATAAACACTTATTCACATCAATATCACACTCTCACTAATTCAATCATATAACTCATCACCTCAATCAAAACGATCATTTAGATTCGTCAAATAATTCATGAAAGACAAACACATCATGCTCACATTCTCACAAGATCAATCTTATCCTCCCAAACTCTTATCCATTTCTTACTCATACACATACGCACAAGTAAGATCATATAACCTAACTCTAATACCACAACTGTTGGGACCCGATCCAGAAACCGGATCCCAACCGGAGAAACAAAAAATGAATACAAATACGAACCAATATGAATCGAATCAAAGCAAGGGGACGAAACATAAGGCGAAATCAAATCAGATACGAATCAAATGATGAATCGGATAAATCAAATCCGAAGGCGAATCGAATAACACAAAGCGGAAGCAAATCGAAACGAAGTAAACATTGGATCAAATCGAATCGAAATCAATTTCCGAAATCCGTGAACAAATATCAAAGAAAGCGTTTGCGTTGGAAACCTTAAGACTATTAGTCTAAACTAATCCAAATCTGTGTACTTTTTTCTTTCTTTCTTTCCTTCTTTCATCTCTTACAAATGACTTCAATATCCTCAATCCAATAACATTCACATACAATCGCACTATCCAATGTCCAATACCCGTTCATTCACATTTCTCCATATACAAATCATGCTTATATCTCAGTTGAGCATACACAAGTTATATAACATATCCATGTGCAATACCATAACTCAATAGCCTCATCCAAACCTCATAAATACAATTACGATTTATACACCATTTCATAAATCAAAGCTTTATACAAATCATAGTGACATTTTCAAGCCTTATACATTACCCATAACCCTAAACCAAAGTACACAATACACAACGATTCTAGACTTCTCAGCAACCATCTAACTTAACAATAATACAATATAAACACATGCAAACAGAAATCTTCATTTTCTTTCACCCGATCTTCTTCTCATCACCTGTGGATGGGAATGAAGGGGGGTGAGCTTTACAGCCCGTGGTTAACAGTTTATAACAAATATATAACCAAAATCCTTGAAATTCTTTTTCTTTTCTGGTCTTAGAAAACATTTCTTTGAAATCCGTAAAGTACGTTTTTAAAAGTTCTTTTCTTGCTTTAGTCAAACTCGCAGTTTATAAAACGTATGATTCTTAGGCTTTCATCCATAAATTCATAGATTACAAAACATGAATGCATCAACTTGACAATTTATAGATGCAATGTCATATCACATATGCAATACACACAAATGGCTCGAGAGTTTCATAAACACGACGGAAACCGAAGTTTACCGTAAACACGACGAGTCCATTTTTCGGATCTCGTAAGCCTCAAGCAGGCAGCCAGGAGAAGGCTAAAGGGGGGTCAACGTGCACATGACTTAACGAAATAGGTTCTCTCTTGCCCACACAAAAGCACATATCATGCTCAAATCAATTAATCGAATACTCTTTTACGAATATACACAATGCCAGGAAATCTTTCGAGGCATAACACAATGTATGTTGCAATTCATCCAAAGTCCATTTATTGAATCAAAAATGATTTTTCAAATCATTCATACAATTATGCAACATTTATGATGCAATTGAAATCAGAAAATCTCTTTATTTAAAGAAAGCAGTAGTGGCTTATAAATTCAAATTATAAATACATTACCCACCTCGAAACGATGCTAGAAACTTGTTCCTCGCTCCAATTTGTCCATTGATTCCTTCTTTCTTCCAATTTAACTTTACCTAAAGCAATTCCACCCAAATTCAATATCATAATTAACTTAATCCTCAAATTGAACTTAGAAACACTAATCCCTCATATATTCAAGCTTTCTAAATCACAAATTTCCAAAATCCCCAAATTCCAAATTTGGGCATAAACCCTAATTAATTTCCATCCAAAATTAAACATAACCTAAGGCTAAATCACCAACATTAACTTTATAAATCACAAACCCATATACATCTCATACCAAATCAACCAAAAACCCAAGGAAATCTCAAAGCTCATAAGGTTCTCTTACCTTTATCTTCCACCATTTTCAACTTTTGCTTGACCCATCTTGTAGCATTCATCTCCTTTCATGTTTTTCTTCTTGAATCCATGTAAAAATCATGCTTATAGCCCATGGAAAACGAAACCCTGGCAGCATCTCTCTTTTCTTTCTTCTTCTTCTCCTACGAACTTGCTTCTCCTCTCCTCTTCTTATTTCTTCTTTCTTCCTCTAGAAAAATCGTGATTCTTCTCATCCTACAGCAGCCCTTACCTTTATAATGCCAACTCATTAAAATGAAGTATGAATGACCTTTTTGTCCCTTACTTATAAGCCTTAGATCTCAACTCCTTAAGTAAACTTCCAAAATTACCCCTTCCTTTTTGCCTTAAAAACTCTAGAGAAATGTCCCTCTATGTCTTACGACTCCATCGCTTCAAGAATCAGATCGTTTGGAGCTCTATAACTCAAGATATCTCCAAAATACTGAAGTTTGTTCTTCAGACTCGAGGCTGAACACTACACCTAACTTCCGACCCGAATTTGGAAGTCTTAGAGGCTCCATTGTTGATCGGCTCCTTCATAAATTTTGTAGCCCCATCTCTCTAGTTTAATTTTCAAAAATAATCAACTCAATTCGAGCTCTAGTGATCGAGATATAGCCAAAATACTGAACAATGTTCAGCCACTACAACACCGAGACTGAACACTACCTCGAACTTCCGACCCGTATTTGAAAGTATTAGAGGCTCAATTGTCGATCGAATCCTTAATAACATTTATAGATCTATGTCTCTAGTTTATTTTGAAAAAAGAATCAGATCGATCGGAGCTCTAGCGACCGATATAACTCCAAAATACTGAACACTGCTCATACCATTACAAAGCTGAGACTGAACTCTATACCTAACTTCCGACCTGTATTTGAAAGTCTTAGAAGCTACATTGTCGATTGGCTCCTTCATAACATTTGTAGCCCCATCTCTCTAGTTTAATTTGAAAAAATAATAAACTCGATCCGAGCTCTATAGCTCAAGATATCACCAAAATACTGAACACTGTTCAAACTTTTACAACTGATCAGCTCACTATAATCCGAGCTATCTTTCTCCATTTAATGCCAAAACTGATCTATCTAGTATGGAAAGATAGAAAAATGTCTTAGGAATCCAACACTTCAAAAATCAGGTCGATCGGATGTCGGACGAAGAAGTTATGCTCAAAACAAAGAAGGGAGGTCGGTCGATCAAAAATCGGACACAATGGTCGAGCTGCGGGACCACGCGGCCTTGCGCCCGTGTAGGTCGCTCGGCCATGCGCCCGCACAGGTCGCTCGGCCTTGCGCCCGCGCGGGCCGCTCGGCCTCGTGCGCCCACACGGGTCGCTCGGCCGAGCGGGGCGCTCTTCCACTCTGATCCGACCTTCGAACTTCAAACCTTCATAACTTTTGAGTTCGAGCTCCAAATCAGTCGCGGTTTGTTTCATTGGAAAGCTAAGAGACAGATCTACCATTTTTAAGAAGGACTCAAAGGCAAGCTCGGACAGTAAAAGAATCAAAAGTTTGCTACAATTGACCGATCGATAAACTCTTCACAGTACCAAAACTTGTAAACATCATAACTTTTGACTCAGAACTCCAAATTTGACAAACTTGGTGTCTATAGAAAGGTAAAAGAACCCTCTTCAACTTTCATGAAGGCCTTAAAAATCAGATCAAACTTTAACTGGGTCAAAAACTTCATACAAACGGACTGGTCGATCAGCTTCACACTAAACAGCATCAGAACTTCTAAAAATCATAACTTTCTACTCCCTTATCCAATATTTTCGTGCCTTATATCAATGGAAAGATAAAAACATAATATACCACTTTCATTAAGACCACTTTGGCTAAATCTATCTAAATCAATACAGATTTGCCATTGAAGTCTCTAAACGCCATTCCAATACATGAACTTCACATATCAACACATTACCCACTACCACAAACTCTTCAACTAATTCATCTCAAACACAATTCAACTCCCCAAATAAACTATTCCAAAACCATTTTCCCACATCAAACTCAACACCAAAGGACATACGCATACACATTTCTCTTTCACAAAAGTCATACGCAATATTACTCTTAATAGCATTTTTCAAATAAAGTAAAATACACTTAACTTTCAAAGATCATAACTTTCAATCCTGATATCGAAAAATAGCATACTTTATGGCTACGGAAAAGCTCTCAACATAATCTACAAATTTCATGTAGATCATTTTCTCAAAATGTGCCTAAATCAAAAGTCAACTTTCAAATCAAACTTTCTATTTTCTTCAAAATATAACACTTTCACTAATTATTTCTTGCTTTTCAACTTCCATTTCAATCAACTAGTTCATTCACTTAACTTTCATAACTCATACAAATCTACTCAAATTTCAAAGTCATCAAAACCAATCACTTCATTTCTCATCAATTTCCTTTAAGCACAATAACATTTATAACACAATACCTATACAAACACACTCATTTAATTCCATTTAATATTTTTAATTTCTACCAAAAGTTCGGGGTCTAAAAATAATCACTTCTAATACTAGCTATAGACATACCTTTATCATTATGTAACTTTTTGGAGAGGACCTTAAAACACTTAAAAGACTCATCTTTATGTGATAAAAACAATATCCAACAAAATCTAGTGAAATCATCAACAATAACAAGTCCATACTTCTTTCCGCCAAGACTCAATGTTCTAGTTGGACCAAATAAATCCATATGCAACAACTCTAAAGGTCTAGAAGAAGTTACAACATTTTAGAAGAAAACGTTGTTTTAACTTGTTTTCCTCTTTGACAACTTTCACAAAAGAAATCCTTATTAAAACATATTTTTTGTAAACCTCTTACTAAATCATGTTTAATCAACTTAGAAATATGTTTAAAACTGATATGACCTAGCTTTTATGCCAAATCAATTTTTCTTGATCAGTAGATATAAAATAGGAAATATTTTGATTTTGAAAATCTTCCAAATTGATTTTGTAAGGATTGTTTTGTCTTTTGGCAGAAAAGAATATGGACTCATCCTTGTTTTTGACTTCACAAGAATTTTGACTAAAAGACACTTCAAAACCAAAATCACATAATTGACTGACACTAACCAAATTATGTTTTAAACTATCAACTAGCAGCACATTATCAATGCATGTAAAGGAATCTTTACCTATTTTACCAACTCCAATTATCTTGACCTGCTGGTTTTCTACAAAAGTTACTGATCCTCTCTTCTTATACTGAAGATCTAGGAACATAGACCTTATTCCCGTCATGTATCACGAGTATCCACTGTCTAAATGCCAATGGTACTGGCTGCTTTTTCCAAGGAAGGATATCTGCAAGTAGTATTATCTGTCTCTTAGGTACCCAAATTTTCTTGGGTCCTTTAGGGTTAGTTCGTGCACAATTCATAGTATGATGATGCAATTGATGATATCTCTGATAATTAATAGGTTGATGAAATTTCTTCCTTAAGGGAGCAGAAACCTTTTTATGTTGGGGATGGTTTTTACTAAAACCTAATCCAGTTTTATCATTAGGGTGCCTGTATTTCCCTAGCATGTCATTCATTTTTCTCGTACTCTCTATAAATGTTGATAGATCAGCTGAAAGACTATTTATTCTCTGTTTCAGTTTATTGATTTCTTCAGATCTATCTACCACAACCTTTTTCTTCAACTCATCTACTTGTTTCTTTAGGTAGACATTTTCCTCTTCTAATGCTTGCGTGTTTTTCAAGTTTTTTGCGTACTTTTTCTTAAGCAACTTATACTGCTTTAGAAATGCATGAGAATCTTCTAATAGTTCTGAGTATGCATCTTGTAATTCATTAAACTTTGAGGTTACCTCCTCATCACTTTCTTCCTCAGCTACTAGGAAAATATTTGCTTGCACCGATGCTTCTGAGTCTGTATCTGATTCAGACGAATCTAGATCTTCTCAAGTTGCCATCATGCTTTTCTTGCCTTCTCTACTCTTCTTTGGCTTTTTCTTTAACAATGGATACTCGGACTTGTAATGTCCCGGTTTATTGCATTCATAGCATATGATGGATGTTTTCTCGTTCTTCCCTTCATCTTTGCTATTCTTCTTGAAGTAGGATTCTTTATTTCCTTTAGTCTTTTTCTTCCACTTGCGTCAGATGTTTCTCAAGATAAAGGATAATTCATCATCTTCCTCGCTTGAAGTATGATTTGAATTAATGGAATCGTCATCCTTGACTACCTCAATCTTCAGCGCTTTTGACAATGAGCTTCCCTTCCTTTGATTCTTCTTATTCTTCTGTCTAGCCTTCAATGCTATGGATTTGTCTCATCTGGGCTTATCTTCAACATCGAGTTCAACTTCATGTATCTTTAGAGATCCAAGTAATTCATTAAGCTTTAATATGCTTAAATCCTTGGCTTCTTGTACAGTTGTAACTTTTGGCCTCCATCTCTTCGGTAAGCTTCTTAAGATCTTTCTAATGTGATCTTGATTGTCGTACGTTCTACCGAGAGCTTTAAGTCCATTGATGATAGTTTGAAATCTTCCAAACATTTGATTGATAGACTCTTTGTCTTTCATTTTGAACAGCTCATATTGGTGTACAAGAATGCTTATCTTGGACTCTTTTACTTGATTTGTGCCTTCATGTGCAATGGATAGCTTCTCCCACATCTCCTTCGTAGTATCGCATCCGTGAACTTTGTCGTACTCACTTCTGCTTAGGGCACAGCTTAAGCAGAACTTGGCCTTCGAATTTAGCTGGAATCTTGTTTGTTGTTCTGCAGACCATCTGATTCGTGGAATGGCATTTCCTTCTTTATCTATCGGTGTATAAGGTCCATTTTCTATTATCTCCCAAAGATCAATATGAGTGGATTCAATGAAGAGCCGCATCCTGTCTTTCCAGTAATGATAGTCTTCTCCATTGAATGTCGGAGGTCTAGTTACCAAGGCACCTTCAGCTATATATACGTGTGACTCTGCCATGGATCTTTATCCACACTTTGTTACGGTAGTTCTTGGACATTGAGCTCTGATACCAATTGAAGTGAATCACACGTTAGTATATGATATACAAAGTGCACAAGAAGGAGGGGGTTGAATTGTATATTCGAATTTTTAATAC
The DNA here is from genome assembly GCA_029891385.1 of Erythroxylum novogranatense. Lineage (NCBI taxonomy): Eukaryota > Viridiplantae > Streptophyta > Magnoliopsida > Malpighiales > Erythroxylaceae > Erythroxylum > Erythroxylum novogranatense. The sequence continues at coordinate 10,363,427 of CM057235.1, read as the reverse complement.
AATCCCCTTTCTTAAAAATTGTTTTCTCAAAACAATTGACAAACAATATTATGAAGTATTTATATCAACAATAGAAACAAGACTTAAGAGATAAAAGTGAGAGTCGACACAGCAATTTTATATTGATTCACCCTAAACCGTGGGCTACGTCCAGTCCTCAGAGTCCCTTATGAGATTTCACTATACTTCACAAAAGTACAAGTATTCTTTTCACCAAGCCTCTTCAGGTCTCTTACAGCAAGTATTCTTTTTCTCACTTAGCCTCTTCAGGTTCTCAGCTATTCTTCTTCCTTACAGAAAGATATTGCAAGCTTTGTTACAAAAAATATAGCTCTCGTGTTTTCACACAAATACAGTATTTAACTTTTGAATATCACTAACAAAATCACTAACTTTTTTAGTCTTCGACTTCGACTCATATTTATAGTCTTCGTCTTCAACTGCTTCTTGATAACTGCTTCTTTCTTCTTGATTCTTGATCTTTAAAGAAACAGTTATTCAGTTGAATTCTATAACTAACTCAAACTGATTTGCTTCTTCGTCTCATTTTCTTCGTCTTCTTTTCTACTACGCTTCGTCTCATATTGCTTCCGACTTATGTCACTTTCGCTTCTGTCTCATTTTCCTTCCGTCTCATTTTGCTTTCGCTTCCATCTTATTTTACTTTGGCTTCTGTCTCATTTTGCCTTTGCTTCTGTCTCATTTTCGCTCCATCTTATTTTGCTTTTGCTTCCGTCTCATTTTCGCTCCATCTCATTTTGCTTTTGCTTCCGTCTCATTTTCACTCCGTCTCATTTTGCTTTTGTTTCTATCTCATTTTGCTTTTGCTTCCGTTTCACTTTGCTTTTGCTTTCATCTCACTTTGGTTCCGTCTCATTATTTGGTTTTCGTCAAAATTAATCGTAAAGTCATTTTGACTTAACAATATATGTTAAATGTCACTTATTTTATAGGCTTTGTCATCCTAATTTTCCACGTATCCACCTATCTTGCCACTTGGCATTTTTACCTAGACTAAATGTACCTTTTAATTCATCAATTTTTCAATTGTAACAATAAATGTTATAGTCCATCAATTCTTGTCATTGGTAATCCAAAGTACAAGACATTGGAATTGCACATTCATGTCACATTCATTTTAGTTTCATACCGTAGAATATGTCAATTGAGTGCAATTTGTCTGAATCACGATTCATGTGTGTATGCTAATATTATGCATATGAACAAAATTATAAAATCATATCATAAATGACTAAATTCATTTTATATGATGTCACTCATGTGACTTGATAGTCTAACACTTTAGATCCTTCAACAATTTGAGAGACGAGACATTACATGATGTTTAATTATAAAGCATATTTTATCTATTAAGTTTAAAGCTAAATTGAATAATAGGTACTTGTCCTCAAGCAAAATAAAGAACACTAGACTATAAAAACAAACAATGGAAATAACAATTTTCCCAAATAATAGTCAAATATATCAACGATCATTTCAATAAACACAACCTAAAGACTTGAAACTCATAATACTCCATGAACAAGCTGTTGTTTGCATATTTAGCCAAAATCAACAAGCACTTCAATTCAAAGAACCATCAACAAGTGTGATAGATACTCACTCTACTCTCCATCCTCTTAAGCATTCAAAGGTGGGATATGTATTCACTCATCGTTCATCTCATATAAGGCATCTATCATAAGCTTGCTTACCAATCCAATCTCCACCACTCATATCAAACATAAGCATCAATATAAAGGTCTTTATTTAGGTTGTAATGGGGCCAAGCTAAGGGTACGAAAAAGGAAATTTGTAATTTAAAACCATAACACAAATTGAGCATTTAAAATAATACAAAACAATGAACCATAAAACACTCTATTTTTCCTCTCATTTAACAAAATAATCACACCCCCCAACCCCACCCCAAATTTTTTTACTTCTCTCCTCTTTTTTTCACTTTCTGGTCATCTTCTCTTCCTTTCTTTTATTTCTATTTCCTTTCTTTTCCTTTCCTTTTTCTCTCTTCTCTTTTTTCTTGATTTTTCTCTTTTTTTATATTTTTCATTTATTTATTTAGAGCAAGATCAAGTTTAGAAGAGAAAAAAATGTAGAGGAGAGATACGCATTATTACAACCCTACCCATTCCTAACTCAAAAGCCACTATATGTTATGATTCCCCCACACTTTTTAAAACAATTATTCCCTAAACTCATTCATACACATTTAAATGCTCAATTTGCCTTATAGTAGGTATAAGGAAGAGGATAAATAATAAGGTCAAGGCTCATATTTTGGGTTTAAAGAAAGAAAAGGTTTCATGTTAAGCTCAAAGGGGGTTCATTAAAGGTCACATCATGGTGACATTTTAAGCAAAAGAGGTAAATCCTAATTGTCTTCATCATTTTAACATTTGCATAAGATTATGTAATCTCAACTATTATTTGCAAGCAAGTTCTAGAATTCCTCAATCATGAAAGAACACTTTCAACAAAGAATACTTAAATTTGGTGTAAATATTTCAAATGACTCAAATTCTTACCAAGGAAAACTATCATTCATCTATCACAATAAGCTAATGTCCCTTTAACCGAAATCCAAATTAATCATTCCAAGCATGCTAGTATAATCATTAGCTCATATTATGCATTTCTAATCCCGATCGAGTTCATTTAATGATCATGCATCTCTAAACATTAAATAGGAAAACAAAGACACAGCGCACAAATAAAATTTATTTTTTATTTTTATTTTTAACTAATACTCCCCCCATAATTAAACATAACACAATTTCTAATGTGATACAAAAAATTAAAAGATGGGTCTAAGACAAAAGAAAAAATTAACACAAACAAGGACAAGAATTAAAACTAAAAGAAATTACACTAACAAGCAACAAAGAAAGGGATAGAAATACGATGCGAATGTGGGGGAGATCACTACGTTGATCTGGTGTGGAACATGGTGTACTACATCGAGGAATGAAGAACAACTACAAGGAAAGCATATAGAAGATACAGGAGAGTAGGCCTGCACACACAAAGAAAACAAACTAAGTTAAGGTCACTAAGAATTGGGAATTGGGAATACAGGATTAGTCTTTATAATAATTAGGAATTCAATATTTTCCTTTGAGCTAGAAGACATATCCCTTTCTTCTTCAAGCTCCTTCTCAATTTCTTTTTCACTAGCCATCCTTTGTGTAATCCTTTCAGGATCCTCAAGCTTCCTACCACTCCTCAAGGTGATTGCACTAACATTTTTCATATTTAACTCGAGTTGTGATGACAGTTTTCCTCCTCTTTGTGCTTCTAAACAATTGATAGACATTACCATCTGGCTCACCTAGTTCTCAAAATTATGAATGCTAGAATTGATCTCCTAAAATTTAAATTTGATCTCTTATTGAAACTGTGGTATATCTTGTTGAAAGTGCAAAGTGTTAGTTGCAAGAGACTTAACTATGCCTTCCAAAGATGCACCTGAATTGAAGGAAGAGGCTTGTGGCCTTGTTTCGAATTATGCATTCCTTGTGGCCTACTTGGGAAGTAATTCTACTGCTTAACTCAGGTTGAGATGATCCCTCCAAATTGGGTTCTAAGTTTGGGAATATGGATCATAACGATGTTCAAAGGATGAAGTATTTACCTTATTTACCCAAAGAATATCGATGTTATTGTCAAACTATTGAGTGTTTACAGCCATATGCTTAATTAATGTTTTGGCTGATAGGAGTCATTTCATAGAGTACCTCACCAATCGTTGCATCGAAAAGGCTACTTTATATAAGTAACAATCATTCTTAAAAGTACTGGATTAGGAGTTGTTATAATAATGTTATGGTGGGGACAACATAACTTCTTGAAGCACTCATAATACTCATAAATGGGCTCTTCTGTTGCTTTATCCAACATGTCTTTTTTCTTATGCTAGTTGTCTTTCTTGCTAAAAAATATTTCTCTAAAAGCAACCTATTCATTTCAATCCAAGTGTCCACGCTCCTTACAAACAAATCAAATATCAAATCTTTTGTTGCATCCTTCAATGAGAATGGGAAAGGCCTTAACATGATCTTTTCATCTTTCACCCCTAGAGGTTTCATACTCAAACATACCACGTCAAGTTCTTTGAGATGCTTATGTGCATCCTCACCTGCAAGTTCATAAAAGTTAGGTAACAGATGGATTAATTCAGACTTAAGTTCAAAGGTGACATGTTCAGCAAAATTAGGAGAAGTAATACACAATGGTCTTTGAGTTAAGTTTGATGAAACCAACTCCATTAATATTATCAATTTAGCCATTATTTCTTTAAACTCGAGTTATCGTTGTACTTCTGGAGTTGTTTTAGTTTCCCTTTGCAACCTTCTTAGCACCTTTTCAATCTCTGGATCAAATTGTACAGGTTCTCTACAAGGAGATCTTGTTACTACCATACACCAACACTAACAAACATGAAAAGATTAAGAAATAACTGAAAATGATTATAATATATATATATATATATAAAAAATACTAATTTAAATCAAAAGTGAAAACTAAAGCACCACACTCCCTAGCAACTACACTAAAATTCTTGATGCGTGTCAAGCACACCAAAAAATAAACCCTAACTCTATACACTAAAATTTATAGCTTTGGTGAGTAGAGATCATATCCACAGGGAATGTATATGTAGATTTTGTAATGAAAGGAATCATTGTTTAAGATATGGGGGTTTAGTTAGATTCAACTAAAAAATAAAATAAAATTGAACTACTTAAAGCAATTTAAATCAAACGGTGAGAAAATAAAAAAATTGATGATTGAGTTTGGAATCCGGTTCTTGGTTCAATCTTAACCTACACATAAATAAGCGTACTTAATCATCTTGTTGTTCTTATACCTCTCTTAGAAACTATTAAATGTAGGTTAACAATAAGCTTTATTAACTTTATTTTTTCCTTAGGTTGTATTTAATCAAAAACCTAACTATCAAATAACCTAGAATAAGCTCTCTAGATTTACTAGAATAAGTCGTATTACAAACTAAGGAAATAGATTAATCTAGGCAACAACTATACAAGATCGGTTCATGTAACCTATGTTATGTTATCTCTAATAATTCATCACCATTAGTTTACCATAAAGAATAAAAAATGTAACTATTAGTTATTGTATTCTATATTCTAGTAATGGGTTTATAGATAATTAACATATTGAGAACAAGAATATTAATCATTCATATATGAATACCCTAAACATTAAGCTAAGAATAATAATAACAATTTCTAAAGAGAGAGAATCTACAATACAAGATGTAGCTACTCCCAAATTGTGTTCTTCATCTTTGATTTCCCTTACGAATAAAAAAGAAAGAAGGCTAACCCTCTATAGATCTCAAAGAAGTGTTCTGCCCCTTTTTGTGTTCTGTTTGTTCGATGTTTTGCTATCAAATGTCTATTTACAGTAAAAATTAAGTTTCTAGGAAGATACATGATTGGATACATGCATTCAAATTTATACACAGCCGTGTAAGTGCATACACATCTATGTATCTTGTAGGTCATGTTGAAATCTTCATTTTCTTCCATTTTCTTATCCCATCTTCAGCTTAATCCATCTCATTTTTGTTTCACAAAGACAAATGAATTTGAACATCAAGAGGATGGCTCAAGAAATGTGCTTTTAACTCATTTTAACTCTTGTGCTTCCAACCTGGACTTAAAACCAAATATGAAACAAAGTGGTATCTTAAGCATTTCATAACATTAATCACTAAATGTTATGAAGTAAATGTATAATCAATTAAGTACACATCATCTATCTCTGAAGTCTAGCTTGGAGGATTAAAAGTGATATAGATGTTTCTAGTTTTTGGAGTATTTAGGGTATTCTAGGTTTTGGTTTTAATTATTAGATTGTAAGGATTGTGTTCTTATATGATAGGTCATTCTTATTTGTAATATTTGCTAACTCTTTCATATTTTTATAATTCAATTTTTAACTTCTCCAAAAAGACTATATATTCTTTTATGGAATTAATTGTTGGATATTATAATAATGTTGTCATATATTATAATTCGAACCTCTAATTCTATCAAAACTTGCCTTTCGTACTGTAATTAAGTCTTTCAACTTAGGCAAAATAACAACATTGGGGATTTTTTAAATTAAACACAATTGGGGATGTTTCTATCAAAATTGACCTTTTGTTTTGACTCTTTAAATGTTCATTAGCGTACTCTAATAAGAAATTTCATCGATCTCAATCAATTTTTTTGAAAGGTTATCTTGATGGATGACATTTTATAGTATAATTGTTTTGTTAATTGATATCTTTCTTATGATTTCAAAAAGGAGGATAAAGTCAGTGATATTAGATTTAAGCAGAGTGATAATATTTAGTGGGAGAAATTTTTTTTACTTTTGTATTTCATGCATTTTATGTGATATGCTTGAGAAAATTTATGTTATCTTTATGTATGGATTTTTTATTGAATTTGTTCTTGTTCTGATATTAGATATGTTTTCATATTGAATTGTGTTTTATGCATGAATTAAGGGTGAGCTAATCACTATCTTTATATTTATTTATGGGATTAATTTTATTATTGTTCTATAATATTACAAATGTTTATTATTATCAAAAGGGAGATTATTGAACCAATGAAGGTTACAATTGATGTTTTGATGATAATAATAACAAAATACAATTACTACTAATGAGTTTATTGATTTGATGAAAAGAAATATTAGAATAGAGTGAAGCCATAAACTCAAAAAGATAGTGTATGAAGTTGATAAAGAATTAAAGTTTTCAATTGATAAAATGAAGTTCAAAAGAAGAACAAAAGATGATCGAGGCTCATTAAGGCCATTTCACATTCTGTATTATTATTTTCAGCTTACTTTGTTAATTTAATAATGCAAAAGGCTCACCATACATAATCATTTCATCTTACTTTATTACATAAGTCTTTACATTCATCAAGAGGCTTTGAAGCTTCTGATTTTAATATGAATGCCTCTTAATCTTTCAAATAATCTTTAAGGAACATTTTGGGAAGTGTTTTATTCATATTTAGATTAAACACATTGGAATTGAGTATTTAAAGTTGTTAAAAAAACATATTTTAAAGGTGATTAGTCAATCTATATAAATTCACGGAACAATATAGTTTTGAAGTTGTTAGATTTGAAGTATTAAGAGTTTACTGCAATATTGGTTGATAAACTAGTTGACCAGTCTTTTATAATGGTCAATTAATATCCTATATGTAACATCCCACCCCCTCCTCGAAGGGTAAAATAGTAAAGTTGATATAGGATGAGATTAATTAGGAATAATTATTACTGTTCATGCATAATAGGATTGATACACAGTATCAATTGTGTATACGGAATTACGGTAAATACATTCATGACATTCCCGGTAATTGGGCCTAACGGCATTTTATTGTGATTAACGTGGTTATGGGATTTGAGAAAATTATTCTGAGTGCGCTGTTAAGCGTTTTCGATTTTAAGGGATTTTCAGAAATTTTTCTGGAATTTTTCGGAGAAAATTCCCGGATCGGCAAAATCGCCGGTAACTGGCCTAAACTTGTTTTGGAGTAGAAAAGGTGATTTTTGTGATTGAAAAATTATTTGGAGTGCACTGTTACCTGTTTTATAATTTTAGGGAATTTCATTAATTCTCAGAAAAATAATTCGGGGAAATTTCTCGGACCGGATAAATCACCAATTGGCGAACCGGTCGATTCTCGGTAGCAAAAATCGCTACCCACTGATATTGTAATATTGGGTATTTTATTTTGGGACTGAAAGTAGGGCCATTGGAGTGAAATGGAGTAACATTTTGTACTGGATTAAACAAATGTATTTTTGACTTTTCTATGAATTGTGTACCAATTACAATTTGCCATTTAAAAGTGTTACATTTAATGCTCCTTCATCACTCTTTCTCGGTTATGCAAGTGTTTAAAGGAAAGGAGAATTTCTTAAGGCTTTATTAAGCCATCCGAAACACAAACAGCACCAATTCTTCTTTTAAACCATCGGATTTTTGCTCTCCTTTTCTCTTTTTCTACATAGCTTCATACTACCATCTCCTGTGTCTCATCAAAATTAGATGATGAGTTTTGAGTATACTTGAGAAGGAAAGGGAGGTTTGTAGTGTGGTGAAGAAGTATGAGTTGGAGTTGGAAGCTTTTAGTAGGTAAGGTTTTAAGTTTGTTTTCAATGATGTTTTGATTATGTAGTTCATAAATCATGTTTAGTGGGTGCATTTAAAGGGGGTTATTGTTTATTAATTATGAGTGATGATGGTTAAATGTTATGAAAAAGATAGTTTGAATTGTTGAGTGATGATTTGAGGAAACTAGCTTGAAAGATGTGTTGTTAACTTGATTTTGAAGTGAATATAGATAATTATTTGAGTCTTTGAATGGAGGAATTTAATGCTGTAAATTTTTCAGTATTAACCCTAGTATATGTATGACTGGAGTGATATTTAATTTGTATTTATTTTGATGTCTAGTGATGTGAAAAAGGCATTGGAAATGTTAGAACTAAGGTTATCATTAAATCTGGAAAATTGGAATTTTGATTAATGTTACTGTTTTATTCATAACTTATTGTGTAGAAATGCAAATGAGGTAAGGTTTAGTGGCCACTGAAACTTTGGGATGTTGGCTTCAATTTAGTGTGAAATAGGTGTTGTTGAATTTCAATGATAGAAGGGTGAATTTTTGAATGGGAAAGTTCCTGTTCCGTTGCCTATGAACAGTAACTGCAACCATGACATCTGAGCTTTGCTGATTTTTCTGAATTACTTGAGATGGAATTAGGGAAAATGGTCTTCATGGAAGTTGTGGCATATTGAATTATCTTTCCATTGATACTGATCTTGATATTTTTAGAATTGTATATTGGGAGATATGAATTGATTACTAATGACTGGTTTTGAGCAGTTTGGATGAAACCTAGCTTAAGTGTGATTTTTTGAGTTTACTGATTAGAGGCAATTTTAACATTTTAAGTGGACTGAACTAGTGTTAGTGAGCTTCTGAAAAGTTGTAGAGGAAGAGATTAACTTGAAAATGACATATGGTTTGTGATTTTTAGAAGTCAGAATTGGGAGTTATGATTTTTCAAAAGTGAACCCTACATTAGGTTATGAATGACTGATCATAACAGAAACTTCCATAACAGTTTTGAAATTGTTAGAGATTGAATTGGATGATGAGTGCTTCATGAAAATTGAAGTTTGAGATGTTATCTTTTCAGGGATATAAAGTTCTGAATTTACTGACTTGTATATAGGGAGTTATGCTTGTTGTAATGTTACTGCCCATATTGAAGGATTTCAGGGACAGTGACATTGAATGAATTAATTGACTGGTTTAGAAATAGAATTTGATTTTGGGTTGTTCATGAAAGTTGTAAAGGACATTGTGAACTTATGGACCATATTTTTGTGGTAATTTATTACTGAAGAATCAGTGAGTTATGAAATTGTAATTGTACTGCCCTGTGTTGATGGAAATTGAGTAGGCAGAAGGTTGGATGGATTATTTGACACCCTTAGGGTTGGAATTGATTTTTATGGCCTTCTTGAGAATTGTAGAGCTTTTCATAAGCTTTCCAATGAGGTATAGTGGGTATTTTTCTGATTTGTGTGCTAAGAATTAGAGTAGTTGGAAATTGGGATTGAAATTTGGAAACAATGGGCAAAGCAAAGATGAGGGAAACTCGCGGCTCATGAGGCGACATCTCGCCGCGAGGGCGAGATTAACGGAGCGATCGCGAGGGCTTACGCCGCCTCATGACGAAACGAGGTGCATCAGCCTCGCGAGGGCGGCGTCTCGCTCCCGCGAGGCAGGCTTATGAATATGTATATATTACTGTTTTTGATTATTATTTGGCATTAATTGATCCAATTGTTCTTTTGTCAATTTCTTTCCCGTCCGACGTCCGATTGACCTGATTTCAGAGGCATCGGATTCGTTGAATATTTAATTTCATATTATGAGAAAACGGGAATTTTAGACGGAATTTGACGTAGCCCTATTGACGGAACATGTAAACACTGTTTTATTTAATTTGGGACCTATAGAGGTCCGAATTGCAAGACCGTCGGCGCTTTATGGATTTCTAAATTTTGATAGAATTTTATTATGGGAAAATATTGAATTAGGACCGGAATTCATGAACATGCATATCTCAAAGAACATGAGTACAAATTTTATATTTAGTGACTCGTCTTTTTCGATTCATATAGAGGCCAATTGGAGCGTCGATTGACCGACGTCACAGAGACTTCCGGCATTAGCTCGGAAGCAATAGGTGAGTAACCTAGTTGGTTTCTCAAATTTCAGTTATTTACATGCTTAACGTGAATTACGTGCAAAAGTGAATTGAATGAGCACTTTGTATGACTCTTGGCATGTATGAGATCAGATTGTATGATTTTTATCGACATTGATAGATCGGGCTTTATAGCCATCATATCGAACACCGATCGATACTTTGGGCTTTATAGCCATATTGTGGATTGATCGATACCTTGGGCTTTATAGCCATATTGTGGATTTCTTGATACTTTGGGCTTTATAGCCAACATCGCATATTTACTAAACATCGCAATGCATGCATAATTGCATGATCGATAATGGACGTGCCCTAAGTTGTTATTATTATTCGATAAGAGCTTGAGCTCTCATCAGATCGACCGCCTCGAGCGAGGGAGAAAATCTCGACGCGTCCCCATCGAACACCGATCGAGCACTTGGGCAATCTTGAATAATGGAAAGAGTCACATATGCATTGCATTCGCATAAATGACTGCTACGTGCCATCTTTTTTTTTGAAATGGCATGAATTCGTGAATGGTTTCTATTATCAATTATTTCTTGGTGATTGATTATTATTGTATCAGATCAGTCTTTGTGCATGGGCGTAATGCATGATTTGAGTGAACCATCGATGATGGTTTTCACCGAGTTCGCAAAACTCACCCAAAATTTGCATCTATTTTTCAGTCTGAAGAATACCCGGTTGACACGGGAGTATGTCTCTCTGTAGACGAGTAAAGGTTAGAGGTCGGGATCGATTAGGTATGTGCATTAGTGTCTTAGTAAAGCGTATTCGCAATCAACGTATAACAAGGCATTGTATTTTTTGAGCCCTTGTGGTATTAATGTTTTCTCGCATTGATCGATTGTAATTATTCTTGGATGACCGTAATAAGCGAAACAGGTTTATATTGAATACGGATTTTATTTACTTATGTGTTTGCCGTGTGAGCGTGGAGTTAATGGTCGCAAAAAGAAAAGAAAAAAAATGTATACTGAATTTTAAATCGACTGATGTAGTACGCCACTCTCATGGGACACAGACTCGGATATCACCAACGATATCGGGTTCGGGTCTTACGGGTGTGGGGTGTTACACTATATTAGTCGACTAATGTTCCAATAACTAGTGAATCTAGAGCTTTTTAATGTATACAGTGCGCCAAACATAGCCATTGTAATATCTTTTTTACTCTTACTATTTTGCGGCCTAAAACACTATAAATTCATATTTTTCTCATTTATATTAACATCAAGAAGGTTTTGGGTGTTGTAAACACATATTTCAATAAATTTTCCAATCGTTTGAGAATCAGTCATGTATGTGTGAATGAGTGATTTGAAGTTATCGAGTGACAAAGTGAGGTAATTTGAGTTGTAATATTTGATTAGGATAATATATTTTGTATTTGAGGGTGATACAAATGAGATTAATGTCCCTCTTCATTTTGAAAGAAGATTGTAAGAAGGGTAATGGTTCTTTTATTAAGCAACTCATGCCATTTATAATGCTTCTTTGAATGGTGGCTAAGTTGGATATTTCAAAATCAAGAAGGAACTTATAAATGTTGTTTTTGCTTTAGGGAATCGCTTCTTATATGATATCGTATAGCTATTTGATACTTGCTCACAAAGAGGCAAGCAAGACCAAGGCTAATTAGTTACATTGTAATGAGTCAGCTGGCACATAAAAAAGCAGGAAAACTGTTTAACAGCCCAGTTTATGACGGTGATGTCTACAACATTTTATTAACAGAGCCGCAAGAGTGACGAACAAAAGTATAGCAAGTCAATTAAGATTCAGAAGATTTCACAATAAAATTCTGGCGACTGATGGGATTCATCACAACAGGAGACCCTGCAGTCCGTGGCCATGCCTGAAACTTCTTGTCAGTTTCAGCCCACCATTCCTTGTTGGAAACAGTTGATGGGGTAGTTCCTGGGATCAGAGTTACACTATCTTAAATCACAAAAACAGGGAGTTTGCCAAATCAGTCACTAAATTTAAAATTACTGTACCCCCGAATATCTTCTTGTCAGCAACAAGCTGGTCAAAAACATACGCAATTGCAAATGATCCCAATACTGCAGGTATTATGTACTTGGATCCCATTGTTAAACTACAAACAGAAAGTAGACAATAACATCTGATAAAAATGTTAAACTATAAATAAAGACCCTTCGGCCTAATATTGAAGCTTTGTCCGATAGTCCAAGACTAGAATGACTACTTTCTAAATGAAAAGGTTAAAAAGAAAATAGTTTAAAATAAAGAAGCCTCAGAACAAGCCAGTATGATTTTGACATCAAGTAGAGATATTCAGTCGGTAATTCCAACAATGCATAAAACCATCTTCATAGGCTTCAACTCCCAACAAAATTTGTCTATTACTATCTGAACCGTTTGAGCTTTAAGTATATTAAAAGTTGGATTGTAAAAATGTAATCGCCGAAAACGGCTCCGGAGACCACAATATGACTGAGATCCACGGGTTCCTATCATAAAGCGAAACATGGAATTCATTTTGGTCCAATCATAGCATCGTCGGTCACCGCCACGTGTGGCTACCGGCGACGTGGCATTGGACCTGAACCCTCTTCACAAATCTGAAGTACAACTAATTTGCGAGGACCATCCATAAACAAATTCCTTCTAAATTTCATTTACCCTCAGAGACCCGTTTAAAATCACCCTCGCAGTGGCGAGTACCGTAGCCCCACTGATCCCAACCAATCAACGCAACCCAGAGATCGAGACCAGAAAAGGAAACGAATCAATGGACGCCGATAGGAAAATGGGAAAAAGAGGGTTCGTGACCGCAGCCGCTGCAGATTAAAGTGTCATACGGCACTTCCTATCTTTTATGGGCTTTCTTCCTCATTGGGAAATCGTTAGAACAAAGAAACGGAAGAACCAAAATTCACAAAAGAAAACAACAAGAAGAACACAGGTGCATCAACTAACCTCAGACCTGGAGACTGAAGAGTGAAACCGGTACAATGAAGCCTTTATAAAGGGAAGAGAAGCGAAAACCCTAGTGACCAGGTGAGAATCGCTTTTGTACTCTGACGGTGGAATTTAGCCTCCAGGCAGCACGCGAAATAAAGGGCCCTTAACTTGGTTATTTTAAAGACCATTTGGGCTCTATTTCTTGATGGATAAATGGGTTGCCAAGCCCTACCTGGTTTGGAAATCTTCCAATTAAATTTATTAATAAATTAAATGTAATTATGTTAATACGATTAAATTGAATTTAATTTATACTGTTTGGAATAAATCTAGAATATTAGAATTGAATTCAATTATATTGTTTGGAACATAATCAAAATGAATTTAACTATTTCATATGACACATTTACCCTAAGTAAAAATAATCTTATTAACTAATAAACATTCACACTTACATAAAGCAACTTTTAAACAACAATTTTATTATAAGTAATATCATCAAAAAATTCATTATTAAAGTGAAAAAATTGATTACAAATGACATTAGACTATAATAAGCTATGAAGATAATAAAACTATTATAATTTAGAAGCTTAAAATGCATGAACGAGCAGTAGTTCTTTTGTGCTGATAACTACAAGGCATTATCAAATTTTGAAATTTCACTCCAAATTATATATAATATCATAACAAGTTTAACATGTCTTCATATGATAAGGAGACATAAGATCGTTACATCAGAAAACTAAATAAAAAACATTTATACTTGCATAGAGCAAGTTACATCATCCATAAAGTTCGACACTTAAATAGAGCAAGCTATAAAAACCTAACACTAACCCATCTTCCTAGACAACCAATCTAAACGTAGTTGGATTGGACATGCAAAAAACACATCAACAAAGTTAGGATGCTCTACAAGCCAATCAACTACATCCAAGAGAACACATCCTTCTAATCCTAATTCTTTCATTGCGTCAAATATTTCCTCCTCTTTTCTAACACGAGGGTTTGTGGCTACAATAGCTTGTGCAATTTCTTTCATTGCATTGGACATAACTTGTAATTCCAAAGAAATTTGATCTTCCACTCGTGCTTTTCTTTTCTTACCAGTGTAGGATGACTTTGACACTGAAGGTGTTGATGATGAGGGAGCTTGAGTTGTTGGTGTTGTTGGAGTACTCTCGCTCTCCAATGGATAAAAACTCTCTAAATGAACCTCATTATTTGCTTGCATATTATCAATGTCCTCAATATCCATATCTCACCTTTCTTTTTCCCATCTTTGAACCTTTTCCTTTGCACTTTAAGCTTCAGATCCAGTGGCTCTATCTTTCTCATAGATCTCACGAACAAGGTCCAAATTAGGTAAAGACTTCCTTCGAATATGTTTCACCTTTTCGTTAACCTATCAATCAAAATATAAGAAACTATGTCGACAAACTTCATGCATAAAAAATAATACAAATAAAAAAATTTAACTATATAAATATTAAATAAAATACCTGTATCAGACTTTGTCACACCTATGGAACATCATTCCATCCAATTCCACTTTTGCCATCAAGAAATATTGCCAAACGCATTTCTTCCCTTAAAGTTCTCAACCGATTTACAATTTTGCTTCGATTAATCTTAACCCCAAACTTTTCATTAATTTCCTTTATTACCTCTCTATATGCACCAGCATGAAAATTTCTATCCTCCTTTTGGCCTTTATTTTTTTGCTTCCTAAGAACTTGAAGCATGCACTTATCCATTTCATAATTCTACCTAAAATATCCATTAGCTTTTTTTCATCATAATTTACCTCTATGTCCATCGTCACCTATTTTTTCCAAACACAATCCAACACAAACCATCTTATACTGTTATTAACTCTTACTTTTCTCAACAACATAAACAAGCATAAAATTGTTAAAGACAATTACATTCAAAGGACGAACAATCATGTTTATAAGTGACGGTAACAAAAAGAGAAAAAAAAACATAAACAAAATTACATAATGTAATGACAAAATTTTCAACAAATCAATGTTGACAAATGTAATCATTCCACATATGTGCAACGATAGTATTTCTTATTATTTCTCCTATTCTACCATCTTCATTCCTAGCAATTCCTCCAAAGACATTATCATCCTGATGATCTCTATTCAATAGCTCTCTATCAACTCTTGCAACAAGTTCTTCATCCGGATCATATTGTATCAAAAAGTTATGTAAAATACAACAAGTTAACATAATTTTAGATAATGTGTTCACATCATATCTTGACATCTCAGATAAAATGGGAAATCTACACTTCAAAAAACCGAATTCCCTTTCAATTGCATTATGTAGTGAAGCATGTCTCAAGTTGAATAACTCTTTTGCATTAGTTGGAGCTTGCCGAGAATACTCTTTCAAATGATATCGAGTGCTTCTATAAGGAGCAATAAATCCGGATCTCAGCATATATCCAGCATCAACTAAATAGAATTTACCTATAAATAAAAGTAAAACCATTTACTAGATGCTTATTGACAATAACACTTTTTTTTATATAATATGGAATTTTATAATCTTCAACTAAAAGATACCTTGAGGAACAATGAACTTATCTTCTTTAGCTAATGCATTATCTAAAATTCTTGAATCTGAGGCTAAATCTTCCCATCCAGGTAAGACGTATGTAAATTTCAAGTCAAAAGTGCATGCAACCAAGACATTCATTTTAAGATAACTCATCCTTCCGCTGTACCTTGAAATAGTTTCCTTTGAAACTTTTACTTTGACATGTGTTCCATCAAGAGCACCAATACAATTCTAAAAAGTCCATAAAATGTATTAGAATTTATAATTAATAAAAAGTACGTTTTTGTATATAAATTGTTTTTAAAAAATACCTAAAAATATGGATAAAATCTTCCTCTGCTATTGATTATTTCGGGAGGGACAACTAAACCATTTGGTTGAACCAAAATTGATCCTCGAGGGTAATTATTACTCTGAGTACTTGGTGGAAGTGACGACTAATTCTTTCAATAGATCGTCGGAAAAAGAAACTTTGTGAATGAGTGCTAGCTCTACCACTTAAAATATGTAAAAATGTTCCAACTTGTTCCTCAACCAAACTATATTAGTTATCTTTTAACAGCCCCCTCCTACGAAAAATTGAACATAAGTGAATAAATGCATCATAACTCATGCGTAAAATGCTACGTACATTATAATATATCTCTATTGCGGTTAGTAATTCTTAACGTACAACCTCTTTTTAGATGCACTAGCTGTCTATTAGCTCGACACATAAATTGATATATATGTCTCAAGCAAACCAAATAACCTGCATTAGCTACCATAGAAAGTAGAGCATTTCTTTCAAATCCTCTCATATCGTCTGCATTTAAATTTTATTTATTGTCACAACATAAGTAGAAAAAAATATTGACCTATCAGTTCCTACTCCTATGACACGTTCACGTCTTCAAAAAGAAAGAAAGGGAATAAAACAACTTCAAATTTTCAAAGAAACCAAGAATTGCATAAATACATAAGAGAATGGTATTCATCATAATAATCATCTAGAAAGATGGATCACTTCTATAAGTACTGAAAAAGTTTTTAGACAATGCATATACTAGTTTGGACCATAAGTTGGAGAAATTTGATTAAGATAAAATCAAAGGTTTTCCTTATACCAATTTTAAAAGCAAAACTAAGGTGATTAATAAATATATGGTAATCTCTATCTTCAACAATGAAAATGTTACACCTAAGAATCTACCCCAAATGAAAGAAGATCGGAGGAATTGATATTAATGTTAAGTGAGGTTTGTTTAATTGGTTGACTAAGATTTTGGAGATTAACGTAAAAACAGTATTACAACAAAAATTTTGTTTATAATCAAAGATGGAGGAAGGATTTATATTTAAGGGATAAGAGTGAAAAAGATACAGTTGATCCCTTTGAAAATTATATGCCCTAAAAAGAAACTCTAAACAATAATACATAGACTGCCTTAATAATATGTAGTGATTATTGAAGAATTTAGTTGTAAAAATCATCAAAACCTAAGCACTTCATAGAGTGGAAGCCAAATAGAATTTTGATTTATGAACTCTAATTGGATCCATAGCTTATGTTAATCAATATCATGATTAAGAATGTCTTCATTCTTAGAAATTCTAAGCACTATGTTTTTGAAATTAAGCATAAATTAGTTACACTTAAAAGGTAGTGCTTCTCATCCATCAATGAACTAGCATGGAAAGGTTTAAAGTTTCATGATCAAAATGATAGCTATGAACCCACCTCTCCTTTCATTCCCTGGCTCGCTGGTGATTTTTATTAATATCCGCTTATCTGTTAGGTAAGTTTGTAGATATCAGAAGCCATTACAACTTCTAATAAGGTTTTACCACTAAAGGGTTGCAGCCGCCATACATCACCAGCCAACCCAAATTGCCCACATCATTTACAAGCCAACCCAAATTGCCCACACCAATTACACAGTAATCAACCCATTCTGCTAAACCTCAAAGCTAGAACTTTTATGCGGAGAACTCGTAAAAAAGAAAACAAAGATTGCAGTGTAGCAATCCAAGTAAAAAACCAACCAACAGTTGGAACTCAAAAGCAAGGAAGGAAATGAACAAACAAACGATTTTTCCTAGAAATAATTAGAAAACATGATCGAAACAAAAAGGAGCAAGTGATGGGCACAACAGAATCATCAATCTGAAACTGAAAAGAGTTGGAAGACAAAAAAATATGTTGCTAAAGATGAAGCAAAGAATAATACCTCCAATAGATAGAGTAAAATTGAGAGATAGGAAAAGGAAGCAGAGGTGTTGTTGCGTGCACGAAAGGGAGGTTGTTGTTGCGTCGTCTGCTAGTGCGTGGGTCTGCTGTTGGGAGAAGAGTGGCGTCGTCTGTTGTAGTGATAGGGTTATTGTGTTGAAGTCGTGGGTTTCCATTAGAGAATGGGGAAGGTGTTAGGTACCTTGCTTTGCACTTCTAACCTAAGTTTGTAAATAGTTTTATAAATATGAAAAGCTTGAATTAGAATAATTTTAAGTGTGAGCTTAAGAAATATGTTAAAGAAGCGAACATATGGTTGAATGGATCTTATAACTGCAAATAATATATCAATCGGTATCAAGATAAAGATAAGAAAGCTAATATAATAGGCTTAAAGTTTGATGACCTATTTTAGTTAACTTTGCTTCATTAATCTTCTTTACTATCTTTAATAACTTATGCTTCCTGCTTTTCAAATTTTTAGGCTTTTAATTTTATTGAATTTTGTCAAAAAAACAAATAATAAAAATCGTTTAGAAATTAAAAAGAGAGAGAGAGAGAGAGAGAAGTAGAATGCAAAATTTAACATTTATAGATTACCAAAAGAGAGATTTATCTTCTTTGATACCACTCTTGGTCCTACTTCTCACATCCACATAATTAAAAGTACACCAATATGATTGCATGCCATTTCATCTCTTCTAATTATGCCACCCTTTTAATTTTATAAGTTTTGTAGTATAAAACTTAATTTTTCTTATAAATTTGTCTATTTTGATTTATTTCTTTGAAAAATTTTAAGAAAACGAGAAAAGAAGCTTTAACAATCTTACATTCAATTTAATCTTTTTTGACATTTTCATTAAATTAGATTTGCATAACTTTAAGGTTTTATTTTCTAGTATATTGAATAAATTTGTCAGACTAAATTACTCATTAATCTTATTTCAATTTACTTTTATTTGTTCTAACATTAGAAATTATTTTTAATTTACTTTTATCATAATTGATTTTGTTTTATTTTAATTTTATTTATTATAGCATATTATTCTTTCGTAATCTTATCCTTAAATTTTAGATTAATTTTTTTGTTAATTTGTTGAATAAAAATGTTAAAAGGATTAAATTCAAAATTAAAAATGAATTAAAATGCATGAGAAGATTAGATGAAGAATAATTCATTAATAAACCAATATGGGAAACTTCAAGACTAAGCATGATAAAAAACAAAAGACACAAAACAACAAATGGGGGAAAAAAGATAAAGGAGCGACCTCGAAAAACAAAAATAAGATGAAGTAATATGGTATATAATATACCATACTTGATAATGATTTTAGTTCTAGTACTATATACTACAAGATGCAGTCAATACCAAATACGATTTTATATAATTTTTAAAAATATAAAAATTTCCTCAATTTTTAAAATTTCAAAATCATTCATAAATATATTGTGTTATATAATCTTTTTTACTTTACTTTATCTCTTGTTTCAAAAATGTAATAATATAAATTTGGTATAATAATTAACAACTTTTCACATATTACTCATATAGATAAATATCATTCATATTTAATATCTAACAAGAATCAAAATTAATATAATAAACAAATATTTGATTCTTATATAGTTACAAAATAAAAATAACACAAAGTACTTATTTTTAAAAAATAAAGAAAAATTAGAATAAAAGAATAATGCTCTACAAGAGTTATATGTATGAACCTTATTCTAGTCAAGGAGGACATTATATTAAGTGGAATAAGAATTCAAATGGAAAATTCTCATAAATTTCTTATAGGATGATGTTAAAGCCTCAAGTTCCAAGGATCATATGTCAAAAACATGTGTGGTTTCTGTAAGATAGTCCTAGATTAGCATTCACTCTTTGGCTTGCAAGCAAAGGAAGACTACCCACTTCAAATAAAATCTCAAAATTTATGAACATTCTTAGTACCTATTTATTATACTGCCAAGTGGAAGAATCAATTGATTATTTGCTATTTAAATGTGAATACTCCTCTTCCATCTAGAATAGGGTCCTTCAGCTAAGTACCTTGCCTACACCTCCCTCTAACTGGTTTGATATCTTTCTTTGGTCATGTCATAACCATAATATCTATAAAGGGGATATGTTAGCTTACAAATCAACTTAGGTAATGTTGTTTAATAGGTCTGAATCATAATGTGTTTTATAGGTTTTAGAGTGTCTTTTTAAGTGTTTTCTTAGGTGTTAAACATGTTTTTATGACTTATATTTATGTATTTGTTAATGTTTTGTGTATTTTGTTTGATTATTATTAATTAGGATAAGAATGTGATCTTTATGCATGCTTTAAGGGATATTTAATATGTTTTGATGATAAGTGGAGACGGGAAATTCCAAGAAAAGATAAAGTAAAAATTGGAAAAAGGAAGCAGTCATGATCATGTAGGATGCATATTAGAGAGTTGATACACGATCGTGAAAGAGAGTGCATAAGTAGCTACTGCACAGTCATGTAAATTCCAGATTTTCATATCACGAGATTTTTATATTTTTTATGATTCGGGGCTATTTTTAGAGCAAAAATAAGTAGAGAAACCCTAGAAAGAACTCTAGGAGGATAAAAGTATAAAAAGGAAAAGAAGAAAATCAAAGAGGTGGCTGCAAACATAAAAACAAGAGAACAAAGAGACCAAACTCTTGAAGAACGTAAGCTGCAAAATTTTCCAGCTCAAGGCAAAAAAAAAAGAGACAAGACATTTAGAATTCAAGCCTCTACTCTTTCCTTTTCTTTCCTTATTGTTGAATGTTATTGATAAAACAATTAGGATTAAATTGGATATGGATTGCTAAACTTCCTTTAGATATTACTCTTGAATTATTTGTTAAACTTTTTACATTATTGATTTAATATAATCTACTTTCTTATGTTTATTATTTTATATTCAATTTGAATCAAGAGGACATATTGAATTATCTGTGTTGTGCTATGCAATAAGAGCTAGTACCATAATATACCTATAAATATCATATTAATGGGCAATTAAAGAGAGATCTTTATTTTTTGTTAGTTACCTATATGATTGTTTTAAATCCAATTGAATAGTCAGGAACAGTTTTGATAGATTGAGAGGTAACAATTCAATTTCTATCTATTTAATTAGGATTACTTAGTTAGATCTTGAGAGAGGTAATCATAATTATTAGATATCTAGGGTCCGGTAATGTTAAATCAAGAAGGTGAAGTGGAAACAAAAAGGTATATTATGCATTCATTTTCTCCTGAAGATGCAGTGATGGTTGGAGTTCACCGAGCTTCAAAGGGGAGTAGCTTAATCTGTAGTTTAGCTATGATTTATGAATGCCTAGGTCTAGGATTTGTAACTTGTAGTGAAGCTACTTGATTATAGCTTAATTAAATGTTGGACATTTAATGTGTTGTTTGGATTAGTAGTTTACATTGTCACGTTTAACTACTTTGTTATGAACAGCCGAGTTGGGGTTTATTGCTTTGTAATTAGATTTGCTTAATTAGAGTTTAATTAAGCATTGAACAATGTAAGGTGTTGTGGATTTGTTTATGTAGAATTTTGTGCTTAAATATATGAAGTCTCATATATGTCAAATTGTGATCTTGTTGATTCTCTTTTATCTGCCTAGTTGTGTTTGATATTGAGTTGATGCTAGATTTCATTTGACCCATTGCATTGTCAAATCCACTGCACACACTAAGATGCTTTTAACAAGGTTTTAAGCAATGGAGTTCATTGATTAAAGCCTTGGACTTAAAGAATCCTTTAAGGTTCTGAGGCTCAAGAGTGCTCAATGGAATCTTGAGAAATGAAGTTCATTGATCAAGATCCTGGACTTAAAGAGAGTCCTTTAAGGTTTATCATTTCAAACTTAGTGATTTTTGATCTACCACACACACTAAGATGCGCTTAAAGGGATCTTGAGCAATGTAATTCGTTGATCAAGATCCTGGACTTAAAGAGTCCTTTAAGATTCTAAGGCTTAAGAGCGTTTAATGGGGTCTTGAGAAATGGAGTTCATTAATCAAGACCCTGGACTTAAAGAGAGTCCTTTAAGGTTTACCATTCAAACTTAGTGATTTCTAATCCCATCAAATTAGTTTTGAACGATGATAGCCAAAGCTCATTTTCAAGGGGATTTTATCACTTGTTTTAATCTTTTCATTTTCTTTTCCAAAAACCAAAAAATACTTTTCACAATGCATTTTAGTGTAGTTAATGTTTAAAAAAAAACAAAACCCCCCTTTCCTTACTAACTTCGCTTGTACTTTATGACATATAGACTAGCTTAGGTCCATTTCATTAGGTTCCGATTAAGTGAGACGACCCGAGGTTACAACCTATACTGCAATCCTTGGAATTTTTATTATTTTTGACACAGTTTCCAAGGGATTGATCTTTAGATCGATAAGAAGAGCCGATCAACATGTCCTAAATATGTTCACATAATTTTTTCATAATCAAATTCCACGAAAATCATGTGTAACCTCATCAATTTATCCAATAGACATCACATGCCCTGAAAGGCATCAATGAATAGAGTCAAAGCACAGGATCAATATCTAAGATATCCTTGAGCACCTCAAGTCAAAGGATATTTGTACCATTGCTATGATGAGACAATCATTAATAGTAGAATAGAATATCCATATGATTGTCTTAGTAGGTCAATCCAATGTACATACTACCCTTAGTAAGCATCCATATGTTAACTCTAAACAACTCATGTCTATAGCTTATGAGATCTACTTCCTGATCTAATCAAGGTGTATAACTTGCACTAGTCTATCTAGATTAATGATATCTCATCTCATTAATCCTATGACTAGGGAAAGTTTAGATACTAACATAATTACATATTATAGGAATCTCATTATCATGATCTCATTATGATTTCCTCCATACTATGTTTTTGTATCAAGGACTTCATTAAATCAATTTAAGATCAGCATCAAATCCATAAACATATGAACATCAAAATAATGAAAAATGACTTCATTAATCATAAAATGATTTGTACAATAAGTGCTAAAGGTGATTGCCTTTAGATCACTTCTCTAACAAATGAAATGTTCAAATTGTCTAAATCTTCTTCGTTGGTTGATTTCAACTAGATTGTATTGGCTATACACTTTTGTTCCAACATTAGGAGTTGGATCAAACCATTCACACTTAAGACAGTTCATTTTATTAGCAATGCAGAGTACTCAATTTCAAGTATCCCAATAATATACTTATTTTTTACATTTAATATGCTTATTTAACTCCAAAAAAGGGTACATTGAATACTGAAAATTGAAGATATGAAGAGGTTTTCTAAAAATTAAAATGGTACTTTAAGAAATAAAATTTTTCATTTTGGGATTATAAAGAGTATTATCTTGAAAATTGTAAAGTAGTTTAGTTTTTATATATAAAATAAATGTTTGAAATCAAAGAAACAAAGATTATATGAAGTTACAAGATGTCCAGAGGGGATAAATTAGAGAGTTGATTATGTGGGATTGATATAAATACCATAACCATATATTAGAAGAAGCAAATCAAAAAATAATTCAAGGCTTAACACTCACACTTAAGGTGGTGTATGAATATCATGAACATTAAACTTATAAAGAAGTTGACGAAGAGATTACTTACCTTGTGGTTTTATGAAGAAGTCCATTAGTTGTTGTGAATTAAGAGAGTAAAAGGTGTGAATGAGTTATAACTACCTAGTAGTTTTATGAAGATGATCGTTATTGTTGCAAAATCGGAGAGTAAAAGGTGTGAATAAACTGTAGTTGGAATTCCTTATGAATTTAGAGGGAATCAACTATTTTTTTAATTATTTTTATGAAAAACATTTTTTAGAACAATATAGAGTGCTACTTGTTTGTCACAATGAATTAAAGATGAACTCTAATAAATGCCCAAGTCCTGTAACAAAGAATGGAATCATATAATTTCACAACAAACAGAACGTATATCCCTATATTCAAATTCAACAAAGGAGTAAATAATAATATATTGCTTCGTAATTTTTCTAGAAATAGAAGAAGAGCCAAGTAAAGTGCAAACTTGTGATGGAGGAATGTCAATATAAGAAATTAGCTCAATCTATTTTACTGAAAACTTTGACCCTATTATGAAAATTTGGACACCAAAAATAAGGCCCAATTATTAGAAAAGCATCACTTAGCCTAGATTCTTAAAAACCAAAGGTCCTAATGAAGTTATGTTATAACAAGGAAAAAGAGACCAACTAATGCATTGATATTCCAATATTTCTTTCCTTTAGGATTAGGTATTCCAATGTCACTAGCAAATGGTAGTTTGAACTTTAGTTGTCTATAAATTTCTCTAACCTCGAGCCTTTAATTCTAGATGTAGATTTTTTCCCACCATAAAAGCATAAGAAATATGCAACTGATTAACAATAACATTGGTTTAAGGAAAGTAGGTGTAGCCCTAATTATCAACATTACTCATTTCTGCAACTGAAAGGTGTGAACAACTATACCTTACTCAAACATTAACAATCAAAATTTGGGAAATAGCTTGGTGATTGGCAATGGTGACTGGAAATGGTGTAGGAGGGGCAACTAGCGATGCTTCCTGGAGGGTGACAGCTTTGATGCTGAGCAGACAACAATGGAGGATTGACGACGGTGATTGGCCAGAAAGCAATGAAGTACCGGTAAGGTGACTTGTAAAAAAGGAACAGGGGAAATTATCAAGGCTTCATGGCAAAGACACTTCGATGCTGACCTCTTGGTTGAGATTAGAGATTTGAGAGAGGGAGGTATGGCGGGACGAGAGGAATAAACCAACGTAAAAAAAGGAATAAGAATCAATACACAACATAAAAAAGGAATAAAATTAGCCATCAAAAGACCAATCATATTAACCATGTTCTCATAACTTAGTTGACATTGAAACTCAATTTACAAGCCAAATTACAAGAATTCCAAAAATAAGAATATATCAAACTCAAACTAAACTAATTCCCAAATAGAATTACAAACAATAAAAATCAATAAACAAACAAACTCAACACTAATTTAAATATAGCAAGGCAACCTAAAACTTAAATTATACAATTTCATTCATGAAACAATAATTCTAATACAATTTTTCATAAGAATGACCTATGATCAATCACTCATACCTCAATTCAATAAAAATCTTATAAAATTTCTTAAGTCTCTATTTTTAATTAATTCTCATTCATAAACGATAAGAATTGTGTGAAATTAGAGCTCAAAAGGGCATTGTGTTATAATGAATCACTAAAAAACAACATTCCTTACTAGCATTTACAACTACTATCTACAATCTGTGGGAAGAAAGAAACAACAAAATCTATGAGGAGGAAGTAAATAAGCATCTGCTAGTTGAGGAAACTATCAATTGGATCAAAGCCTTCGTAATTGCAAATTCAGCTCACCTTAAACTATCTCCAGCAATGAAGTATAGATGGAATTTGTAATTTAATCTATATCTCCCTTCAACTTGTGTAAATAGCTAAAGGCAACCTTTTTGTTGAAATAACTTTGCTATGGTTAATGAAATACTTTCCCTTAACTTCATGAAATAACACTTTAGAATTTGAATTCAAGCATAAATGCATTAGTTTGAACCATAA
Source organism: Erythroxylum novogranatense (assembly GCA_029891385.1). Lineage (NCBI taxonomy): Eukaryota > Viridiplantae > Streptophyta > Magnoliopsida > Malpighiales > Erythroxylaceae > Erythroxylum > Erythroxylum novogranatense. Next base: position 10,337,703 of record CM057235.1, on the reverse strand, counting down.
AATAGCCACCTACATTTAAGTGATAAAAATACCTAAGTTAAAATTCAAAATTTCATACCCAGTTAATTCATAATAAGGAATAAATGAAAGTAAATATCAATAAGGTTAATATAATTTAAATTCAACAAGATTTATATAAAGATAGAGAAAGAAACAATGAATTTATAAAAAAAACCCTAAATTGCAAAAAATGGAGTATTCTTTGAGAGAAAACAAAAAATCCATAAAATTTAATGCCCATCTGAGTGAAAGGTTAATGGGAATGGTGTGTGGGGGTAAAAATTCATAAGGAACTCAATGAAAGTAAGATTGATTGAGAGAAAAGTGAAGAAGAAAAGAGAATTGTATTTAGGGTTCTATTCATCATTCTAAAGGTTTTATTGCCTATTTAAATGGGAAAAAACACGATATCATGTTCGGGTTCACATTTATCTACACAAGGCAATAATAGGTTAGTGTTTGGTGAACATAGAGAAGACACAGATATAATACAATATGAATTCATGTTACAGTTCATATTTATCTACATAAGGCGATAATAGGTTAGTGTTTGGTGAACATGGAGGAGACACGGATATAATACATGCCCATTTTGGTTTAATGGATAAATACTCAAAAAAATTAAAGACAATAAGGGACTAATAAAGACCAACAAATCATAATTATATCCATGAATTTAAAAATAATTTAACTCAAAAACATGCAAAACACACTAATATAATGAAAAAATATATTAGAACTATTATTAAAGATATCAAATAGAAATAAAAACACGTAAATCATTGGATGGCCTCCTAAATAGTGCTTCATTATATGTCTTTTTGGTGGACTTCTTACTCAAGTATTTTAGTTATCAACAGCATTATAAAGATTGAAAATATCTCTTTTATACTTATAATAAATCACCTCCTAAGTACAACTTTTGTTAGAGAAGCACTCTAAAGGTAGTCACCTTTAACACTTATTGTACAAATCATTTTATGATTAATAAAGGCATTTTTCATTAGTTCGATGTTCATACATTTATGGATTTGATATTGATCTTCAATTGATTTAATGAAGTCTTTGATACAAAACATAGCATGGAGGAAATCATGATGAGATCATGATAATGAGATTCCTATCATGTGTAATTATTTTAGTATCTAAACTTTCCCTAACCATAGGATTAATGAGATGGGATATTATTAAACCAGATAGATTAGCACATGTTATACTCCTTGATTAGATCAAGCAGTAGTTCTCATAAGCTGTAGATATGAGTTGTTTAGAGTTAAAATATGGATGCTTACTAAGGATAGTAAGTACATTGAATTGACCTACTTTGAGACAATCGTATGGATATTCTATTCCAGTGTCAATGATAGTCTTATCATAGCAATGGTGCAAATATCCTTTGACTTGAGGTGCTCAAGGATATCTCGAATACTGATCCTGTGCTTTGACTCCATTCATTGGTTCCTTTCAAGGATTACTCATAAGGTAGTAATAAGGTACAGCTTGAGGTATTCGGGGGTAACTGAGTAGCCAATAAAGGATTCACCACTCCTGATAAAAGGATACGATACCGACGGCCTCTTATCGGGGTCATTACTCGGGAGTCTCTGACTAAAGCAGATATGTGTTTTGAAGAGAGTCTTCAATGATATATAGAGTAATGAGATCCTCATGACAAGATCTAATAACACTTAGACTAGATATGACGTAGTCAGTCTAGTGGGACTTGACACTATAATAGCCCATTTCTACACTTAGGAATTAAACTGCTAAATGAAATCATATGAGAATATAGAAAGTGTATTTCATTTGCATGCATCATATTCACATACATACATGAATCATACTTTAGAGGCATTGTAAAGATAGTTTATGCACTCAATTTATTTATTCCAGTGTATGAAAGATTTTAAATGTTCATGATGTGATTGCATGATTATGTGTTATTTATGTCTTAAATTTTGTTTTGATGGATTATAATTAGTAAATTGGAATTTATTGTTATAATTGGGTGATTAATGAAGTGATATGTGCATCTAGTATAGGAAAAATATTGAATAGTAAGATAAATTAAGACATGGAAATTTAGGTTGACTAGACCTATGAAATAGTGACATATGGCATTAGTAATAGTGTAACATATGGCTTGATTAAATGAGTGACAAATGGTGGTTTAATTGGGTGATAAATGGCGTAGTGATTATGAGACAAATGGACTGATTAAGGAGTGACAATTGGTTGTTTATAAAAGGAGACATGTAGCATGGGTCTATGTTTGACAAGTGTTTGGACAAGTGTCCAAACCCCCACCACACACCTAACCTACATACACACACACAAGAAAGACCATCTTTCTCTTGTTTTTATTACATGCCATCTTCTTTTCCCTTCTCATCACCGACTTACATACTCAACCTACACAACTTTGAGTTTTTCCCAAATTTCTACACCTTTTTACTCCAAAATTTCTATAACCTTCATTTTGTGATTGCAACCCCTTTCTACTTCCATATTTTTCTTAGAGTATCTTTGCTCTTTTGAGGATTATATGGATAGTTTAGGTTGACATTTAAAGTGTAAATGATGATGTAACTATGCAGAAAAATGGGTATATTGGGAGTGTTCCTGAAATTGATAAGTTAAGGTTATATATATGAAGGTGAATGATAGTTCTATTTTGATTATGATGCATGGAATACTAGGATTTATGGGTTTCCAATTGAATGATTTTGAGTTGGAATTGGTGATGAAATTGATGAGGAAATGAAGTATAATTTAGGTATAATTAAGGTATGATCAATGGATTAGTAGGATGGTGTTAAAATTTGGAAAAGGATTGAAGGAAAGGGATGGTAAACTGTTTGTTCACCCATTCCATCATCGTGGAAGTAAAATAAGCCCTTTCCCACTATCGTGGGAAATGCCTTGGAGAAAAAAAGTTTTTGTTTTGTCTTTCCACGATCGTGGGAAATGTTTGGGAAGTGAAAAAAACTATGTTTTGTGTGATTATTAAACTGACTAAGGATAAGTTACTTTACTTTGGTGTATTTGGATTTGATTAAGGTTTGAAATGAACCTAGAAGGTTATATGATTGATTTATTAAGGGTTTGATAAGTTTAGGTTAATAAGTGATGTTAGAATTAAGGAATGGATTGTTTGATATCAATGTATATGAATTTGGGAACTATGAGTTGTTAAAGAAATGAAGGTCTTTTTACGAATGCAAGTGTGAATCAAAGAATATGAAATTAGGCATGATTGAAGGAGAATTAGGAATCCGTGTGAGTATGGAATGTTAGGAAGGGATGGATAAATGTATGATTGAATGAATTTAAAGTAATAGAGAAGGCATAACCTAATAGCAAACAAGTTATATACAAACTATAATGAAAGAATGAGCAAGATTTGTGAATAAGGATACATACTCGGAGAAAGTTAATTGAGCATGGATTGAATATAAAACATATACATATGAATGATTGGGTGTTCATTTCATTAAACAAGTTAGTAATGTATACATATGTGTGTATTGCATGATATAGAAGCACAAATTGATCGACCATATCCAGGCATTGCTGGATCATCAAGGCAATAGCTATTCTAGAGCATACTTGAGTCAACCTAGATGTCCTCTCACCATAAACTAGTTTCTTTATTTAAAATTTAGTTATTGAATTGCTACTCATATGATTGTGATAATTCTGAATCATCAATTGTCTGAGGAGATTGATATTTGGGAATGTATTGGAAGTGTTTTGTAAATGTATGTGAATATGGAAATAAGTGTTCTCAACTGAATGTTGAATGTCAAACTTAGATCCGAAGAATATGATATAAGACTTGAGTATATCGAATGTGAAATACTACATTCATAATAAGTCAATTATTGCATCTCATTATATTGAAATGCATAAACAGATAAAGGAGTTGTGACGGGAGTAACCCAAGTGAAAAAGAGCTTAAAGCTCATAAATGTGCATAAAGAGCTGCAGGCTCAATTATCAATGAGCCCAGTATCCATAATATTTACATGACAATATATAAAATGAGCTCGGTATCTAAAACAGGTACGAGACAGTTAAATAAGCGCTCAGTCACAATAAAGTAAAAATGAAGTGGAGTCACATGTACATTTGCATATGCATCCTTATTTATTAAATGATTGAATGGATATACCATATTGACTAATTGAATTAACATATCCATTGAACTAAGATTAAATATTGAATGGTTGAAATCAATGAAGTATGTGATGTGATGTGAAATATTCATTAAATTGGACTATATATGTGTTATTGAGTGCTGATATAAGTGAGCACATCAATGATGGTTCACTCATTGAGTTCACAAACTCATCAAGAATGGCTCAAAGGTTGATCAGCTGACACTAAAGAGTCTTAGATAAGACATTTTGGTTTAATATTCCACTTCATGTAGAACATCTTGTAAAGAGTAACAAACTCTTAGATGTTGTTGATAATGTATATATGTGGATTATGTACTACAATGCTACAATGTATGTTCATGTTTACAAATAAAATGGGAAGTTTTGATCTTCTTAAATATTTGTGTTATGTATGATGCCTTAATAATTGAATGTGATTGCTCTAACATACCATTCCCATAGGGTATATTCTCGGATAATCTATGGATGTTTGTAGCACCCCACTCTCACAAGACACATACCGGACATCCATGGTGATATCCGAGTACGTACCTCGCAAGGGTGGCATGCTAGAATGATCATTCAGTCAAAATTCATTACAAAACTTTTGTTTCTTTAAAAATAAGGAACATGCAAGCGGAAAATGCTAATCAAATTGGGCCCACGTTATTTAAAAACATTTCCATTTCCAAACTACAATCTTTACAAACATTAGTATTCAACCTTAAATTTGGGCCCATTTCAGACACAAAACACTTGAAACCATAAAGTCATTTCATTACCAAATCGTTTACGTACACTTTGTACAATTCTCGTTGAACATAATTCAAAAATAAAGAAAATGAAGGCAAGTGCAGGTGCAAACTGATCCCGACCCCTAAACCATATCAGACCTCAGTGGCTATACTCCATTTAGCCTTGCTGATTAATTCCTTAGAACCTGAAAAGCCACATTGCAATTTTTGATGAGTTTTGCAACTCAATGAGGGAACCATCATTAATGAATTCACCGGATTACAAACAAACATCACGTATATCACAGATATTCATTCAGAACATATAACTATTTATGATATTCACATAACAAGGCATCTCATGTGATCATACAATTCACGTAGCCAAGTATAGCAACGGTTCATATCAATGTATCACTCACTTCAGCTTTGCAAATCATTCAAGGAGTTTCAGTCTTATATGAATGCTATATGCATGAGAATCGCATTCGTTCTTATTGTTGTGACTGAGTTCCTATCACATACTTGTACAAATTCTGGCCTATAGGGCTCAGTCAGAATAGAATCACGGAGCATTGCTCTACGTGCACACAAATATATATCACGGAGCAAAGCTCTACGTGGAAGCGCTTCATACTGGCAATTCAAGTCACAACGCCTTTATCTGAGCATGCATTTATGAAATGCATCAAATACTAATTATGTCATATCGGACAATCACATATGATATTCAGTCAGAAACTCATATTCATCGAACTTAAGTCTGGCATTCAACATCCGTTGAGAATTCACATATCAGAAAGGATTTCACATCAATTCAGAACACTTCCAATGCATCAAAACTAAATATGGCTTACATAGCAATCACATATGGTGCTCATACAAAACTCATAATCATCGGACCTAAGTCCGGCATTCAATATTCGTTGAGAATTCACATAATATTCAGAATTTCAGAGCACACAAAGCCACAATCAAAGCACTTCCAATACATTCCCGAATATTGATCTCCTCGGACAATTAAAGTCTGGAATTCATAAACAAATTGCAAGCAATTTAATAATATGGGAAGTTGTAAACAAATCAAATCAATCAATCCTAGGAAATCATATAGGTTGACTCACAATACGCTCCAATAAGCTATTTCCTAGATGGTCCGGCAATGTCCGTTTGGCGTCCGATATGCTCCTCTAAAATAGGCAAAACACATTCACAAATATCACACTTTGCACAATTGCACAAATGTTCTTTCATAAGAATATCAATGTATAGAATGTATGCACAATGCATGTTCAATGACAATTCTGAGGTGCAATAATGCGATCCCTAACAAAATCATTTAGGAATCAAAGCCCTCATTAATACAATGTATTTTTTTTACAATTGAATTGGACCAAACAATGCCAAATAATTTCATAGCTTCATTGACCACATCAGATTTTTCCTATAGAACATATTCGGGTCAACTTTCCATACTAAATCAGATAAGGTAAAGGACCAAATTAGACAAAACTTTCTTCTGTAAAGTTGTTCTTACATTTCTTAGCTTTCTATAGACATAAAAATCATTTAATTTGGATCAGTATACCAAGAGATATCATTAAAATATTCCAGACGGTTCATAAGTTCCATCAAAATTCATACCTCAACTTCCAACCAAAAATTGAAACTCTTAGAGACAGAATTAAAACTTCATTTCTTCATAGAAGTTGTATCCCTATGTCTCTAGTTTACAGAGAATCAAGAATCACCCAATTTGGATCAGTATAGAGCAAGTTATAGTCAAAATACAAAAACATGTTCGAGCAGTCAAAGCAGGGGTGCTCGTCGCGACGTGAAAAAAAGATGAGGTCGCGACGTACAGCCCAAAAAATCAGTTTTCTCAGGATTTTTGCAACCTTCTCCACGACGAGTTCAAGGGGGGTCTCCTACGTCGCGGCGAGGAAGAAAATGGACGTCACGACGTCTGGTTCTGAAACTCGTCTTCCCCGAATTCTTTTTCCAGATTTATCACTTCTATACCCAAAACAATCTCTAAAACTTCACTCCAATTAACTCCTATTCCAGTTCGAAACATTTACATAAGATCAAACTCAAGATTCACTTAAAACATCAAAATCCGATCCTCACAAATGTAGCTTCACTTCTACTGATAAACATCGGACAAGAATGTATGCATGTCCATTTCGACTATCTCAAAACCCGAATTGAGTATTTACAAATCTTCCAATCTAGAGTTCATTCAACATCCTAATAACAATTTCCTACTCTCTATCAATCATCTACTCTATTCAACACCGAAACCCACTTCTCTAACCTCACATGCATGCATGTATATTCCTACACCATAAAGTGTCATCATGTTTCTTACTTGTTTCAGCTTTTATCTCCAGCCATGAAATCGAATCTGAAGTAAGAGACCACCAGTTTGCTCGGAGAAGACATTACAGATACACATTCCAACTCAAAACATAATACTACGTGTATATTCTTGCATGCCCGACACCTGTCTCCATTGAGTGTCTTCCACTTGTCCACTAAATAAGCTACCATTGGTCTCATAGCTATAGGTCCACATGTCACACAGAATTTTATCCACTTGTCATTCTATAATTGGCCCAAAAATCATAATTTTTCACAAAATTCACTAAAAATCCCAAAATGTCTTAAATAATACCAAAATCACCAAAACACAATTCAATCACAATAACAACTCAATTGTACCCGAAAAATGTCATGAATGCATGTACAATCATATAAATGTGCAAAAATGTGCATGTCACAATTAATAATGCATGAAGTGCATTTTCCTAATTTCTCATCAAATTATCATAATTCACAATTCTAGCCCTAACATGGGTAACAAGATGTTACAATGTTCAGGCATATGCACTATGGTAGTGGTGTGTTACAGACACTTTGACCATACTCTAAACCAAGTGAGGTATAGATGGTTGAAGGACGATCGCATGGCAACATTACGTAGGGAAGGGTTTGTAATCAAATTATTGATTTTTAGATCAATTGGGGGTCATGATGTGTTGTTAGATACTACTCTTGCCTTACTTAAATTAAGTGTTAATTTAAGTAGCCAACATAATCGGGAACCTAATGGGTCACACATATAAGAGATCCCAAGGATGAGTAAAATGGTCTTGAATGGTGATTCAAGATATAAGAGAGTGTTTCGGGATTGTATCGCGATATGATCGTGGTAGAAAATATTGCATGGAATGGATTAGAAACAAGTGTTGTTGGCTTCCATTAATGCATGATATTCATGGTCATTAACTTCTCATAACTTCCATTAATGCATACTATTTATGGTCATTAACTTCTAATAACTTCCATTAATGCATGATATTCATAACTATTAACTCCCCATAACTTTCCATTAGTGATGGGGGTTACGAAAGGCCAAATGGTACAGAAAATTGAGATTATTTTCGTGCAATATTATGTCAGGCATAAGAAGAAAAAAAGAAAGGTTCTTTTTCTTACACATACTGTAACATCCCATCACCGATGGGAAGGGGGTAAATTGGTATTTTGGAATGGGTTACGAGTGTGTAAACGTATCTCGGCACGGTCATGCCTAATATGACCTTCATATATGCATAAATTGTAATTTTTGTAAATGCACATGATTGTATATGCATTCATGACATTTTCCCGACATCTGTGTTTATTGTAAAAAATGTGTTATTTATGGTTAAAAAATTAATTGGAGTGGATTTTTGTGTGTTTGATATTTTTAGGGAATTTCATGAATTTTTCTGAAATTTTCGGGGTACATGCCCGGACCGAAAAATTTCCAACTAACTTACTGAGTGGGTTTCCTGTACTAGAAATGACTGGCCAATGGCAATGAAAATTAGAGATATGATGTTAGGATTTATTAAGTTAAGTCATTGGAGTTTGACGAGAAATTGGAGTAGAATTTAGAACTGGAATAATAAAACCAGGACAAGTGGCAAGTGACACATGTCACTTGCCTACTTAGTCTTAGTTCTTTAATGGTTATCTAATGAATATAAATATCCTAAGTTTAGCTTCCACGACACTTGCTTGAGAAAGAGTAAAAAGGGTGACTTTAAGTGTTTTTCTTCTCCTCCATTCGTGAGTGCCTCCTTCCCCTTCTTTGTTGTTTTGTTTTTCATCCACCATGCAAGAAGCTTTTCCTTGCTATTTGCTTGCTTTTCTTCTCTTCACACATAAATCCACCCGTAAGTCCTGTGAAGATGATGATTTTTTATTGTATTGGAGAGTTAGTCGTGAGTGTTGGTGTGGGGTAGAATGTTGGAGTGTTTTGAAGATTGAAGAGTTAAAGCTTATTTAGGTGAGCACTCAAGTTGTATGTTCTTTAATTTGTAATTAGAAGCATTTATTGTGCTTTATGGTGCATTAATTCCATGAAGTTTGTGTGTTAATGGTATGGGTATAAGTATATGTTTGTGTGAGGATAAACAATGCATATAAAGGTAGTTTGTGTGGTATGAAAATTAGGATAGTTTGAAGTGGATTTTGTGATTAAAGATGAATGGAGATTAAGGGAAGAAAGTTGAGTTTAGGTGCTGCCAATTTGTGGCTCTTTGTCCAAGTGAAAGTATTGATGACACATTGGCTGATTTCTTGTCTAATTGATATGCTTATTGAAGTAGAATTGGAATTGGAATGAGAGGGAATTGGATTGAGTATCAAATCTGGAAAAGTTACCTTGTACATGTTTCAATGTTTTTGCCATAACTAGTTGTGTGGTTAAGCAATTGAGGTGAGGTTTGTCTTAAATTAAAATTTAGACATTTGACTACATTTCTTGTGAAGGAAGTACTGCCCAATTTTAATTAGAAGAGTGTTGAATCTTGCTTTTAAAGTGAAGTATAGGTGCAGTATGAACAGTAATTCGAGCCTAATGACCTGAATCTTTGATGAATTTTTCTAGATTGCTTTGGGTTGAATTTGTGAAATTGGTCTTCATGAAAGTTGAAGAATTTTGTGTTAGCTTTCTAACGCCACTAGGTATGATATTTTTCGATGTGTAGATTGAAAGTTATGGTCTGTTAATGTTCAAGTGGTAATTCAGCATTTGGTGTGCAATGCTCTAAGTGTATAGGTCTTGTGCTATTTGTGTTCTGCCATTTATTTGGAAATGTTAAAGGTGAAATTGGCTCAGGTGACCTGCTAGAAAGTTGTAGATAATTGTTTTAGCTTTCTAATGAGGTATTTTATTAGAATTTTGGATGTGAGGATTGTTAGATATAAATTTGTAAAGCTTTATTATTGTTTAGTTCAAATGCTGATTTTTTAAAACCCTAACAGGACAGCCACCTTAGTGAGAGGATTTGACCTAATTTGAATGGGAATTTGCTTTGAAGTCCTCTTGAGAATTGTAGTATATTGTCTTATAATTTTATTGCTATATGGTATGTAATTGTTCGACAATAGGTTGGAAAGTTATGAATGTTGGAAGATTATGTTACTGTGAGAATGAGACTTATATAGGCAAAAGCTTTGCTTGAGAATTTGAGTTATTTAGAGGTTGATTTTGCTTCCAAGTTATTCATGAAACTTGTATAAAACGTTTTGATATTTCTTTTTACAAAAAATTTGGAATTTTTGGCATAAGGAATGGAAAGATAGGATTTTTTTTAGTAGAGTGCAGTTACTGTTCATATGGTAGTTTTACTGTTTCATTGGGAAGAACCTTTGTTTGTGTTTTTGACCCTCTTATATATTGAATTGGATTGGGGGGTCTTCTTGAAGATTGTATAAAATGATTAGAGCTTTCTAATGGTGTATAATGTACCTTATTTGGAGTTATGAGTAAGAAGTTATGAGGATTGGAAGAACACAGTTACTATTCATATGGTCCTTTATGGGCAGTAACTTTGAAGTAGTTTTTGGCACCCTTAGAGTTAAGATTGGTTTGTGAGCCCTGCATGAAACTTGTAGGGTTTCTTGTTTTCTTTCCAATGAGATCTTGTTTGTAATTTTTGGATACATGTGTAAAAAGTTATGCATGTTAGAAATTCAGATGGTGGAAGAGAGGGAAATAGTACAAACTCTCTTATCTTTTGTTTTGTCCTAAAGCTTCTTGTGCTTATATCTTCGTCATCCGACATCCGATTGGCCTGATTCTCGAGGCATCGGATTCATATATTATTTAATTTCATTATTTGTGAAATTGGAAATTTTTAGAGCTGAAATTTATGGGAATCGGTTAGGTCGAAGTGAGGGGTCCGAGAAATAATTTTTCTAATTCGTATTTTATTTATAATTGGACCTATAAAGGTCCGAATTGAGTGATTCTTGTGGATATGGTTTTCTAATTTTTAGACGGAATTTTTGTGATGGAAATTTGTGAATTAGTGTCGGGAATGTCACGAACATGCATTGTACACATTTACATGTGCATTATTAAATGTTTCTGATTGTCAATTTGGTAATGTTGGATATTTAGACTGTTTTAGAGACGCTTTTGGAACGTCAATTCACAAACATTGTCGAGACTTCTAGGCTTTAGCTTCGAAAGCAAAGGTGAGTAACCTATATGGTTCCTTAGTTATTATTTGTTGACGGATTCCGGGCCGAAGGTGCCGATGTACTGGGAGATACTGACATAGGAGTGCCCTACTTGCTATATGTGATTTGAATGTGAATAATTGTGAACCATTTATATGAATGTGTTAATTTGGGATAGACGATGTGGTTCGTTTGTTTTATGTTTGATATTTTTGACATATGCATTCCTTGCATAAATATATGATCAGTAATTGACAGTTGTGACCGGAGCAGCCACCGAGAGCTTAAAGCTCAACGTATTTGGGCCTCGAGCTCACAGTGATTCAGAGCCTCTGTCTCAACGATTAATGCGCCCATATTGGGACAGTGATTCAGAGCCTCTGGCTTAACGATTAATGCGCCCATATTGGGACAGTTTAGAGCCTCTGGCTTAACGATTAATGTGCCCTTATTGGGACAGTTTAGGTGCTTGGTCACAACACCGAAATAAAATAGAAATGTGTCACATACGCATGTCATATGTATCTGATTTTAGTCTCTTTGATTGAGCGAAAGGCTAACTGCCTTATGCTTTTGTGGTATTTCTGAGTGTGAATTATGGATGTTTATGCATTCAATTGGTTATGTATGTCTAACTGTGTGAAATGTATAAATGGTCTATGTTCAAGTGAAATCGTGCAATATGATTAAAGATGCAATAATTTGAATATATGTTATATGGAAATATGTGTTGCATGAATTGAGTGAACCATCGATGATGGTTTCTCACTGAGTTCGTAAAACTCACCCAAAATTTGCAATTATTTTTCAAGACTCAGAAGAATACCCCGTTAGGCAACGGACGTATGGCATCCGTTGGTTAATGAAATAGAGAAGTAGTCGGGATCAGTTCGCGTCTGCATTAGTGTATTTTATTTTTTGAATTTTTGTATTAATGATTAAGTCAGTTTGTAAAGTCAACAAACTGAAATAAATTGTATTTATGAAAAGGGCCCCGAGGCCATTGAATTGTTTATGTAAATTGTTTTTCGATCAAATTATAATGTGTGTGTGTGTATGTGTTAAAAAAAATTTATATTGAGTTTTGACTGAGTGATGTAGCACGCCACCCTCGCGTGGCACAGACTCGGATATCACCATCGATGTCGGATTCGGGTCATGCGGGAGTGAGGTGTTTCATTTAGGTGGTATCAGAGCCCAGATGTACTTTCTTATATGGGTCGTTTTTGAAATATGGGTCAAATTACATGCTTTTAAGTCATGTCAAGGCAGACAGTGGCGACTGATCCCCAGTCTAGTATATGAGTCACATGCATGAGCATGTATCGATTGTTTAAGCCGTTAGAAATAGTGAGGAAAATGATGTAGGCTAGAAGGTGATAAATGGAAGTTTTGGATATCATGGATAAGAAAAAGTGTATGGTTTGATATGAAAAATTAAAATTTAATTGGTATTGGTGGATGTATTATGATATACAACATCAGTGTTATACTGGGGTATATCCTAGAATGTGGAATAGATATGAATATATAATTGTGGATAGATAGATGAAAATAGAGATATGTTAGAAATGGCAAGATTTCAAGTGTATAAAGTGGATGAAAATAAGATGTTCTATGATCTAGAGAGGCTACAATTGGGTTTGATTACCGTGAGGAGAGTTTATGAATAAGGGTTTATGACTTAGAGTCAGAAGCTATCAGTGGGAAATCAATAATGATTATACATCTATGATATTGATTTGAGTGTGAACATACATGGGTATGATGAAATAGTGAAAAATTGGAATGTAAGACAATGAAAATGGTAGATGAAAAAGTTGTCAAAGTCCAGTTGATTTACCTATGTGAACGCACACCTGATAATGGGAACACCATGGCAAGTGAAAATATTAAGCATATATGTATCATATGCGGGGAGATGATATCGGAAGCAATCGGTGAGTTAGTGGATAATTGCTAGTCATAGTTCTTATAGTTTAAAATACAATAAGTGTTAGAATAAGAAGTGAAAGTACTTATAGTGATCAATTGGAAATGAATTGAGTTTGTTATTTAAAAAAATCAAATGAGATCACGATATCCTTAGCGTAACTGACTAATAGGTGAGTTGTCCTACATCTATCTCTCGATAAGATGTAATGATTTTGATAGTATATACTTTAATGAGCCATATTAAAAAGGATGTTATGATTATATGAGTTATGGCATAAATTGATCTTCATGGGATATTATGAATGGCTAAAAATTGATTTCCTAAGGCATTGAGAATGGCTGATAAGAAATGGTGACGATAGTTGATGAGTAGAAATTCCATAAGCGGTATCAATGAAAGTAGCAAGAAAACTTCTTTCAAATAAGAATTTCCCTAAATTGGGTTACGTCGCTAAGATGATTCATTTAAAAAAAATGAATGAAAAATGATCAATGAAGGGACAAATTAGAGATAAATCTAAAATGAATTAAAAGTCGTTATGGGAGTCTTAATCCTAGTGGAGACTCAAGCGAAGGAGGTAGAATATGCTTGAGAAGGTATGCATTGGTTGATGTAAAGAATCCGACTATGTAATCGGTTTATTGAACAGTAAGGAGACATTAATTGCGAATATGAGGAGAATATAGGTTCACGTCTATTTTGTGTAAATATGTTCGGGACATACAAAGTTGATATGATGAATGTGTTATCAACCAAGGGAGTAACGATTGCAAATAAATTGATGTTTGTATGTGGAGAAACCAATGTAAAGGAACTGACGTCAGAACACGTCTTTATGAAACTAAGAAAAATATAAGAGAATTTTTCCTCATTGGGGAAATCAGATATTTAAAGAGTTATAAGAATCAATCATGGGTATAAGGAGTTTATTATACTATTGAGGAATAGAGTGTCTCAATTGTGGTTAGATTGGATAGTGGCTATAATCATTCGAATATTTTGCATAGTGGAAGAAATCTTATGTCTTGAAAGTTTCATAAAAGTGAATAGCTTGATCAAATAAATTGTGGGGGAACTAGTATTCGAACATGGAACATTGGAAGAATTAATGACGATATAGATGATATATATGGGATTTGGAATTATTTAAAACTAGTTGTATGTTGGATACGCCCAAAAGTTGTTAAAGGTTTCCTGGTCTTAGCTCTTTAACATAAATGTTGAGGAAAAACGTGTAAATCGTATGACTGATGAATGGAAAAAGAGACAATTTGAGAAATTTACAACTCGAGTATTGATTGTATCACTTTAATTTGGAGATTTTGCAATATTTAATGGAGTGTCCCAGTAAAGGTTATGATGCAATCTGTCGAAATAGTGTAAAGTGGTTTATGTACATAGAAACAAGTATAACCTCATGGACTGCATTGTGATTGATGACTCGAAATTTGTTGTACTAGGCATTGTTTTGAAAGCTTGGAGACATTACTCGTATAGAAATATTTTGGATATATCTATGAATATGCAAATCGATAATGATTTAGGTATTTTTTGAGTTTGAAGGAATTAAAAAGGATTATGCAATTGAGTACTTCATAATAAAGCTAGTGCTGCAATTCAATGTAGTGAATAGAAAATTCAATAATAAAAGATCACAATTTGGGAGATAAGGGTATCAAACCTAGTGTAATACTGAGTGCAAGATGTTGACCTAACAATGGGGAAAAAAGAAAGTATTAGTAGCTATTGGAATTCCAAATTAGGTGTATATAAAAAGGATTGGCAATGCCCAAATTAAGGATTTAGAATTTGCGACCCTTCTAGAGGAATTGAGAAAATGATATTTATGATTGGATTAAGAAGTCTGTGTAATACCAACTAAAGAAACTGTTAGAGAAAACACAAGAAACAATCGAAGCTTTATGTTCTAGTAAGAGTATATCGAAAGAGTGATTGATGGTTTAGAATGTAAAATCGAATGATTAAATGTTTGAATAACCAACAGACTTAACTGTTGGAGACAAATGCAAAACTGATAGTTTTGGACTTCATAAGGACATGAGATTGATGTATAGTTCAGATTGATTGTGGGAATAACAATTGTTATATTGGTGACACCATTCGAATAGTGTATAAGGGGTCTTAAAACAAAAAGAAACCGTTCACCTCTATATTATAGTGAACAGGGCCTAAAAATAGTCGAAGGCCATGATTGAGTGGAGATAATGTTGATGAGTGAAATGAATCTGTAATAGGGGTTAAGTGATCCAAGTTAATGACAAATGAGTTGAGTTGATATTAGGGTTATAGAACACTAAAGAGATGAAATTTAGTAAGCGAAAAATGAAATACTTTTAAGAGTATCACCTCGGCCAAGATGCACTTAGATGGAGATAAAGGTGTAAATAGGGGGGAAACTAAATTTGACATAAAGTATGGGACAAAGGCAGTATGAGTGATTTGTATTGTTATAAGTCGATATATATGGTATTGAAATTGGAAGTAAAGTGTTGAATATGCTGAAAGAGGAAGTATACTCGTTGAACAGAAAATTCATGCAAAGATGACACAAGAAACGGAAGGACGGTACTCGTACCTTCTTCAGCGTCAAAAATAAATTTCGATGACGAAATTTTTATTAGGAGGGGAGAATTGTAACATCCCATCACCGATGGGAAGGGGGTAAATTGGTATTTTGGAATGAGTTACGAGTGTGTAAACGTATCTCGGCACGGTCATGCCTAATATGACCTTCATATATGCATAAATTGTAATTTTTGTAAATGCACATGATTGTACATACATTCATGACATTTTCCCGGCATCTGTGTTTATTGTGAAAAATGTGTTATTTATGGTTGAAAAATTAATTGGAGTGCATTTTTGTGTGTTTGATATTTTTAGGGAATTTCATGAATTTTTCTGGAATTTTCGGGGTACATGCCCGGACCGAAAAATTTTCAACTAACTGACTGAGTGGGTTTTCTGTACTAGAAATGACTGGCCAATGGCAATAAAAATTGGAGATATGATGTTAGGATTTATTAAGTTAAGCCATTGGAGTTTGACGAGAAATTGGAGTAGAATTTAGAACCGGAATAATAAAACCAGGACAAGTGGCAAGTGACACATGTCACTTGCCTACTTAGTCTTAGTTCTTTAAGGGTTATCTAATGAATATAAATATCCTAAGTTTAGCTTCCACGACACTTGCTTGAGAAAGAGTAAAAAGGGTGACTTTAAGTGTTTTTCTTCTCCTCCATTCGTGAGTGCCTCCTTCCCCTTCTTTGTTGTTTTGTTTTTCATCCACCATGCAAGAAGCTTTTCCTTGCTATTTCTCTTGCTCTTCTTCTCTTCACACACAAATCCACCCTTAAGTCTTGTGAAGATGATGATTTGTGTTTGTATTGGAGAGTTAGTCGTGAGTGTTGGTGTGGGGTAGAGTGTTGGAGTGTTTTGAAGATTGAAGAGTTAAAGCTTATTTAGGTGAGCACTCAAGTTGTATGTTCTTTAATTTGTAATTAGAAACATTTATTGTGCTTTATGGTGCATTAATTCCATGAAGTTTGTTTTAATGGTATGGGTATAAGTATATGTTTGTGTGAGGATAAACAATGCATATAAAGGTAGTTTGTGTGGTATGAAAATTAGGATAGTTTGAAGTGGATTTTGTGATTAAAGATGAACGGAGATTAAGGGAAGCAAGTTGAGTTTAGGTGCTGCCAATTTGTGGCTGTTTGTCCAAGTGAAAGTATTGATGACACATTGGCTGATTTCTTGTCTAATTGATATGTTTATTGAAGTAGAATTGGAATTGGAATGAGAGGGAATTGGATTGAGTATCAAATCTGGAAAAGTTACCTTGTACATGTTTCAATGTTTTTGCCATAACTAGTTTTGTGGTTAAGCAATTGAGGTGAGGTTTGTCTTAAATTAAAATTTAGACATTTGGCTACATTTCTTGTGAAGGAAATGCTGCCCAATTTTAATTAGAAGAGTGTTGAATCTTTCTTTTAAAGTGAAGTATAGATGCAGTATGAACAGTAATTCGAGCTTGATGACCTGAATCTTTGATGAATTTTTCTAGATTGCTTTGGGTTGAATTTGTGAAATTGGTCTTCATGAAAGTTGAAGAATTTTGTGTTAGCTTTCTAACTCCACTAGGTATGATACTTTTCGACGTGTAGATTGAAAGTTATGGTCTGTTAATGTTCAAGTGGTAATTCAGCATTTGGTGTGCAATGCTCTAAGTGTATAGGTCTTGTGCTCTTTGTGTTCTGCCATTTATTTGGAAATTTTAAAGGTGAAATTGGCTCAGATGACCTTCTATAAAGTTGTAGAGAATTGTTGTAGCTTTCTAATGAGGTATTGTATGCGAATTTTGGATGTGAGGATTGTTAGATATAAATTTGTAAAGCTCTGTTATTGTTTAGTTCAAATGCTGATTTTTTTAAACCCTAGCAAGACAGCCACCTTAGTGAGAGGATTTGACCTAGTTTGAATGGGAATTTGCTTTGAAGTCCTTCTTGAGAATTGTAGTATATTGTCTTAGATTTTTATTGCTATATGGTATGTAATTTTTCTACAATGGGTTGGAAAGTTATGAATGTTGGAAGATCCTGTTACTGTGAGAATAAGATTTATATAGGCAGAGGCTTTGCTTGAGAATTTGAGTTGTTTAGAGGTTGATTTTGCTTCCAAGTTATTCATGAAACTTGTAGAAAACGTTTTGATATTTCTTTTGACATAAATGTTTGAATTTGTGGCATAAGGAATGGAAAGATAGGATTTTTTTAGTAGAGTGCAGTTACTGTTCATATGGTAGTTTTACTGTTTCATTGGGCAGAACCTTTGTTTGTATTTTTGACCCTCTTATAGATTGAATTGGATTGGGGGGTCTTCATGAAGATTGTATAAAATGATTAGAGATTTCTAATGGTGTATAATGTACCTTATTTGTAGTTATGAGTAAGAAGTTATGAGGATTGGAAGAACACAGTTACTGTTTATATGGTCTTTTATGGGCAGTAACTTTGAAGTAGTTTTTGGCACCCTTAGAAGTGAGATTAGTTTTTGAGCCCTTCATGAAACTTGTAAGGTTTCTTGTTGTCTTTCCAATGAGATCTTTTTTGTAATTTTTGGATAAGTGTGTAAAAAGTTATGCATGTTAGAAATCCAGATTGTGGAAGAGAGGGAAATAGTACAAACTCTCTTATCTTTTGTTTTGTCCTAAAGCTTCTTTTGCTTATATCTTCGTCATCCGACATCCGATTGGCCTGATTCTCGAGGCATCGGATTCATATATTATTTAATTTCATCATTTGTGAAATTGGAAATTTTTAGAGCTGAAATTTATGGGAATCAGTTAGGTCGAAGTGAGGGGTCCGGGAAATAATTTTTCTGATTCGTATTTTATTTATAATTGGACCTATAAAGGTCTGAATTGGGTGATTCTTGTGGCTATGGTTTTTTAATTTTTATATGGAATTTTTGTGATGGGAATTTGTGAATTAGTGCCGGGAATGTCACGAGCATGCATTTTACACATTTAATTGCTACATGTGCATTATTAAATGTTTCCGATTGCCAATTTGGTAATGTTGGATATTTGGACTGTTTTAGAGACGCTTTTGGAACGTCAATTCACAGACGTTGCCGACTTTCAGGCTTTAGCTTCGGAAGCAAAGGTAACCTAGATGGTTCCTTAGTTATTATTTGTTAATATTTTGTGCTTATAAAACTGTGGAGAATAATGGTGGGCTTGCATTTGTTTATGACGGATTCTGGGCCGAAGGTGCCCGATGTACTGAGAGATACTGACATATGGGTGCCCTACTTGCCATATGTGATTTGAATGTGAATAATTGTGAACCATTTATGTGAATGTGTTAATTTGGGATAGACGATGAGGTTGGCTTGCTTTATGTTTGATATTTTTGACATATGCATTCCTTGCATAAATATATGATCAGTAATTGGCAGTTGTGACCGGAGCAGCCACCGAGAGCTTAAAGCTCAACGTATTTGGGCCTCGAGCCCACAATGATTCAGAGCCTCTGTCTCAACGATTAATGTGCCCATATTGGGACAGTGATTCAGAGCCTCTGGCTCCACGATTAATGCGCCTATATTGGGACAGTTCAGAGCCTCTGGCTCAACGATTAATGTGCCCTTATTGGGACAGTTTAGGCGCTCGGTCATAACACCGAAATAAAATAGAAATGTGTCACATGCGCATGTCATATGTATCTGATTTTAGTCTCTTTGATTGAGCGAAAGGCTAATTGCCTTATGCTTCTGTGGTATTTCTGAGTGTGAATTATGGATCTTTATGCATTTAATTGGTCATGTATGTCTAAATGTGTGAAATGTATAAATTGTCTATGTTTAAGTGAAATCGTGCAATATGATTAAAGATGCAACAATGTGAATATATGTTATATGGAAAGATGTGTTGCATGAATTGAGTGAACCATCGATGATGGTTTCTCACTGAGTTCGTAAAACTCACCCAAAATTTGCAATTATTTTTCAAGACTCAGAAGAATACCCCGTTAGGCAACGGGCATATGACATCTGCTGGTTAATGAAATAGAGAAGTGGTCAGGATCAGTTCGCGTCTGCATTAGTCTATTTTATTTTGTGAATTTTTGTATTAATGATTAAGTCAATTTGTAAAGTCAACAGACTGAAACAAATTGTATTTATGAAAAAGGCCCCGAGGCCATTGAATTGTTTATGTAAATTATTTTTCGATCAAATTATAATGTGTGTGTGTGTGTGTTAAAAAAAATTTATACTGAGTTTTGACTGAGTGATAAAGCACACCACCCTCGCGTGGCATGGACTCGGATATCACCATCGATGTCGGGTTCAGGTCATGCGGGAGTGGGGTGTTACACATACACTTTTCCTCTCTAACTCTCTCAAGAGTTCTTGTCTTTGCTAGCACAAAGAAAGAATTATAGCCATCTCCTAGTGAGGTTTCATCCTTCTATCTTTGTGTGGACTTTCATTAGACACAGTCTGCATTGATCGTTGTGGTTTATGATCACCCAACGCTGAGAAGATTAAAGAAGGAAGGAGATTGTCAGAAAGGTATGTAAACATCTTACATTTCATATTTTTTCTATATTTATATGCATGAGTAGGTTTTTGAGATTCTGTTTTATTTCCACTGCGATATTTGACATATATTATGTATGAGATGCATGATCAAAACCTAACAACTTTAGGGTCATTTGATTTTGAACATGCCATTATCTTGATACATGATTTCTATAACCTAGTTACTAATGAAAGATTATGGCCATCTAGATTTAAGTTTACCTAAAAATAGTCAGAGTTGGGAATTATAGAGCAAAACTTGATCTCCTAGTTTAAACCCCTTAGCACACATTATATTTTTGGTCATAGCACTTCTTTGCCTTCGTCTTAGATATCCTCAAATTTTCATAGGTTATATTGTTCCACTCATAAAGTTTGTTTATTTGGAGGGTAAGTTTTTCAAATACATGGTATAAATCATAGTTAATAAACTTTATATCCTAAAAGCTTTATGCTTAAGTTACACCAATAAGTAACATGCTTTCCCATAAATTAGTCTATATGGTATGGTACTAACCATTACTTTATAAGTAGTCCTATATTCCTATAGGCCTATAAAGCATCATATAACTTCATAGACCAATCTTTCCTAGAGTGTTCCATAATCTTTTCTAGTATTCTTTTTAGTTCCATATTAGTTACTTCTATTTGGCCACTAGTTTGAGGATGATAAAGGGTATATAATTTACAAGTAACACCAAATGTTTTAAAAACTTTTTCGAATTGATTATTGCAAAAATGTGTACCTCTATCACTAGTTATTGTTCTGAGCATACCAAATCATATAAATAACTTTATAAGAAACTTAACAATTATTTTGTCTTCATTAGTAGGCAAAACTTAAGCCTTAACCTACTTTGAGACATAATCAATAATAATTGGTACATACTTGTTGGGACCCGATCCGGGAACCGGATCCCAACCGGAAAACGAAGAACGAAGGGAATGGAATCGAATGGGAACGGAAAGTTCGCATCGAAATATCGAATTAGAAACAAAGCAAGAGATGACGCGAAACGAAAAACGAAACGGAATCGAATCGCATCATACGGAAACAGAATAAAACGAACGCGGAACGAAATGCAAATCGGACCACAAAACGAATTGAATCAAATCCAACCAAAAGTAGCGAAGCGGATCGAATACAAAACGCAAGCAGAAACAAATGCCGACATCCGAAAGCGCAAGAAGGAGCGCAGGATCACAATCGCGTTGGAAACCCTAAGACGTTCCAAAATCCGATAAATTTTTTTTTCTTTTTTCTTTTACTCATTTATCAAACTCATACAAAGAAATCTTATATCCTTTTTCCTTGGAAATGCTTTCTCATGCGAAATCTCAAAACTTAACCATATTCTTACACATTGGTATTAATCCCAAAAATCATATTCATACTAATTTTTATCGAAATTTCGGCAGCATAACGGCTGCCTTTATCCTAACCCAAACCTGCAAGGGTAAAGAAATACACTTCTAAATGCCAAACAGATCTCAGAATCATCGGACTCTCCCGTCCGGAACCCAAACACCAGCAAAACGCAAACCTAAATCTAATACTTCCATAATTCTCAATTCAATACCAAACTCATCATTCAACCGAATTCCCAAATCAATCATACATATATATTCCCAAATTTTCCATAATTTCATATACAAATTTCACAATCATTCACAATTCTCAACTTTATACACAAATACATTTTCCCAAACTTATCTAAAGCCATATACATATCCATACTCAAATTAGATTACTCAAACTCTAACTTATACAAATGTCAAAGCGACGTTTTCACATTCTTTCATCCGATCTCCGCTCGAAACACCGAGATGGGGATGAAAGGGGTAGCTTCGAAGCTCGTGGATAATATATTTATAAACTGAACAATAAGCGGAAAAATCTTTTATTTTCAAACTTTTCAAACATTTCCCATTTAAGATTTTCTCCAAAACTCATTTTCAAACTTTTCAATTTTTTAATATTTTCTCAAACCCTTTTAATTTTTCAAACTTTTCATAACTCCTTTTCTTAAATGTTTCATAAACATGAATGCAAACACATAACATTACAAATCATCAAGTTCACAAATCAAACATATAAAACATATCAAATGGCTTGGTTTGGTCCAAGCAGAACGTCTTGCACATTCTCAAGATAGCGGTCATGCGGTACAGTGAACGTAACGTACTACACTTTCCTGCAAAGCGGTCCAGTGTAACCGTGAAGGAGTCCAAAATCGGAGCTCCGTGCCACTAGCGGGCAGCCAGGCGAAGGCTATACAAATAGAGACAGCGCTGACTCACAAGGGACCTACCAAACCCACATAACACATAAGTGGAAAGAGAATTCAAATTGCCCGAAGGCATTTTTCCAAAAATCTTGATTTTCTAAATTTTTCATATCATATCGTATCACAATTGACATTTTCGCATATTCACATAAATGCATTTAACAGCATCAATTAAATCACATATCATGCAAATTCATAACAAAGTATGCACAATTTCTTTAAATCATAAATCAAACTGATTCTATTACAAGGCACATTGTTCAAATTGTTCAGATAATTCAAAAACATGATTTTCATAGATCTTGTATTTTCTTAAAACCTTCCGAAAGCATTTCATTTACTCAGTCAAAACTATATTTCTCAAACATTTTTCTAAACATTTGTTTCTCAAAATTTGCTTCTTGAATTTTTCAAATCCATATGCTTAGCTTAAAATTCAATAAATAAATATACTACCCACCTCGAATCGATACCAGGAACTTGCTCCAAGCTCCAATTTGATCCTTGCTTCTTTCCTTTTTTCAACTAAAAATGACCTAAGCCATAATCACCCAAATTCACATCATAAATTTGCATATTCTCAAAATTAACTATCGGAAATTCATAATTATCATATTTCCAAGCTATTTCAATCTCCAATTTTGAAAATCCCCAATTTTCAAAATTGGCCTAAACCAATACACCCAAATTCAATCTCATAAAACATAATTTTCAAAACTAACTTCATAATTCATCAATTCACATTAATTCCAAAATATCTACACCACCAATTTCAAAAATTCCCAATTTCCAAAATTGGCCTAAACCCCCAATTCATAATTTTTCAAATTAAACTTCACCTAAAGCATAAACATCAAAATTAACTTAGGATATCTCAAATTCATCACTAATTCAAGCTATCTAAATCATCAATTTCAAAAACCCCTAAATTTCACTATTCATCATCTTCCTCACTAAGCTTTCTCTCTCTAAAATCTTCCATAACTAAAATTAACTCATCAATCAAAAAATAAAACTCATAGCACATAAACCCACATCATTTCTAATTAATCTAAACCAAAAACTTAACCAAAACTCAAAATCTAAAATTTTCTCTTACCTCTTTTCTTCTTCATTTTCGAAAATTCTTGGTTCTAGAAGAAAGTCCTTAAGCTCCTCCATCTATTTCCTCCATGGAAGAAGCACGAAAATCACCTTGGAAGCTTGGAAAAATAAAAAACTTTCTTCTTTCTCTCTTCTTTCTCCATACGAAAGAGCTTCTCATCTTTCTCTTCTTATTTCTTCTTCTTTCTTCTATAATTTTCCAGACTTCTCCAACCCATTCGTGGCTTTTAATAAGCCAAAACGACACTTCCTTCATGTGTTTCATTAATTGATGGTCAAATGACCAAATTGCCCCTCCATTGCTACTTTATGTCATGCTCACTTGCGGGCTGATTCACACTATCAATTTGGAGGAATTTGTCAAAACTTCCTTCTAGAGAAATGTTCCTCTCAAACATACGAATCCAACGCCACCGACCGCGCTCAATTCGGAGCACTACATCAAAAGTTATGCATAAAACAGTTTGGGAATATCCACATTCTAACATATTTTCCATGTACGTTATTTCCGTCCAAAAGTTCACATTCTTAATCCCAAATTTGAAACTCGATGTCTTCATAACAATTGTATCCTTATGTCTCTAGTTTACTTCAAAACAAGAATCACCTCATTTCGATTCCCAGATTAAAAGTTATGCTCAAAATACTCTCAGGTGTTCCTAATCCAAAAATTACACCCTAATCCGAACTTAAATTCAGAAATTAAAAGTCTTAGGGGCAAAATTGACATTTCATGTATTCATAAGATTTGTATCCCCTTGTCTTATCTTTATTTCGCCTCAAGAATTGCTTCAATCGGATCTCTACAGATCCTGAATTTCACAAAATACTAAACCATGTTTGGAAAATTTTCCGACTCACTTTGATTAAATTAATCACCATTAATTTAATCTCAAAAATTCACAAATTTCTATGAGGATGTAGATAATTGTCTTAGGAATCCAACTCCGCAAGAATCAACTCAATCGGATGTCGGACGGAAAAGATATAAGCAAAATAGTGAACAAAGGTCGGATTTGAGAAAGTAAAGTCAAAAAAACCAAAGAATCAAAACGGCGTCGTACGGGCAAGATCGCCCTAGCGACGCGTCGCCCTGGTGACGCGGGCGGAATGCCTGCCATCGCGAGGGCGATGCGTCGCCCTAGCGATGCGAGCGAAACGCTCGCCATGACTAGGGCGATACGTCGCCCTAGCGACGGGGATGAATCAATTTCATTTCATTTTTTTTTCACTTAAAAACCAAAACTTCCGAAATTCATAACTCTTAATCCCGAACTCCAATTTTGACAAACTTAGTCTCTATAGAAAGCTTGAGGGAAGCTCTAAATCTTTCACGAAGGACATAAACATCAATTCGACTCCTACGGGAGTCCATTTTCCGGTCAAAGATACTATCCTCTAATAATCCACAATATAAACTTGTAAAAATCATAACTTATTATTCCGAGATCGAAAAATTGCATACTTTATATCGAAATAAAGATCAAAACAAACCCTTCAATTTTCATGAAGAACATCAAAGCTCAATTAACCTCTAACTAGGTTAATTTCTCAGTCAAAGATTCAGTTATCATAATTAAAGTCAAAAGTCAACCTTATCAAACATAAACTTTGACAGATCATAACTTTCACTCCCGATATCGAAAAATCGCAAACTTTATGTCTACAGAAAGCTCTTAACATAACCTACAAGTTTCCAGAAGACCATTTTATCCAATTTTGCCTCAAACAAAAGTCAACTCTCCAAGGCCAAAAAGTCAACTATTACACAATTTTTCATATTTTCACTCTTTCTCTTTTTATCCATGATTGTCAACTCAATTTCAATCAACTCATCCACTTTATCATTCATATTACTAAGTCAAATTGTCACTCAAGGTTCGGGGTCCAACATTTCTCCCCCTCTTAAAAGAATTTCGTCCTCGAAATTCATACTTACTTAAACTCCAAGTAACTCATTCTTGCATAAATTTCTTTCTAAACAATGATCATCAAGCTCTTTCTTACTAATTTCTTTCCAAAACTCATAATCAATTACTTTTTCATCACATTTACTCATCATACATTTTCTCAATCTCTTCACAAATTTCACTTCCTTAAATCATATACCACTCATATCATATCAAAACACTATATCTATAACTCATTATTTCTTTATATATGGACACAAATTAATGGTCCATTTCTTAAGGAACCCTAATATGGTTCAATTAGTATCTAATCTTTATCATTATATCATCTTTCTTTCATCTATATCAATTCATCACAATAAATCAAGAAATTCTAATCTTAAGTTCCTCAACACACTCCGAAAATCAATCATATTCTTAACATCCAAATCGAACCAATCACATGAATTCGTCAAATAGTCATGCCCATCAATTTCACATTCCTAAAGACAATCATACTTCTTTCATCAAAATCAAATGATCACTTAGTACATTCTCACAAATTCACTCTTATCATTACAAACTCTTCTCAAATTCTTACTCATACTCATACGCCCAAGTAAGATCCTATTACTGGGCTCTGATACCATAAATGTTGGGACCCGATCCGGGAACCGGATCCCAACCGAAAAATGAAGAACGAAGGGAACAGAATCGAATGAGAACGGAAAGTTTGCATCAAAATATCGAATCGGAAACAAAGCAAGAGATGACGCGAAACGAAAAACGAAACGGAACCGAATCGCATCATACGGAAACAGAATAAAACGAACGCGGAACGAAATGCAAATCGGACCACAAAGCGAATTGAATCAAATCCAACCAAAAGTAGCGAAGCGGATCGAATACAAAACGCAAGCAGAAACAAATGCCGACATCCGAAAGCGCAAGAAGGAACGCAAGATCACAATCGCGTTGGAAACCCTAAGACGTTCCAAAATCTGGTAAATTTTTTTTTCTTTTTTCTTTTACTCATTTATCAAACTCATTCAAAGAAATCTTATATCCTTTTTCCTTGGAAATGCTTTCTCATGCGAAATCTCAAAACTTAACCATATTCTTACACATTGGTATTAATCCCAAAAATCATATTCATACTAATTTTATCGAAATTTTGGCAAAGATAACTACCGCCTTTATCCTAACCCAAACCTGCAAGGGTAAAGAAATACACTTCTAAATGCCAAACAGATCTCAGAATCATCGGACTCTTCCGTCCGGAACCCAAACACCAGCAAAACGCAAACCTAAATCTAATACTTCCATAATTCTCAATTCAATACCAAACTCATCATTCAACCGAATTCCCAAATCAATCATACATATATATTCCCAAATTTTCCATAATTTCATATACAAATTTCACAATCATTCACAATTCTCAACTTTATACACAAATACATTTTCCCAAACTTATCTAAAGCCATATACATATCCATACTCAAATTAGATTACTCAAACTCTAACTTATACAAATGTAAATCGACGTCTTCACATTCTTTCATCCGATCTCCGTCAAACACGAGATGGGGATGAAAGAAGTAGCTTCGAAGCTCGTGGATAATATATTTATAAACTGAACAATAAGCGGAAAAATCTTTTATTTTTCAAACATTTCAAACATTTCCCATTTAAGATTTTCTCCAAAAACTCATTTTCAAACTTTTCAATTTTTTTAATATTTTTCTCAAACCCTTTTCAATTTTTCAAACTTTTCATAACTCCTTTTCTTAAATGTTTCATAAACATGAATGCAAACACATAACATTACAAATCATCAAGTTCACAAATCAAACATATAAAACATATCAAATGGCTTGGTTTGGTCCAAACAGAACGTCTTCGCACATTCTCGCATAGCGTCCCTGCGGTGTGTGAACGAAACGTACTACACTTTCATAAGCGGTCCAAAGTAACCGTGAAGGAGTCCGAAATCGAGTCCGTGCTAGTAGCGGCATGCCGAATGAAGGCTATACAAATAGAGACAATGACGACTCACAAGGACCTACCAAACCCACATAACACATAAGCGGAAAGAGAATTCAAATTGCTCAAGGCATTTTTCCAAAATCTTGATTTTCTAAATTTTCATATCATATCGTATCACAATTGACATTTTCGCATATTCACATAAATGCATTTAATAAAGATCAATTAAATCACATATCATGCAAATTCATAACAAAGTATGCACAATTTCTTTAAATCATAAATCAAATGATTCTATTACAAGGCACATTGTTCAAATTGTTGAGATAATTCAAAACATGATTTTCATAGATCTTGTATTTTCTTAAAACCTTCCAAAGCATTTCATTTACTCATCAAAACTATATTTCTCAAACATTTTCTAAACATTTGTTTCTCAAAATTTGCTTCTTGAATTTTTCAAATCCATATGCTTAGCTTAAAATTCAATAAATAAATATACTACCCACCTCGAATCGATACCAGGAACTTGCTCCAAGCTCCAATTTGATCCTTGCTTCTTTCCTTTTTTCAACTAAAAATGACCTAAGCCATAATCACCCAAATTCACATCATAAATTTGCATATTCTCAAAATTAACTATCGGAAATTCATAATTATCATATTTCCAAGCTATTTCAATATCCAATTTTGAAAATCCTCAATTTTCAAAATTGGCCTAAACCAATACACCCAAATTCAATCTCATAAAACATAATTTTCAAACTAACTTCACAATTCATCAATTCACATTAATTCCAAAATATCTACACCACCAATTTCAAAAATTCCCAATTTCCAAAATTGGCCTAAACCTCCAATTCATAATTTTTCAAATTAAACTTCACCTAAAGCATAAACATTAAAATTAACTTAGGATATCTCAAATTCATCACTAATTCAAGCTATCTAAATCATCAATTTCAAAAACCCCTAAATTTTACTATTCATCATCTTCCTCACTAAGCTTTCTCTCTCTAAAATCTTCCATAACCAAAATTAACTCATCAATCACAAAATAAAACTCATAGCACATAAACCCACATCATTTCTAATTAATCTAAACCAAAAACTTAACCAAAACTCAAAATCCAAATTTTTCTCTTACCTCTTTTCTTCTTCATTTTCGAAAATTCTTGGTTCTAGAAGAAAGTCCTTAAGCTCCTCCATCTATTTCCTCCATGGAAGAAGCACGAAAATCACCTTGGAAGCTTGGAAAAATGAAAAACTTTCTTCTTTCTCTCTTCTTTCTCCATACGAAAGAGCTTCTCATCTTTCTCTTCTTATTTCTTCTTCTTTCTCCTATAATTTTCCAGACTTCTCCAGCCCATTCGTGGCTTTTAATAAGCCAAAACGACACTTCCTTCATGTGTTTCATTAATTGATGGTCAAATGACCAAATTGCCCCTCCATTGCTACTTTATGTCATGCTCACTTGCGGGCTGATTCGCACTATCAATTTAGAGGAATTTGTCAAAACTTCCTTCTAGAGAAATGTTCCTCTCAAACATACGAATTCAACGCCACCAACCGCGCTCAATTCAGAGCACTACATCAATAGTTATGCGCAAAACAGTTCGAAAATATCCACATTCTAACATATTTTCCATGTACATTATTTCCGTCCAAAAGTTCACATTCTTAATCCCAGATTTGAAACTCGATGTCTTCATAACAATTGTAGCCTTATGTCTCTAGTTTAATTCAAAACAAGAATCACCTCATTTCGATTCCCAGACTAAAAGGTATGCTCAAAATACTCTCAGGTGTTCCTAATCCAAAAATTACACCCTAATCCGAACTTAAATTCAGAAATTAAAAGTCTTAGGGGCAAAATTGACATTTCATGTATTCATAAGATTTGTAGCCCCTTGGCTTATCTTTATTTCGCCTCAAGAATCGCTTCAATCGGATCTCTACAGATCTCGAATTTCACAAAATACTAAACCATATTCGGAAACTTTCCCGACTCACTTTGATTAAATTAATCACCATTAATTTAATCTCAAAAATTCACAAATTTCTATGGGAATGTAGATAATTGTCTTAGGAATCCAACGGCGTAAGAATCAACTCAATCGGATATCGGACGGAAAAGATATAAGCAAAATAGTGAACAAAGGTCGGATTTGAGAAAGTAAAGTCAAGAAAAACAAAGAATCAAAATGGCGTCGTACGGGCAAGATCGCCCTAGCGACGCGTCGCCCTGGTGACGCGGGCGGAACGCCTGCCGTCGCGAGGCGATCGTCGCCTAGCGATCTGAAATAAACGCCGCCATCACTAGGGCGATACGTCGCCCTAGCGACGGGGATGAATCAATTTCATTTCTTTTTTTTTCACTTAAAAACCAAAACTTCCGAAATTCATAACTCTTAATCCCAAACTCCAATTTTGACAAACTTAGTCTCTATAGAAAGCTTGAGGGAAACTCTAAATCTTTCACGAAGGACATAAACATCAATTCGACTCCTACGGGAGTCCATTTTCCGGTCAAAGATACTATCCTCTAATAATCCACAATATAAACTTGTAAAAATCATAACTTATTATTCCGAGATCGAAAAATTGCATACTTTATATCGAAATAAAGATCAAAACAAACCCTTCAATTTTCATGAAGAACATCAAAGCTCAATTAACCTCTAACTAGGTTAATTTCTCAGTCAAAGATTCAGTCATCATAATTAAAGTCAAAAGTCAACCTTATCAAACATAAACTTTGACTGATCATAACTTTCACTCCCGATATCGAAAAATCGCAAACTTTATGTCTACAGAAAACTCTTAACATAACCTACAAGTTTCCAAAAGACCATTTTATCCAATTTTGCCTCAAACAAAAGTCAATTCTCCAAGGCCAAAAAGTCAACTATTACACAATTTTTCATATTTTCACTCTTTCTCTTTTTATCCATGATTGTCAACTCAATTTCAATCAACTCATCCACTTTATCATTCATATTACTAAGTCAAATTATCACTCAAGGTTCGGGGTCCAACATTTCTCCCCCTCTTAAAAGAATTTCGTCCTCGAAATTCATACTTACTTAAACTCCAAGTAACTCATTCTTGCATAAATTTCTTTCTAAACAATGATCATCAAGCACTTTCTTACTAATTTCTTTCCAAAACTCATAATCAATTACTTTTTCATCACATTTACTCATCATACATTTTCTCAATCTCTTCACAAATTTCACTTCCTTAAATCATATACCACTCATATCATATCAAAACACTATATCTATAACTCATTATTTCTTTATATATGGACACAAATTAATGGTCCATTTCTTAAGGAACCCTAATATGGTTCAATTAGTATCTAATCTTTATCATTATGTCATCTTTCTTTCATCTATATCAATTCATCACAATAAATCAAGAAATTATAATCTTAAGTTCCTCAACACACTCCGAAAATCAATCATATTCTTAACATCCAAATCGAACCAATCACATGAATTCGTCAAATAGTCATGCCCATCAATTTCACATTCCTAAAGACAATCATACTTCTTTCATCAAAATCAAATGATCACTTAGTACATTCTCACAAATTCACTCTTATCATTACAAACTCTTCTCAAATTCTTACTCATACTCATACGCCCAAGTAAGATCCTATTACTGGGCTCTGATACCATAAATGTTGGGACCCGATCTGGGAACCGGATCCCAACCAAAAAATGAAGAACAAAGGGAACGGAATCGAATGGGAACAAAAAGTTCGCATCGAAATATCGAATCGGAAACAAAGCAAGAGATGACGCGAAACGAAAAACGAAACGGAACCGAATCGCATCATACGGAAACAGAATAAAACGAACGCGGAACAAAATGCAAATCAGACCACAAAGCGAATTGAATCAAATCCAACCAAAAGTAGCGAAGCGGATCGAATACAAAACGCAAGCAGAAACAAATGCCGACATCCGAAAGCGCAAGAAGGAACGCAGGATCACAATCGCGTTGGAAACCCTAAGACGTTCCAAAATCTGGTAAATTTTTTTTTCTTTTTTCTTTTACTCATTTATCAAACTCATACAAAGAAATCTTATATCCTTTTTCCTTGGAAATGCTTTCTCATGCGAAATCTCAAAACTTAACCATATTCTTACACATTGGTATTAATCCCAAAAATCATATTCATACTAATTTTTATCGAAATTTTGGCAGCATAACGGCTGCCTTTATCCTAACCCAAACTTGCAAGGGTAAAGAAATACACTTCTAAATGCCAAACAGATCTCAGAATCATCGGGCTCTCCCGTCCGGAACCCAAATACCAGCAAAACACAAACCTAAATCTAATACTTCCATAATTCTCAATTCAATACCAAACTCATCATTCAACCGAATTCCCAAATCAATCATACATATATATTCCCAAATTTTCCATAATTTCATATACAAATTTCATAATTAAGCACTAACTTGGTTTCCTCATATCACTTAAGGACTCTCTCTATGTTATGTAAATATAAGTCAAAAGAATAAATAAAAACATAAAAATATATATCCATAAATATCTCTATGATGTTCTCAATTAACTCATCAAATATTACTAACATACACCTCTAAAAAATAATAAGAACATTAAAAAATTAAAAGGCATCCATTGATAAGCGAACATATGAACATGTGAATATCATCTTCTCTTTATCCTTGGGGGATATAGGAATTTGAAAGTAGTCAAACAGTTTGTTTAAGAATAGTAATTCATGTTTCCTGCAAGCATTTGATTAATAAAAGGTAGTGGAAAGCGGTCCTTGCATGTAGCATCATTTGGCTTCTTATAGTCCATACATACCCTCCAATTGGTGATGGTTCTCATAGGAATCAACTCATTCTTTTGGTTTGTTACCACCATCATCCCTCCTTTATTGCGTATTACCTATATGAACTATCATAAATAGGGTAAATAACTCCAACATCAGGTAGTTTTATTACCTCAACTTTTACCATATCTTTCATATTTAGAATAAGATGCTTTTAAAATTGAACTAGTGGTTTAAAATCATCTTCAATAAAAGTTTATAGGTTTAGAAAAGGGGTTAATCCCCTTACGTTAGAAATATTCCAAGCGATTGGCTTCTTATGTTCCCTTAAAACATTGAACATCTTCTCTTTTAGGTCATGGTTTAAATATGCCACAATTATCACCCTTAATTTTGTAGTGTCAAATAGAAAAGTATACTCTAAGTGCTCTAATGATCTTTTTAGCTCCAATTCTAGCATATACTTAATTGAGGGTTTAATTATGGTCTCCTTCTGTCTTTTTATTTTTTAAAAGGTCTTCTTCCTTATCATAAATTCATTGGTCTCCAGGGATGCCACATGTTTCATTATAATATGCTATACATCTTCATATACTTTCTTTATATAATTGAAGTTTTTCAATGGATCTTGTGTGACTATTGCCCACATAGTGTGAAAAATTTCGGTTTCAGTCACATGTAAATAAAAACAAGTATCATTTTTATCAAGGGTATGTTTCACGTCGTTATTATAAAGATTAATGTCTAACAATACATCGTAATCATCAAAATATTAATAATGTCAAAGTGTTTTTAACTAAAATTTTTTCGTATAGTATTTTCATATAATGTAATCCTTTCATTGTACAATATTTCGATTGGATATAGAACATGGAATTAATTTCTATTTCATTTGAGTCTAATCATATTACTTCTCTACTATTAGTAATTGATTCTATTAATAACATTTAAAAAAATTACAAAGTGTGGTTCCGTTTTGACCAAGAATTTCTTGAATCAACACTAATCAAAAATAATGGAACATTCTCCTTAATCACTTTAGGATGATAAATCATATATTAATCATTCATTAGTATTCATGTAATTCCAAAAACGCTACATACTCGTAAGGTGTGATATTCACCTGATTATCTCCCTCATTCAAGTTAATCTTGTGATTGTAACTTCTCGAGGTAGTAGCTACTAAGTTTGTGTTTTGGAAGTTCTTGTGTATTCTTCTACTAAATGAAATCAATTCTAGCCACAATTTCAATTTTCTCTACATTGAATCCTCTGTCTTCTCTTAACTGAAATTCCACCTTTACCCTCCTTCCTTTCTTTTATTGAATACTTTTTTTCCCACACTTTTTTCATATCCGTCTGGTCAATGGGTGTTAGCTGATTTAGTTGAGGCTTTTACCTCATCGGAAGGCTATGCCTAGCCATTCTCTTCCTACCATGGAGAACGGTGAGCCCTCCTTATCTCCAGAAATCTTCCCAGCCATCTCCCGTGAAACAATTTCTGCAAGAACTAGTGAACTGATGAACAAATGAAAGATAAATGTTGGCAATTTATCTCCAAAATCTCAATCAGACAACGCTTGAAAAAAAGAATACAGATTCAACAAACAATGGATCACTCAAGCATTATCAGAATGTGGTTTAGGACGGAATTGTGTCTCCTCCCATTGAAATTTTGAAAGTAGGGGCTCAGGCGTGGTCCAATACTTTGGTTGGATTCTTATAGTCTAAAAGACCTACTTTTTTGGTAGTGGAAGCGTGGGCTAAGTCTAGATGGAGTAAGAAGGGGTTAGAAAAAGTTATGCTTAAAGAAAATGGATATATGTTGTTTAAATTTCTGGATGATACTATTTTAACATAAATCTTGGAGCAAAGGCCATGGCACATAAATGATCAACCCTTATTTTTGCAAAAATGGAAACCTAGTATGGAGCTGGATATAAGTAAGATTGAGGTGTTGCTGATGTGGGTTAAATTCCACAATTTACCTATGGAGTTTTAAACAATCTCAGGCCTTGGTTTCCTTGCTAGCTCCTTAGGAAAACCCATCTGTATGGACACTCAAATGTTCATGCTACAAAGGATTTGTTACGCCAAATTTTGTATAGAAATTCCAAAGGCAGCCTTTTTGCTCGAAACATTAACTATTCTACAGTTGGGAGAAACTGGAGATCTGGAGAAAGTTGAGATAGTTATCTCTTATCCTTGGAAACCTCAAGATGTCAAAAAGAAATGGATCCCTAGTGGAAAGACCTTTAAAATGGGTTGGTATGATGAACTGAGGGATACTGCAATAGAAGCCTCTGTTATGGAACCTACTCTTATAGCAGTGGTATCAAAAGAAACTGCTAATTTGCCTAGTCTTCTAGCTTGTTGAAGGTTGAGTTGAATTTGTAAGTGATCTAGAAGGGGGGCTTGAATAGATCTTAAAATTCTTTGAAAAATATCTACAAGAAAATCAGAAGTTAAACACACAAAAATAATTTAGATAAACTTTAATTGAAATAGTATAGGAAGAAGATCAAACACTGCTTTTATAGAGGTTCGATTGCCAAGACCCACGCCCTCTACCTAAGCTCCCACTTAGGATTTTGCCAACCACTTTATTGCACACTTTGTAGTTGAGTGTGAACTTTTTACAACTCACTTGAATTCCGGCTCAAGCAACCTTTACACACGATTTGTATTACGGCACAAATCCTACCTCACGTGACCTTCCCTCTAGCCACTCAATTGTAACAAAACAATATAAAAATTGAAGAACAAATGCTCAAAGAAAATTGTAACAATATAAGAGCAATAGTGAGCAATATGAAGTAATATAAGAGTATTTGAGCTTGTGGAACTTATATATACTCTTCTTCCATCATCCTCTATTTATAGTTGATGAAATATAGCTGTTGGAGCTCAACTAGCCGTTGCTTGATTGGATATAGTCGTTCCTTGATCATCTCCATTCCATTTTTATCAAATTGGACTGTTGGAGCTGAATTTGTGCTTCAATAAGTCGACTTGTCGAATACATAAGTCGACTTGTTTCAACCATTTACGTAAAACTTGTAGCTCCGCTCTCTAATAAGTCGACTTGTTATATATAAGTCGACTTGTTTGCCTCGATAAGTCGACTTGTTCCCGATAAGTCGACTTGTGTGAATTCATCTTCATATGTAAGTCAACTTGTATTGTGTAAGTCGACTTGTTTAGCCTTCAACGGTAACATTCGGTCAAATCCTCTAGAATCTTCATGTGTAATGCCATTTACACTTAGAATGAACCTCCTTTCTTGATTCTTCAATAATTTAAACATTTGTTCATCTTGTTTTGCATGATTCTTTCCTTGAGTAATACCTGAAATAATTTCTTAACTAATTCTAGATATTTTATTATTATCAAAACATAAAGGGATTTAATTTGTCAACCACCATTGGTCCAACAATCTCCCCCTTTTTGATAATGACAAAATATCAAGAAATTGACAAGAAATTGGAAAGAGATAAAATTTGATCAAGGTTTCCTTGTCTTGATGGTTAGGTTGTCTCCCCTTAATCAATGAATAAAATTGAAATCAATAAAATTGCAAATCAATGAAGAAATTTTCACTCCCCCTAAATCAAATATAAATTTCAATCTTACTCCCCCTTTTTGTCATGATCAAAAATTCAAAATTAGATTTAGCAAAAATG
This sequence comes from Erythroxylum novogranatense, assembly GCA_029891385.1. NCBI lineage: Eukaryota > Viridiplantae > Streptophyta > Magnoliopsida > Malpighiales > Erythroxylaceae > Erythroxylum > Erythroxylum novogranatense. The sequence continues at coordinate 10,301,468 of CM057235.1, read as the reverse complement.
AAGAATAATGAAGTCGAAATCCAAACCTAACATCAAATTCAAAAGATGGGAATAGTCAATACAAAAGAAATGTCAAAACAACATAAACACATAAAAAACACATAAAGCAACAGAAATCAAAATGTTGGTCACGACGTAATGCAACACACATCATGAAGAATCATCATGTCTACACCCAAGCTTATCAAATAACTTCTTGATGCTCTTTTCTAAACTAGTAAGAATGCTGTGTTGCTCGTCAATTTTTCGTTCCAGCCGTATGAGTGAGTCTTGGTGACCATCCTGTCGCTCATTAATCTCATCTAATTGATCTCGAAGTTCTCAGATATCACTTGTGAGACCTCACCGCTTTGGACATTACTTGGTCGTGAGTCGCTCGGACGCCTGTTGTCCTAGATCGCTTCCTAGAAGATACCGCCACCCACCAATGTCAACCCAAGCTTCTCAACATGATAGGAGTATGCCCAACCTTTTTCAACTGTCCGAACCAACTTCATACTCCTTAGGTTGTAAGGCGTGAATCGCCAACTCTGAGGATAAGGAAAACTTATATAAGTGTCCAGATTGCATCTCCTAATATGAGAGATATGAGTAATCGAGCGTAAAACGGCATTCTCAGATGCGGACAAGTTTCCTTCAATTGTCTCACGTAATAAGCTTGCTTTTCTCCTCATCATCTGAATAATCAAACTCGGAAAATTTATTTTCCGACCCTCCTCCATATGCCACAAAATCTCCTTATCCAAGGCAGTGATCTGATTATTGCTGGCCTTCTTAGGAAACACAACCCTGTTAATAGCATAATGCAATAAACGATAATTCAAAGGAAGATCCATAGCCTCAAATGGAGGGAATGGTCGGAACATAACCGAACCAACAAGTCAGCACCCTTTTCCTCAAGATAGCCGAAATTTTCTTGACTTCCTCGTCGATGTCACCATCAACATTTCATAATCTCAAAATCGAAAAAGAGGCTCTAAGCCTAACTCCTCCTCTAGGCAAGTTAAACATAGTGCACAAATCTGATTCACTAAGATAGAAAGCTTTCCCGTTAATTTTCGAAGACAAGAGAACTCCCTCTTCAACATTGCTCCTAATCACAAATAGATTCGCAAAAAATTCTTTTACCGCCTCTTCATAGATAACATCATGGAAACCTAAAAAATCTTTTAACCCAAGGTTCACAATTTCATAAAATACCTCCGAGAACTCACTGCTATCTAACTCAGTCCAATCGAATCTCATAGAGGGAATTAAAACCTCATCTTTCAGTATCTTGTAATACACATTCTGAGCATCCCTCGAGACGAATCTAGGTTCAAGAACGTCATCCTCCATTGTCGCATCTCCTCTTGAAGAAGATCCACGAACCTGTGGCCTTGGAGAAACGTGAGGATCTTGAGATGGAGCGGTTTCTTTCCCTTTTTGAGAGGCTTTTCTTGGAGCCATGGAAGATATTTAGAGAAAGAAAAAAATTCAGATGTGAGGTTAGGGTTTTAAAGAGGGTTTTCAAAAGAGAGAAGGATTAGAGGAGGTAATGAGTGGGTAGTGAATGGGTGAAGGTCAAAATGGATGGGTAAGTGAGATTTAAGTAGTTTGTAGAGGATAAGTCGAGTTTTGAGAGAAAGGTTTAGGATTTAGTGAGAGAAATTTTCATGAGAAGAAGAAGGAGAAGGGTTTTAAAAAGCTCCGCCCAGAATAAGTCGACTTGTTTCCTTAATAAGTCGACTTATCGACCTTAATAAGTCGACTTGTCGATACAAATAAGTCGACTTATCATCCAATTTTCTGGTTTCCAAAACACTAAGTTCCTCAAAACTCGACTTGTTGATGGTCGGTCAAAAGTATGTCCATAACTCCTAATAATTCACTTAATTTAGCCCAGTGAGCAACATGATGAATGTATCTTGGATGTGATTGTATAAACGCCTCAAATCTTGACCATTTGATATATGAATAAATTCAACCAAAAGCATTTAAATCACACATGCCTAATCTCAATTTAATATTCACAAACACATCTTCTTTAAGAGGCTTAGTAAAAATGTCAGCTAATTGATCACTAGTAGAAACATGCTTCAAACAAATGTCACCTTTCAAACAATGATCACGAATAAAATGATGCCTAATCTCAATGTGCTTTGTCCTACTATGCAGAATTGGATTTTTACTCAAACAAATAGCACTGGTATTGTCACAATAGATAGGAATATTTTTTACCACAATACCATAATCAAGCAATTGATGTTTAATCCAAAGAACTTGGGCACAAGCACTCCCAGCTATTACATATTCGGATTCAGCAGTGGAAATGGCTACACTAACTTGCTTTTTGCTAGCCCAAGAAATCAAAGATGATCCTAAGAAATGACACAAGCCACTAGTACTTTTTCTATCAATTCTACAGCCACCATGATCAGCATCACTATAAGCATACAAATCAAATGAATCACAACTAGGATACCACAAACCATGATTAATAGTTCTACTCAAATATCTAAAGATTCTTTTGCAAGCAGTTAAATGTGAAACTTTAGGGCATGATTGAAATCTAGCACATAGACATGTGGCAAACATAATATCAGGTCTAGAAGCAGTTAAATACAAAAGAGAGCCGATCATACCTCTATAGAGTTTTTGATCAACGTCTTCTTCATGTTCATGTTTTTCCAAGACCAGGTTTGTTGCCATTGGAGTTGCTGCTACTTTGCATCCATCCATTTTAAACTTCTTAAGAAGTTCCTTGGTGTGCCGATTGATGGATGAAGATCCCATTTTTGTGTTGCTTGATTTGCAATCCAAGGAAGAACTTGAGTTCCCCCATCATGCTCATTTCAAACTCACCTTGCATTAAATCACTAAATTCTTTGCACAAAAATTCATTAGTAGCACCAAACACAATGTCATCAACATAAATTTGACAAATAAGCATATCATGATCAACATGTTTAATAAACAAAATATTATCTATCTTACCACGAACATATCCATGTTGAGTTAGAAAAGTACTTAACCTCTCATACCATGCTCTAGGTGCTTGCTTTAGTCCATAAAGTGCCTTCTTGAGTTTGTAGACGTAATCCGGATGCTCATGATCTTCAAATCCCGGCGGTTGTTTGACGTAGACTTCCTCTTGAATATACCCATTTAGAAATGCACTCTTGACGTCCATTTGATTTAATTTGATCCTTTTATGTGACGCGAAAGCACATAGCAATCTAATTGCTTCCAAACGAGCCACAGGAGCATATGTTTCATTATAATCAAGGCCTTCTTCTTGATAAAATCCTTGAGCCACTAACCTTGATTTATTTTTTATTGCTTCACCATTCTCATCACACTTAATTCGATTTACCCATTTAACTCCAATGATGGTCTTGTCTTTCGGTGGAGCTACCAAATCCCAAACATCATTTCGTTTGAACTGATTAAGCTCCTCTTGCATAGCTAAAAGCCAGTTTTCATCTTTAAGAGCTTCTTCTATATTTTTGGGTTCTACCAATGAAATGAAAGCTGAATTACTCATATTCTCATAAATGTTTTTTCTAGTCCTTACTCCAACATTCAAATCACCAATCACTTGTTCCATAGGATGATTCTTTGCTTTTGCCCATGATTTAGTGTCGGGTACATGGTTTTCTTCATCTAGCTTCAATTCCTCAATCTTGGATTCAATTTCTTCAAATTTATTACCTGAACTACCTGCATCATCATCAAAACAAACCTTTCTCGGGGGTGAAATTATTTCATCAAATTTAACATGTATACTTTTTCAACACATTTAGTCCTATTATTATAAACTCTAAAAGCCTTACTAGTTTGAGAATAACCAATAAATACACCAACATCGGATTTAGAATCGTATTTTCCCAGATTACTCTTTCCATTATTATGAATAAAACTTTACAACCAAATGGATGAAAATAAGAGATGTTGGGTTTCTTACCTTCCAAAGTTCGTAGGGTGTCTTATTTTGTCTCTTCGCAAGTGCACCCTATTGATGACGTAACATGCGGTATTGACCGCTTCGCCCAAAATGATTTAGGAGGTTGTACTCATTCAACATGGTTACGCTCATTTCCTCAAGTGAGCGATTTTCCTTTCTACAACACCGTTTTGTCATGCGAGTCCTAGGTGTTGAGAAGTTATGCTCCATCCCGTATTTGTCACAGAGATTTTCAAAAGGTTCACATTCAAATTCTCCTCCATGATCGGTCCTAATAGCAACGATCGACAAATTTTTCTCATTTTGAACCAATCTACTCCACTTGGTAAATTCATTAACGACATCACTTTTATTTGCAAGAAATCTTACCCAAGCAAATCTAGAGAAATCATCTACAATCACAAGTACATATAATTTTCCACTAAGACTAGCATGCCTAGATGGTCCAATCAAATCCATATGCACAAGTTCAAGAATTCTAGATGTGCAAATTTCTTTCTTTGGTTTGAAAGATTCTCTAACATGTTTGCCTTTCAAACAGGACTCACACAAGTGATCTTTAACAAATTTAATCTTAGGCAAACCTCTTACAATGTCATTCTTTGAAAGCTTAGAAATTAAAGGCAATAGTGCATGTCCTAATTTTCTATGCCACAAAAATGCATTTTCTTCTAATGTTACTAGACACTTTTCATTAAAAGAGCTATCGTCATGCAAGTCTACAATGTATGTATTTCCATGTCTCAAACCAATGAAAGCAACATGTCCATTCTTTTTAATCATGCAATGTGATGATTCAAAACTAACATTGAAGTCCATATCACATAGTTGAGACACATTTAGCAAGTTATGTTTCAACCCATCAACAAGTAAAACGTTGTCAATGGTTGGTAAAGGTTCCTTACCCACTTTACCAATTCCAATGACCTTACCTTTGTTGTTGTCTCGAAAGTGACATAACTTTGATTTTTGGTTTGATTTCTGCAAAGGTTCTTGTCCCCACTCATGTGTCTCGAACATCTACCGTCGATGTACCAAGTGCTTGACGGCCTTTCATCCCTTGCTTGTACCTACAATATCAACGTTCTTTCTTCTTATAGGTACCCAAGCCATTTTGGGTCCATATTGGTTAGCCATATAAGCCACATTTGGTGGTGTTGTGCCTTTAACAACCCAAATTTTCTTAACCTTAATACACCTTCTAGTACTCTTGCAAGCAAGTTCTATATGTCCATCTCTCAAACATCTAGTACATTGAGCAACTTTTCCATCTTTGGTAAATTTGGAAATTAAAGAACACTCTCTATTATACGGATCATATCCTAATCCATGTTTGGAAATAGTATATCTTTGTAAAGACAACAATTCTTCAAACTTAGCATTTCCACCAGCGAATTTACCAACCACATACGAAAATTCTTTTCGAAGCCTATCAAGTTCACAAATAAGATTTTCTTTTTCAATAAGACATGCAGAATGATCTTCTTTTGGACTATCTAAATCATCAATCGTTTCATGTAAAGCACTGTTTTCAGCAGTCAACTCTCGTATTTTCTTTCTTAATTTTTTGTTAATCTCAATGGTTTCTTCAAAATCAGCTTGTAAAGCATCAAAGGAATCTCTTAAATCTTGGTCATAGTGATTTACCTCATTTTTATCGTCGATTGATGAACTCTTGGCCATAAGTGCCAGGTTGTTTTCATCATCACTTTGGTATGCATCCTCCTCATCACCCAAGTTGCCACCAAGCTAGTTTTCTTTTACCTTTGTCGATCTATCATTTTTCTGAAAGTTTGAAGTTGATGATGAGCTTTTGCATTCTCTTGCGAGATGCCCTCGCTTTCCACATCTCCAACATTCTTCGTTGCCTTTCTTTTCGTCATAGCCTTTTGTTTTTCTTTCCGCGCCAAACCTCTTTCTTTCTACCTGTTTTCTGCCATTTAATTCTTTTCTTCAATTTTGAGAAGTCCTTGAACTTCCTTAAATTTCTGGCGACATCGCGATTTCTTCGTCTTCCTCACTTTCATCTAATTCCTCATCACTTTCATCAACAAGAGAGGTGTTAGCTTTAAAAGCGATAGATTTTTTAGGCTTACCTCTACCTCCTCTGGATTTGAGAATAATCTCATAGTTGATGAGTGATCCCACCAAAGCGTTGAATTCCAGATGGTTGAGATCCTTCGACTCCATGATTGCGGTCACTTGAGAATCCCATTCCTTTGGCAGTGAACGAAGAATCTTCTTCACCTTCTCGCTATCCGTCATGTGCTTTCCCAGGTTGCCTAATCCATTTATAATTTTCAAAACGGTCAAGCATTGTAGAAATTGACTCACCTTCTTTCATGACGAACATCTCGTAGTCGTGAGAAGCATGTTGATTTTGTCTCCGTCTTGATTTGTCCTTCATGAGTTACTCGAAGTCTCTCCCACATTTCCTTGGCAGTGGTTGCAGAATTTACCCGATTTCTTTCCTCAACCGTTAACGCACAATATATCAGCTTCATGGCTTTGGCGTTGATGTACGCTTGCCTCCAGTCGTTATCATCATACTCCAGCTCTGTTTTTGACTCACCATTTTCTTTCAGAGGGGCTTGGAGTCCGAAGATAATGATCTTCCAGTATTCGACTCCCTCACTTATAATATGGTACTTCATAGGATTTTTCCATGAAGAATAGTTAGAGCCATTAAACAATGGAGGTCGGTTATTAGTGTTACCTTCTTCCGCTAGGTTGTTGTGTGCCATCCCAGATACTTCTGCTCTGATACCAATTGTAAGTGATCTAGAAGGGGGGGTTGAATAGATCTTAAAATTCTTTAAAAATATCTACAAAAAATCGAAGTTAAACACACAAAATAATTTAGATAAACTTTAATTGAAATAGTATAGGAAGAAGATCAAACACTGCTTTTATAGAGGTTCGTGCCAAGACCTACGTCCTCTACCTAAGCTTCCACTTAAGATTTTGCCAACCACTTTATTGCACACTTTGTAGTTGAGTGTGAACTTTTTACAACTTCACTTGAATTCCGGCTCAAGCAACCTTTACACACGATTTGTATTACTAAGACAAATCCTACCTCACGTGACCTTCCCTCTAGCCACTCAATTGTAACAAAACAATATAAAAATTGAAGAACAAATGCTCAAAGCAAATTGTAACAATATAAGAGCAATAGTGAGAAATATGAAGTAATATAAGAGTATTTGAGCTTGTGGAACTTATATATACTCTTCTTCCATCATCCTCTATTTATAGTTGATGAAATATAGCTGTTGGAGCTCAACTAGCCGTTGCTTGATTGGATATAGTCGTTCCTTGATCATCTCCATTCCATTTTTATCAAATTGGACCGTTGGAGCTGAATCTGTGCTTCAATAAGTCGACTTGTTTCAACCATTTACGTAAAACTTGTAGCTCCGCTCTCTAATAAGTCGACTTGTTATATATAAGTCGATTTGTTTGCCTCGATAAGTCGACTTGTTCCCAATAAGTCGACTTGTGTGAATTCATCTTCATATGTAAGTCAACTTGTATTGTGTAAGTCGACTTATTTAGCCTTCAATGGTAACATTCGGTCAAATCCTCTAGAATCTTCATGTGTAATGCCATTCACACTTAGAATGAACCTCCTTTCTTGATTCTTCAATAATTTAAACATTTGTTCATCTTGTTTTGCATGATTCTTTCCTTGAGTAATACCTGAAATAATTTCTTAACTAATTCTAGATATTTTATTATTATCAAAAGATAAAGGGATTTAATTTGTCAACCACCATTGGTCCAACAATCTCCCCCTTTTTGATAATGACAAAATATCAAGAAATTGACAAGAAATTGGAAAGAGATAAAATTTGATCAAGGTTTTCCTTGTCTTGATGGTTAGGTTGTCTCCCCCTTAATCAATGAATAAAATTGAAATCAATAAAATTGCAAATCAATGAAGAAATTTTCACTCCCCCTAAATCAAATATAAATTTCAATCTTACTCCCCCTTTTTGTCATGATCAAAAATTCAAAATTAGATTTAGCAAAAATGAAGAATAATGATGTCGAAATCCAAACCTTACATCAAATTCAAAAGATGGGAATAGTCAATACAAAAGAAATGTCAAAACAACATAAACACATAAAAAACACATAAAGCAACAGAAATCAAAATGTTGGTCACGGCGTAATGCAACACACATCATGAAGAATCATCATGTCTACACCCAAGCTTATCAAATAACTTCTTGATGCTCTTTTCTAAACTAGTAAGAATGCTGTGTTGCTCGTCAATTTTTCGTTCCAGCCAGTATGAGTGAGTCTTGGTGACCATCCCGACGCCATTAATCTCATCTAATTGATCTCGAAGTTCTCAGATATCACTTGTGAGACCTCACCGCTTTGGACATTACTTGGTCGTGAGTTTGCTCGGACGCTCTGTTGTCCTAGATCGTTTCCTAGAAGATATCTGCTCACCCACCAATGTCAACCTAAGCTTCTCAACATGATAGGAGTATGCCCAACCTTTTTCAACTGTCCGAACCAACTTCATACTCCTTAGGTTGTAAGGCGTGAATCGCCAACTCTGAGGATAAGGAAAACTTATATAAGTGTCCAGATTGCATCTCCTAATATTAGAGATATGAGTAATCAGAGCAGCAAACGGCATTCCTGTATGCCGGATAAGTTTCCCCTTCAGCTGTCCACGTAATAAGCTTGCTTTTCTCCTCATCATCTGAATAATCAAACTCGGAAAATTTATTTTCCGACCCTCCTCCATATGCCACAAAATCTCCTTATCCAAGGCAGTGATCTGATTATTGCTGGCCTTCTTAGGAAACACAACCCTGTTAATAGCATAATGCAATAAACGATAATTCAAAGGAAGATCCATAGCCTCAAATGGAGGGGAATGGTCGGAACATAACCGAACCAACAAGTCAGCGCCCTTTTCCTCAGTATAGCCGAAATTTTCTTCGGCTTCCTCGTCAGTGTCACCATCAACATTTCTCATAATCTCAAAATCAAAAAAAGAGGCTCTAATCCTAACTCCTCCTCTAGGCAAGTTAAACATAGTGCACAAATCTGATTCACTAAGATAGAAAGCTTTCCCGTTAATTTTCGAAGACAAGAGAACTCCCTCTTCAACATTGCTCCTAATCATAAATAGATTCGCAAAAAATTCTTTTACCGCCTCTTCATAGATAACATCATGGAAACCTAAAAAATCTTTTAACCCAAGGTTCACAATTTCAGAAAATACCTCCGAGAACTCACTGCTATCTAACTCAGTCCAATCGAATCTCATAGAGGGAATTAAAACCTCATCTTTCAGTACCTTGTAATACACATTCTGAGCATCCCTCGAGACGAATCTAGGTTCAAGAATGTCATCCTCCATTGTTGCATCTCCTCTTGAAGAAGATCCACGAACCCGTGGCCTTGGAGAAACGTGAGGATCTTGAGATGGGGTGGTTTCTTTCCCTTTTTGAGAGGCTTTTCTTGGAGCCATGGAAGATATTTAGAGAGAAAGAGAAAAAAATTCAGATGTGAGGTTAGGGTTTTAAAAGAGGGTTTTCGAAAAGAGAGAAGGATTAGAGGAGGTAATGAGTGGGTAGTGAATGGGTGAAGGTCAAAAATGGATGGGTAAGTGAGATTTAAGTAGTTTGTAGAGGATAAGTCGAGTTTTGAGAGAAAGGTATAGGATTTAGTGAGAGAAATTTTGCGGAGAAGAAGAAAGAGAAGGGTTTTTAAAAAAAGCTCCGTCCAGGAATAAGTCGACTTGTTTCCTTAATAAGTCGACTTATTGACCTTAATAAGTCGACTTGTCGATACAAATAAGTCGACTTATCATCCAATTTTCTGGTTTCCAAAACACTAAGTTCCTCACAACTCGACTTGTTGATGGTCCAGTCAAAAAGTATGTCCATAACTCCCGAATAATTCACTTAATTTAGCCCAAGTGAGCAACATGATGAATGTATCTTCGGATGTGATTGTATAAACGCCTCAAATCTTGACCATTTGATATATGAATAAATTCAACCAAAAGCATTTAAATCACACATGCCTAATCTCAATTTAATATTCACAAACACATCTTCTTTAAGAGGCTTAGTAAAATGTCACTAATTGATCACTAGTAGAAACATGCTTCAAACAAATGTCACCTTTCAAACAATGATCACGAATAAAATGATGCCTAATCTCAATGTGCTTTGTCCTACTATGCAGAATTGGATTTTTACTTAAACAAATAGCACTGGTATTGTCACAATAGATAGGAATATTTTTTACCACAATACCATAATCAAGCAATTGATGTTTAATCCAAAGAACTTGGGCACAAGCACTCCCAGCTATTACATATTCGGATTCAGCAGTGGAAATGGCTACACTAACTTGTTTTTTGCTAGCCCAAGAAATCAAAGATGATCCTAAGAAATGACACAAGCCACTAGTACTTTTTCTATCAATTCTACAGCCACCATTATCAGCATCACTATAAGCATACAAATCAAATGAATCACAACTAGAATACCACAAACCATGATTAATAGTTCTACTCAAATATCTAAAGATTCTTTTGCAAGCAGTTAAATGTGAAACTTTAGGGCATGATTGAAATCTAGCACATAGACATGTGGCAAACATAATATCAGGTCTAGAAGCAGTTAAATACAAAAGAGAGCCGATCATACCTCTATAGAGTTTTTGATCAACATCTTCTTCATGTTCAAGTTTTTCCAAGACCAGGTTTGTTGCCATTGGAGTTGCTGCTACTTTGCATCCATCCATTTTAAACTTCTTAAGAAGTTCCTTGGTGTACTTCGATTGATGGATGAAGATCCCATTTTTGTGTTGCTTGATTTGCAATCCAAGGAAGAACTTGAGTTCCCCCATCATGCTCATTTCAAACTCACCTTGCATTAAATCACTAAATTCTTTGCACAAAAATTCATTAGTAGCACCAAACACAATGTCATCAACATAAATTTGACAAATAAGCATATCATGATCAACATGTTTAATAAACAAAGTATTATCTATCTTACCACGAACATATCCATGTTGAGTTAGAAAAGTACTTAACCTCTCATACCATGCTCTAGGTGCTTGCTTTAGTCCATAAAGTGCCTTCTTGAGTTTGTAGACGTAATCCGGATGCTCATGATCTTCAAATCCCGGCGGTTGTTTGACGTAGACTTCCTCTTGAATATACCCATTTAGAAATGCGCTCTTGACGTCCATTTGATTTAATTTGATCCTTTTATGTGACGCGAAAGCATATAGCAATCTAATTGCTTCCAAACGAGCCACAGGAGCATATGTTTCATTGTAATCAAGGCCTTCTTCTTGATAAAATCCTTGAGCCACTAACCTTGATTTATTTTTGATTGCTTCACCATTCTCATCATACTTAATTCGATTTACCCATTTAACTCCAATGATGGTCTTGTCTTTCTATGGAGCTACCAAATCCCAAACATCATTTCGTTTGAACTGATTAAGCTCCTCTTGCATAGCTAAAAGCCAGTTTTCATCTTTAAGAGCTTCTTCTATATTTTTGGGTTCTACCAATGAAATGAAAGCTGAATTACTCATATTCTCATAAATGTTTTTTCTAGTCCTTACTCCAACATTCAAATCACCAATCACTTGTTCCATAGGATGATTCTTTGCTTTTGCCCATGATTTAGTGTCGGGTACATGGTTTTCTTCATCTAGCTTCAATTCCTCAATCTTGGATTCAATTTTTTCAAATTTATTACCTGAACTACCTGCATCATCATCAAAACAAACCTTTCTCGGGGGTGAAATTATTTCATCAAATTTAACATGTATACTTTCTTCAACACATTTAGTCCTATTATTATAAACTCTAAAAGCCTTACTAGTTTGAGAATAACCAATAAATACACCAACATCGGATTTAGAATCGAATTTTCCCAGATTACTATTTCCATTATTATGAATAAAAACTTTACAACCAAATGGATGAAAATAAGAGATGTTGGGTTTCTTACCTTTCCAAAGTTCATAGGGTGTCTTATTTTTGTCTCTTCGCAAGTGCACCCTATTGATGACGTAACATGCGGTATTGACCGCTTCTGCCCAAAATGATTTATGGAGGTTGTACTCATTCAACATGGTTCTGCTCATTTCCTCAAGTGAGTAATTTTTCCTTTCTACAACACCGTTTTGTTGCGGAGTCCTAGGTGTTGAGAAGTTATGCTCCATCCCGTATTTGTCACAGAGATTTTCAAAAGGTTCACATTCAAATTCTCCTCCATGATCGGTCCTAATAGCAACGATCGACAAATTTTTCTCATTTTGAACCAATCTACACCACTTGGTAAATTCATTAACGACATCACTTTTATTTGCAAGAAATCTTACCCAAGCAAATCTAGAGAAATCATCTACAATCACAAGTACATATAATTTTCCACTAAGACTAGCATGCCTAGATGGTCCAATCAAATCCATATGCACAAGTTCAAGAATTCTAGATGTGCAAATTTCTTTCTTTGGTTTGAAAGATTCTCTAACATGTTTGCCTTTCAAACAGGACTCACACAAGTGATCTTTAACAAATTTAATCTTAGGCAAACCTCTTACAATGTCATTCTTTGAAAGCTTAGAAATTAAAGGCAATAGTGCATGTCCTAATTTTCTATGCCACAAAAATGCATTTTCTTCTAATGTTACTAGACACTTTTCATTAAAAGAGCTATCGTCATGCAAGTCTACAATGTATGTATTTCCATGTCTCAAACCAATGAAAGCAACATGTCCATTCTTTTTAATCATGCAATGTGATGATTCAAAACTAACATTGAAGTCCATATCACATAGTTGAGACACATTTAGCAAGTTATGTTTCAACCCATCAACAAGTAAAACGTTGTCAATGGTTGGTAAAGGTTCCTTACCCACTTTACCAATTCCAATGACCTTACCTTTGTTGTTGTCTCCGAAAGTGACATAACTTTGATTTTTTGGTTTGATTTCTGCAAAAAGGTTCTTGTCCCCACTCATGTGTCTCGAACATCGGCTGTCGATGTACCAAGTGCTTGACGGCCTTTCATCCCTTGCTTGTACCTACAATATCAACGTTCTTTCTTCTTATAGGTACCCAAGCCATTTTGGGTCCATATTGGTTAGCCATATAAGCCACATTTGGTGGTGTTGTGCCTTTAACAACCCAAATTTTCTTAACCTTAATACACCTTCTAGTACTCTTGCAAGCAAGTTCTATATGTCCATCTCTCAAACATCTAGTACATTGAGCAACTTTTCCATCTTTGGTAAATTTGGAAATTAAAGAACACTCTATTATACTGGATCATATCCTAATCCATGTTTGGAAATAGTATATCTTTGTAAAGACAACAATTCTTCAAACTTAGCATTTCCACCAAATAATTTACCAACCACATACGAAAATTCTTTTGAAGCCTATCAAGTTCACAAATAAGATTTTCTTTTCAATAAGACATGCAGAATGATCTTCTTTTGGACTATCTAAATTATCAATCGTTTCATGTAAAGCCTGCTTTCAGCAGATCAACTCTCGATTTTCTTTCTTAATTTTTGTTAATCTCAATGGTTTCTTCAAAATCAGCTTGTAAAGCATCAAAGGAATCTCTTAAATCTTGGTCATAGTGATTTACCTCATTTTTATCGTCGCTTGATGAACTCTTGGCCATAAGTGCCAGGTTGTTTTCATCATCACTTTGGTATGCATCCTCCTCATCACTCCAAGTTGCCACCAAGCTAGTTTTCTTTTTACCTTTGTCGTATCTATCATTTTTCTGAAAGTTTGAAGTTGATGATGAGCTTTTGCATTCTCTTGCGAGATGCCCTCGCTTTCCACATCTCCAACATTCTTCGTTGCCTTTCTTTTCGTCATAGCCTTTTGTTTTTCTTTCCGCGCCAAACCTCTTTCTTTCTACCTGTTTTCTGCCATTTAATTCTTTTCTTCGATTTTTGAGAAGTCCTTTGAACTTCCTTAAATTTCTGGCGACATCGCGATTTCTTCGCCTTCCTCACTTTCATCTAATTCTCATCACTTTCATCAACAAGAGAGGTGTTAGCTTTAAAAGTTTATAGATTTTTAGGCTTACCTCTACCTCCTCCGGATTTGAGAATAATCTCATAGTTGATGAGTGATCCCACCAAAGCGTTGAATTCCAGATGGTTGAGATCCTTCGACTCCATGATTGCGGTCACTTGAGAATCCCATTCCTTTGGCGTTGAACGAAGAATCTTCTTCACCTTCTCGCTATCCGTCATGTGCTTTCCTGTGTTGCCTAATCCATTTATAATTTCGCAAAACGGTCAAGCATTATAGAAATTGACTCACCTTCTTTCATGACGAACATCTCGTAGTCGTGGAGAAGCATGTTGATTTTGTCTCCGTACTTGATTTGTCCCTTCATGAGTTACTCAAGTCTCTCCCACATTTCCTTGGCGTTGGTGCAGAATTTACCGATTTCTTTCCTCAACCGTTAACGCACAATATATCGACTTCATGGCTTTGGCGTTGATGTACGCTTGCCTCCGGTCGTTATCATCATACTCCACTGCTTTTGACTCACCATTTTCTTTCGAGAGGGTTTGAGTCCAAGATAATGATCTTCCAAGATTCAACTCCCTCACTTATAATATGGTACTTCATAGGATTTTTCCATGAAGAATAGTTAGAGCCATTAAACAATGGAGGTCGGTTATTAGTGTTACCTTCTTCCGCTAGGTTGTTGTGTGCCATCCCAGATACTTCTGCTCTGATACCAATTGTAAGTGATCTAGAAGGGGGTTGAATAGATCTTAAAATTCTTTGAAAAATATCTACAAAAAATCGAAGTTAAACACACAAAATAATTTAGATAAACTTTAATTGAAATAGTATAGGAAGAAGATCAAACACTCGTTTTTATAGAGGTTCGGTGCCAAGACCTACGTCCTCTACCTAAGCTCCCACTTAAGATTTTGCCAACCAATTTATTGCACACTTTGTAGTTGAGTGTGAACTTTTTACAATTTCACTTGAATTCCGGCTCAAGCAACCTTTACACACGATTTTTATTACGGCACAAATCCTACCTCACGTGACCTTCCCTCTAGCCACTCAATTGTAACAAAACAATATAAAAATTGAAGAACAAATGCTCAAAGCAAATTGTAACAATATAAGAGCAATAGTGAGCAATATGAAGTAATATAAGAGTATTTGAGCTTGTGGAACTTATATATACTCTTCTTCCATCATCCTCTATTTATAGTTGATGAAATATAGCTGTTGGAGCTCAACTAGCCGTTGCTTGATTGGATATAGCCGTTCCTTGATCATCTCCATTCCATTTTTATCAAATTGGACCGTTGGAGCTGAATCTGTGCTTCAATAAGTCGACTTGTCGAATACATAAGTCGACTTGTTTCAACCATTTACGTAAAACTTGTAGCTCCGCTCTCTAATAAGTCGACTTGTTATATATAAGTCGACTTGTTTGCCTCGATAAGTCGACTTGTTCCCAATAAGTCGACTTGTGTGAATTCATCTTTATATGTAAGTCAACTTGTATTGTGTAAGTCAACTTATTTAGCCTTCAACGGTAACATTCGGTCAAATCCTCTAGAATCTTCATGTGTAATGCCATTCACACTTAGAATGAACCTCCTTTCTTGATTCTTCAATAATTTAAACATTTGTTCATCTTGTTTTGCATGATTCTTTCCTTGAGTAATACCTGAAATAATTTCTTAACTAATTCTAGATATTTTATTATTATCAAAACATAAAGGGATTTAATTTATCAACCACCATTGGTCCAACAATCTCCCCCTTTTTGATAATGACAAAATATCAAGAAATTGACAAGAAATTGGAAAGAGATAAAATTTGATCAAGGTTTTCCTTGTCTTGATGGTTAGGTTGTCTCCCCCTTAATCAATGAATAAAATTGAAATCAATAAAATTGCAAATCAATGAAGAAATTTTCACTCCCCCTAAATCAAATATAAATTTCAATCTTACTCCCCCTTTTTGTCATGATCAAAAATTCAAAATTAGATTTAGCAAAAATGAAGAATAATGAAGTCGAAATCCAAACCTAACATCAAATTCAAAAGATGGGAATGGTCAATACAAAAGAAATGTCAAAACAACATAAACACATAAAAAACACATAAAGCAACAGAAATCAAAATGTTGGTCACGGCGTAATGCAACACACATCATGAAGAATCATCATGTCTACACCCAAGCTTATCAAATAACTTCTTGATGCTCTTTTCTAAACTAGTAAGAATCTTTGCGTTGCTCGTCAATTTTTCGCTCCACCAGATGAGTGAGTCTTGGTGACCATCCCGACGCTCATTAATCTCATCTAATTGATCTCGAAGTTCTCAGATATCACTTGGAGACCTCACCGCTTTGGACATTACTTGGTCGTGAGAGCTCGGACGCTGTTGTCCTAGATCGCTTCCTAGAAGATACCGCCACCCACCAATGTCAACCCAAGCTTCTCAACATGATAGGAGTATGCCCAACCTTTTCAACCGTCCAACCAACTTCATACTCCTTAGGTTGTAAGGCGTGAATCGCCAACTCGAGGATAAGGAAAACTTATATAAGTGTCCAGATTGCATCTCCTAATATGAGAGATATGAGTAATCGAGCAAAGAAACGGCATTCTCAGATGCGGACAAATTTCCCTTCACCGTCCACGTAATAAGCTTGCTTTTCTCCTCATCATCTGAATAATCAAACTCGAAAATTTATTTTCCGACCCTCCTCCATATGCCACAAAATCTCCTTATCCAAGGCGTTGATCGATTATTCTGGCCTTCTTAGGAAACACAACCCTATTAATAGCATAATGCAATAAACGATAATTCAAAGGAAGATCCATAGCCTCAAATGGAGGGGAATGGTCGGAACATAACCGAACTAACAAGTCAGCACCCTTTTCCTCAGTATAGTCGAAATTTTCTTCGGCTTCCTCGTCAGTGTCACCATCAACATTTCTCATAATCTCAAAATCAGAAAAAGCGGCTTTAGGCCTAACTCCTCCTCTAGGCAAGTTAAACATAGTGCACAAATCTGATTCACTAAGATAGAAAGCTTTCCCGTTAATTTTCGAAGACAAGAGAACTCCCTCTTCAACATTGCTCCTAATCACAAATAGATTCGCAAAAAATTCTTTTACCGCCTCTTCATAGATAACATCATGGAAACCCAAAAAATCTTTTAACCCAAGGTTCACAATTTCAGAAAATACCTCCGAGAACTCACTGCTATCTAACTCAGTCCAATCGAATCTCATAGAGGGAATTAAAACCTCATCTTTCAGTACCTTGTAATACACATTCTGAGCATCCCTCGAGACGAATCTAGGTTCAAGAACGTCATCCTCCATTATCGCATCTCCTCTTGAAGAAGATCCACGAACCCGTGGCCTTGGAGAAACGTGAGGATCTTGAGATGGAGCGGTTTCTTTCCCTTTTTGAGAGGCTTTTCTTGGAGCCATGGAAGATATTTAGAGAGAAAGAGAAAAAAATTCAGATGTGAGGTTAGGGTTTTAAAAGAGGGTTTTTGAAAAGAGAGAAGGATTAGAGGAGGTAATGAGTGGGTAGTGAATGGGTGAAGGTCGAAAATGGATGGGTAAGTGAGATTTAAGTAGTTTGTAGAGGATAAGTGGAGTTTTGAGAGAAAGGTTTAGGGTTTACTGAGAGAAATTTTGCGGAGAAGAAAAAGGAGAAGGGTTTTTAAAAAAAACTCCGTCCAGGAATAAGTTGACTTGTTTCCTTAATAAGTCGACTTGTCGATACAAATAAGTCGACTTATCATCCAATTTTCTGGTTTCCAAAACACTAAGTTCCTCACAACTCGACTTGTTGATGGTCCAGTCAAAAAGTATGTCCATAACTCCCAAATAATTCACTTAATTTAGCCCAAGTGAGCAACATGATGAATGTATCTTCGGATGTGATTGTATAAACGCCTCAAATTTTGACCATTTGATATATGAATAAATTCAACCAAAAGCATTTAAATCACACATGCCTAATCTCAATTTAATATTCACAAACACATCTTCTTTAAGAGGCTTAGTAAAAATGTCAGCTAATTGATCACTAGTAGAAACATGCTTCAAACAAATGTCACCTTTCAAACAATGATCACGAATAAAATGATGCCTAATCTCAATGTGCTTTGTCCTACTATGCAGAATTGGATTTTTACTTAAACAAATAGCACTAGTATTGTCACAATAGATAGGAATATTTTTTACCACAATACCATAATCAAGCAATTGATGTTTAATCCAAAGAACTTGGGCACAAGCAATCCCAGCTGTTACATATTCGGATTCAGCAGTGGAAATGGCTACACTAACTTGCTTTTTACTAGCCCAAGAAATCAAAGATGATCCTAAGAAATGACACAAGCCACTAGTACTTTTTCTATCAATTCTACAGCCACCATGATCAGCATCACTATAAGCATACAAATCAAATGAATCACAACTAGGATACCACAATCCATGATTAATAGTTCTACTCAAATATCTAAAGATTCTTTTGCAAGCAGTTAAATGTGAAACTTTAGGGCATGATTGAAATCTAGCACATAGACATGTGGCAAACATAATATCAGGTCTAGAAGCAGTTAAATACAAAAGAGAGCCGATCATACCTCTATAGAGTTTTTGATCAACGTCTTCTTCATGTTCATGTTTTTCCAAGACCAGGTTTGTTGCCACTGGAGTTACTGCTACTTTGCATCCATCCATTTTAAACTTCTTAAGAAGTTCCTTGGTGTACTTCGATTGATGGATGAAGATCCCATTTTTGTGTTGCTTGATTTGCAATCCAAGGAAGAACTTGAGTTCCCCCATCATGCTCATTTCAAACTCACCTTGCATTAAATCACTAAATTCTTTGCACAAAAATTCATTAGTAGCACCAAACACAATGTCATCAACATAAATTTGACAAATAAGCATATCATGATCAACATGTTTAATAAACAAAGTATTATCTATCTTACCACGAACATATCCATGTTGAGTTAGAAAAGTACTTAACCTCTCATACCATGCTCTAGGTGCTTGCTTTAGTCCATAAAGTGCCTTCTTGAGTTTGTAGACGTAATCTGGATGCTCATGATCTTCAAATCCCGGCGGTTGTTTGACGTAGACTTCCTCTTGAATATACCCATTTAGAAATGCGCTCTTGACGTCCATTTGATTTAATTTGATCCTTTTATGTGACGCGAAAGCACATAGCAATCTAATTGCTTCCAAACGAGCCACAGGAGCATATGTTTCATTGTAATCAAGGCCTTCTTCTTGATAAAATCCTTGAGCCACTAAACTTGATTTATTTTTGATTGCTTCACCATTCTCATCATACTTAATTCGATTTACCCATTTAACTCCAATGATGGTCTTGTCTTTCGGTGGAGCTACCAAATCCCAAACATCATTTCGTTTAAACTGATTAAGCTCCTCTTGTATAGCTAAAAGCCAGTTTTCATCTTTAAGAGCTTCTTCTATATTTTTGGGTTCTACCAACGAAATGAAAGCTGAATTACTCATATTCTCTCTTTTTTTTCTAGTCCTTACTCCAACATTCAAATCACCAATCACTTGTTCCATAGGATGATTCTTTGCTTTTGCCCATGATTTAGTGTAGGGTACATGGTTTTCTTCATCTAGCTTCAATTCCTCAATCTTGGATTCAATTTCTTCAAATTTATTACCTGAACTACCTGCATCATCATCAAAACAAACCTTTCTCGGGGGTGAAATTATTTCATCAAATTTAACATGTATACTTTCTTCAACACATTTAGTCCTATTATTATAAACTCTAAAAGCCTTACTAGTTTGAGAATAACCAATAAATACACCAACATCGGATTTAGAATCGAATTTTCCAGATTACTCTTTCCATTATTATGAATAAAACTTTACAACCAAATGGATGAAAATAAGAGATGTTGGGTTTCTTACCTTTCCAAAGTTCGTAGGGTGTCTTATTTTGTCTCTTCGCAAGTGCACCCTATTGATGACGTAACATGCGGTATTGACCGCTTCGCCCAAAATGATTTAGGAGGTTGTATTCATTCAACATGGTTACGCTCATTTCCTCAGTGAGCGATTTTCCTTTCTACAACAACGTTTTGTCATGAGTCCTAGGTGTTGAGAAGTTATGCTCCATCCCGTATTTGTCACAGAGATTTTCAAAATGTTCACATTCAAATTCTCCTCCATGATCGGTCCTAATAGCAACGATCGACAAATTTTTCTCATTTTGAACCAATCTACTCCACTTGGTAAATTCATTAACGGCATCACTTTTATTTGCAAGAAATCTTACCCAAGCAAATCTAGAGAAATCATCTACAATCACAAGTACATATAATTTTCCACTAAGACTAGCATGCCTAGATGGTCCAATCAAATCCATATGCACAAGTTCAAGAATTCTAGATGTGCAAATTTCTTTCTTTGGTTTGAAAGATTCTCTAACATGTTTGCCTTTCAAGCAGGACTCACACAAGTGATCTTTAACAAATTTAATCTTAGGCAAACCTCTTACAATGTCATTCTTTGAAAGCTTAGAAATTAAAGGCAATGGTGCATGTCCTAATTTTCTATGCCACAAAAATGCATTTTCTTCTAATGTTACTCGACACTTTTCATTAAAAGAGCTATCGTCATGCAAGTCTACAATGTATGTATTTCCATGTCTCAAACCAATGAAAGCAACATGTCCATTCTTTTTAATCATGCAATGTGATGATTCAAAACTAACATTGAAGTCCATATCACATAGTTGAGACACACTTAGCAAGTTATGTTTCAACCCATCAACAAGTAAAACGTTGTCAATGGTTGGTAAAGGTTCCTTACCCACTTTACCAATTCCAATGACCTTACCTTTGTTGTTGTCTCCGAAAGTGACATAACCTTGATTTTTTGGTTTGATTTCTGCAAAAAAGTTCTTGTCCCCACTCATGTTTCTCGAACATCTGCTGTCGATGTACCAAGTGCTTGACGGCCTTTCATCCCTTGCTTGTACCTACAATATCAACGTTCTTTCTTCTTATAGGTACCCAAGCCATTTTGGGTCCATATTGGTTAGCCATATAAGCCACATTTGGTGATGTTGTGCCTTTAACAACCCAAATTTTCTTAACCTTAATACACCTTCTAGTACTCTTGCAAGCAAGTTCTATATGTCCATCTCTCAAACATCTAGTACATTGAGCAACTTTTCCATCTTTGGTAAATTTGGAAATTAAAGAACACTCTCTATTATACGGATCATATCCTAATCCATGTTTAGAAATAGTATATCTTTGTAAAGACAACAATTCTTCAAACTTAGCATTTCCACCAGCGAATTTATCAACCACATACGAAAATTCTTTTCGAAGCCTATCAAGTTCACAAATAAGATTTTCTTTTTCAATAAGACATGCAGAATGATCTTCTTTTGGACTATCTAAATCATCAATCGTTTCATGTAAATCACTGTTTTCAGCAGTCAACTCTCGTATTTTCTTTCTTAATTTTTTGTTAATCTCAATGGCTTCTTCAAAATCAGCTTGTAAAGCATCAAAGGAATCTCTTAAATCTTGGTCATAGTGATTTACCTCATTTTATCGTCATTGATGAACTCTTGGCCATAAGTGCCAGGTTGTTTTCATCATCACTTTGGTATGCATCCTCCTCATCACTCCAAGTTGCCACCAAGCTAGTTTTCTTTTTACCTTTGTCGATCTATCATTTTTTCGAAAGTTTGAAGTTGATGATGAGCTTTTGCATTCTCTTGCGAGATGCCCTCGCTTTCCACATCTCCAACATTCTTCGTTGCCTTTCTTTTCGTCATAGCCTTTTGTTTTTCTTTCCGCCAAACCTCTTTCTTTCTACTGTTTTCCGCCATTTAATTCTTTTCTTCGATTTTGAGAGGTCCTGAACTTCCTTAAATTTCGGCGACATCGCGATTTCTTCGTCTTCCTCACTTTCATCTAATTCCTCATCACTTTCATCAACAAGAGAGGTGTTAGCTTTAAAAGCGATAGATTTTTAGGCTTACCTCTACCTCCTCTGGATTTGAGAATAATCTCATAGTTGATGAGTGATCCCACCAAAGCGTTGAATTCCGGATGGTTGAGATCCTTCGACTCCATGATTGCGGTCACTGAGAATCCCATTCCTTTGGCAAGTGAACGAAGAATCTTCTTCACCTTCTCGCTATCCGTCATGTGCTTTCTGTGTTGCCTAATCCATTTATAATTTCTGCAAAACGGTCAAGCATTGAGAAATTGACTCACCTTCTTTCATGACGAACATCTCGTAGTCGTGGAGAAGCATGTTGATTTTGTCTCCGACTTGATTTGTCCCTTCATGAGTTACTCGAAGTCTCTCCCACATTTCCTTGGCAGTGGTGCAGGAATTTACCCGATTTCTTTCCTCAACCGTTAACGCACAATATATCAGCTTCATGGCTTTGGCGTTGATGTACGCTTGCCTCTAGTCGTTATCATCATACTCCAGCTCTGTTTTCAACTCACCATTTTCTTTCAGAGGGGCTTGGAGTCCGAAGATAATGATCTTCCAGTATTCGACTCCCTCACTTATAATATAGTACTTCATAGGATTTTTCCATGAAGAATAGTTAGAGCCATTAAACAATGGAGGTCGGTTATTAGTGTTACCTTCTTCCGCTAGGTTGTTGTGTGCTATCCCAGATACTTCTGCTCTGATACCAATTGTAAGTGATCTAGAAGGGGGGTTGAATAGATCTTAAAATTCTTTGAAAATATCTACAAAAAAATCAGAAGTTAAACACACAAAAATAATTTAGATAAACTTTAATTGAAATAGTATAGGGAAGAAGATCAAACACTCGTTTTTATAGAGGTTCGGTGCCAAGACCTACGTCCTCTACCTAAGCTCCCACTTAAGATTTTGCCAACCACTTTATTGCACACTTTGTAGTTGAGTGTGAACTTTTTACAACTTCACTTGAATTCCGGCTCAAGCAACCTTTACACACGATTTGTATTACGACACAAATCCTACCTCACGTGACCTTCCCTCTAGCCACTCAATTGTAACAAAACAATATAAAAATTGAAGAACAAATGCTCAAAGCAAATTGTAACAATATAAGAGCAATAGTGAGCAATATGAAGTAATATAAGAGTATTTGAGCTTGTGGAACTTATATATACTCTTCTTCCATCATCCTCTATTTATAGTTGATGAAATATTGCTGTTGGAGCTCAACTAGCCGTTGCTTGATTGGATATATCCGTTCCTTGATCATTTCCATTCCATTTTTATCAAATTGGACCGTTGGAGCTGAATCTGTGCTTCAATAAGTCGACTTGTCGAATACATAAGTCGACTTGTTTCAACCATTTACGTAAAACTTGTAGCTCCGCTCTCTAATAAGTCGACTTGATATATATAAGTCGACTTGTTTGCCTCGATAAGTCGACTTGTTCCCAATAAGTCGACTTGTGTGAATTCATGTTCATATGTAAGTCAACTTGTATTGTGTAAGTCGACTTGTTTAGCCTTCAACGGTAACATTCGGTCAAATCCTCTAGAATCTTCATGTGTAATGCCATTCACACTTAGAATGAACCTCCTTTCTTGATTCTTCAATAATTTAAACATTTGTTCATCTTGTTTTGCATGATTCTTTCCTTGAGTAATACCTGAAATAATTTCTTAACTAATTCTAGATATTTTATTATTATCAAAACATAAAGAGATTTAATTTGTCAACCACCATTGGTCCAACAGAATTTACACCAAATTGACACAAATATGGAGTCTGAGCTAGGTCCTATGAATGAAAATGTTGCTCTGTAAATAGAGGTTAGTGGGCAAGAACATACAGATACTCTTCAAAAAGCTAATCAAAAGGAGAATGATCATAGTATTAATAAAGAGGGATAACTTATAGATTCTACTACTGAAGTTTCTACTAAGAATACTTTGGAAGAGAGACAGCCTATGGATGCTACTACAACACTCTAATACACTAACCACTAGTCCATTTAAGCTTAAGGAATCTATAACCTCGTCCATTGCCTCAAGGAGGCGTACAACTAGAAAGAAAGGTAAGCAAAAAACTACTGGAGATTCCCCTTCCCATGTCAATTCTAGTCGGGAACACTAGAGGGCTCAATGACCCTCATAAACAATTTATTGTGAAGGAGATTATTAGGGAGAAGCAACCTATTCTAATAGGTTTGTTGAAAACAAAAATAAAGAATCCCTCTGCCATTTTTGGATCAAGTTTTTGGGGTGCTACATGGGGAATGGTTTTCAATATAAATGCTCGTTATAATAGAAGGATTATATGTCTGTATAATCTAGATTTTATTACAATACAAGCTATAGAAACAACTGAACAATTGATACATGAGTAGGACCTGTTTTGATATTTCAATGATATATGCTTCTAATTTCTCATTCCAATGAGAGAAACTTTGAGAAGACCTGTAGAATATACAACAGAGAATTAAATTGCCTTGGCTTGCAGTAGGTGACTTCAATTGCTCTCTTTCACTTTCAAAAGTTGAGGGAGGAAGAAGTTTACACATGGGATAACTGAAAGATTACATATGGGACAACTGAAAGAACTTTCTAATTTTATACTTAATATAGATTTGGTGAATCTTATATATACATAGGCATATACCTCACATGTATTGGGAATTTAGACCTCCCAAATCCACGCCCAAGGATATTTGATAGACAAAAATATCAGCAAATAACAACACAAGAGAATTTACGTAAAAACTCTCAAACCAAAGAAAAAACCACGAGAACTGAGAAGAAAATTCACTGTGTGAAAATTTCTTATTTTTTCTCTCAACCAATCCCCTAATACACCAATACATCCACAAAGAAAATACCCAAGACAAACTCTCACCTCAAAAAAGGAATTTAACTAGAGTCAAATTTGTCATACAAATATTTAACTTGATATTTGGTATTTTGGTACATTAAACAAGGAGGTAGCAACCTCCTTATATAGGTAAGAGCCTTACCCCAATTGTTGTCTCCAACTAATACAGGACAACAAAGGAGCCAAAAACTCAACAATCTCCACCTTGGCAACTTTGATTGATCCCACAACCACGCCCCACCTCAATGAAGATCTCCTGAAAATAACATAACTCTCAATATAGAGAATTATCATGCTTCATAGCATCATGCTCCACCATAAAAGCATACCCACTCAAAATAAACCAATTCTAAGCCTTTTACTTTGGCACATGTCGAAACATAACCTTGCTGAAAAATTATGGTGTAACTCCCATGTTTGGCTTTCCTAGAAGTTCATCAACCATCAATATAAATTCCACCACACATCTTGCATTAATGCCAAACCAATGCCCGTGTGCAAACTTGTGGACCCGCTAACAGTAACGCATCCTCTATCATGGTAACTTTGGGATTCGCGGCATGCTATGAGGATGTACATGCCCCCTCCTTTTAGAGAGTAAGATCATCATCCATGGAGACAATGTTAGCGACATTGTCAGCCTCTCCATTAACTGACCCAAAGCCTTTTGCCGAACCCGCTCCATCTATCGGACAATTTTTCTTCACGTGCCCAGATTGTCCACACGTCCAGCATACTACTTTTTTCTTCATGGAGTTCTTCTTCCGATATCCAGCTACCACCAAAGATGAGTTTTCAGGAGGAACATTTCTTCCACCACTCAGTCTTCTCTCTTCTGAAAAGAGTTCTCCAGTAACTTCATAAAAAACTATCTTCTCCTTCCCCCATGGCCATGAATCAAAATCGGTTTCATTTGTTCATATGAAGGTGGAAGAGACCAGATGAGTCTCAAAGCTTGATCCTCATCATATATACGAACTCCAATTGCCTCCAGTTCAGAGACGAGCCCATTGAGAACACTTAAATGATCTGAAATTGTAGTACCTTCTCTCGTCCGCAGTGTATGAAAATGCTCTTTTAGGTACACCGAATTTGAGACACCCTTTGTTTGATATAACTCCTCGAGCTTACATGTCTAGGAAAGTTTTGGCTAAGAAAAGACTTGGTATTTAAGTGTGTTCGTTGTGACCCACCTCTCTTTCCTGGGAACTTTTCTAGTGTACTATTCATTTCTACGGTAAAATTCATCAAGGTAAAAGAGCACAAGAAAAATGTCAAGAAATAGGGCTTCAAATCCTCTTAGATTTGAGGTGGAGAAATTCGATGGGAGAATCAATTTTAGCTTGTGGCAAGTGCAAGTCAGGGACATTTTGATTCAGTCAGGATTACATAAAGACACTCTTAGCCAAACACAATCGTATCCCACTTACTGCTCTCAAATACAGATCCTCCCAATCTTCATCGTTCATACTAAATTTGCCTATACTGATATCAGGGATTTGTCTACCTTTCAATGCCTTGTGTAATCCTGATTGAATCAAAATGACCCTGACTTGCACTTGCAACAAGCCAAAATTGATTCTCCTGTCAAATTTCTCTACCTCAAATCTAAGAGAATTCGAAGCCCTATTTCCTGACATTTTTCTTGTGTTCTTTTGCCTTGATGAATTTTATCGTAGAAATAAATAGTACACTAGGAAAGTTCCCAGGAAAGAAAGGTGGGTCACAACGGACACACTTAAATACCAAGTCTTTCCTTAGCCAAAACTTTCCTAGACATGTACTACCACACTACCACACCGAAACTCCACCGCACCAAATGAACCTTTCTCAAGAAAATCTTTTCTGATGTGAAAGATCAGTCAAAACTGTGACCACAGAGCATACTTAGAATTTTCAAGAAAACACACACCTTGGCTCTGATACCAATTGTTAGGAATTTAGACCTCCCAAACCCACACCCAAGGATATTTGATAGACAAAAATATCAGAAAAATAACAACACAAGAGAATTTACGTGGAAACTCCTAAACCGGAAAAAAAAACCACAGGCACCATGAAGAAAATTCACTATATGAAAAATTCTTACAATCACATAATTTTCCTCTCACCCAATCCCCTAATACATCAATACACTCACAAAGAAAATACCCAAGACAAACTCTCTAACTCTCACCTCAAAATAGGAATTTAACTAGAGTAACATTTGTCATACAAATCTTTGACCTGGTATTTGGTATTTTGGTACATTAAATAAGGAGGTAGCAACCTCCTTATATAGGTAAGAGTCTTACTCCAATTGTTTTCTCCAACCAATATGGGACAACAAAGGAGCCAAAAACTCAACAACATGGTCTAACAATCAGTAGGTTTAATTGTTGATTAGAAAGAAACTTGACAGATCGTTGGTGATTTTCTTGTGGCTAACCCAATTTCCAGATTCTTTTGTGCACTTTAGAGAACCTATGATATTAGACCACTCATACATATGGATCCAAAGAATTTTTGGCTCAATAGGAAGAAGAACACCCTTCAAGTTCTTCAATGCTTTAACGGGTTTGGAGGGCTTTCATGATGTCATAAGTAGATGTTGGAGCACTGAAGTGGCTGGCTACAAATCTTACCAACTAATGACTAAACTTTGTCTGGTGAAGGAGGCATTGAAAAAATTTATGCTTACAAGAAACAACAATCTCCAATCTCTTAAAGATAAACTCAAGATCATCCAAGAGCTCTGCTACATGTCTCCATATGATTCTTCACTCAAGCAAACTGAAAGCAATTGCCTTAAGCAATATCAGGAAGCTTTTAACGTCTATAATTCGGTTTTGAAGCAAAAGGCTCGACTACATTGATTGAAGGAGGGTGATGCAAATACTAAATTTTTTCGTTCCTTCTTGCTTGCTAGATGTAATACAAATAAGATCTCCATGCTACAAGATCACAGGGGGAGAGAGTTTGTCGAGCAGAATGACCTCTTGCTTCTTGCATAAACTCATTTCAAAGAGCTTATGGGTACTGACACTTCCTCGTCTCGAACCTCTAATATAATATCATTATTTGACTGCTACATTGATCAAGATATTATAAACTCTTTGGTCTCTCTCGTAATTGCAGATGATGTCAAAAGAACTTTATTCAGTCTACATCTGTCTAAGTCCCCTGGACCTAATGGGTTTGCAACAATGTTTTTCAACAAACATAGGACATTATAGGACAGCTCTTTACAGAAGCTGTCTTGGAATTTTTTAACTCTTCTCGATTGCTTTATGAAATAAACCATAAATTTTTGTGCCTAGTTCCTATGAAACAGATCCCCTGTGCAATGATTGACTTCAGACCCATCTCATGTTGTAATATCGTATATAAAGTGAGCTCCAAAATACTTGCTGAGCGTTTTAAACTTGCTTTATTTGGAATTGTGAGTATTGCTCAAAGTTTTCATTCCTCCTGGTAGATACCTTGGTAATAATGTGCTTTTGATACAAGAATTAATGAAGGATTATACATTGGGAAAAGAATAAATAGTTGCTTGCTCAACGTAGACTTCTTCAAAGCCTTTGATACCCTCAGTTGGCGATTTATTCATAAATGTCTTCAAGCTCTAAATTTGCCCATGCAATTTATTCAATAGATACTTGTCTATATACAAACTCCTTCCTACAGTGTGCTTATCAATGGAATCCCTACAAGGAGGTCTAAAACAACGACAGGTATCAGACAAGGGGATCCTCTATCCCCTTATATGTTCACTCTTGCTTTGAAGGGTTTTTCATAGCTTCTAAACAAGCTTATCCTCTCCAATGGTAACTTCAAGTTCCACTCTCAATGTCAAGCAATTAATCTTACTCATCTTATGTATGCGGATGATTTAATTTTGTTATGTGGAGCTGATCAACATTCAGTTAATATATTGATGCATGTTTTAGACTTGTTTGCTACGTAGTTTGGACTAAAAATCAACATGGATAAAAGTCAAGTTTACATTTCAACAGACGTGGGAAACCCGAATCTCATACATGACATAACTAGATTACAAATTTGCTCTTTTCCATTCAGCTACTTGGGGATTCCTATTACCTACTCCAAACCAAAATATGTCGATTGCTTGCCTATAATTCAAAGGATTAAAACTAAAGTGTTGGCATGGAAAAACCATTTCCTATCATATATTGCTAGGCTCACTCTTGTAATCTCTGTTCTCAACAGTATGCACATCCACTGAACTTCAAATGTAGCACTTCTAAAAAAAGCCATAAAGGAGATTGATAGAATAGTGAAAATGTTCTTATGGTTTGGTCAACTGGGTGATGCTAGGAAAGCCAGGATTAAGTGGTGCGAAGTCACCGTTCCAAAAAAGCATGGAGAGCTAGGTATAATCTCTATCTCTAATATGCAAAATGTTCTAATGTCAAAAAGACTTTGGACGCAGATAACAGATCAGAAGGCTATGTCGATTAAATGAATAAATGAGATTTACCTGAAACATATAAATATATGGCAGGCTGCTTTTTCAAGAGAGGGGTCTTGGATGCGTAAGAAATTGATGAAGAGATGGTCTCAAATATATCCTTATATCAAGAACTGCATTTGTAATGGGGAGGGGACATGGATATGGTTTGACAATTGGTTTCATATCCGTCCATTAATCACCTCGACTGAATTTTTTTCAACATCTTTGAAATAGAATGCCTCTCCATCTCAAAGTTTCTTCATTGATAGTTCATGGATCTTGGCATGGAAACTTCAAGGGTTTTCAATCCCTTGCACCTTACTTACCTTCACTAAGTTCAATCCACAGAGAAGACACAATAACCTGGACGTTGAATTCGAATGGTGAATATCCTAATCGATCTTGTCATATGCTATTCATGAACTCTGCAATTATAGTGCCCTGGTTTGAACTAATATGAAGAGACACAATGTGCCCAAAGGCAGCTTAGAGATGACAAAAAGACTCTATGTGCAACCTAAAAGATACAATTGAATTTCAGCTCAGATTTAGAAAATTTTAAGAACATTTTCAAATTTCGGATTCAAAGAGACTCGGCCTGACCCAACACAAACCCGTCATTTTTTAAAGAACGATCTTCAGACTTCAGATCAAGCTGGGGTATATTTTTAAAAAGAATTGGGGTCCCCCCAGGCCTTTTGGGAAAGCTTACCACCGAACTCCCGTCTCCTGTCCACCCTCATAACTAGTTCAAATCCACAATAACGCTCTATGAGTAGCTTATTTCATAAAACAGATTTTGTAAGAGCAATGTGATTCAAGTCCATGCAGTCCCATAAATAGCCAGAATATAGCCATGAGTCGATGTCTACAAACGAAAAGTAAAATAAAACAGGAAAGGGAGAACCATGTCCCAGCATACACTGCTGCTTCCTGTTCCTCACCACCCTAATGGCTCCACAGAAGTTCTCCATGCTAAATAAATTTGGTATTTTACCCCTAGATCAAGTGGGAGAAACTTGCTCTCAACAAGCGCCACCAGTCTGGTGCAACATTGCATCAATCTCGTCCCCATCCTCCATTTCCAGCTGATGAAAAGAAAAAGTAAAAGATATGAAGCAAATTTTGGGTGTTCGTATATGAATAGATGTGCATTTAACTATCTATAAACTAATTACAGAGAAAGCTGGAGATTTGGTTGAGGAAAAGGAGATACCTCATCAGGAGTTTGCTCTCCTCGAAGACGACGGCCATCAAACAAGAAAGCAATTGAGTTAAGCTCAACAGATTGACGGTCACAGTATGCATTCATCAGCTTCTTCAACTGGGTGGATCTCTTGATCCTGAAAAATACTTCATTCCCATCCTAAAATTGCAACACAAGACGTTACCTTCATATTCAGTCTGTTCCTTTCAAATATTAGCTGCAACAATTTAGTATTATCTGCCATAGAATTAACACTTGAGCCAGAAATTAGAATTTGAAAGAAATTTCTGATTCAGCATATAACAAGAGAGAGGTTCAAAATGTATAGCAAGCCGACAGGAAGTTGCTTTTGACCCTTGGATATCAGTATGCTAAACTAAAGCAATTAGAGGCACAACAAATTTAAACTCATTTTCCAAACTTCTCCAGCTCCGGATTTTCTTAGGAATAAGTTCCAGCAAATTAACATAATTCTGAAGAAATAGTTAGTGAACATATGTTTCAACATCCAACTTTCAAGCAGACAAAATCATCTCCATCCGGAAAAGGAATGACTTGCAAAGGCTTTGCAGTTTAACCCACTAGAAAGAAAGTAAAGGTTGCATTTCAAGTTTGCCCAGATGCGGCCACAAACTGTTTTGATTCAAAGTTACGTCCTTCATCCAATTGAAGTATTTCTCAACTGAGTTTACAACCAGTGAATAAATGAAATTACCACTAATGAAATCCAAATACAAAAGGGAGACACTCAATAGATAGGTCTTCACATGGCTCGGTCCTTCTAATAGAAAAGGAAAATATATATTCATAACTGTATCCCGTTAAGGACATAGCACGAACAAAAAGCACATGTACAACCAAAGTAAACCCAGAACTTGCGGCACATTAGAACGAAAACACATCACCCAATTCTAAAAAACAGCAGAAGCAATCGGTAATGGTATGTACAGAGAAAAGAAAAGGAAATTATTTTTTAATGGAAAAACGACAGATAGACCGACCTGACCCTTGACTTTGAGGTTGATGTGAGCTTGATCGTTAGGTTTCTTATCTTCCTCGGCTTGACCTGACATGCTTGCTTCCTAATCTTGCTCTGTCTCTCTCTAACCTTCTTTCGCTCTGTGCCGCGTTCTAACTCTAAAAGAACTGGTGATTTGGGCACGAGTTGCCTAGTCTGCCACGGCACCGTCTCTTGGGAAATCAATGAGCTCGAGTGTGTGTCAGCTTTTTGATTGGCCTCCTGCAGTCAACTTGTTGAAAGGTTCTATAAGTTTGGGCCTACAAATACCTCTCGGGAAACATTTTTTATTACGATTTCACACCCCTGGTTAGTAGTTAGGGCCCTTTCAATTCAAGCCCTCAAATGTTTAAATTTAGAGAACCGTCCTTGTTTTATATGTTTTATTTATTTTGTAGAACACCCGTCTTTAGGTAAGGGTACGAAAGGTACTTATTTAAATTATGAGATAAAATTAAGCCTACTCTTGATTTTTATTAATAACAAAATGAAAAATTAATCATGTTTATCATACGAATTAGTTTGCTATCTAAAACTCGAGTTGAAGGTAGAGAGAAATCAAATTATTTAAGTTCACCACACATTCGTTAGTTTGCGGCGCTCCTCGTATGCGTGATAATGATTTCACCACGGTTCCATTCTCAGTTGGTGTTGGAATTCGAACACATAACGTGGGGTCAAGTCTCAAGTTTATACATAAGCTCTGATACCACTGTTATCCAAAACTTGAAGGTAGGGAGGAATTAAATTACTGTAATAGAAATAAGGTAAAGTAAAGTCGCAATCAATAATTTTAATAATAATAAAATATATTACTATTTTTATTTTTATTTTTAACAATACTAGTATTTCAATTTGTTAAAAAATTAAGTAATTCGTGAAAAATCAAATTCAATGAAAAGAATAATCGAATCACTTTAGTGATCGAAAACTTG
The DNA here is from genome assembly GCA_029891385.1 of Erythroxylum novogranatense. NCBI lineage: Eukaryota > Viridiplantae > Streptophyta > Magnoliopsida > Malpighiales > Erythroxylaceae > Erythroxylum > Erythroxylum novogranatense. The sequence continues at coordinate 10,268,969 of CM057235.1, read as the reverse complement.
AATAAAATAAACAAAATGAAGGCAAAATAAAGTTTAAGAAACTTTTAAGTAAATTCAAATTAATTGAATAAATATTATTAATTATATTTTTATAATTATAATTAAAATAATTTTGTAAATCATTTATCGGATCGAATGATTTGTGTACCTGTATCCATGATTGTTTGCCGTTATTGTAAGATATTGATTTATTTCCTCTCGTCTTCTTCCTTTAGCAAATTCCTCAATGGTTCAGAATCAATCTCATTTCATAAGTTTTGCAACTTATATACTATTACCAAAGGACGTGCCCTTTGGTAAGTGGAAGAGAGAGGAAAAGGGTTTTTGACCCAGTTGAGACCCATTCAATAATACCCAATAACCATTATCTTGGGTGCGTTACATAGGACTCAAATTGATAAGTGACACGGGACATTTAAAGAGTCTAACAATCTCCCACTTGATCCAAGTTACGACTTGGTGATCTAACAACTTTCAGTGCACACAATACATGGAATCGATCAAGTCATCCTTAACTGAATTAAGCTGATGGGATTATGGCGATCACAAGTTATATAACATGATTTCTTCCATATATCACAAAATCAACTTAACTCAACAAACTTTAAGTAGGTAATTTGGTAATTGTTATCTCACAAATAATAATAATTGTATACAACATAATGTGGATAACCAATAAGTGAGCAAAAACATAAGATTGTAATTGAATTCAACAAGTGTCATAACAATTCGAGCAAGATAATGATATGTATATATACATATCTGAATACTATATTAACAAGGACTTATCTATAAGGCCCATACGTTCAACATGACCAATAAATATTTTCACAGAAGCCTTTCGTTAATCTGGATCCGCTATCGTGAGATCGGTACCAATATGCTCAATCGACACTTTATGTTTTTGCATTTCTTTTTCACAGACAAATACTTCAAATCCATATGTTTCGCACCCTTGGAATATTTGGCATTCTTAGAGAAGAATACGGCTGCGGAATTATCACAATAAATTCTTAACGGTTTGGCAATACTGTGGACAAGACCAAGTCCTAAGATAAAGTTCCGCATCCACAATCCATGAACTGTAGCCTCAAAGCACGTTACAAATTCTGCTTCCATAGTGGAAGTAGTAATGACGGACTGCTTTCTACTTTTTCATGAAACTGCTCCTCCAGCTAATAGGAACATGTAGCCGAATGTAGATTTTCGTGAGTTTATACAACCGGCATAGTCTGAATCCAAGTAACCTATCACTTCAATATGAGTTGATTTTCTATATGTAAGCATATAGTCCTTGGTGCCTTGTAAGTATCTAAGGAGTTTCTTTGCAGCTTTCTAGTGATCCAGTTCAGGATTATTTTGATATCGTCCTATCATTCCAACAGCAAAACTGATATCTGGCCTAGTGCATGTTTGAGCATACATTAAATTCCCAACTACTGACGCATAAGGAATAGACTCCATGTCCTTACATTCCAAATCATTTCGTGGACATTGCATTAGACTAAATTTGTCCCCTTTTTGAATTGGAACTATCCATGCGGAGTATTTTTCTATTTGAAATCTTTCTAATATTTTCTCGATATATCCTTTCTGAGACAATTCTAACAATCCTTGTGATATATCCCAAAATATTTTTATTCCTATCACATAGAATGTCTCACTCATATCTTTCATTTCGAAATTATTATAAAGAAAATTATTTACATCATATAACAAAACAACATTATTCGCAGCAAGAAGAATATCATCAACATATAAGACTAATATAACAAACTTGCTCCCACTAACCTTCATATAGATACACCGATTAATGGTGTTTTCTATAAAACCATAAGACGTAATGATATCATTAAACTTAAGATACCATTGTCGGGAAGCTTGTTTCAGTCCATATATTGACTTCTTTAATTTATATACTAATCGTTCATTTCCCGTGATCACGAAACCTTTTGGTTGATCCATATAAACTTCTTCCAAATCACTATTAAGAAAGGCGGTCTTTACATCCATTTGGTGAAGCTTTAAATCATAATGAGCCACCAGTGCCATAATAATTCTTAAAGAGTCCTTCTTTGAAACTGGAGAGAAGATCTCTTTACAGTCAATACCATCCTTTTAAGTATAACCTTTGACAACAAGCCTGACTTTATACCTTTTAATGTTGCCTTGCAAGTCACGTTTGGTCTTAAAGACCTATTTATAACCTAATTGCTTTGCACTTTCTGGCAATTTAGTTAATTCCCAGACATTGTTGTCATCTATTGATTTTAACTCTTCTTTCATAGCATTGAATCATTTTTTAGAATTATTACATTTTATGGCTTGTTTGAACGAGCCTAGATCTTCATCAATGCTCAAGTCACATTACTTATATTTTTCAGAATTGTTACATTCCATGAACTTTTGAATCAGTTGCTTCTTCGGTTCAGTCATCGGTCTGATTTTTAAAACATTGATATTTATACATTACTTATATTATAAATTAAAAAATAAATTTAAAAATCATAAAAGTTATATTATTCTATTTCGTATATAATATTTCAATAAAGTATGTGGTGCTGAGTGGATGTATTACGACGAACAAATCCATATATAGACTTCACTAATGTGTATAATTGGCAAACAACTATTTTAATCACAGGAAAACTTTATTTTTACGTCGATTTTACAAATTTGAAGTAGAAAAAATTCTTTAAAGAGCGCACGTGTTTTAAATACTTAAATGGTTCAAGTTGGACACAAAACGACAGAATCTAATTTCATTTAAAAAAAAAAAAAGATTGATAGAAAGCTCAATTCAATTGCTTTCACATTTTTGCGATCCAAGTTCCCACTTCCTTTGTTTCAAGGATCCCCATGTTCCGGTCGATTCCGGGCAGGAGAGCTCAAAGCAAATGCCGCAAGTCCATCGCCCAACGTAACACAGAGGTATTGACATTGTCAACTTTTCTCGTTCATTTTCTTTTTAACTTTTGGTCATGGCTCCACCCATTTACCTCTTATTGGGATGCGCTATGATTGTTTTGGGTAGGCCAGCTAATTCTTGTAACTGTAGCCCAACGTTCATAAAATGGAGTGAGTGCAGAAACAATCATCGTCCAATTTCACCTCCTAAACAATCATCCACCCATTTTTCCTGTTATTGGGATACGCTATGATTGCTTTGGGTAGTCCAGCTAATTGTTGTCACTGTAGCCCAACGTTCATCAGATGGAGGCATCGTCCAATTTCACCTCCTAAACATCCACGTGAGACTTAATTGTGTGATTTTATTTATATATTTATATGAAATATATAAATAAAATTTAATAAAAAATAGTAACTAATTTTAAATAATAGAAGATCTGGTACTAAACGTCACCATTCTGATCAACAAACATAGGTCATGAACATCATGGAGTTTATGAACGTATTACTACAAAGTACTATGGAAACGGTCAAGTTTTAGAGCAAATGACATTCCAATTGTATTAAATTAAACTTCAGATCGTGGTCCGTTGGGTTCCGCTTTTTTGTTCTTGTCATTATCCTACACATGGGTCCCACACCACACAGCATCTCGATCTAAGCGCCCGCGCTTTTATATGGTCCTTAAACACTTACCAACTGCAGTCTGAGTCTGAAGTCTGAACCCCCCACTTAGCCTAAACACCAGAGAGAGTCTTCCTGCTTCTCCCAGTTGTAGAGCCAGAGAATGGAGGAGCGTGGTTGCATGATCTGTTGCTTCCTCTTGCTTGCTTGCTTCTTTACTTTTGCAGGTATGAATGGTGCTAATAATTAATGATTTCTGCTTCATTTTGTTGACTACTTTTGACGAATGTCGTGTTACATTTTGCAGATGCGGGGTCAATCGGAGTAAACTACGGAAGAATAGCAAACAACCTACCATCTGCAGTCAAAGTGGTGCAGCTTCTCAAATCTCAGGGCTTGCAGCGGGTCAAGGTCTTCGACACCGATCCGTCTGTTCTAAAAGCTTTAGCTGGATCCAACATCAAGATCACCGTCGACCTCCCCAACGACCTCCTTTACTCCGCCGCTAAATATCCTTCCTTTTCCCAGTCATGGGTTAAACGGAACGTTGCCGCTTACCACCCCGACACCCAAATCGAAGCCATTGCCGTTGGAAACGAAGTTTTCGTTGACCACCATAACACTACCAAGTTCCTCATACCCGCCATGAAAAATATCCACCAAGCTCTTGTCAACTTAAACCTCCACTCCTCTATTAAAGTCTCTTCACCGATTGCTCTAAGCGCTCTGCAAACCTCGTACCCGTCGTCAGCCGGTGCATTCCTACCGGAGCTAGTGGAGCCCGTTTTTGAACCAATGCTGAGTTTCCTCCGTCAAACCGGGTCCTATCTCATGGTGAACGCCTACCCGTTTTTCGCATACGAGTCAAACTCTGACGTCATTTCTCTGGACTACGCTTTGTTCAGAGAGAACCCTGGTGTAGTGGACTCCGGTAACGGGCTAAGATACTTCAGTCTATTTGATGCCCAGCTCGACGCCGTTTTTGCTGCATTGTCTGCGTTGAAGTACGATGACATAAACATCGTTGTAACCGAGACCGGTTGGCCGTCCAAAGGTGACGAGACTGAGATTGGAGCTAGCGTAGAAAATGCTGCAGCCTACAACGGCAATCTCGTCCGTAGGATTCTCGCTGGTGGCGGGACCCCACTTAGACCCAAAGCAGATCTGGCCGTCTATATCTTCGCTCTTTTCAACGAGGACGAAAAGGATGGGCCCACATCCGAGAGAAATTACGGACTCTTTTATCCCAACCAGCAGAAGGTTTATGATATCCCCTTCACCAAGGATGGCATTCGGCCGGTCGCAACTCCTGTGGAAGGCGGAGTGTCGAAGAGCTCTACGGGGAACACGTGGTGCGTGGCAAGTGGTGAGGCGGGGAAGGAGAAGCTGCAAGCTGCTCTAGATTACGCTTGTGGAGAAGGAGGAGCAGATTGCCGTCCGATTCAGCCAGATTCGACGTGTTATAAACCTAACACGTTGGAGGCACACGCTTCGTTCGCATTCAACAGTTATTATCAGAAGCAAGGGCGCGCTGGTGGAAGCTGTTACTTCGGAGGCGCGGCTTACGTAGTCACCCAACAACCCAGTGCGTATTTTTAGCCTAATTTTTATTCAACTGTTTTCCGCTAATGCACATAGCATAATATAAAATAATGGAAACAAGGTAGACAAAAGCGATATGACATAACATGTGAAGCCAACATAATATAAAATAATGGAAATAAGATAGACAAGATGATGGAGTGGTGTATGGTGAACAATGCACGAAGGATGGCATGGCAGGTACAGGAATCAAATGTCAAAAAGGACAGGACCACGTGATGGGTCAGGACATTGATGGAGGATTCTCAGGGCTGACCTGTTTTACTGTTTTTAGTCTTGTGTTCTGTGAATACTTTCTTTTTGTTTTTTAAACCAAGATGAATTATTTCTTTACCCTGAGTATTTTAACGGGCACTACTTCATGTTTGCAGAGTACGGGCAATGCAAGTTCCCCACAGGATACTGAAGCAAACCAGAAACTATGATCGTAAATTTTTGGGTGGGGGATCTGGAATCAACTGTATTTATTGTTGACTAGAAGGGGGGTTGTTGTTTGACAATTATTTTGCTGATGTTTTGTATAATATAAGTTAAAAAGACATGCCACTCCCTTTTCCTATTCTTGATTAGTGTTTTTGTGTGTGTGGGTTTTTTAAGCTTAATTCGTATTTGTGATTGCCTTTGCAGGAGTCCCAAGTAACAAGTTATTCTTTTGATTTCGCGCTAATGCCGCATCACTAGAAACCATAAAAACATCAAATGTTTGAAGTCTTTGTAAACTTTGTAATATGGTGACCAAGTTTTAGAATAGCTGCTAATGGGTTCCGCGCGGCATAGCCTCTAAACCCTATCGGCACAGGTAATACCCCTATTGGCACAGTAATATTAAGTGGTAGCGGACACTTAATGCTGAGCGCGCAATTAATGGTGGCAGTGTTAAACAGCTATACGCAAGCAAGAGCAGGCCCTCCGAATGGAGGATTTCACCCCCCTAAATCCCACATGTTTCTCATTCGCTTGGCCCTCGCCTTATTTTTTGGCCCGTGACAACTGAAAAATCTGTTGTTGAGCATTTATGATTCAGAAGTTGTTATTGCTTTTAGATATGCGAACTTAATATTCCACCCTTTCTGAAATAAAAGTTGTTTTAAATAGATACATATTTGTTCAAAAAATTAATGAAATATTTGATATGCCTTTATTAATGATGTTATTTATGCAAGAGAAATTGTTGTGTTATAAATGCAATAAATTAAGATATGAGAAAAATTAAAGGGTAAATTTGAAAGTAAAATTATAAATATATAAAAAAAGTTACGAATGACTTTTATTTTAAATAATTAAAATCTTTTTAAAACAACGTTCATTTTTTTTAATACATGGGAGAAGAAAACAAGAACTACTAAGGGAGAGAGTGGCGATACACGACATCGTGAGAATCACGGGATATAGTGGCAAAAATAAACGACGGAACCTCCGGAAGAGGGTGGATCCCAAGGCTGGAATAAGCAGCAAGGGCAGCAAGACTGTCCGCACTCTGATTGTCTTTCCGATATACATGTGGGAACTTCACGGCCTAAGCTCGATACAATAGCTCCCGAATAAACAGAATGACGTATTGCTCATAGAAGATAATGAGCCTACCACCTACGAAGAGAATCAAGAGTTGAGTCCGAGAATGACTTCAATGCCAAGGTGAAATGGATTCCATGTAAGAAACCAAGTATGGACTTTGGTTGAGGCACCAAGGAATAAAACCCATAGGGTGTAAATGGGTTTTCAAAAGAAACCGATATGGATGGTAATGTGATTACCTATAAAACAAGGCTTGTGGCTAAAAGTTTTCATCAAAGACAAGGAGTGACTACTGACGAGACCTTCAAATTTCAAGAAGAATGCTTAAATCCATTGTGATACTCCTAGTCATTGTCACTCATTATGATTATGAGATATGACAAACGGATATGAAGACAACTTTCTTAAATGGAATTTGGCGAGGATGTGTATATGATACAACCCGAGGCTTCATCTCTATGATAATAAAAGGTATGAAGCTTCGTAAATCCATCTATGGATTCAAACAAGCATCCAGAGTTGGAATATCTGTTTTGATGAGGTAATCAAATAGTTTGGTTTCTCAAAATCCGGATGAATCTTGTGTGTATAAGAAGGTTAGTGGATCGCAATCGTATTCCTTGTGCTATACGATATGACATATTATTACTAGGAAACGATGTCTCTATGCTTCAAGTCGTCAAGATTTGGTTGTCCAAACAATTTGCCATGAAAGACCTTGGTGAAGCAACTTACATCATGGGATAAAGATTTATAGAGATAGATCAAAAGATTGCTTGGTCTTTCACAATCAACGTCATGTACAAGATGCTAAAGAGGTTTAGATGGAGCAATCCAAGAGAGGTACCTTCCGTGACTCGTGGGATAACACTCGAAATTTATGTGTCCTAAGACACAAGATGAGAGGATCGCATGAATATGATCCCGTATGCATCGTGGTAGGATCTATCATGACGTTATGCTATGTCACGAGACACGATGTATCATATGCTCTAAGTGTTACGAAGCAGATACCAATCGGATCTGGTGAGGTCCTTTGGGTGGTGTCAAGAATATCCTCAAGTACTTGTGAAGGACTAAGGATGTTTTCGATATATGGAGATGGAAATCTCCGGTGAGCTGTATCTGAGATGCCGCTTTTAATCGATAAGGATGATTCCAAATCCCAATCGGGTTATATATTCACACCGAGCAATGAGGCGATCGGTTGTAAGAGTTCCAACAAGAGACAACCGCCGATTCAACAATCGAGGCAGAGTACATTGCCGCTTCAGACGCAAAGAAAGGAAGCGATTTGGATCAAAAGTTCATTATCGAACTTGGTGTGGTTCCTAGCTATGATGGGCCCATCTGGTTGTATTGGACAACAATGGGGCTATCACAGAAGAAAGAACCAAGGTCTCATCAACGATCCAAACATGTACTCGCAAATATCACCGATCGGAAATCATTGGTCGAGGTGATGTGCGAGAGAGAGAATTCCACAGAGCGAATATTGTCGATCCGTTGACAAAGCCATTGTCACATAAAACTTTGATTCTCGTGTACTCGCTTTATGGTATTAGATATCAAGGCGATTGACTTTAGGTCAAGTGTGAGATTTTGTTAGAGTAGTGCCCTAAAGGAAATCGCCTTTAGCGCATTTTGTACAAAGTTGTGTACATACTTTACGAATAAATAAAGAAAGGCATATTTCATTAATTTGATGTTCATTATTTATGAACTGATATTGATCAATAAGCAAATTAATGAAGTCCTTGATATATGACATAGCATGAAGGAAATTATGATGTGATCATACTACCGAGATTCCTATCATGTGCAATTATGTCAAGATCTAAATTATCCTAGTCATAGGATTATTGAGATCGACATCGATAATCCCGGAAAGACTAGCACATCTCAAGCTCCTTGATTTGATCAAGCAGTGGATCTCAGAAACTATAAATATGAGATATTTAGGGTTGAGATGTGAATGCTTACTAGAGGTAGTAAGTACATTGGATGACCGCTATGAGATCATCACGTGGATGTCCTATTCTAATGTCGATGATAATCTCATCATAAGAATGGTGCACGATCCTTGACTCGAGGTACTCGAGGATATCTTGATCTCGATTCGTGCTTTGACTCCATTCCTTGTTGCCTTTACAGAGGTCGCTCGTAGGGTAGTGCTTGGGTACAATTTGAGGTATTCGAAGGTAATTGAGTAGCCAATAGAGGATTCACCACTTCTGTGATAGCAGAAGATGATACCCATGGCCTCTTGTCAGGGTCATTACTTGAAAATCTCTAATCAGAGTACATATGTCATGAAGAGTGTCTTCATTGACATAATAAGTAATGAGTCCCGTGACAAGCTGAAATCACTGGACTAGATTTGACGAGTCGACCTAGTAAGAGTTGACATTTTGCCCATACTCATAACCAAGTAGGGTATAGCATGGTGAAAGGACGAATTGCACGGTAATTATCTATGGAAAGGTTCGTGATATGGTTCATAATGAATATAGGTTCATTAAATCAAACCAATTATTTTTGAATAATTGGGGTCATGATGTGTTGCTAGATACCGCCATGACTTGCTTGGATTAAGTGTTGATCTAAGTGGCCAACATAACCGGGAACCTAATGGGTCACACGCATAAGAGTGACTCGGAGAATTTGTAAAATAGTTTTGGATAGAGATCCAACATATGGAGAGCAAAAGAACCAAATGGATCCCGATGAGATCGGGATATGTCCCGATTAGATTGCGATATCGATATTGCTGAAAAAGGTTTCCGGTGGTTTTTTCCATAATGGGACCCTAAGAGGCCGATAGGACCAAACACTAGTGTGTTGGACCACTTGACATTAATATACATATATATATCATATTAATTAATTAAGTAATTAATATATATATATATATAAGTCCATACGTGGAAAGGGATGAGAAGCTTCTTCTTTATCCTTGTCATTAGTTGCATTTAATGACTAAAGGACAAAATAATGAAAAATGAGAAGAGTTCATCGTTGGATATAGGAGGAAGTGAATGAAAAAAGTGTTTTTCAAGTGGATCGTTGCAATTTCCATGAAGGCGGTAGAGGGGAGGTAGTGCTGGAACTGGTGCCAGTGCCAAGAGCCAGTCCCAGTTATGTAGTCAGTCACGGGGGTGTAAAGATCCATCGTCGGAATTGAAGTGGTGGCCATTGAGACTAAAGGACCCCATCCCGGCACCCAGGAGTCCAACCAAAACAGGATGTGCCGCCCATTGCCTAACGTCCACCGTAGGCGTTGGCGGACATATTGCCAAGTCGCGGCCATACCCCGCCAGGTGTGGGAAGGCCGGAAGCGGTGAAGCGAAAGGGGAATAGAAGTCAGATCCAGACGATACTTGGACCGTAAAACTTTGACCCAAAGCGAGGTAGGTTGAGAAATCAATTCCCAGCAAGGTTTGGATAAGAGAGCATCATTGGACGTGCAGAGGCGTTTTAGCCCGAGACCCCCAGCTAGTTTGGGTTTACAAACGTCCTCCCACCTGACTAAATGCATTTTCCGATGGTCACCGGTACCTCCCTAGACAAAAGTGCGTGTGAGACGCTCCAACTCATCGTAGAGGTGACGGGGAAGGTGGACCGTCTGCATGGTGAAAACAGGGAGAGCAGAGAGAACCGATTGGGCGATGGTGACTCGCTCGGCTAGCGACAAGGTCTGCGCCTTCCAACCTGAGAGCTTCTTAGTAGCTGCATCCACAATATGCTGGTAGGTGTGTTTCGTAGTGCGTTCGTGGATGAGAGGAACTCCAAGATACTTCCCTAAATTGGTCGTACGAGTGACATGCAAAAAGTGACTAAGCTGACGAGCGACATCAGGAGAAACATTTTTGGAAAAGAAAATCCTGGTTTTGTCAGTGTTGACTTTTTAGCCCGACGCCTTGCAAAAAGTCTCCAGGGTATGAGCAATAAGTTGAACCTGGGAATCATTCGCTTCGGCAAAGAGGACCAAATCATCAGCAAAGAACAAATGCGAAATGGGAGGCCCGGATGAGCCCATATGGACTGGTCGCCAACGACCTTGACGCACCTCGGAAGAAATAAGATGACCTAATCGTTCCATACACAGAATGAAAAGGTACGGAGAAAGGGGGTCGCCTTGATGAAGACCACGAGAGGGATGGAACGGAGGAGTCGTAGAGCCTTGCCAATCGACTTGCATGGTGACCGTGTGATTGGACCAAATTTATACTATAAATCAGGCCCATTTTCTTTAGTAATTATGCATCTGTCGACTCCTGATCTATAATTTTCATGCTTATTTTGGTCCCGTACATTGAGTTTTGATAAATTGCATATTGTCAATATTTTGTTGTCATTTGTCATTAATTCTGCATAATCTTTATTGGGACAATTGATACTGCAAATGGGTTGTATTTTGTAGGACCAAAGTAGTAAACAATTAAGAAGTCAACACGCCATGAGTTATTTGGGACGAATCAGACTCTCCATTCGCCGGCTAATTAATGGTGTTTAATTCATTATTGCGACAGTGACTAAATTCATTCGCCTTGACGAACTCATATATTCGCCGCAATATGAATGTCGGTGACCGGATCAAAATGGCAAAAGTATCCACCGTTCAGGCCTACCAAGACAGATTCCTATAAAACCTTACCATTTAGGGCAATGAGGAAGGGGCCGCCTACAAAAGAGTTCTTCGTTTTCTCTTCTCTTCGTCTTCTCCAGTTTTCTTCGTTTTCTTCCTTTCATTTTTCGTTTTTGATCTAATGTCTCTCATTCATGTTTGATTTCGTGTTTAGTCACAGTGCATTTATCATCGCAGCATTTCCTTCATCTCTACTCTTCCGCATTCGCCGTCGAGCATGGTCTTGGTGATACTTCAACAATGATGGAGTCGTCAGTAGTCATGAGTGGCTAAGCTCATAGTCTTCGAAATGTTGCGAGGGTTGGAGTTCGAGAACTAAACACGGGTAATCAATCTTAGTTTAGGATTTCAGAATGTATTTGCACAATCCGAGTTGGTATTTTTGCAATATATTTCTGATTGAATCCTGCTATAGTTTAGTAGGATGTTAGACTTTGATTTGTGTTATGGATTGACTATTGTTGAATACTGTGCTTAAATACATGGAGTTCATGTATATCGCTTAAATGATTGCATTAACTAATTTAATCTGCCTAGTTGTGTTTGATTGAATTGGTTGTGTTATTATTTGGTTGATTTAGTGCATTAATCAATCCATGCATACACTAAGGGTTTTAACAAGTTGTAATTAATCGAGTTGATTAATTAATTCTTGGACTTAACGAGTTGTTAAGGTTTTATTTTCGAAACTTAGTGGATTTCAAACCCCAACATTATTTCGAACGATGATGACCCGAGCTACATTTTCGTGAGAGTTTTAGTAATTTGACTTCAAACTTGTTTAATTTCAATCATTTAGTTTTCTAAAATTCCAAAACATTTATTCTTATTTTGGCTTAGTTTAATTTCTAATTAATCAAATCAAAACCCCTTCTATTGCTTTAATTGCATGCATCATTCAAACATTAGGCTAGTCTAGGATCAATTGATGCATTGGTTCTCGAGAGTCAATTCGAGGTTGCATCCTCGTATTGCAATCCTTGGTATAAATTTAATTTGACGGTTTCGTGGATCAATTTTAATATTGAACGATAAACCGCCGATCAAATTTTGGCGCGTTCTGCCGGAAATCAAATTAATTGGTTCTCTAGGTTAGCCGTTGTTTGTTTTGATTTTAATTTTGTTTGCATTTTGTTTGCATTGCATAATTTCATTTAATTTACGCTCGCTAAGTGTTTTTAGTGTTAATCCTGTTTGTTATTTCATTACGCTTTGTTTTAAGTGTTTATTCGATTGTTCTTGTTTATTGTGCGTAATTTTAAGTTAATTCTTTTGCCTTGCTTATTCGTGCTTCTTGGTCGTGACGAGTTCCTCATTAAATCACAATGAGTTCATCCGTCATTGCGGCGAGTTTATATTCGCCGCATGAACATTACGATTTATTGATTCGCCGCAATGAAGTTCTTACGTCGCAATGAACTTGAGTGAATTGAAGCCTTGCTATCCGTTGTCGTTTTAGTGAGCTATCTTAGGTGAACTTCTCTTGTGCATGCCCGTAGACTTAGGCTAGTTCATTTTCAACCTGAAATCGAGCGACACCTTAGACAACTTAGGAAGAACAGAGAGAGCAAGAAAGACTTAGAACACTAGATCGATTAGAATCGAGATGGTGAACAACAAGAATATCCCGGCCAACCACCCCGAGATGGAGATCACGGTCTTAGCGGTGACGAGAACGCGTAGATGACAACAATGCGAACATCGGCGTGGGACCATCCGAGAAGCTACAACCTCGGACGTACACTACGATCCTTTCATCGTCTTGCGCCCTAACTTCGATGTAAATTTGAAGTCAAAGGTTTATTGATTAACTCTCTCCCAAATTTCACGGTTTAACGGAGAGGACCCTACATGCATCTTCGGGCCCTCACCATGATCGCCAGAGTATGAAGCTCGTAGGAGCACATCTGACCAGTCTTTGTGGAAAGTCTTCCATTTGTCGTTAGAAGGAAAGGCCCGGAGTGGTACATGAGCCTCCCAGGCATGTTGCGAATGCCTATCACAGTTGGGCCAACTTACGAAAGCTTTTACGGAAAAGTATTTTCCGACTTCTAGGACGTCGTCGATGAGAAAGGAGATATATTACGCCAAACAAGATTATGACGAGTCCTCAGATGATTTTTGGAGCAGATTTCAAGATCTGTTGTCTTGTGCCCCCATCATCGATCCACGATGAACAACCTGGTTCAATATTTTTATGATGGGGTGAAGAATCAAGAGAAAGGGATGTTGGATCCTTGCGTCGGAGGTTCATTGATTGACCTCACCGCGCCAGAAGCTTGGGCCCTGATTAAGAGAATGGCCCTGAATCATCAACAGTATAGTGTCCGCGATTCCAGGAATGTGAATGAAGTGGGAGCCATGTCAGCTCAAACTAAGAGGATGGAGAGCCTGGAATCGAAGGTAGATTCTTTTGAACATCGGATAACTTCCCAGTTATCCTCAATCACGGCGAAGCTGAAGAATTTGAATGTGCATCGCCCATCAACTTCCACTGAACTAGTCGCACCTAGTTGCAAATCTTGTGGGTCAGTGATGCACATTTCAAGTGTTTGTCCTGGCAGATATGAAGAAGTCTCCGCAATGTATCAAGGTAGACGGGATCGAAAATGGGACCTGTATTCCAACACATATAATGAGGATGGAGATCCCACCCAAATTTTAGTTGGAGGAGTAACGAGGAAGAGCACCAAACCGCTTTCAAGCGGAGTGGAGCTGGACAATCTACAAACCAGTTCAGGATCAACAAGCGTTGACAAAGGCAACAACCACCGCCACCCAAGGAGGACACCAACCAACTATTGCATGGTATGATGACGTTGATGAAAGAGGAACGAACTTCCACAAAGAAATCAATTCAACGCCATCGCAAACCTCATCCAACGGGACTCGACTAAAAATGCTGCCCGCTTTAGTGCCTTGGAGAAGCGCATGGATCAATGGAAAACCAAGGCCGAGAACCTAAACTCATATGTCACTCAATTGTCTAATAATTTGAGTGACAACCAAGCTAGAGTAAGCGGATCCATTCCTTCTAACACGGTGATTAACCCAAGAGTTTGAATGCTATAGCCCTCGTGGGTGGAAAGCAAGTAAGGTTCAAGCCTCGAAGAAGATGAGATTTGTAAAGATGAGATTGAGTGTGAGCTAGTACCTCCACCAAATGATAAGATGAAGAGATCAGAAAGTGTGAGGGAAGAAGAGCTTACGAGAGAGAGGAGCAAGCCTCAAAGAACAAGGGAACTACTTTAGAAAGTTCCACAGATAAAGTCAAGATGGAGAAATGAGTAGGCAATCCAAAGAAAGGTAAAGAGGTAAGTATACAAGACCTTCCTTTTCCAAACTCTTATTTGATGAGCAAGCGCTTAAGAGAAAAACAACATGAAAAGAAATCATTGACTTGTTTGGGAAAGTGGAAGTGAATGTGCCTTTGCTAGATTTGGTAAGCGAGTTCCTACCACGCTAAATATTTAAAGGATCGTGTACAAATAAGAAGAAGTTTAGGCCCAATGAGAGAGTGCGGTGAGCTCGAATGTTTCAAACCTTGTTTAAGCCACGATACCAAGAAATGTCGGGACCACGGATCTTTTACCATCCCTTGCACATTAGGGAAAGTGACCATAGGTGAGCTTTACTAGATCTAGGGCGCGATAAATGTGATGCCCGAGTCAAGATATAAGACCTTGGGAGTGAAGAGTATTAAGCCCACATCTGTTATTCTCCGGTTAGGCGATAGGTCATTTAGGCATCCCGTGGGAATTATTGAGGACATTCGGTCGGTCAAAGGCTTAGTGTTTCCTGCGGATTTTACGTGTTGGACATGACCTCGAAGTGGTGCATGACACTTCTCCGATCCTTGGACGCCCTTTCTTGGACAGCAAGTACTATGATTAGTATGAAGGAAGGAAGATCACCATGGAAGTGGGCGATCAAAAGTTAGCTTCAACATGTATGAAGCTATGAAGCACCCCATGAAGATTATTCCTTGCTTGGTGTCAACATGCTTGATGTGGTGATTGACGATGCTTGTTACGAATTTGTAGAAACTTTGACTCCTACCACCGACAATATTTTGGGGAAAGTTTCTCCTTTGATGATTTTGCAGAGCACATCCGGGTGCAGTATGGACGTGGAATCGACTAGCAACCAAGTCTGCTGAAATGGAGCTTGGATATCGAGCGATCGTCCATCCCGAGCTACAAGACCCACCTTGAGTGCAGTGTTTCTCTTTCCTTCATTTACTATATAATTGTGCTATGTTTTATACCAACGTGCATATTGTTGAACATGATTATATTGTTTAAATGTGGGGAGGGATCAAACCAAGAGAATTAGAGTAGTAGGTAGGATTTCCCTTTACATTTGAATAAAATGTTTCCCTTTGTTAGCTCTGTGTTCTCCTAATGAAGCATAATTAGATTGAAGAAAATGGTTCATATTTGGGATGATTAATTGAATGATTGTGCAAACCTGAGTAGAATCCTTAGATATCGTGATTCGTTACAGGTGGTTCGCCGTAGCGAGCATCGCTGTTCACGCGGCTAACCTAGGGTTTTTCATCTTATTCGCTTGACTAGCGACCGCTTCGTCGCGTGAATAAGGACTTTTACCCTTCGGATCGTTGGATTTCTCTTTTGTCCGAGGCCCTTTTGGTCTTTTTCTCTCTCGCGCCCTCTCGTCTCCCGCTCTTTCTTCTTTTTCCTTCCCTTTCCTTCTCACTTCGCCGCCTTCCTCATTCGCCTCGCCAGTAGTCCTCTCCGTGCCTTCTCAACATTTGAAGCTTCCATTCTCCTCAAATCCCTTCCAACTGCGTTTTCACCCTTCCGATCATGCCTAGAATGAAACAAGCCACCAGACCGGGCGGCGATCATCCTCTTCTTCCTCCGATCACACCCTTTCTCCTTCCTCGCAACCTTCCCGTTTTCCTCTCACCTAGCAGATCCCGAGTATATACAGATTAGCCCCGCGAGTTGCTAGCCAAACTTTACTAAAAGAAAAATCATTTCCTCTTACTCCGCTACCAACCCTTTTGTAGGTCAACTCTTCCAACTCGAGTTGACCGCCTCGCCTAACCTCGGACCACCGCAACCTTTCCTTTGGCGCCAAGATATACCCATGCCGTCAATCTCACACCTACGGAATTAACTTCGAGGTGTTTCTATTCAGATGCTTTTACATCATCATAATCCGAGAGCACTACCACCTCCTGTTGTCCCTCGTTGTCCCTATTCAGAATCGATCATGCATACCCACAGGGACGGCGTCATTCGTACTCTACGCCTCGAGGGTACTCGGTGGCTTCAACCCGGGGCGGGGGCTATATCCAGCGTCCGATCTCCTTCCCAAGCTCCGCCCATGGTTACATTTTATATGTAACAACATTTTACCCACCCTCCATCCCCTCCAGCCTCCTCTTCCGCACCTCCCGTCCTTCCTCCTGTTTCCTCTCCGCCTCCTATCTCTACACCCGTGTCTTCCCCTCCTTCTGCTCCACCTGCTCCTTCTGAGGTGGCTCTGCTGCGCCAAGACGTCCTTCGGCTTGAGGCCCGGATATCTACTTTCGAGGCCCAGATGACCGCCGACCGCGAGTTCACTCGCTCGATGCTGACCATGATTGCGGCTCACCTCGGGCTGCCTATTCCGACTCCTGCCCCGCTCTTCTGCAGAGCCTGCCTCTCGATCCGCCCGCCACCGATCCTGCCAGAATAGTATAGGCTGTTTATTTCCTTTCTTTTGTCGTTATTGTTTTTCCTGTTTTTCTTTTCTTCGTTGTAATTTTTAGTTAGTTCTTTGGATTCTTCATTTCGTCCACACTTTTTGAGTTTAAGGATATATCCACATTTCTATTTTATCTGTTTTTATGGTCTCCTCTATGCCCTACTATTTTTGCCATTGTGGACAATGCCATGTTTAAGTGTGGGGGAGCCATTCCCTTTTATATTTTACATTGTACACCTTTAGAACATTATGCATAATTTTGTGGCCATTGCTTAATCGATAAATTTGGTCCCCAAATCAAACAATTTCTGCACTTGTTCTTTTGTGCCTTACATGCAAAGCATTTATAAGTTTCAACTTGATACTTGAGTTTTGTAAAATGCTCTCCATTCTTGAACGATAATTGGATCGATAAAATTTTAACTTTTGAAGTTTTCAAAACTAAGTAAATGGGAGCATGCTAACAAGGTAGCATTTTAAGTTTTAAGACTTGAGATTGATCATTGAGACAAAACCTTGTTGAAAGGATATTCGAGCCAAATTTTTCTTCTATATTTTGTGTGTGCATCTACTTAGTCCATTCTTCTCTAGAACTTGTGTCGCTTTTACTCAAAGCTTGATGGACTAGATTTTTGTTGATATGATAGAGTTCCTTCTTTCAACCCTTTCCCCAAACACCAACCCTTAAATACTTTTTCCTTGCTAGCTCCTCGAGCCTTTTTGTTATGAGCATTTGCATACATATTAAGATGATGTCGATAGTCTATGTTTTGTAATTTAAAAAAAAATTGAATAAGGAAAAAGTGTTAGTCTTGTGTATCCTAAAAGGGATACTAATGTGTTGTATCCCAAAGGGATTAGCATCTCAAAATGAGATAGCCAAAAAAAAAAAAAGTGTGTATATTCAATTTATCTCAATGTCTAGTTTTAGTTTTGTTGTTGACATCAATTCCTCACTTCATGCGCATGCTCATACTATTTCTTTCTTTCACTTCATCCATTCATTTAGCCTTCCGCTCATTACAACCCTGAAAGACCTCTTGATTTTCAAATTGATAGTCCTTGTAGTGGAGAAATAAAATTGATACAAGCCTATGGTAGGAGATGTACTAAGCAGATTGAGAGAAAAATATTCCTACTATACAAGTGAGTTGAGCGTAAACACCATATCCCGAGTGATTCTCTGTTGTTCAATCTCATGTACTTAAATTCTTTCAATGTTTGTTTTATTAGCACTCTTTCAATTTGCTGCGTTCGACTTCTGATAAAGTGGATTGAGTCAATTTTGGTTATTGTTTGAACATGGGCAGAATTTTCTTTTACTCTTGTACCTTTTTGACTCTTATAAGCTTTGTTCAGGAGTACAAAGGTTTAAGTGTGGGGAAATTTGATTGGACCAAATTTATACTATAAATCAGGCCCATTTTCTTTAGTAATTATGCATCTGTCGACTCCTGATCTATAATTTTCATGCTTATTTTGGTCCCGTACATTGAGTTTTGATAAATTGCATATTGTCAATATTTTGTTGTCATTTGTCATTAATTCGCATAATCTTTATTGGGACAATTGATCTGCAAATGGGTTGTATTTTGTAGGACCAAAGTAGTAAACAATTAAGAAGTCAACACGCCGCGAGTTCGCTGGGACGAATCAGACTCTCCATTCGCCGTGGCTAATTAATGGTGTTTAATTCATTCGCTGCGACGAGTGACCAAATTCATTCGCCGCAGCGAACTACAGTCATTCGCCGCAGCGAATGTCGGGTGACCCGGACCAAAATGGCAAAAGTATCCTTCGTCCGATCCCGCCAAGACAGATTCCTATAAAACCTTACCATTTAGGGCAAATGAGGAAGGGGGCTGCCTACAAAAGAGTTCTTCGTTTTCTCTTCTCTTCGTCTTCTCCAGTTTTCTTCGTTTTCTTCCTTTCTGTTTTCTGTTTTTGATCTAACAGTCTCTCATTACATGTTTGATTTCGTGTTTAGTCACAAAGCGATGACGATCATCATGATCATTTCCTTCATCTCTACTCTTCCGCATTCGCCGTCGAGCATGGTCTTGGTGATACTTCAACAATGATGGAGTCGTCCGTAGTCATGAGTGGCTAAGCTCATAGTCTTCGAAATGTTGCGAGGTTGGAGTTCGAGAACTAAACACGGGTAATCAATCTTAGTTTAGGATTTCGGTAATGTATTTGCACAATCCGAGTTGGTATTTTGCAATATATTTCGATTGAATCTCGCTATAGTTTAGTAGGATGTTAGACTTTGATTTGTGTTATGGATTGACTATTGTTGAATATCGTGCTTAAATACATGGAGTTCATGTATATCGGTTAAATGATTGCATTAACTAATTTAATCGCCTAGTTGTGTTTGATTGAATTGGTTGTGTTATTATTTGGTTGATTTAGTGCATTAATCAATCCATGCATACACTAAGGGTTTTAACAAGTTGTAATTAATCGAGTTGATTAATTAATTCTTGGACTTAACGAGTTGTTAAGGTTTTATTTTGAAACTTAGTGGATTTCAAACTGACATTATTTCAACGATGATGACCCGAGCTACATTTTCGGAGAGTTTTAGTAATTTGACTTCAAACTTGTTTAATTTCAATCATTTAGTTTTCTAAAATTCCAAAACATTTATTCTTATTTTGGCTTAGTTTAATTTCTAATTAATCAAATCAAAACCCCTTCTATTGCTTTAATTGCATGCATCATTCAAACATTAGGCTAGTCTAGGATCAATTGATGCATTGGTTCCTCGAGAGTCAATTCGAGGTTGCATCTGTATTGCAATCCTTGGTATAAATTTAATTTGACCGGTTTCCAGGGATCAATTTTAATATTGAACGATAAACCGCCGATCACCGTGGTCACACACTGCATAAAAAAACGGATAAGAGGAGCAGGGAAACCAATGTCCGACAACGTGTTGTGGACAAAGTCCCAACTGAATCGATCGTAAGCTTTCTCCAAATCAACCTTGAGAGCTAGATAGCCGGTCTTGCCTTGTTTCTGATGCATCGTGTGGATGACCTCTTGAGCAATGATGATGTTATTCGTAATGTGCCGCCCAGGAATGAAGCTGCGTTGGGTTTCAGCCACCAGATGCGCCAGCTGAGGCTTAATACGGTCCACCAGGATTTTGGAAAGGGCCTTATAGAGAACTGTGCAAAGGCTGATAGGCCGGAAGTGAGCCATCCTAGACAGAGAAGGGTTTAACGACGTTCATTTTAAATAAAAGGAAGTATGATTTTAGGACGTGTTGATTCAATTTTCAGAAATGTTGGCGTCCAGTCTAATGGTCCAGAGTTTGGTCCACCTCAAGGCTAGGTAGTTCGTATAGAATTACGCAGTACCTCAAGATTAGGTAGTTCGTATAGAATTAGGTAGTTCGTATAAAACGAAGTCTGAGGTAGTTCACTCTAGGCTTGTGTTGATAGACCAAGCAATCATGTTTCAGAGTTTAATTCGTTTGTGGCTCTCGAACCCTATCCTCGTCTTGCAGAAGATTTCGATACTGAGAAATATGAATTCAGGGGTACATTTCTCCATATGTAAGTACCCAAATCGTAGATCCATAGAGATTGTCTTAATAACAATTGGGACGTGAGCTTTGACTAAGTCCGTGATGAACAAACGAGTGTTTTAATTAGGTTACTCTCATTCGCGGTGTATGATATCGAAATTTTAGATAGTTTATCACTTAGGGAGTCAAAACCTTTTTAAATACATGTATAAATTAAGGTTTGGAGGCAAATCCTAAGTTCGAAGAAGATTTTTTTTTCTCTTTAAAGGACGACAATTCAGGGCTTAGGTTTTGTGTCGCGTGACCCCAACCTTTCCCACATGAGATGTTCTATGTCTATTATGGTGTTTCAATTTTGTGCAATTTAATCGTGTGTAAATGAGATTAAATGAGATTGAGTTGGAACTGTTGGGCCTGGGTCTCGATTCCCCGACCCGAGGTGGCCCCTCGGTCTCGCGCTGCGGTAATCACCTAAGGACTGCGCCGCGACAAGCTCCCCGAAAAATGGACCCGATCCCAACATCTATACCTAATTCGGTTACACACATATACACACCTTATCATACATTCTATCACATACACATGCCTTCAAATTTTCAGTTAATCACACTCTATAACATCATGCTTCATGCTATTATAATTCGAGTAAATTGAACTACAATTTCACATAAGCACAATACATATCGAAGTTTAAATCCAAAATACAATACATGAGAATGCCCAATGATGATATGCTTGGTGGGCTAACCAAAGGTACTAACTTAAAACAAAAGCTCCTAACTATCTTGGAGTTTCTGATGCCTTACAAGATCAACGATCGTCTCATTCTGCACCTGAGGAGTGGGAGATAAAAGGGTGAGCTGCAAAGCTCAGTGACATATACATTTATAGCCATTGGCAACGAGCCACACAATCAAGCATATTCGTAAATATACACAAGCATATAGCAAGTCATCAATCTATCCATTAAATTACACTCTCATAGCATCAAAATGTCATAAGAATATGTCACAATGTCTTTGAGTTCGCAACATAGAAATTAATTATGCATTCTTCCTAATGGATCAATGATGAGATGCACAACAAGTGGTTCGAGAGTTCCGTGAAACGATCCGGATAAACCGAAGTTTATACCGTAAACTATCCAAGTCTGATTTCTCAGGATCTCGTGGCCTCAAGAGGGCAGCTGGGAGAAGGTTATACGTCGATGTGCACGTGACTAACGATACGTTCCTCTCTCACCGAAACAAAGCACATAATCATTGGTTTCATGCTCAATTGACTGTATCAACAGCTTTCATACTATTCATGATCATCATGCTTCTTCATCTTTTCATTCATGCAAAAATGCCATAATGCTTTTCAAGCAGTACATAAGCACAATCACAATTCATTGTTAATAATTCAAACCACACATACACACAAGCAAGCAAAGCATTTTGCCCATACACACAACAACCATAAATATATTACCCACCTAATATCGCTTGAGAATCCAACTCACTTTTGTCCTTCCTCTTGCGATTGGATCAAGTCGGCTTGGTTTCCTATAACAAACTAAGTTCCCAATCAAGCAACATTCAAAGGAAATATTCAAAAAGCTTGAAAATCAAAAGTATAAGCACTAAGAGTCTACATCCGACTTCCAACCTAATTTTCGAATCTTAGAGGCAATTTCCAAACTTCCTTTCTTTATAAAACTTGTAGCCCTATTACTCTAGTCCACCACAAATCCGAAATCACCTCATTTGGATATCCACAACAAAAGATATGCCCAAAAATACCAAAATACACTAGGTTGGAAAATTGGGGCTCGCTGCGGCGAAAGGCCCGCTGCTCGTACACCCCTCCGTTCGTACGCCGCGACGAAGGTCTGCTGCTCGCCACGATGTGCATAAATTCGCACGTCGTGACGTGCATACCTTCCTCGCACGTCGCGGCGTGCTCATGAGCACGTCGCGACGTGCGGGTCTGGAGAACGTCTCCAAACCTGATTTTTCCAGCATTTCTCAACCCCAATCTTCCCATCTTGCAAATGCAACACATCTAAACCTTGATTCAAGTCCTAAACTTCAGTTCTAACTCACTCAAACCTTAAAATCAGTCACAAACTCATCAACCCAAGGATTCTAACCGTTTTTTCCCTAAACCTTCCAACAACCGATTCTAACGCATTCAACTTATCTTAAGGTTTAATCTAACTACAACAAGATTAAAAGAAGCTAAACTTACCCGAAAATGTCCCGAATCTGTCGAAAATCCCTTAGGAACGAAAACCCTATTTTCTCTTCTCTTCTTCCTCACCTACGACAACTCTCTCTTCTCTTCTCCTTCCCTCTTCTTTTCTTTCCTTTCTTTCTTCTTCTTTTTACTCTTAAGTCTAATGGATGGGCAAGGACCATTTTACCCCTCCATGCAAAGCCTTAAGTTATCCAACTCTAGCAATCTTTCCAAAATGCCCTCATACACTTATATCCTTTCATTCCTATTAAAACCACATTAACTCAAAGAAACTTCAATTATCCACTAATACTCCCAATTTAATCGAACTAAGACATAATCACACAATTAACACAATTCGTGCTTAATAACATTAATTAGAAAAATTTTGGGCCCCAACATTTCTCCCCCTCTTAAAAAAAATTTCGTCCTCGAAATTATTACCTAAATTATCGAAAAGATGCGGATACTGCTCCTTCATAGCTTCCAAAGACTCCCAAGTAGCCTCTTCCACCGAATGATTCCTCTACAGAACTTTGACAAGCTGAACCGTCATGTTCCTGAGAACCTTGTTCTTTGTATCCAAAATCTGCAATGGAAGCTCCTCATAGCTCAAATCATCTCTCAACTGAACCTCACTAGTCTGAATGATATGAGAAGGATCCGATCGATATCTCCTCAACGTGAAAACATGAAACACATCATGAATCTGAGACAATTCCGGAGGTAACGCCAACCTATAGGCAAGTGGTCCAATCCTCTCACGAATTTCATAAGGACCCACATACCTCGGACTCAACTTACCCTTCTTGCCAAATCTCATTACTCCTTTCCAAGGAGACATCATAAGGAACACTTTCTCACCGACTTCAAACTCCATCTCCTTTCGGTGTGCATCAATGTAGCTTTTCATTCTATCTTACGTTGCCTTAAGTCACTGCTTAACCAAATTGACTTTATCAACTGTCGTCTGAATCAATTCTGGTCCTACCATTTTCCTCTCTCCTTCTTCATCCCAACAGATCAGAGTTCTACATCTCCTCCCATACAAAGCTTCATATGGAGCCATCTGAATGCCTGAATGGTACGAATTATTATAAGCAAATTCGACTAATGGCAAATGCTCATCCCAAGCTCCTTTGAAATCCATCACACATGCCCTGAGCATTCCTTCAAGTCTCCGAATGGTCCTCTCAGATTGACCATCTGTCTGAGGGTGAAAAGCCGTACTAAAATGCAACTTAGTACCCAAAACTTTCTGCAAACTTTCCCAAAACCTCGAAGTAAACCGAGGGTCTCTATCAGACAAAATCAAATTCGGGATCCCATGCAATCTCACTATCTCATCAATGTACTTCTTTGCTAGCACATCCAAAGAATCAGTCTGCTTAATCGCCAAAAAGTGAGCTGACTTTGTCAACCGATCCACAATAACCCAAATGGCATCATGCTTCCTACTAGTCTTAGGCAAACCCATCAGAAAATCCATGGTCACCCTTTGCCACTTCCATTCCGGAATAGGCAATGGCCTTAACTTGCCTGAAGGTGCCTGGTGTTCAGCTTTAACTTGCTGACACACTAGACACTTGCTTACAAACTCTGCTACATCCCTCTTCATGCCTTTCCATAAAAAATGCTCTCTCAAATTTCTGTACATCCTGGTGCTACCTGGATGCATGACATAAGGCGCATTGTGTGCCTCATCCAAAATCTCATCCTTTACCTCTTGCACATCTGGGATACAAAGCCTGTTCCCCATTGTCATAAGTGTAACATCCCGTCACCGATGGGATAAGATATTACCGCATAATATTGACTGAGCATCCTTTTGACCTCTAATTTTGGAGGCCATGAGTCTTTTGCCCATGCACATAGGTACATGCATTCATGACATTTCCCGGCTTTTGATTGTGAATACGTGAATATGATATGAAGTGTGAAATTATGAGATAATTAGATTTTATTGTGATTTATTGAGAAATTTGGAATAATTGAGTTTGAATATTGAGTGGGAATTGTATTAGAGTGATTGCTAGTTGGCAGTGAACCTTAGAAATTTTTCTGAAAATTCGGGAGAAATTGTCCGGACCGGAAATTTTCCGGGTGACTGACTGATTGACTGCATAGTGTTAAAATAGCTGGTAAATAGCAATGGAAAAAAAATTAGATATATGATCTTGGAGATTAATCCATTGAGCCATTAAAATTTGGAGACGAATTGGACTGAAAAGAGAAAGAGATTTAAATGTATTGCGAGGAAAGAAACAGGAGGCTTAAGGGTTTATCCTTTAAATATATTAGGTATGAAAATTGCAGAGGAAAAATTCCTCTTCTCTTCTCCTAGGGCACGATCGTTTCCCTTCCTTGGAGATTTTTAGTCTCCCTTCATGATCCTTGCTTGCCCTTCTTTGAGATTGAAGAATGATGAGAATCGTTGAGAGAATGAGGTTTTGTTTGAGTCTGGGAGCTCATCGTGGATGATGGAGGAGGTAATAAGAGTTGGAGAAATTTCGAAGATTTGAGGATTTATGCTTAATTGGTAAGTTTATGGGTTTAATGTTGTTTATTATTGTGTTTAATGCATTCATGGGGTTAATTGTTAAAGATTAGAGTGTTTGAGTTATGACTGGTTTTGGAGTGAGAAATGAGAGAAAATTGATCGGAGAAGACGAACCAGGGCCTGTACGTCGCGACGAGAAAATAATTAGACATCGCGACGAGAAAAGGAGTGTACGCCGTGACGAGCGCACGTCGCGACGAGCGATAAATTGCACGTCGCGACGAGCGATAGATTGGGACGTCGCGACGAGCAAGATTATACGTCGTGACGAGCCACTGGATTGACGCCGCGGCGAGCATCCATACATCACGGCGAAGACCAGATTTTGAATTGATTTAATTTGGTTTTTGAGACATAGCTAATGGTGTAGACCTCCAATTGAGGTGCTGTTTGATTCGTTATGACCTAGAGAACGAGGTCTACAATTGAGGAAAAAGAATAAGAATTTGAATTCAGGTTTTTGAGATCTCAATCAGTGAAAGAAAGTTAAGAATATGATTGTATTTCAACCTAAGGATTGTTGTGATAATTGGGATATAATTGTAAGGTCCCTAAATGTAAAGAAAGGCTATTGGGGTTTATAACTGAGCATAAAGAATGAATTCGATCTAGAGAATTGTGATATTGACTTTGAGGTAATACCATAGCGAAAATGAATTGATAATTGACTGAATATTAGAATTCAAATTGGGGAGTTCTGTAATATGTTATTGAAACGAAATGAGCCGATATTGGTCAATTGAGTGAAAGTTAGATACTGAGTAAAAGAAAATAGAAAATGGGAAATGGTACCGGGAAAATCATGAATAAGCATAGTATATCTTTTATTCAAGGCATGTGCATCATCAATTATTTTGACTGTGTATTTTGTAATGAATGGAATTATTTGATTGTTATAGAGGCTCCGATGGATCGATATTCCACGGGCATTGCTGAGACTTCCAGGCAGGTAGCTCGGAAGTTCAGGCGAGTAACCTAGTTGGTTCCTCAATAATTGTGTGTTTAATTAAATGCTTATGCCATGTGGATGAAACGGAGGGTTACGTGTTTGATTAAATTTGGGATCGGACCAAGGGTGTCCGAAGGATCGGTAATTTGTTGTTGAAGTGTTAAATGTGTGAAATTGAATGTACATTTGGCATGTGTAATTGGAAATTGGGGCATGTACATTGCATGCATAAAAGTATGATCAAATAAAGGCAGTTGTGACCGGAGCAGCCACCGTATCAGGGCATATCATGCCTAACGTATATGAGAGCTTTAAGCTCAACGCACAGGACCTCAGGTCCAACGTATTCAGAGCCTCAGGCTCAATGTATCAGGGCATTCAGGCCCAATGTTTTCAGAGTCACTGGCTCAACGCAATGTGCCCGTCACTGGGACAGTTTCAGGCACACGGTCACAACAATGAAATGAAAATGAAAAGTGTCACATGTGCATCATAAAAATGTAACTGTTCAACGTGAATTGTGTTAAAAGGCGAAATGCCTTATATTGGTAAAATTGAATGCATGTGATATTTCCTGAATGCGCAAAAATGTGATACTCTGTGAACTGTGTGAATATGCATGAATTGAGTGAACCATCGATGATGGTTTCTCATTGAGTTCGCAAACTCACCCAACATTGCAAATATTTTTCAGGGATCGAAGAGTACCCCGTTGGGCGCGGGAGTATGGTTACATATTGCAAGTCAGAGTTTAAGGTCGGGATCAGTTCACGTCTGCATTAGTGTTATTCTGTTTGGTATAAAATTTGTATTTCTGCAATTTCTGCAAAATAGTACTGTCATTGTAGAGGGCCCAAATTGATAAATGTTATAATTGTAATGTGATTACTGGAATTGTGTTTGATCGAAATGTTTTTATATAAGAATGGGCCCAAATTGTTTATTGATTTCCGCGCATGAAATTGTTTTCAACGAAACAAAAATGTCTTACTGAGTTTTAAACAGTTTTTGACTGCTCTAGCATACCACCCTCATGAGGTACGGGCTCGGATATCACCATCGATAACGGATTCGGGTCTTGCGGGAGTGGGATGCTACAATAAGTTCATCATCCCTCACTATTACCTCAGAAATCTTACCATTCTGAATTTCCTCTCGGAGTTCGCTCAAATTTGCATCTTGTGCCTGCAACTCCCTAACCTTCTTCCTGAGTATCGGTCTCACTTGGAAGTTAGCTAGAAGACAATCCGGCTCCTCCTGCTTCAAGCTTATCTTAAACTTGGCCATCTCTTCCAATACAGGAAGATAAACTGTTCGAACATGAGCAATCGAAGACTTTCTCAGCATCCGCCATAACATTGGCCTTGCCTGGATGATACTCGATCAACAAGTCATAATCCTTAAGCAACTCGATCCACCTTCGCTGTCTCAAATTCAATTTCTTCTGGCTCAGCAAGTACTTGAGACTCTTATGATCGGTAAAGATCCTCGTCTGAACTCCATATAGATAATGCCTCCAAATTTTCAAGGCAAAGATCACAGTTGCCAACTCCAAATCATGAGTCGGATAATTCAACTCATACGGCTTCAATTGCCTTGAAGCATAAGCTATCACCCTGTCTCCTTGCATTAATACACAACCAAGACCCTTCCTCAAAGCATCACTGTACACGATATAACCCTCATCTCCAGAAGGCAAAATCAAAATCGGAGCACTCGTCAATCTGTGCTTGAGCTCCTAGAAGCTTTTCTGACATTCATCACTCCAGATAAACTTCTGATTCTTCCTCAATAACTTAGTCATCGGAGCAGCTATCATGGAGAATCCCTCTACAAATCTCCTGTAATAACCTGCCGAACCCAGAAAACTCCTCACCTCTGCTACATACTTCGGGGCTTCCCAATTCACCACAACTTCTATTTTCTTTGGATCCACATGCACTCCTTGCTCTGAGATTACATGTCTAAGAAATGCAACTTCCCTTAGCCAAAATTCACATTTATCGAATTTGGCATACAACTCGTTTCTCCTCAATGTCTCCAAAGCAATCCTCAAATGCTCTTCATGCTCCTTATCACTCTTGGAATAAACCAATATATCATCAATAAAGACAATGATAAATTGGTCCAATAATGGCTTAAAGACCCGATTCATCAAATCCATAAAGGTTGCAGGTGCATTTGTCAATCCAAAGGGCATAACTAAAAACTCAAAATGCTCATACCGTGTCCTGAAAGCAGTCTTTGGCACATCCAACTCCTTTATCTTCAGCTGATGATAACCCGATCTTAAGTCTATCTTAGAGAAGACTTTCGCTTCTTGCAATTGATCAAACAGATCATCTATGCGCGGGAGCGGATATCTG
Source organism: Erythroxylum novogranatense (assembly GCA_029891385.1). Taxonomy (NCBI): domain Eukaryota; kingdom Viridiplantae; phylum Streptophyta; class Magnoliopsida; order Malpighiales; family Erythroxylaceae; genus Erythroxylum; species Erythroxylum novogranatense. Next base: position 10,240,319 of record CM057235.1, on the reverse strand, counting down.
TTCTTCACCGTGACCTGATTAAGTTTCCGGTAATCCACACACATTCTCAACTTTCCATATTTCTTCTTCACAAAAAGAACCGGAGCTCCCCAAAGTGAAGAGCTTGGTCTTATATACCCCTTCTCCAACAACTCCTCCAATTGCTCCTTAAGCTCCTTCAATTCCGCCGGAGCCATCCGGTAAAGCGGAATTGAAATCGGTGCCGAACCTGAAAGAAGCTCAATGGGAAACTCAATTTTCCTAAGCGACGGTAGTCCTGGCAATTCCTCGCAAAAGACATCCGAAAATTCCCTAACTATTGGAATATCCTCTAACTTTTCTCTGTCTACTCTTGAGTCTATCACATAGGCAAAAAATGCGTCACATCCCTTCCTCATCATCTTCTCTGCTGTCAAAGCTGAAATAATTCTGGGCGGGCTTGCTTTTCTGTCTCCAGCAAACACCACTATTCTGCCGTCATCCAATTCAAATTCCACTATCTTTTGCTTACAATCCAGACGGGCATTGTACCTCTCCAACGTGTCCATACCCAAAATCACATCTAGTCCTCCCATCTTCAGTGGCATTAAATTTACCACTAGAAGTTCTCCACCAATACATAACTCACAACCTCTATACACTTGACTAAAAAGAATATATTGGCCGATTGGGGTACTCACCATCAGTGGAGTATCCAATGGGCTCAAATTGCTACCACACACAGTTCTACTAGAAGAAACAAACGAATGAGTAGAACCCGGATCAATCAAAGCAATCACATCATCAGAAAAGAGTCTAACCATGCTCGTGAAAATATCTGGATCGGTTTCTGCATCCTCCCGAGTCATGACAAACACCCTAGTCGGTGCCTGCCCCCTGGGTCTCCCTGAAATGTTCACCCTCTTGGCTGCATTAGAACTACCCATTTCTGTAGAAGTCTTATGTCCCACAGTCTCAGATTTCTTGGGAGCTTGCATCTGGTTTCTCTCTTGTCGTGGAGGCTGAGGGCACTCTCTAGCAATGTGCCCCTTCTCCCCATAGTTAAAGCAAGCTCCTGTCAATTTACAACACTCTCCTTTATGGGGTCTCCCGCAGTGCTCACACCTCGGAATAAATGACCCATCCCCATCTCCCCTTCTACTGCCACCCACCGTTGAGGCTTGGTGAGAAACAGTAAAAGTCTTCATAGGTCGAGATCGCCTTGCACTACTGCTCCTCTCCTCGGACTGCACAAGGAAGGTTCTGGCACTCCTCTCAGGCATAGAAGAACCACCTCCACTCTTGAACTGCTCTCTCTCCTTTCTTTTCCTATTCACTGCACTCTTGATGTTCTCAATGTTCTCAACCCTTAAAGCTGCCTTAACCAACTGCTGAAAGTCACAGAAGTTCTGCACTATCACTTTCTCTCTGATGGCCAAGTGTAAACCCCACTCAAATCGGCGACATCTAGCAGCCTCACTCAACATCAGATCCGAAGCATACCTCGCCAACTGAGTGAATCGACACTCATATTCACTAACTGTCATCTCCCTCTGGGTGAGACTGAGAAACTCCCTCTGCTTCTGCTAAATGTACACCTCAGACAGATATTTCTTCCTGTAAGCAGCAAGAAAGTCCTGCCATGCCAACCTTACTGGTCTCATCTGACTCCCTGACACAGTCTCCCACCAATGCAAAGCATCCCCCTGAAGCAGAATGGAAGCATATATAACCCTCTCATCATCCTCACACTCCATATGATCCAAGACTCTCTCAGTCTTTCTCAACCAGGTCTCAGCTTCCTCAGGATCTGTGGTCCCATAGAAGTCCACTGCTCCATACTTCCTCAACTTGTCAAACCGCCAGAGGAGGCACTTGCTCCTGCAAAACCGGCGACTCCTGAGTCTGCGACGGAATGGGCTCACTACCTAGCCCCACAGAAGCCTCAACATTTCCTGGGGCTACCGACTCATTAGTCCTCTCCTCTCTAGTCGGAGCGTCAGGTGCAACAGATCCTTGCAAAACTCCTCGTGTCCTTCTACGAGGTAGCATCGTACTCCTTCAAATATAAACACTAAGGATTAGCTACATGACAATCTGAATTCCTACATGTATGCATGATATGCATGTCACTTAATGCAATCAATCCATGCAATAAATAATCATATACCAAACAATTCATCCTACTATGCATTCTAAGCCGAGGACACATAACCTAAAACTTTGATACCAAACATGTTGGGCCCGGGTCCCGATTCCCCGTACCGAGGTGGCCCCTCGGTCTCGCGCTGCGGTAATCACCTAAGGACTGCGTCGCGGCGAAGGACTGGCTCGCCACGACGAGCTCCCCGAAAAATGAACCCGATCCCAACATCTATACCTAATTCGGTTACACACATATACACACCTTCTCATACATTCTATCACATACACTTGCCTTCAAATTTTCAGTTAATCACACTCTATAACATCATGCTTCATGCTATTATAATTCGAGTAAATTGAACTACAATTTCACATAAGCACAATACATATCGAAGTTTAAATCCAAAATACAATACATGAGAATGCCCAATGATGATATGCTTGGTGGGCTAACCAAAGGTACTAACTTAAAACAAAAGCTCCTAACTATCTTGGAGTTTTCGATGCCTTGGATCAACAATCGTCTCATTTTGCACCTGAGGAGTGGGAGATAAAAGGGTGAGCTGCAAAGCTCAGTGACATATACATTTATAGCCATTGGCAACGAGCCACACAATCAAGCATATTCGTAAATATACACAAGCATATAGCAAGTCATCAATCTATCCATTAAATTACACTCTCATAGCATCAAAATGTCACAAGAATATGTCATAATGTCTTTGAGTTTGCAACATAGAAATTAATTATGCATTCTTCCTAATGGATCAATGATGAGATGCACAACAAGTGGTTCGAGAGTTCCGTGAAACGATCCGGATAAACCGAAGTTTATACCGTAAACTATCCGAGTCCGATTTTTCAGGATCTCGTGGCCTCAAGCGGGCAGCTGGGAGAAGGCTATACGTCGACGTGCACGTGACTAACGATACGTTCCTCTCTCACCCAAACAAAGCACATAATCATTGGTTTCATGCTCAATTGACTGTATCAACAGCTTTCATACTATTCATGATCATCATGCTTCTTCATCTTTTCATTCATGCAAAAATGCCATAATGCTTTTCAAGCAGTACATAAGCACAGTCACAATTCATTGTTAATAATTCAAACCACACATACACACAAGCAAGCAAAGCATTTTGCCCATACACACAACAACCATAAATATATTACCCACCTAATATTGCTTGAGAATCCAACTCATTGTTTTCCTTCCTCTTGCGATTGGATCAGGTCGGCTTGGTTTCCTATAACAAACCAAGTTCCCAATCAAGCAACATTCAAAGGAAATATTCAAAAAGCTTGAAAATCAAAAGTATAAGCACTAAGAGTTTACATCCAGACTTCCAACCCAATTTTCGAATCTTAGAGGCAATTTTCAAACTTCCTTTCTTCATAAAACTTGTAACCCTATTGCTCTAGTCTACCACGAATCCGAAATCACCTCATTTGGACATCCACAGCAAAAGATATGCTCAAAAATACCAAAATACATTGCGCTGAAAAATTGGGGCTCGCCGCGGCGAATGTAGTGTGCGCCGCGGTGTACACCCCTCCTTTCGGACGCTGCGATGAAGGTCTGCTGCTTGTCGCGATGTGCACAAATTCGCACGTCGAGACGTGTATACCTTCCTCGTACGTCGCGGCGTGCTCATGAGCACGTCACGACGTGCGGGTCTAGAGAACGTCTCCGAACCCAATTTTTCCAGCATTTCTCAACCCCAATCTTCCCATCTTGCAAATGCAACACATCTAAACCTTGATTCAAGTCCTAAACTTCAGTTCTAACTCACTCAAACCTTAAAATCAGTCACAAACTCATCAACCCAAGGATTCTAACCGTTTTTGCCCTAAACCTTCCAACAACCGATTCTAACACATTCAACTTATCTTAAGGTTTAATCTAACTACAACAAGATTAAAAGAAGCTAAACTTACCCAAAAATGTCCCGAATCTGTCGAAAATCCCTTAGGAACGAAAACCCTATTTTCTCTTCTCTTCTTCCTCACCTACGACAACTCTCTCTTCTCTTCGCCTTCCCTCTTCTTTTCTTTCCTTTCTTTCTTCTTCTTTTTACTCTTAAGTCTAATGGGATGGGCAAGGACCATTTTACCCCTCCATGCAAAGCCTTAAGTTATCCAACTCTAGCAATCTTTCCAAAATGCCTTCATACACTTTTATCCTTTCATTCCTATTAAAACCACATTAACTCAATGAAACTTCAATTATCCACTAATACTCCCAATTTAATCGAACTAAGACATAATCACACAATTAACACAATTCGTGCTTAATAACATTAATTAGAAAAATTTTGGGCCCCAACAGGAACACTATAATAGGCACGAAGAATCTAATCCCAACCTTTCCTTCAATGCAAGAGAAAAGTTTGTAGTCTCTAGTCTAATCAAGCGAAGGCTTTGGTAGAGCAAAGTAGGTTATGCTCTCTCGCGAAGACGCAATGAATAATGATATGGTATTGAAGCATGGAAGCTTCGATAAACAAAATCGTGAGTTTTTAATATCTATCCAGTTTTGAATGACTTACGCCTTAAATTGAATGATTGGATGCCTAGAGTAAGAATTTAATGCATAGAATATTAGGGTTTTGAAATAAAAAATGGAAGGTTTGAAATGAGTTATAGGGCTTAAAGTGAAGATAAAATATATATAATGAGTGTTAGGGCTTAAGAATGGAGATAAAATGATCATACCTGATTTTTGGGCTTGAAAGTGGGACAAAATACTTAAAAGAGTTTAGTTATAGGGCTTAAATTAGATTTAAAATTTTTGATTTGAAAATTGGAAATGCCTATGATTTAGTGGCTTGGTTCCTAACACTTTGAATGATTTTCAGAGACGGCAATGAGCTGGTCCATAAGCCTAAATTAAAGTGTTTTTAATTGGTTGCCCTACGGGCTAAAATAGGCCCAGACTGATTCGAGACCTAACTTTTCTTGCTTAGAATAGTTAGGTCTCGAGCAGGCTTGGACTTGGGCAATCCAAACTCGAACTTAATTGAAAAAAGATGTTTTACACTTTCAATTTTAAAAAACTTTTAAAAAATTTAGCAAGATTGATTCATAGACATCTCTAATGATTTTAGATTTTGACTTTAGTTAAATACTTGGCTAGGGTCATTTGAAATTGAGTTTTTGACCTAGATTGAGTTTCATCTAAATTAATTGAGCTTTTTTTAAAAAAATTTATCTTATTCATTTATCCTCATTTCTTACTACCTTTATATTTTTAAATTGATATGTCATTTCTTCCCTTTTTCTCATTTGGGTCATGTATTACAAAATTCAGGTATCAAGTAAAAGGAAGAAAGGGAAAAAGACCTTTATAAGAGTTGTATGAACAGTGTTAGGGTTTCTCGTGAATACATAATTTTCTAACTTTTTTGACAACTGATTATATTTTAGTATTTATGAATTGTTATTTATATATATATTTATAATAGATTTTGTTACGTGTACGATTAGGAAAAAATTCAAAAAGCCAAATTGGCTAGGAGTCAGGTCAAATGTCGACCAAACTCCGGATCCAAGGCCTTTGTAGCGATACGACATGAAATTGTGAGTTATTATCTTTTTAATTATATTTTTCTTTGATTGACATTTCAAAATTTATAATGAATATTACTAGTAATATATTTCTATACAATAGAGTGACAGAGATGGAGAAGAGTGTGACCGGATGAAACTATGGTATCATACTCATTATGATGAAAGAAAAGGTCAATGGACAACTACCGAAGGTAGAGAAAAATGGGTGAGTATATAGTTCATTTACAAATATTTCTTAAATAAGACTGTGTATGTAATTAATTTTTATTTTTTCAGGAATTATTGTGTCACGAATTGACACATTCAATAGAATAAGGTCATCCGATGACAGTGGATGAACTGTGCAACAAAGTCTTGGGCACTAGATCATATTACATTGTTGGCATGGAAATTGGGCCTCGATCACAAGGGAAGACTTTTGTAAGAAAGAGACTTCGAGACGAATTAGAGGAGTCGAAGACGGTTAATCAAGGATTGCAGTTTCAAATCGATGCATTGAATAAAAAAGTTGAAGAAATGGAAGATCGATTAACTACCGAAGTTGAACAACAAAAAAAAGTCTTGGAAGTTTTATGTGCTGTACATAATATTCATTTAGATTAGATATGTACTCATATTGATATATTAAAAACTTATGATTTATTGTTTAAATTAATTCTGTTTATGACATGTTTGGGAATTGCAATTAAATAATATATTATCTGCATGTATTAAATTCTTGTTATACATGATTTATTAAATATTTATTAAATAAATAAAATTCATAAATAATATTGAATAGTTATTAAATAAATAAAATTTAAAAAATGTTTTATTTAAAAATAACTATTAAATTAGAAAAATAATTAAATTACAATTATTTTGGATAATTGAAACAAAATAACAGAAAATAATTATTAAATTAAAGTTATTTAAGGAATAATAAAAATAAAAATAATAATTAAAATTGTTAAACTATTAAATTAAAATTATTTTTAGATAAATGAAGAAAGGAAAAATTAAAAATTTGAATAATAATAAAATTAATTATTAAAATTGAATTTTTAACTAAATTTATTTTGAAAAATAAAATTAATTATTAAAATTGATTTTTTATTAAATTAAATTTATTTTTCAAAAATTAAAATATAAATTAATTACAATCTGCGATGATTTTTGAAAACATCGCAGATTGTCTAGGCCTTTAGTGACGTTTTATAAAACATCGCGGAATGTTGGCGTTTTTCGTGACGTTTTCCATAAAACGTTGCGGATACCTTTTACCTACACCACATTCCGCGACATTTTCAGTGACATTTTTTTAAACGTCGCAAATTCTCTTCTGCGATGTTTTATGACCTTTCGCGACGTTTTAAAAATGTCTTTCAAGGGCTTCTTTTCTTGTAGTGATATAGACTGAAGAGGGAGATCTAGAAGAAAAAACTAATTAAAGGCAAAATGGTAGTTTTACCCTTTATTGTGCGGAAGACTATAATATGATTGATAATAGAGTTTGCAATTGGACATCTAATTTGAAACATATGTTCTTATAATATTTAGTAATTCAAGAGTTCAGCTACTTGTCTTTAGTGGAATGACATTTGGTTAATAAGTTGGAATTGATTCTATTGAGATTTAATTAATTCCGGACTTATTGAAGCTTGAATTATATAAGTCCAATTAGATTCGCTATTTGGCTTCTAGAAAAGGTTATCAAGCAAAGTAAGAAAAATAAATAGAGGTTATAGGAAAGAAAATAAAAGAAAGGACCGAATTACGTTCGGAATAATAAGTCCGGAACAATTTAACTAATGATTAAATGTTGGGCTTACACTAATTAATTGTTAATTATAAGCCCAGAATGAACATTTAATATTAGGTTGGATTTTGGTTTGATTTAATTAATTAGATTAGTTAAATTGAAACAATATTTAGAAAGACAAAAGGAGGGCAAAACTAAAATCTAGAATGATGTAGATTTCGGTTTATGTAGCTAAATAGATAACTGCACATTTAGCATTGAATTGCTAAATATAAGGTGGGTTTTTATCATGCTTCATCATCATTAAATGGTTTAATAGTCTTATCATTAAATGATTTAATGACTGTCATTTAATGTTGGTATGTAGAAAAAATATAGCCTTTTAGCATTCATTTGATTAAAGAAGGAAGTAGTGCATTTATTACTCTCTCCCCCTTATTTCATCATATAACCAAAAATGAGAGTGCCTTATTTTTGTTTTTTATTGTTTTCATATAGCCATATTAAAAAAATGAGAATGTCTCATTTATTGCTCTCTCTTTCATTTTGACGAAATAGAAAGATGTGGTGCATTGGTTGTTTAGGCTTCCATTCCTTTCTTTCATGAGCTAGCCGAAATTAGGAATGAGAGTATCTCATTTTGGTTCTTTCAACTAGTTGATTATAAAAGGAAAACCTTTACAATATTTATTCTCCTTTCCCACCAAAGGATCTTATTAACCAAGTTGTCCAAGGAGAATAAGTGGTAGATCGGATTGGTTGAGGATACAATAGTAAGGAGATGATACAATAGCAGGGAGAGGATACAATAACAAGGAGTCAAAGCTATAAAGGATACAATAGCGGGGAGTCAAAGCTGTAACAAAGGAGTTGGTAAACTTTCCATCATGTTCTTAAGTTATTTATTTTCTAATACCGGATCATGTATGGATTAAACAAGTTGATTTGGTTATTATGCTTCTGTCGCGTTTTGATTTTGAAAAAAGTTTTTGAAATCTACCGTTTAGCCAAATCTAGTATAATATTGTTTTCGATCCAACAACTCATTGAGCCATCTTCTCAATGTTAATACTCTATTATCTTCATGGAGCAAGAAGAAGAAAAAGATTAGAAGAAGAAGAGACAAAATAAAGTATAACAATGAAGAATGAGAGATGGAAGAGCTCATGGCCACATCAAAAAAATGTCACAACTGTGAGAGGGTGATACCACTCTTATTCCAATATAAAGGTGTCTAACCAGTGTGAGACATTTCTCACGGCCATGAGAGGCCATGTGTGCTCGTGAAGTTCAAGCAACCTATACATGTTAACCTTGGTTTTACTATAAAAAGGAATATGTTCTGACGGCTACGGGGTATCGTGTAGATAAGAGGATAGACGCGATTCTACACCATTTTCTCTTCAGTTTTCAACAAGAATGGAGGCTACGCAAGCTAATTCTTGGAGATTGATAAAGTAAGTGGAAGGCTAACATCTCAACATCAATTTGAAGGTGAAATCGACGCCCAAGCCACAGTTAAGTTTATCTAATCTTATTTAATGTTATGTTTTTATTGTTATCATTATTTGATGTTGGCTGAGTAAGGTTTTTGATAGGATTGAGTCATTTTATATTTTCTTATGCATTTCAATGTCTTTACAATCCTATCTTAGTTTTTAAATACTCAATTTGTGTCCATTTTTTGTTTACATATAGATTAAAGGAGTGAACACAAATATATGCGAAAAGGAAGAAGTTTGACAAAGTTTGGAGAGCCATCCATAGAGCAAAAACCATCAAGGGTATTAGGAGGAGAACCAGAGAAGACTCGGGAAATAATCCAGGGCCACGATTGTGACAGAAGTTTGAGCACAGGGCCCCGAGCATGGCGAGTTAGTCACGATTGTGACAGAGAGCAGAAAAATTCGCCACGATTGTGGGGATCAGCCACGATCATGACAGAGAGTAGATAAACTGGCCATGATCGTGGCCTATATGCAGATAGATGCGAGGTCACTTCTAGATTCGAGTTTTTGAGGGACTTTTTAGACTTTTTAGGCATGGAAAAACCTTAGGGTTTACCCTAAATGGAAAAATAATATATAAAGAAAGAGAAATGATCTAGAAAGGAAGTCTTTTATCTGCCACTTTTGGGAAAACTCCAAGGAGAGAGAAGGGCTCTCAAAATCTGCCATTTTTGGAAAGCTCCAAAAAGAGAAGAGGGACCAGCAGAGAAGTTTTTTTTAATTTTCCATAAGCTTAGCTATTCTCTTTTAGTTTCAATGCTTTAATTTCATATTCATTCCTTTAGTTTGAAGCTTTCTTAGTGTTAATCATAATTTTACATGTTCTAGAATATTAGAATGAATGTTTGATGAATTTTACGGCTGAACTTTATGAATTTTGTAAGGAACCTTTATGTTATATCAATGGACGTTTATTCCTTATAATTTCTAGCTTTAATCTTAGTTGTTTGAGCTTATTTATATGTTTATTTAGACCTAAATTTGTTGGGTATTTGAATGTTTAATGGTTTATGTTATAGGTTTTTTGCTTATTTGTGATGCTTCGGATTAATTTTTTCTTAATAGTTAGGATTTATGCATGTTCTAAGACTCATGATCTTATACACAGGTTATTAATGATATTAATGCAGAAAAATTGCTCAAGGTGATGGAATTGGAAATAGATTCCATGTACACCAATGAAGTCTAGATCCTTATAGATCTACCACCAGATGTAAAAACTATAAGGTGTAAATGGATCTACAAAAGGAAAAGAGGATCATATGGAAAGGTAGAGACCTTTAAAGCTAGATTGGTAGCTAAAGGCTATACTTAAAAGGAAGGTATAGATTATGAGGAGGGTATAGTCCATCATAATTCTTTTGGCCATAGCAGTCTATTTCGATTATAAAATATGGCAAATAGATGTCAAGACCGCATTTCTTAATGAGGATCTTGAGAAGACCATTTACATGGCCCAACCAAAAGGATTCATTAAGCCAGGTAATGAGCATAAGGTATGTAAATTGCAAAGGTCCATTATGGGCTTATGCAAGCATCTAGGTCTTCGAACATTAGGTTTGATAAGTCTATCAAAACTTATGGGTTCATACAAAACCAACATGAGCTTTGTGTCTATAAAAGGATACAAGAAGGCAATGTTACTTTTCTAATCCTGTATGTTGATAACTTTCTATTCATTGGGAATGATGTAGGAATGTTATCTATAGTTAAGGGATGGCTGAACGAAAAGTTCTCATTGAAGGATTTAGAAGATGCTAGCTATGTTCTAGGGATCAAACTTATAAAGGATCGTAAGAACAAACTGATAGCTTTGTCTCAAATAACCTACAATGAGAACATGCTCAATAAGTTTGCCATGAAAGATTCCAAGAGAGGTTTCACACCGACTAGAAATGGAATCGAACTTTCAAAGGAGCAAGCACCTAAGATCTAAGAGGAGGTGGAACGCATGCATAACATTCCATATGCTTTAGTAGTTGGAAGTTTAATGTATCCTATGCTTTGCACTAGATCGGATATCTATTACGTAATAGGACTGGTGAGTAGATTTCAGTCTAATCCAATAATAGAGCATTGGAATGCGATGAAGTGCATCTTGAAGTATCTTCGTAAGATGAAGAACTTAATGCTTGTTTACTCTGGAAGTTACCTTATTTCGATAGGATATACAGATTTTGATTTCCAATCAGAGGTTGATTCAAGGAAATCAACTTTTGGTTCTATATTTTTTTAGGAGGTGGAGCAATAGTCTGGAGGAGTATCAAGCAATCTTGTATTGTTGATTCAACTATGGAGGCTGAGTATGTTGCTGTTTGTGAAGTAGTAAAAGAAGCAGTCTAGCTTCACAAGTTCCTAAATGATTTGAGGTGGTTCTCGAGGTAGAAAAGGCCATTATAATTTTTTTGTGTGATAATAGTGAGTAGTGGCTAATTCTAAAGAACCTTAGAACCATAAAGTTGCCAAACACATTGAGACAAAGTGTCATCTCATAAGGGAGATAATACAGCATGGTGAGGTGAATGTGGTAAAGATTCCACATGCAAAAACCTCACGATCCATTCTGAACATTGTCTCAAAAGAGCTTTGAGGGTCATCTAGCAGGGATGGGAATGAGGGATATGTTAAACTTGGTTTAGGGCAAGAGGGAGATTGTTGGAGTTATATAAATATAGTGTCCTGGAAAGCAAGTGAATTTACTTATAACTTAATTTTCTTCCAGTTACTTTTGTAATGAAAATATTTATTATTAATAAAACAAAAGAGTTTGATTTTTATGAGCATTATATATTTAGTCATAAGGTACCGAGATTCTTTTTGTAAGTAATATACATATACCTAGAGATGTATGGGAAACATGTATATTATAAGAATCTAAAATAATGGATTCACAGTTGAATAATCAAGTTGGTCGCTTAATTATGGTTTAGACTGTAGTGTTGCGATTTATCTCTGTGCAAATAAAAAGAGTTTCTTTCAAGGGAATGATGAGTTTTATATCATAATAATAGTTGACAATCGATAATGGCATTATTAAATGAATCTGGAATCAAGTATGTTTTAAAGAATAAAACGGGTCGTTACTTTAATCTTAAAACCTACAACTTAAGCATTCGTTTATTATGGACCACAATCTTGATGAGTGGTGAACTCATATGTGTTTCATTATAATTCTTGATATGATCGGAATGGATTTTACAGAGTATCAATCCAGTTTCTGCATGTTGGAATTATTAATTGAAACATGTATCAGGAAACATTCACTCAAATAAAGAGTTTATAGTGATATCATAACTTCTAGATGTTTTATGGAGATTGATGATTAAACTGGCGCCAGTAGTTTGATGGACTAGTTATCCATCAACTCTTAACACCAAGATGAGATCTTGTGTGTTGATCACCATATAGAGTAAAATGGAAGATCTAGAAGGAAAAACCAACATAAGGACAAAATGGTAATTTTATCCTTTATTGTGCGGATGACTATAATATGGTTCATATTAGAGTTTACAATTAAACATCTTATTTGAAAAATATGTTATATTAATATTTAGTAATTCAAGAATTCAACTAATTGTCTTTAGTGAGATGATATTTAGTTAATAAGTCGGAATTAATTTTAATAAGATTAAATTAATTCCGGACTTGTTGGAGCTTTAATTATATAAGTCCAATTAGATTCTCCATTTGGCTTATAAGAAAGTTATCAAGCAAAGTAGAAAATATAAATAGAGATTTTAAATCCTATGATTGAATGTTGGGCTTACTTTAATTAATTGTTAATTATAAGCCCATATGAACATTTAAAAATGGGCTAGGCTATGGTTTAATTTGATTAATTAAATTAAAACAAAGTTATTAAAGATAAATGGAGGAAGAATTTCAGTTTTAATGGGCTAAATATGCAACTGCACATTTAGCATTGGTTTGCTACATTTAAGATGCTTTTTTAAACATGCTTTATCATCATTAAATGGAGTAATAACCTTATCATTAAATGGTTTAATGGTGGCCTTTTAATGATAACATGTAACCTATTAGCATTCATTGGATTAAAGAAGAAAGAGGTATATTTGATGGACCATCTTCCTTCTTTCATCATAAAACTAAAATTGATATGTATTTTTAGGTTAATGGTCTTTTCATATAGCCATCTTAAAATAAATGAGAAGAGTTTCATTTATTGGCTTCTTTATAATTGATTAAGGAAGGAAGTGATGCGTTGGATGCACTTCACTTCTTCCTTTCGAGAATTAACCAGAATTGAGAGAAGAAAAGACAAGGTTGTTGAATTTTGTATCTCTCTCTCTCTCCTATCTTGCATGTGCGAGCCAAAAATTGCATGAGAAGTATTCATCATTTGCTTCTTTCTTCTAAGGAAAAATCTCTTCAAGTTTTCTTCTCATTTCCCACTAAAGGATCTTATTAATCAAGTTGTCCAAGAAGAACAAGTGGTAGTCGGATTGGTCAAGAATACAATATCGAGAAGAGGAGACAATAATGAGAAGAGGATACATCACTTTGAAGAGGATACATTGCTCAGGATAGGATAGCACAGCGAGGAGTTAAAGCTGTAACGAAGGAGTCGGTAATAATTTTCATCTTGTGTTTATGCAAATTTTTATGTTTATACTGTATCATGTATGGCTATGTATGTTGATTTTTTTATATCACTTCTGCTACAATTTTGATTTCTAAATTTTTTTGAAATCAACCGTTTTATCCAAATAATGCCTGCTTTATTTTTACGATCTAACAAGCAGCTTCACTTCAATTGACTCATTGATTTTGCCTTCAACTTGTTGATCTTTATCATATATTTTGAGACAATAACATGTCATATACACAAAGTTTCCTAAATGATTTGAGGTGGTTTTCGAGGTAGAAAAGGCCATTATATTTTTTTTTGATAATAGTGAGCAATGGCTAATTCTAAAGAACCTTAGAACCATAAAGTTGCCAAACACATTAAGACAAAGTGTCATCTCATAAGGGAGATAATACAACATGGTGAGGTGAATGTGGTAAAGATTCCCACATAGCAAAACCTTGCTGATCCATTTACGAAGACATTGTCTCAAAAGAGTTTTGAGGGTCATCTAGCAAGGATGGGAATGAGGGATATGTCAAACTTGTTTTAGGGAAAGAGGGAGATTATTGGAGTTATATAAATATAGTGTCCTGGAAAGCAAGTGTATTTACTTATAACTTAATTTTCTTCCAGTTACTTTTGTAATGAAAATATTTATTATTAATAAAACAAAAGAATTTGGTTTTTATGAGCGTTATATATCTAGTCATAAGGTACCGAGATTTTTTTTTGTAAGTAATACACATATACATAGAGATGTATGGGAAACATGTATATTATAAGAATCTAAAATAATGGATTCACAGTTGAATAACCAAGTTGGTCGCTTAATTATGGTTTAGACTATAGTGTTGCGATTTATCTCTGTGCAAATAAAAAGAGTTTCCTTCAAGGGAATGATGAGTTTTATATCATAATAATAGTTGACAATCGATAATGGCATTATTAAATGAATCTGGCATCAAGTATGTTTTAAAGAATAAAGCGGGTCGTTACTTTAATCTTAAAACCTACAATTTAAGCATTCGTTTATTATGGACCACAATCTTGATGAGTGGTGAACTCATATATGTTTCATTATAATTCTTGATATGATCGGAATGGATTTTACAGAGTATCAATCCAATTTCTGCATGTTGGAATTATTAATTGAAACATGTATAAGGAAATATTCACTCAAATAAAGAGTTTATAGTGATATCATAACTTCTAGATGTTTTATGGAGATTGATGATTAAACTGGTGCCAGTATTTTGATGGACTAGTTATCCATCAACTCTTAACACCAAGTTGAGATCTTGTGTGTTGATCACCATATAGAGTAAAACGGAAGATCTAGAAGGAAAAACCAACATAAGGACAAAATGGTAATTTTATCCTTTATTGTGTTGATGGTTTTGGAATGCTGAGATTCTTTTTAAAACTCAGACGATTGAAAGAGGCACTAAAAATTTGGAATAAGTTACAATTTGGAGATGTTTTTCAGAACTTACAAGATTCCGAAGACTTGGTTCTACACTATGAAACAACTTATGAACAATTGCCTTCCCCAGATACCCTAGCTGAGCTAAACAAAGCAAAGGAGAATTTGATTATGAGAGAACGGGAACGTGATGATTTTCTACTCCAAAAATCGCGAATCCGTTGGTGCAAAGAGGGTGATGCAAATAGTAATTTTTTTCATGCTTCTTTACGTGAAAAAGATCGTCTCTAGGGATCCATTCCATAAGGGCAGCTGATGGCAGGTGGCTCGATTCTCCTTCTGAAATTTCAACTGAGGCCATCGATTTCTTCCAATCATTACTATGTCAAGACTCGGACATGGACGAAACTTCGACAGCTCGTCTGCTCGATTTCATCCCTTCACTGGTTGATGAGGCGGATAATGCATCTTTGATGAGGGTGCCAACTTATGATGAAGTAAAAGACACGGTAATGAGTCTCTCCTCTCATAGTGCACCTGGCATTGATGGATTTTGTGGTTCCTTCTATCACAATTGTTGGTCTATTATCAAGGATGATCTCTTCAATGCTTGCGTTGAGTTTATGTCGGGAATTCCGCTTCCGAGAGCCATCGCAAGTGTACTCCTTATACCTCTTCGAAAAAAGCAACATGTAACCTCTTTTGCAGACTTCCGGCCAATTAGTTTATGCAATTTTATTGGCAAGATCTTCACCAAACTCAAGACGGAACGACTCAAACCAATTTTGAAAAAGTTGATCTCTCCGGTACAGTCGGGTTTCTTGGCAGGGCGAGATATTGTCGACAATATACTGTTGGCCCAGGAACTAACACGCTTCTTAGACTACCCGGCGAGGGGTGGTAACGTGATTCTCAAATTGGATATGATGAAGGCTTTTGATCGAGTGTCTTGGGCTTTTCTGGACAGAATTCTACGTCGATTTGGTTTTTGTGAAGCTTTCATACATTTGATTATGGGTAGTTTGCGTGCAAGTTGGTTTTCAATTATGCTAAATGGAAGCCCTGTTGGGTTTTTCCAGGCGTCTCGGGGTGTGAAGCAGGGAGATCCGCTCTCTCCATATTTATTCATTCTTGTCTCTGAAGCTTTATCCAAGGGTTTGAATGCTTTTGTCCAAGCTGGCAGAATTTAACCATATGGCCTTCCAAGAGGCGCTCTTGCAGTAAATCACTTAGCATATGCTGATGATATGATATTCTTCCTTCGTGGCGACAAACGCTCAATGGAGCAATTTATGCTATTGATAGAGGATTACGAGCTTGCAACTGGCCAGAAGGTTAATAGATCTAAAAGTTGTTTTATTCGATCTGAAGGATTAACCTCTCCAAGGGTGGAACTCTCTCGAACTATTCTACAAATGGTGTTGAGTTGTTTGCCTATACTATATCTTGGATCTCCTCTTTTTCGGGGACGGAAAACAGAACAAATTTTTAGATTCATGGTAGAGCGCGTGGAGGCAAAACTCGGCAATTGAAAACACAAATTACTCTCGCCTGGAGGTCGTCTCATCTTGATAAAACATGTTCTCTCATCTTTGCCGTTGCATATCATGTCGGCAATCGTCCCTCCTAAATCTGTGTTGGGCCAAATAGAACGACTTTTTCAACGGTTTTTTTGGGGCAGCACCACTGACATCTCCAAACGACATTGGCGAACTTGGGAGAGAATATCAATGCCGGTGACTGAAAACGGCTTAGGCTTCCGGAAATTAGAAGATGTGATTAAAGCTTACACGATCAAATTGTGGTGGCAGTTTAAAAATGGAGTTGGTAATTGGGCCTGATTTATCTCCTCTTTGTCTACCTCCTGCAAGCTGAAAACTAGCTGGCGAAGGCTTATGTCTGTTGATAGGCTTGTCGGTAATCAAGTGCATCTTTGCATCCAGAATGGCTCCTCGAACTTTTGGGATGATAACTGGTCTGGCTTGGGGCCTTTTCGGCATATGGATGATGAGCACCAATTCCCTCTTCCTTCATTAATAGTTGCTGATTTCATCCGAAATAAAGATTACTGTTTACCTCTCATTACAAATCATCTGACCGATGCCCAATTTCAGGAGTTGAATGCTTTACCTTCGGTTTTGATAGATTCTCCAGATCGTGTGTTTTGGAAGCTTACGTCTACAGGTTTGTTTTCACTGGCAACCGCAGATGATTTTGTTCGGTTTCATGCCCCCATTTCTTCTGTCACAAAATTTCTTTGGTCCAAGTTGTTACCTACGAAAATCTCAATATTTGTTTGGAAATTTTGGAATTCACTTCTGCCTCTCCCTGATTTCTTGGTTGGTATTGGTTTTGCCTTGAATCCTACTATCTGTTGCTTTTGCCTTGAATCCTACTATCTGTTGCTTTTGCCGGTCAAGTTCTGAGAATTGTGACCACTCCTTCTATTATTGTCCTGTGGTGTTGGAAATTTGGGATTATTTTGCTTCTTTGCTGGAAATAATTATCCCACGTTTCCATGGTTTATGGCCGATGTTTATATATTGGTGCCGTTTGGGAAGCTCTACATCTCTTCGTCAGACGCTAATCTCAATATTACCTTCAATTGTCCTGTGGGAGATTTGGAAATCCAGGAATAATTTTGTTTTCGACAACATAAGACCTGACAAGCTGATTATTATCAATGCTGTGCATTGACACATAACCGGGATTTTGTTGGCTCACCGTCCGATGCTGAGAAATTTCCATAATCGTCTTTTTGTTGAACGCAAATTCAACTGTTCAATACGGCAACCGAGGAAGCAACAGATTCACACGGTTAGTTGGAGACCCCCTGACTCTGATGTTATGGTTTTGAATACAGACGGTTCATCGCTTGGTAACCCAGGACAGTCGGGTTGGGGTTTTATTGTAAGATTTTCGACAAGATTCCTCTTATACGCTGAGGCTTCTTATGCGGGAATATCGAGCAGCATGAAGATGGAATTGGAGGCTATTATTAACGGTTTGAGATTTTGCAATGCTTGTGGTTTCACTAGAACACAAATTCAAACAGATAACTCGGTTATAGCGGCTTTATTAAATAGGAATGGAGGCTGGCCATGGAAATTTTACACTGACTTTGAAATTATCAAGGATATGATGACTGCTTCTTCTTCTTCGATCTCACATGTTTATCGCGAGGTAAATATTGTTGCCGATTATTTGTCCAGGATTGGCTCATCTGGGGTTTCGACTCATTTTCGCCACGAGACAGACTTGCCATTGATTGTGCGTGGAACTTTGGTCTTAGAACGATATGCCACTCCCTACATCCTTCTTACATGATTTTTTTCTACTTATTTAATACTTGTACTTGGCCTAAATCTGTGGAGGTTTTCTTGCCGGTTTCTTTCCTCCACAGCGCCATAGCAAACCGAGCAATAGGATGCCGATCCCATTTCTCGCTATTAATAAAATGGTTTTAATTTTGGCCAAAAAAATAGTAATTCAAGAATTCAACTAATTGTCTTTAGTGAGATGATATTTAGTTAATAAGCTGAAATTAATTTTAATAAGATTAAATTAATTCCGGACTTGTTGGAGCTTTAATTATATAAGTCTAATTAGATTCTCCATTTGGCTTATAAGAAAGTTATCAAGCAAAGTAGAAAATATAAATAGAGATTTTAAAGCCTATGATTGAATGTTGGGCTTACTTTAATTAATTGTTAATTATAAGCCCATATGAACATTTAAAAATGGGCTAGGCTATGGTTTAATTTGATTAATTAAATTAAAACAAAGTTATTAAAGATAAATGGAGGAAGAATTTCAGTTTTAATGGGCTAAATATGCAACTGCACATTTAGCATTGGTTTGCTACATTTAAGATGCTTTTTTAAACATGCTTTATCATCATTAAATGGAGTAATAACCTTATCATTAAATGGTTTAATGGTGGCCTTTTAATGATAACATGTAACCTATTAGCATTCATTGGATTAAAGAAGAAAGAGGTATATTTGATGGATCATCTTCCTTCTTTCATCATAAAACTAAAATTGATATGTATTTTTAGGTTAATGGTCTTTTCATATAGCCATCTTAAAATAAATAAGAAGAGTTTCATTTATTGGCTTCTTTATAATTGATTAAGGAAGGAAGTGATGCGTAGGATGCACTTCACTTCTTCCTTTCGAGACTTAACCAGAATTGAGAGAAGAAAGGACAAGGTTGTTGAATTTTGTATCTCTCTCTCTCCTATCTTGCATGTGCGAGCCAAAAATTGCATGAGAAGTATTCATCATTAGCTTCTTTCTTCTAAGGAAAAATCTCTTCAATTTTTCTTCTCCTTTCCCACTAAAGGATCTTATTAATCAAGTTGTCCAAGAAGAACAAGTGGTATTCGGATTGGTCAAGAATACAATATCGAGAAGAGGAGACAATAATGAGAAGAGGATACATCACTTCGAAGAGGATACATTGCTGAGGATAGGATAGCACAGCGAGGAGAAATAGCTGTAGCGAAGGAGTCGGTAATAATTTTCATCTTGTGTTTATGTAAATTTTTATGTTTATACTGTATCATGTATGGCTATGCATGTTGATTTTGTTATATCGCTTCTGCTACAATTTTGATTTCTAAATTTTTTTGAAATCAACCGTTTTATCCAAATCATGCATGCTTTATTTTTACGATCTAACAAGCAGCCCTAACATGTTTAACTTCAATTGACTCGTTGATTTTGCCTTCAACTTGTTGATCTCTATCATATATTTTGAGACAATAACATGTCATATACATAAAGTAGAAAATAAATGAAGGATCCACTTGACAACCTTCTAAAACAAACACAACTATCATAGTTACTCCTAGAGTAACAAACTACTTCATAAAAACGTCAAAATGCTTGTAGCATTACTGAGGAGACTGTTTCAAACCATACAACAACTTATTCAATAAGCAAACATGATCTTCTTTTCCCTCAACCACGAAGCCCTTAGGTTGATATATATAAATCTTCTCTACTAGCTCACCATATAAAAATGGGATTTTGGTGTTAAGTTGTTCTAAATCTAAGTCATATATAGCAACTAGAGAAAATAAAGCACGAGTCGAAGAATGCTTTACTACAGGAGAAAAGACATCATTAAAGTAAACTCCAGTTACTTAACTGTAGCCTTTTGCAATAAGTCATGCCTTGTAGTTAGCACCATATGTTGTTGTAGATTCTTTCTTCTTATAGACCTGCTTGTAACCAACAATCATTTTCCTTTTTGGTGGTTACAGAAGATCTCAATTATGGATTTTATGAATTTATTCCATCTTCTCTTCCACCGCCACTAACCATTTTGGAAAGTCATCATAAGAGATAGTTTCTTCATATGTGGATAGCTCACTGACATCTTCTATCTCATTTGCTAATAATTGTGCAAAAAAAAATGTTTCAGTTAGTATTTTAGGTTTCTTGACATTCCTCTTTGGTTTTTCCTTAGCAATAGCGTGAGCTTCCCCTCGTACTGAACTTTAAGTGTAGCATCCCCACTACCATAAAGTACGAACCAGAGCACCCTGAGGACATTCTAGTACTTAACCATAACCTATGATAATGATGTGCTACGTTTAATCACAACATTCAGTTAACATTGCATCATCATTCTTTATTTTGTTATAAGACATCATAATGGAAAACACCATATTTTAAAAACCCAAATTTCTCTTTTCATTTCATAAAACCAAATATTTACATTGCCAGTTTTCAATAACGTTCGAATATGAACATCATCACATCCTAATGCAAAATACACTACCTGAAATAGGAAATACACAAAATGATCTTTCTAATCTTCCAATCTCAGCTGATCGACCTTTGAGCCATTTCTTCTTTTTCCCTAAAAGTATATGTAACATCCCATCACGGATGGGAAGGGTAAAATGGTAATTTGGAATAGGTTACGAGTATGTAAACGTATCTTATCATGGTCATGCCTAATATGGCCTCCATATATGTATAACATGAAATTTTTGTACATGCACATGATTGTACATGCATTCCTGACCGTTCCCGGCATATGTGTTTATTGTATAAAATATGTTATTTGTGCATAAAAAATTGAATTGGAACTAATGTTGGTGTGTTTTACATTTATGTGGAATTTTAGGAATTTTTCTAGAATTTTTCGGGAACAATGTCCGGATTGGAAAAATTGCCAAATGGCAGACTCACTGATTTCCGGTATTGAAAATTACTGTCCAATAACATTGAGATATGATTTTAGAATTTGTAACTCTGAACCATTGGGATTTGGAGTAGAAATTGAATTAAAATTGGAAAGAGACCCGAAAAGTGTGTAAAAGCAGGACAAGTGGCAAGTGACACTTGTCACTTGCCCACTTAAACTTGTAACACCCCACTGCCGCATGACCCAAACCCGACATCGTAGGTGATATCCGAGTCTGTGCCCCGCGAGGATGGCGTGCTACATCACTCAGTCAAAACTCAGTATAATTTTTTTTTCATTAACACATACACACACACGTTATAATTTATGCGGAAAACAATTTACATAAACAATTCAATGGCCTCGGGGCCCTTTTCATAAATACAATATCATTAATAAAAAAATTCAGAAAATAAAATATACTAATGCAGACACGAACTGATCCCGACCCCTTCTTTACTTCATTAACCAGCAGATGTCATACGCCCGTTGTCTAACGGGGTATTCTTCTGAGTCATGAAAAATAATTGCAAATTTTGGGTGAGTTTTGCGAACTCAGTGAGAAACCATCATCTTTGGTTCACTCAATTCTTGCAACACAACGTTCCATATCATATATATTCACATTGTTGCGTATTTAATCATCACATTGCACAATTTCACTTGAACATAGACCATTTATACATTTCACACGGTTAGACATACATAACCAATTAAATTCATAAACAACCATAATTCACATTCAGAAATACCACAGAAGCATAAGGCAATTAACCTTTCGCTCAATCAAAGAAACTAAAATCAGATACATATGACATGCGCATGTGACACATTTCTATTTTATTTCGGTGTTGTGACCGAGTGCCTAAACTGTCCTAATAAGGGCACATTAATCGTTGATCCAGAGGCTCTGAAATTGTCCCAAAAAAGGCACATTAATCGGCGTATTAATCGGTCCCAATATGGGCGTATTAATCGGTGAGCCTGTGGCTCTGAATCAATGTTGGGACCCGATCCGGAAACCGGATCCCAATCGAAAAACGGAAATGAATACAAAACACGAAGTGCCGAAGCAAAGCGAAGTTGAATACGAATACGAACCAATATGAATTGAATCAAAGCAAGGAAATGAAACATAAGGCGAAATGAAATCAAATACGAATCAATTGTCAAATTGGATAAATCGAATCCGAAGGCGAATCGAATAACACAAAGCGGAAGCAAATCGAAAAGAAGCAAATCGAAAAGAAGCAAACTTTGGATCAAAACGAATCGAAATCAATTTCCGATACGTAACAAAAACGAAGCCAACATCCGTGAACAAATATTTTAGGAATCACTGTCGCGTTGCGTTGGAAACCCTAAGACTGATCCAATCCGAAACCGGTATAATTTTTTTTCTTTTTCTTTTCTTTCTTTTTCGTTTCTTCCACCTTCCTTAATCAATTTCTCAATTCATAATCATTTTCTTATGCACTCAAATAAATCTCAATTCTCATTCTTACACCCATTTCACCAAAATTTTGGCAAGATAACGATCGCCTTCTATTAAACCAAAACACGCAAAGTGTTCAAAATACACTTCTATATTTCTCACAATATAACCAGTATCATCGGACTCCCCGTCCGGAATCCAACACAACAAACGCAATCCTATATCTACATGTCCATATCCAACACACATTATACAAATCCAATTCCTATTAATTCCTCAATTCAATTTATAAACCATAATCATTATACATAAGGTCATAATCCAAATCTTTATACAAAATTCATGAATCAAATCAATCCAAACCCAATAATCAATCATCTCTATATTCAGATCCCATTCATAACTTAAATCAATACACATGTCCAGAATTCATAATACAATCCTATAATAATACTTGTAATACAATAATTGACAAAACCAGTCTTATACAAACCGATACCAAAATCCCATTTTTCATAAAATACAAACGATACAAAATCGAATAACACATCTTGACATTCTTTCATCCGATCTCCCGCTTGAAAACCTGGAGATGGGGATGAAAGGGGGGTGAGCACAAAGCTCGTGGATAATATGCTTATAAAACGAATAGATAAGCAAAACCCTTGAAATCTTTTTCCTTCTCTGATCTTAAAAAAACATTTCTTTGAAATCCGTAAAGCACGTTTTTAAAAGTTCTTTTCTTGCTGTAATCAAACTCGCAGTTTGTAAAACGTATGATTCTTAGGCTTTCAGCCATAAATCCATATATTACAAAACATGAATGCATAAACTTGACAATTTATAGATGCAATGTCATATCACATATGCAATGCACACAAATGGCTCGAGAGTTTCGTAAACACGACGGATAAACCGAAGTTTATATCGTAAACACAACGAGTCCGATTTCGAATCTCGTCTGCCCACAAACAGGCAGCCAGGATAAGGCTAGACGTCGACGTGCACGTGACTAACACAACGTTCCTCTCTCGTCCACACAAAAGCACATATCATGCTCAAAATCATTTATCGCATGA
The DNA here is from genome assembly GCA_029891385.1 of Erythroxylum novogranatense. Taxonomy (NCBI): domain Eukaryota; kingdom Viridiplantae; phylum Streptophyta; class Magnoliopsida; order Malpighiales; family Erythroxylaceae; genus Erythroxylum; species Erythroxylum novogranatense. Next base: position 10,216,662 of record CM057235.1, on the reverse strand, counting down.
TCTTTTCCGAATATACGAAATGCCATGTAATCTTTCGAGGCATAACACAATGTATGTTGCAATTCATCCAAAGTCCATGTATTGAATCAAAAATGATTTTTCAAATCATTCATACAATGATACAACATTTATGATGCAACTGAAATCAGAAAAATCACTTTATTTAAAAAAAGCAGTAGTGGCTTATAAATTCAAATTATAAACACATTACCCACCTCGAATCGATGCTAGAAACTTGTTCCTCGCTCCAATTTGTCCATTGATTCCTTCTTTCTTCCAATTTAACTTTACCTAAAGCAATTTCACCCAAATTCAATATCATAATTAACTTAATCCTCAAATTAAACTTAGAAACACTAATCCCTCATATATTCAAGCTTTCTAAATCACAAATTTCCAAAATCCCCAAATTCTAAAATTTGGCATAAACCCTAATTAATTTCCACCCAAAATTAAACCCATAATACTTAGAAATCAACAAAATTAACTTCATACTTCACAAACCCATTTCATTTTCCGTGATTCTAAACCACAACTTCAAGAGAAACTCAAATCTTAAAAATTGCTCTCAATTCATTTCTCCTCCATTTTCAGATTTTCTTGGTTCAAGATGAAGCTCTCTTCATCCTCCACCTTTTTCTCTCTTGGAATGACATTGAAATCTCTCTTCAAGTGGTAGAAAAATCGAGCCCTAGCTCTCTTTCTTTTCTTTCTCCTTCTCCACCACCGAATGCTTCTCTCTTCTCCTTTCTCTTCTTATTTCTTTCCTTCTTTTCTCTTAAGTGTCGTGGGTTGCCTCTTCAAATGACAACCCACTTGCTTTTATAGTGTCATGTCATTAAATGGATTAAAATTGACCCATTTGCCCTTACTCATAAGCCTAAAACTTAACTCTTTAAGTAAAATTCCAAAATTGCCCCTTCCTTTTTGCCTTAAAAACTTTAGAGAAATGTCCCTCTATGTCCTACGAATCCATCGCTTCAAGAATCAGATCGTTTGGAACTCTATAACTCAAGATATCTCCAAAATACTGAAGTTTGTTCTTCAAACCTGAGGTTGAACACTACACCTAACTTCCGACCTGAATTTGAAAGTCTTGGAGGCTAAATTATAGCTCAGCTCCTTCATAACATTTGAAGCCCCATGTCTCTATTTTAATTAGCAACAAGAATCAACTCAATCCGAGCTCTAGTGATCGAGATATATCAAAAATACTCAACCCTGTTCAGCCACTACAACACCAGGACTGAACACTACTCTGAACTTCCGACCTGTATTTGGAAGCCTTAGAGGCCAAATTATAGCTCGGCTCCTTCATAAAATTTGTAGCCCCATGTCTCTATTTTAATTATCAATAAGAATCAACTCAATCCGAGCTCTATCGATCGAGATATCTCCAAAATACTGAACAATTTTTAGCCATTACAACACCAAGACTGAACACTACACTGAACTTCCAACCTATATTTAAAAGTCTTAGAGGCTAAATTATAGTTCGGATCCTTCATAACATTTGTAGCCCCATCTCTCTAGTTTAATTTGCAAAAAGAATCAGATTGATCGGATGTCGGAAGAAGAAGTTATGGCCAAAAGAGTGAAGGGAGGTCAGAGTTTAACCAGAAAATCAAAGTTCGGCCAGAACGAAGATCGGTCGGCCAACAGAGGTCGGTCGGTCAACAAAGGTCGGCCAGCAGAGGTCGGCCAACAGTGGTCGAGGTCGGTCGGCACCCAATTCGACCTTCAAACTTCCAAATCTCATAACTTTTGACTCCGAGCTCCAAATTGGACAAACTTGGTACCATTGGAAAGATAAAAAAGAGATCTACAATTTTTAAGAAGGACTCACAAACAAGCTCGGTGTTTAAAGGGGTCAAAAATGAGCTTGAAGATAACCTATCGATAATCTCCTCAAAACTTTACACAACACCTCAACTTGAAAACATCATAACTTTTGAACCAGAACTCCAAATTTGACAAACTTAGTGTCTATAGAAAGGTAAAAGAACCCTCTGCAACTTTAATTAGGCCTTAAACATCAGATTGACCTCTAAATGGGTCAAAAAATCCACATAATGTGACTGGTCGATCAGTTTCACACAAAACAACATCAACACTTCTAACAATCATAACTTTCTACTCCCTTGTCCAATATTTTCGTGCTTTTTATCAATGAAAAGATAAAAACAAGCTCTACAATGTTCATGAAGAACTCCAAAACAACTTCAACCTCTATCTAAGTCAATGTTTCAGTCAAAGTTTCTGCCCTGATAGCAATCACCTAAGCAATATCCAAATTTCACATTATCATATCTTTCAACCTCCACAACCAAGAATCGCATATTATACATCATTTTAAAACTATTTAAATTCTCTATAACTTTCATGTAGACCATTTACTCCAATTCAAACCACATCAGTATGGAAATCCCCTCAAAACACAACATATACAATCCTACACTTAGAGCATTTTCCAAAACCAAAGCAAAATACACTTAACTTTCAAAGATCATAACTTTCAATCCCGATATTGAAAAATAGCGTACTTTATGGCTACAAAAAGCTCTCAACATAAGCTACAATTTCATGAAGATCATTTCCTCAAATTCTACCTAAATCAAAAGTCAACTTTCAAATCAAACTTTCTATTTTCTTTAAAATATAACACTTTCACTAATTATTTCTTGCTTTTCAACTTCCATTTGAATTAACTAGTTCATTTTGAATTTCATAACTCATACTACTCTACTCAAATTTCAAAGTCATCAAAACCAATAAATTCTCTTTCTCATCAATTTCCTCAAGGTATAAAAAACTTCTATAACACAATTCATATCCGAAAATACTCATTGAATTCATTTTAATATTCCTAATTTCTACCGAAAGTTCGGGGTCCAACAATTCTCCCCCTCTTAAAAGAATTTTGCCCTCGAAATTCCTACTAAGACATTATCAAGTAACACAATCTCTTAACTAATTTCTTTCGCAAAGAGCTTAATCAATTACTTTTCTTATCTAATATCCTCATAATACATATTCTCAATCTCTTCATAATTTCTCACTTCTTGTATCAAATACCATCAATATCATATCATATCAATATTTATTAGCAGATTTACACAAGTCAATGGTCCAATTCTTAATAACCTTAATATGGACCAATACCATTCAATTTAATCCTTTTGAACTTCCATATATATATATCTATATCTCCATCATTCAACTCATCTTTCACGTATCCTATATTACATCTCACATATATATATCCGAAAGGAATTCATCCAAATTCATCGTGAAATTCGAACCTTAATCTCCATTATCACATTCTTTTATCATCAATCATGCTTTCGACACCCTAAGCAGAACATTCTTATACTCCAAATACATGTTAGGTCATTCACATCAGTATCACCTTCTCACTAATTCAATCATATCCATTCACTAACTTTTATCAATTGCTCATATAAGCCATTTACACACATACGCCTAAGTAAGATCCTATTACTGGGCTCTGATACCACAAATGTTGGGACCCGATCCGGAAACCAGATCCCAATCGAAAAACGGAAATGAATACGAAACACGAAGTGCGGAAGAAAAACAAAGTCGAATGCGAATACGAACCAATATGAATCGAATCAAAGCAAGGAAACGAAACATAAGGCGAAATCAAATCAGATACGAATCAATTGTCAAATCGGATAAATCGAATCCGAAGGCGAATCGAATAACACAAAGCAGAAGCAAATCGAAAAGAAGCAAACTTCGGATCAAAACAAATCGAAATCAATTTCTGATACGTAACAAAAACGAAGCCGACATCCGTGAACAAATATTTTAGGAATCACTGTCGCGTTGCATTGCAAACCCTAAGACTGATCCAATCCGAAATCGGTATAAAATTTTTTTTCTTCTTTTTCTTTTCTTTTTTTTTCGTTTCTTCCACCTTCCTTAATCAATTTCTCAATTCATAATCATTTTCTTATGCACTCAAATAAATCTCAATTCTCATTCTTATACCCATTTCACCAAAATTTTGGCAGCATAACGACTGCCTTCTATTAAACCCAAAACCTGCAAAGTGTTCAAAATACACTTCTATATTTCTCACAATATAACCAGTATCATCGGACTCCCAGTCCGGAATACAACACAAAAAATGCAATCCTATATCTACATGTCCATATCCAACACACATTATACAAATCCAATTCCTATTAATTCCTTAATTCAATTTACAAACCATAATCATTATACATAAGGTCATAATCCAAATCTTTATACAAAATTCATGAATCAAATCAATCCAAACCTAATAATCAATTATCTCTATATTCAGATCCCATTCATAACTTAAATCAATACACATGTCCAGAATTCATAATACAATCCCATAATAATACTTGTAATACAATAATTGACAAAACCAGTCTTATACAAACCGATACCAAAATCTCATTTTTCATAAAATACAAACGATACAAAATCGAATAACACATCTTGACATTCTTTCATCCGATCTCCCGCTTGAAAACCTGGAGATGGGGATGAAAGGGGGTTGAACACAAAGGTCGTGGATAATATGCTTATAAAACTAATAGATAAGCAAAACCCTTGAAATCTTTTTCCTTCTCTGGTCTTAGAAAAACATTTCTTTGAAATCCGTAAAGCACGTTTTTAAAAGTTCTTTTCTTGCTGTAGTCAAACTCGCAGTTTGTAAAACGTATGATTCTTAGGCTTTCAGCCATAAATCCATAGATTACAAAACATGAATGCATAAACTTGACAATTTATAGATGCAATGTCATATCACATATGCAATGCACACAAATGGCTCGAGAGTTTCGTAAACACGAAGGATAAACCGAAGTTTATACTGTAAACACAAGGAGTCCGATTTCGGATCTCGTATGCCCACAAGCAGGCAGCCGGGATAAGGCTAGACGTCGACGTGCACGTGACTAACACAACGTTCCTCTCTCGCCCACACAAAAGCACATATCATGCTCAAAATCATTTATCGCATGATCTTTTCCGAATATACAAAATGTCATGTAATCTTTCGAGGCATTACACAATGTATGTTGCAATTCATCCAAAGTCCATATATTGAATCAAAAATGATTTTTCAAATCATTCATACAATGATGCAACATTTATGATGCAATTGAAATCAGAAAAATCTCTTTATTTAAAGAAAGCATTAGTGGCTTATAAATTCAAATTATAAACACATTACCCACCTCGAATCGATGCTAGAAACTTGTTCCTCGCTCCAATTTGTCCATTGATTCCTTATTTCTTCCAATTTAACTTTACCTAAAGCAATTTCACCCAAATTCAATATCATAATTAACTTAATCCTCAAATTGAACTTAGAAACACTAATCCCTCATATATTCAAGCTTTCTAAATAACAAATTTCTAAAATACCCAAATTCTAAAATTTGGCATAAACCCTAATTAATTTCCACCCAAAATTAAACCCATAATACTTAGCAATCAACAAAATTAACTTCATACTTCACAAACCCATTCCATTTTCCATGATTCTAAACCACAACTTCAAGAGAAACTCAAATCTTAAAAATTGCTCTTACCTCATTTCTCCTCCATTTTTGGATTTTCTTGGTTTAAGATGAAGCTCTCTTCATCCTCCACCTTTTTCTCTCTTGGAATGACATTGAAATCTCTCTTCAAGTGGTAGAAAAATCGAGCCCCAGCTCTCTTTCTTTTCTTTCTCCTTCTCCACCACCGAATGCTTCTCTCTTCTCCTTTCTCTTCTTATTTCTTTCCTTCTTTTCTCTTAAGTGTCGTGGGTTGCCTCTTAAAATGACAGCCCACTTACTTTTATAGTGCCATGTCATTAAATGAATTAAAATTGACCCATTTGCCCTTACTCATAAGCCTAAAACTTAACTCTTTAAGTAAACTTCCAAAATTACCCCTTCCTTTTTGCCTTAAAAACTTTAGAGAAATTTCCCTCTATGTCTTACGAATCCATCGCTTCAAGACTCAGATCGTTTGGAGCTCTATAACTCAAGATATCTCCAAAATACTGAAGTTTGTTCTTCAGACCTGAGGTTGAACACTACACCTAACTTCCGACCTGAATTTGAAAGTCTTGGAGGCTAAATTATAGCTCAGCTCCTTCATAAACGTTGAAGCCCTATGTCTCTATTTTAATTAGAAACAAGAATCAACCCAATCCGAGCTCTAGTGATCGAGATATATCCAAAATACTGAACCCTGTTCAGCCACTACAACACCAGGACTGAACACTATACTGAACTTCCGACCTGTATTTGGAAGTCTTAGAGGCTTAATTATAGCTGGGCTCCTTCATAACATTTGTAGCCCTATGTCTCTATTTTAATTAACAACAAGAATCAACTCAATCCAAGCTCTAGTGTCCGAGATATATCCAAATTACTGAACACTGTTCAGCCACTACAAGACCGGGACTGAACACTATACTGAACTTCCGACCTACATTTGGAAGTCTTAGAGGCTAAATTATAGCTCGGCTCCTTCATAACATTTGTAGCTCCTTGTCTCTATTTGAACTTAAAAAAAGAATCAGATCGATCGGAGCTCTACCGATCGAGATATCTCCAAAATACTGAACACTGTTCAGCCATTACAACACCGAGACTGAACACTACACTGAACTTCCGACCTATATTTGGAAGTCTTAGAGGCTACATTATAGCTCGGTTCCTTCATAAAATTTGTATCCCCCTCTCTCTAGTTTAATTTTCAAAAATAATCAGATTGATCGAACGTCGGACGCAGAAGTTATGGCCAAAAGAGTGAAGGGAGGTCAGAGTTCGGCCAGAAAATCAAAGCTCGGCTAGAACGAAGATCGGTCGGCCAACAGAGGTCAGTCGGCCATCAGAGGTCGGCCGGCCAACAGAGGTCGGTCGGCCAACAGAGGTCGGCCAGCAAAGGTCGGCCCACAGAGGTCGGCCAACAGAGGTCGGCCAACAGAGGTCGGCCGGTACCCAATTCGACCTTCAAACTTCCAAATCTCATAACTTTTGACTCCGAGCTCCAAATTGGACAAACTTGGTACCGTTGGAAAGATAAAAGACAGATCTAAAATTTTCAAGAAGGACTCACAAACAAGATCGGTCTTTAAAGGGGTAAAAAATGAGCTCAAAGATAACCGATCGATAATCTCCTCAAAACTATACACAACACCTCAACTTGAAAACATCATAACTTTTGAACCAGAACTCCAAATTTGACAAACTTAGTGTCTATAGAAAGGTAAAAGAACCCTCTACAACTTTAATTAAGGCCTTAAACATCAGATTGACCTCTAAATGGGTCAAAAACCCCACATAAAGTGACTGGTCGATCAGTTTCACACTAAACAGCATCAACACTTCTAACAATCATAACTTTCTACTCCCTTGTCCAATATTTTCGTGCTTTATATCAATGAAAAGATAAAATTAAGCTCTACAATGTTCATGAAGAACTCTAAAACAACTTCAACCTCTATCTAAGTCAATGTTTCAATCAAAGTTTCTACCCTGATAGTAATCACCTAAACAATATCCAAATTTCATATTATCATATCTTTCAACCTCCACAACCAAGAATCGCATATTATACATCATTTTAAAGCTATTTAAATTCTCTATAACTTTCATGTAGACCATTTACTCCAATTCAAACCACATCAGTACGGAAATCGCCTCAAAATACAACATATACAATCCTACACTTAGAGCATTTTCCAAAACCAAAGCAAAATACACTTAACTTTCAAAGATCATAACTTTCAATCCCGATATCGAAAAATAGTGTACTTTATGGCTACGAAAAGCTCTCAAAATAAGCTACAATTTCATGAAGATCATTTCCTCAAATTATGCCTAAATCAAAATTCAACTTTCAAATCAAACTTTCTATTTTCTTCAAAATATAACACTTTCACTAATTATTTCTTGCTTCTCAACTTCCATTTAAATCAACTAGTTCATTTTGACTTTCATAACTCATACTACTCTACTCAAATTTTAAAGTCATCAAAACCAATAAATTCTCTTTCTCATCAATTTCCTCAAGGCATAAAAACTTCTATAACACAATTCATATCCGAAAACACTCATTGAATTCATTTTAATATTCCTAATTTTCACAAAAAGTTCGGGGTCCAACAATCAGTGTAGGGCTCGAGGCCCAATATAAACGTTGAGCTTATAGCTCTCGGTGACTGCTCTGGTCACAACTCTCATTAACTGATCATGCATTCATGTATGAAATGCATATATCCCAATTTAACAGTAAATGCAGCACAATTATCCACATGTTACAATTAGGCAGTAACTGTATCACAACCAATTTCCATATCACAATTTAACACATCACACTCGAACCCAAATTATTACAGTCAGACAATTATTTCACAACTATTCACAATATAATCACAATCACGATCTATCACATTGGAAACACGAAGGTCTCAAATTCTCAGACAAATAACACTTCTATGTCAAATTTTCCTAGTACATCGGGCACCTTCGGCCCGGAATCAATCATAAACAAACACAAAGCCCTCCATTATTCTCCACAATGTTATAGTGTAAAATTATAAACAATCAATAATCGAGAAACCATCTTGGTTACTCACCAAATAGCTTCCGAGCTAATGCCCGGAAGTCTCAGCAACGTCCGTGGGATGACGTTCCAACTGTGCCTCTATAACATTCAAAATAGTGACACATTATCAAATGTATATTCAAAAGTAGCAAACAATGCACATGGAACAATTAAAACGTGTATAATGCATGTTCATGACATTCCCGACACTATTACATAATTTTCCATCACCAAATTTTCCTCTATAAATTAGAAACCCATAGACATAAAAATCACTCAATTCGGACCTCTATAGGTCTAATTATAAATAAAATACGAGTCAGAAAAATCATTTTTCGATCCTCTCACTTTGACATAATCGGTCTACGTCAATTTCAGCTCTAAAAATTCCCAATTTTACAAATAAATGAAATTAAATATTAGACGAATCCGATGTCTCAAGAATAAGGTCAATCAAACGTCAGACAAAAAAGTAATTGACAAATAAAGGATTTAGGACAAATTAATCATTAAAAAATAATTAAAAAATTAAATTATTACAAACGGCCCTCGCACTCAGTTGAGTGCGAGGGTGAGGCGTCGCTCTCACGAGGCGAGCGTCTGCCAATTTCAGTTTCTTTTTTTTTTTTCTTTTTTCAATTTCCTTCATTGGCTCAATGATAAGAGGCGTGCACTTAAAGTGCAACAAAACCTTGAGGTCTTGGGTTCGAGTCGTGGCTCACCCTTGACCAAAGAGGACAATACCTGGAGTGATAGCGGTAGAGGCCGGGATCTACATTAAAAAGGCGCATTTTTAATGTAGAGCCCGGCCTCTACCGCCATCACTTCAGGTATTGTCCTCTTTGGCACTTGTGTGAGTCACAAATCGAATACAAGACCTCAAGGTTTTGTTGCACTTTAAGTGCACGCCTCTTACCATTGAGCCAATGAAGGAAATTGGAAAATGAAAAAAAAAAGAAGAAACTAAAATTGGCATAGCTTGCATCACTAAACACATATAATTCCACATTCTTTCTCCTTCCATACCATATTCCATGATCAACCGAATACTTAACATATCTCAATACTCTCCTAGCATACAATGCATGATATCTTGATGGATTATGATTGAAAGCAGCCAACATATTAATAGCACAAGCAATATCGGGTCTAGATGCACTTAAATACATGAGTGATCCGATTATGCTCCTATAGTAAGTGTCATCGAAATTTTCACCCGGTTTGGTTGCTTCCAACTTCAATTGATGCTCCATAGGTGTTGTCATGCCACTGCTATCCTTCAGCCCAAATTTATCAAACAAATCCTTAGCATACTTTCTTTGATGAATAAAGATGCCATCATCCCTTTGTTGAATCTCCAATCCCAAAAAATAGCTCATCTCTCCCAAATCAGTCATTTGAAATTCAGATTGCATTAAGTCTTTGAATTCACTCACAAGCTTATCTTCAGTACCTATAATCATCAAATCATCAACATAGAGTGAGCAAATCAGTTTACCTTCGGTATAGGTCTTGACGTAAAATGTTGCTTCACTTTTGCTCCTCTCAAAGTCATTTTGCACCAAATACTTGTTGATTCTTGAGTACCAAGCTCTTGGAGCTTGCTTCAACCCATACAAGGCCTTCACTAGCTTGTATACCTTCTGCTCTTCACCATCTTTCACATAGCCATCTGGTTGTTTCAAGTAAACATCTTCATTTAGCATCCCATTCAAGAAAGCACTCTTGACATCCATTTGATGCACTTTCCACCCATTATTTGCATCTAGTGCCAATAACATCCTCACTGTGTCTAATCTTGCAACTGGAGCATAAGTTTTAGTGTAATCCACTCCATACTCTTGCTTGTATCCCCTCACAACTAGCCTTGCTTTGTGTTTGTTGATTGTGCCATCCGGATTCAGCTTCTCCTTGTATATCCACTTCGAATCAACCACTTTTGTTTCAGCTGAAGGTAAATCCACTAGTAGCAAAGCCCCATTCTCCTCTATTGCTTTGATTTCTTCATCCATAGCTCTCCTCCATACTTTATGCTTGATTGCCTGCTTATATGTCTTCGGTTCTGATTCAATATTTAAAGTAGAATCAATAATGGTTAATGCTTCATTTGGTTCTTCATCATCGGCTTCCCTGTACCTGAAATAAAAAATAGGGTTAGTGTCTCTATAAATTGATGCCAAGTCCCTTGTCTTGTGTGCACTATTAGATCTTGATGATCCTCCACTTCCAGGACTTGAAACATTCTCCTCCTGACTTCCATTGCTGTCATTTTCATCTGAATTTGATGCATCCAAGTGAGGTGTCTCCTCCTGAGTTCCATCATCTCCAAGGTTCTGATCATCATCTGCATTTTCTCTTGTTAGTTCACCTTCATTTGGATTAGCCAATAGAAATTCAATACCAATAGTCCCTGATCTGCCATCAATTAGCTCATCCCACTTCCATGCCTCATTTTCATCAAATTTTACATCTCTAGTTATCAAAATTTTCTCAGTTTTTGGATTGTATATACGATAGCCTTTTGATTCTCCACTATAGCCCATCATCACCCCCTTGATTGCCTTCTCATCTAACTTGGTTCTTTTAGCTTCAGGGATGTGTACATAAGCTATACATCTGAAGAATCTCAAGTGCTGCACCTTTGGTTTAACTCCAAACCAAACTTCAAATGGAGTCTTCCCATCCAATGCTCTAGTCTTCAATCGGTTCTGTATGTAAACTGCTGCATAACATGCTTCAGTCCAAAACTTCCTTGGCACTTTCATTCCAATCATCATTGATCTAGCCATCTCCATTATGCTTCTATTCTTTCTCTCCGAAACACCATTCTGTTGTGGTGAATAAGCAACAGAAAGTTGATGGTATATCCCTTCATTTTCAAGGTATTTCTTCAGCTCATTTGAAACATATTCACCTCCCCTATCACTTCTCAAACATCTCACCTTATGTCCACATTGACTTTCAGCTTCAGCTCTCCACATTTTAAACAATCCGAAAACTTGGTCTTTGGTTTTCATGAAGTAGATCCATGAATATCTTGTTGCATCATTAATAAATTCAACATAATACTTGCTTCCTCCTGCTGAAATAGTTTTCATTGGACCACACACATCAGTGTGCACCAATTGGAGCCTTTCGGTTGCTCTCCAATCACTTGATGGATAAGGCAAAACATGACTCTTCCCCTTTGCACATGCCTCACATACTGATTTTAACTTACTGCTCAATGGAGGTATACTAAGAACCAATCCTTTCTTTTGCATCTCAATAACATAATCTAAATTTGCATGCCCATACCTTTGATGCCATAGTTGTGTTACTTTTGTTAAGGAGAGAGTTGCAATTGCTCCATCCACTTCTTGCATCTTTAACTTGAAAATTTTATTCACCATTGGAACCTTATGCACTAACTCACTTTTTTCATTAAAAATCCTGCACATTCCATCTTCAAAATACACCTTATATCTACTTTCCAGCAGCTGTCCCACATTGATCAAGTTTTGATCTAGTTCAGGGATAAAATACACTTCATCAAGGATTGTACTTCCTGCTCTAGTTTCCAATTTCACAGACCCCTTCCATGTAACCGGAAAAACTTCACCATTTCCTATCCTAACCACAGCATTAACTCCTTCGTTTTTGCTCACAAATCCCTCCTTCTTCTTTGTCATGTGGTTGGAGCAACCACTATCTATCAACCACTCACATTCCTTCTCCTTTTTCACCTCAGAAATGCACACATTATCAGCAGCTGCCATTTTCAAATCTTGGCAAGTTTCAGCTTACGTTACAAACACATTCTCTTCGGTTATGGCTTGGTTTGATTGGTTTTTGGTCTGTGAAGATTCTGGTTGAATGCTTGACATGTTTGAGGAGTGGTTTTGAGGATTTATGAGTGTTTGTGGTTGTGAGTATGGAACAGAATCTGTTATTGGGTTTGTGCTTTGGAAATGCTGGTTTGATGGACTTGGTAGATTTGCTTGCATGTTTTGGTGAGTTTGTTGCATTGAACTAGATTGAGGTAGGCTTGGTTGAGGGTAATACGCATATGATTGTGAATTTTAAGAGGGTTGAGGCATTTGAGGTTGATATATAGGCTGTTGAGGAATTGGAAATGAGGTTATGCAGGACTGAGATGATTGATGAGTTTCTGGTTTTGTAATGAAATGAGCTTGATGCATTTGAGGTTCAGAAACTTGTTGGTAAGATTGTAGTTGGTATGGTATCATGTTTGGTGAGGCATTGGTTCTTTGGAGAGGATGTATGGGTGGTGGCTTGCCAAAGAGTGAGCTTTGGGGGTTTTGATGCTCCTTTATCAATTTTCATAACAAACCCTTCTTGTATGTCCCCTTTTCCTGCAAAAAATACACTAAATATTGTCATTCCAAAAACAATCCTCAGCTGCATGATTATTCCTCCCACAAAATCTACAATTAGCAAACATTCTCATTCTACTCATCCTTGCTCCTCCTTGCATTCGGGTATCTTTATTGCTAGGATATTGGTTTGGATTTTGGATGTTTTGGTAGGGCATTGGTGAGGCATATTTTGTTTTAGGGTAGGATTGATTCGGATAAGAATGGTTTTGTGTGTAGGTAAGAATTTGATGTGGTGTTTGATGGTTATAAGGCTGATTTGGTGGATGGCTTTGTGCTTGTACTGGTTTTGAGTTAAAGGAACTGATCTGATTTTGTGTGTAGCTTGGAGGATTTTCAGGTGTTCTAAACCTTTTAGCCTTCAAAGCAAACACTTCCCCTTCTCTTCTATGGCCATGTCTTTCTTCATGCATCTCCAAAACATTGAAGACTTGCTCCAAAGTTACTGATTCAGGGTCATTGGTGAATTGCCACTCTACGGGTGCTACACTTGCTTCAAATCTCAATGGCAACCTACTCAGAAACTTATACACTAACCTTTCTGTGCTAGTGCTCTCCCCAAACTCCTTTAGTTGCTGCACCAAACTCAGAAATCGACCCTTTGCTGTAGCGACATTTTCCTCATCCTTCATAGCAAAGTTTTCAAAACTCCTCAAAACTGTTTGCTTCTTTAGCCTCAATGTTTGAGCTGATCCAACATACTCCACCTTGAGAGTATCCCATAGTTCTTTGGCACTCCTACAACCTGCATTTCTTAGCAAAATAGACTTACTTACCACTAACCTCAAGAACACCAAGGCTCGGAAATCTCTATCCCTTTCTTGGTTCAGCCGTGTTTGGTCTGCTTGTGTCATGGCTCCATGTTCATCTTCCACTCCTTCAGTGATTACACTCCAGCACTCACTGATCATTAGATAATCTTCTACTCGAATCGCCCATGCTTTGTAGTTGTCTCCCATCAACACCGGAATATTTTCCTGCACATTTTGTAAGTTCATCATCGTCGGATTCATACCTGCCATTGTTCGGTTTCGTCCAGGCTAGGTGAACTGTGAAGCTCTGATATCACTCTTGAAAGTGCTCCCTTGAAGGATTGAAGAAGGCTCCTTCAGCTCACAACCTATCGAGCTTTAAATCTGCTGATGCAAATCGTCAAGCACTTGGTGTGCTCTGTTCACGTCTGCTCTCAACACAAGAAAAATACAACAATTTTTGTCTCCTCCTCTGTTCTTGACTTTGTAATCTGCGTGTATGAAATGTATCCAAAACAACAACTCTGATTGCTCACTGATTTTGTGAATGTATGGCAGATGATTTGGGTAAATAGAAAATAAATGTAGCTCTTCTATAGCATCCGAATAATGAACTTCAGTTATGAAAATTCTGTGTGTATGAAATCTACTATAGCTATTCACTCTCTAACTTGTGATTCTTTGAAGGGACTAAAATGATGAGGAAAGATGACTAACTGAACAAAAAACTGATTTGAGACTTGTAGAAAGATTGAATTTCGGTATTCACTCATAAGATTAACTCCAAGCTAGTATAAGGTTTTTTAATAAAACAAAACACTCACAAACTACGTCTTCAAAATATTGAACTTCTGAACTTGCTATTGAAACTAAAACAAATGCTCAACTTCTACAAAGAAAAATGAACACAACATGAAATCTGAAAAATGGTATTGCTTCTTTTGTATTGGTGAAGGTTTTTCTCTCTTTTTCCCTCATACATACGAAAGTGAAGAGAAAGTGGAGCTTTATAATTAGTTCATACATGTTCTGATACATTTTTGATTCTAAACTGAAAAATAAAGTCTTGGACTGATGAATAAAGCAGACTAGTACTACATTTCCTGATTTAGCAAGACAAAAAAGCAACTTCATTTGTCTTTTGCAAAATCTAGAACTAACATTTGTAAAAACAGAAAAAAAAAACAACAATTAATTCTTCTGCAATAGTTTGATTCTTCATCTTAAAAAGAATGACATACAAATCTGATTGTCAGTTCATGCATTTAATTAGCACTAAACTTGATTTTGCTAATTAAATCTCTTGAAATTTGCTTCAGCTTCCTGCTGGTTACTTCCTTCTGCGATTCTGGTTACTTCCTTCTGCAAGTAACTGACAAGTAACTAACTGGAATTCTCAACTTCTGCTGATTTTCCAACTCTGCACTTCTGGTTACTTCGTGCCTGGTTACTTCCTTCTAAATGACTAACTGGAATCCTCATCTTCTGTTGTGCACCTGATGAGCTTGCATCTGCATCTTTTCTTCCATGTGCTTCATTCATTTGATCTTTGGCTTCATTTGTTTGATCCATACATTGTTGAATTATGCTTAGGATCATCATGTTCAATCTCCACTTGCATTTAAACTCCTTCATCTTTCCCTTCAGCTTTCTTTTTCTTCCTAATCTTTATTGTCAATGCTAACTCCACTAATTTCAACACCTCAGGCTGCCCAAGACAACTCATCTCAACACTAGTTTCACACCCAACGAAATGGTGAGGTTGAATGAAAGAATAGGAGTCTTGTGGAGATGGCTAAAAGTATGATAAGGCTAAAGCTCTTCCAAAAACCTTCTACCCTTTTGGGTAGAAGTAATGAATACGACAACCAATATCCTTAACTGGAATCCACAGCAACTTTACAACACCAAGCTCCTTTTAAAGCTTGGCATAGGTGGAAGCCTAAAGTAACTCACTTTAAGGGTTTTGGTAGTCTTTCTTTTGTTCATATTCTTGCCCAAAAGAGAACAAAGCTTGATGAAAATGGTGCAAAATGTATTTTTGTGGGGTATAGTGCGGAAACTAAAGGCTATAGATTTTACAATCATACCACCAAGAAGTTACTAATCAGTCACGATTTAGTGTTTGATGAAAATAACTCTTGTACGCGGGACCACCTTTGAAGCAGGTCTACGTTTTAAGTTGAGAACCAAGTATGATGGTTGGGTCTTTATGAATGATTGCCTTTGAGATAGGTATTTGTCTTAGCTTGCAAACTTGAGAGTTTGTCTTACGAGTGCGATCACAAGTCTTCTATGTACGACTCCTTTTAAGGCAGATATGCATCTTATCTTGCAAGTTTGAGAGTTATCTTAGAAAAGCATAAATAAGAACTTTTTGTTTTCATAGACACAAAGTGAGGAGGTTACGTGAAAAATATCCAAACTTATTGATATTATGAGCATAGGCACATTCCATTCCTGGTACAACGTATATGCAGGTATGACAAATTATAAGTTTCAAGACTTGCCATGCACCCTGTTGATCTTGAATGTGCCAATCTAATTTGGTGATCGTTTGGCGTTGTTTTGATCTGAGATGTCTGTCCATCAAAGCATTATCCTTCTTTCATCTCTTGTTCTATTGTTCTTCTTGAGTTATAAAACCTAACTCTCTGTTGGTATCCATGTTTCTCACCGTTTTCGTATCCTTTCGTTCGTCTAGCGGATCCAACTCTGACTTCAGTTTCTAATCATTAGTTCTGGCGTAAAATATTTGACTCTCAAGCTTTGTATCTCATGAGTGGCTCTTCAAAGGCGAAGGGGTGAGCTACTGAGCTGAGATTCTTGGTGTTGTTTGATAGGCAAAAACCATAGTACTAGGGCTTATTAGGAAAGTATCATCCATAGTATAATTTAATTAAGAAACCACAAAATAAATTTAAAAAGTCAAGTCCATTCTAAACAAAATTATGGAATTTCATATAAACTAAACCACCTAAATATATTAATTTGACGCATGTTCAACTTAATTTATAACCAAAGTTAGTCATATTATGGAATTTTAAGAGTGTATAATAAAGATAACTTCGATATCGATTATGATTTCAACTTCAGTGCCAATTTGCTTCTATTTCTCTAGTTTAAAAATCCAACTAAAGTTTGGCACCAACCCCTAATAAGAAACCAACACCGATTATGTGCTATCACCAAACTCACTTGGCTAGTCCATTTTGTAAGCATTATCGTTGACTTTCTCTATGACTTAGGTCTATCTCCACTTGGTTACAGCTTAGGCTTGCGTTTACTCAAAACCTCTGTTTTCTTAAGTGTAACTAAACTTAATCTCTAGGTTTAATTGTCACTTCCCGTTGCTAGATTGATCAATCTATTATTGAGTTCACTTCTTATCATTCATCCTTGCATGCTCATGAAACTTCTTCACCAATCAGCTTTCTTTTTAACACCCAAGCTTTCCCCTAAAGGAATAGACACAAACAGAGAATATCCTATTACGTTGTAGATAGTCCTATTATAAGAAAACTCAATGAAAAGTAAAGTCTCTTCCAAGTTCTAAGATTCCTATTCACCATCTAAGTTTGATCATGGGTTTAAAGATGACAAGTTGTAAAGAACAACTTAGTTCTCAGCTTTTTCTGTGAAGTTTATATCCTATATAAAATAATAGTTCTAAGAGTGCCAAGCAATTTGATAATCTCTATGAAAAATGATTTAGTAAAGTAAGATGCATCATTGGTTTTATAACATATAACAAAATATGTCTTTTTAAAAAAATTATTCACCACTACAAAGTCCTATTCCTTGTCATTCCTTAACCTGGGTAAACCCAAAATAGAATACATCAAAAGATTTATACATGATTCACTAGATATAGGCAAAGCTAAGTATAATTCATAAGGTTTCGGCCTATATATAGCACATCTTTCACATACCCTTTCTACGTCTCCTCAATTGTGAATAAAATAAGTGTTAACTAAAAACCTCAAGAATATTTTAGCTTTAAAGTTTTCCTTAAGCTTGCCCGTATGATTCTCTCGTAAGTAACTCCCTTAAAAAACTATTAGAACACATATAATTGATTCTCTCTAAACAAATAGCCTATATGCTTATAAAATTTCTAAAAGTACAATACCACATGTTTTAAATATATTACCAAAGCTACGATCATCAATCTATAGATCTCTAAAATATGCACCAAATCATCAATTTAGTATGCAAATACTCAATAAAGCATATATCCAAGATAATCATTAACTATGTTTTCTTTACATTGCTTATACTTTATCATATAATAAAAGTCTCGTTATCCACTTAATACATCTCTTACTCAACTTAATTTATTTTGGATGTATTTCAATTACTAGTTATCCATATATATGTATCACAAACCCTTTGTTCTGTAAATAGTATTGCCAAGTCTTTAAGGCTCTTTGTAATTTTCAAAGGTAGTATGGTAAATTTTCAAAGGAAAACGAAGTTCGTAGAGCATAAGACAGGTAATTGAAGGTAACCTCACGGTAGAGGTAATGTCTTCTTTATTGCTATTATAATTTCACATTAGGAAGTTCAACAAGTTAAGAACATGGACGGGGAGGCTAGAGACTATATGTATCTTTCGATCACATTGATTAATTACAAGAGCAATATTATATAACAACTTAGGAGTTAATTAGTTAAACATCCAAGGGATTGACAACCAAATCCATGACAACACTGTTGAGAACATTCTTGGAAAAAGTTAAGCCACCTTCTTTTTCGTAGACGACTTCTAGCACACGAGCAAGGTTTATAATATTGTAGAGAACAGGCAACGGAATGTCTCTAGTGCTGGGTTTCAGAAGCTCTTCATTCATGTCCTTCCATAGACACATTATTTTGCTTTCGAGAAAATTGATTGCCTCTTGCTCCGACACGCCATGTTCATTCATATAGCATTCTACTGTTGATGCAACGTCTCCATGTTTTTGCTCAAACTGCATTCAATTTGAAGCTCAGCATCCAATAAACAAAGAATCACGTGAATGAATTTATTACAGCAAACAAGTTAAGAATATGTAAACTTAAGCTAACCTCATGAGTCTTAGTGTCATCTTGGATCCTGCAGACAACAGATGTAGCCTGAAGAATTTTAGGCATTGAGCGAAGCCAATCGAAGACTTGTTTAGTAGCCATTTCACCAAGTCCACATGTTGAAACAGTCACTCCCATTGGATACGCACAACTTATTGAGCCAACTAGTAGATATTCATCCAATTTTGGCACATAACCATCGTTGAACCATTTTGCTTCATCATTATATGCTTTTGTCAATTGCGCAACCTATGAATTCATGTCATATCCATATGATATTAGTATTTGGTATATATATAACTAATACATTTATTTAAAGAATCAAATTCAACAAAATTAATATTTGTTGATTTACCGCTTCTTTTGCACCAGCCACACAGTGAGCACTCTGTTCCTTGGTAGTTTCTTGCGCAATTTCATCATATAAGTCCAGCGTTGATTGAACAATAATGTGCATGTAGTGTGGGAGTTCTCCGCCCATGCTACTATCAGCTCTATTAAGTCATTTTCACAGTCAATTAACAATTCCTTGTTCACTTAATGTCACATCCATATGTTTTAATTAACAAACCTCTCAAATGCCTTAGTGAAGATCTCAAGTTCGTCAATTGTTCCGTGCACATCGTATGTGTCATCAACATATGCACATATGGCGTAGAATTGGGTTAAATATTTTCTAGCACGTGCATGTTGGGGTTCGGGAAATGATCCTATTGCAAAGAAGAAGCATTCGATCAATCTATCTCGACCATAAGATAACCTTGATGGCAAGTCCAAGTCTATCCACCACCTATGACGGTAGATTTAAAGACAAATTATTAACTTGGATTTAATGAAAAGCTATCATCACGACATACATAACTATTAATTATCACATTATACGGTTCATATATCAAGTATTACCTAGTCAAAATGTATAGTTCTTCTTGCCATAACTTTTGTAGGATACTGAAGTTTAATTTCCCCAATCTTAATATACAGTCTATGTGTCCTTCTTCCTTCTCGTAAATGAGCACGTAATCTAATGCTTCTTTGCATGGTACAGCTCTGTGTACAGGCCACCTTAAGGCATGACTCACTAGATCAAAAAGTGTAGACTTCAATTGATTCACTATGGATTTAAGATAGGGTTTGGTGAATTGGAGAGCTTCATCGAGTATGCTCTCTCCTTGGAAGCTAATATAAGAAGCTTCGTACAAACTTAACATGCCTCGTACGTCGCTCTTAAGACTCTCTCTAAATTTACCTTCTCCATCCTTAAACTTTTGGAATACATCTGCACAAAATAATATATAAACACATGAATCACCATTATTCATCAATATTGGATTATATATATATATATATATATGCTAATTACCAGTTGACACGTTATAGCGATTGTGTCTCAAAAGTCGAAATCCAAGGGCTACACTGCAAAGGTCGTCGTCATGGGAAGTTTTATGGTAGGTATTGTAGATGTGGTCCAAAACTCGAGTGATTTCACCTCGAAAATGATAAGATAGGTTTAAGCGCTGGATAGCATCTATCATGTGCAAAACTTGGGAGGGATTATCAACAACTTCTTTAAGTATCTTCCTTACTCCTTCCTTCAACGCTTCTTCTTCTTCCTTCCACTCTTTTATCATCTATTCAATGTCAAAATCATGTGTCAATTTTGTCTTCTTCCTTCCACTCTTTTATCATCTATTCAATGTCAAAATCATGTGTCAATTTTGTCATAAACGACGTAGACCTCAAAGATTAAACTTGTATAATAAAAATTTTAATATATAAAATATTGATTAACATTTTAAATATTTAATCTAAATATTTTATTTACAATACCTTTAATTAATTATACATATATATAATTATTTTTTCTTTTAATAATTTTATTGATATATAATCTACGATAATGTCGTAGATAATTAATTCAGATTATTTTCCTTACATATTACTTGGAAAACTATGTATCATTTCCTCTCGAAAACAAAATTAATTCGCTTACCTTCTCATTTGCAGACAATGAAACATTCTTGATGAAGAAATCACCCCACTGTGTAGAAGGAACATCTCTAGTACGTCGGACTGCAGCTTTTTGTGGTGAAGCTAGAACCACCGTAGCCATTCTCCACTGCTTTGATACTAAAATGAATGACACTAACTAGTTAAACTCTATTCTGATCGACTTTGACTTGCAACTAAAGCACCTCCTTTGGTGGTATTTATAGAAGAGAATAGGATGGAAGGTCTCTATGTTTTAGGCTTCAAATATTTGTTCCCATGAGAATCTGATGCAAACATGCTTAACATGAGCGATAGTTGGACGTGTATTACTTCGACTACTCTTCAAAGGAAGATGACTGATATAATATAGTAATTAATGTAGATAGAGGCTTTAATGTTATAAACTTCCAATTTTTTATTGAAAAAGCAAGATTCAAGTAATTGCGTAGGCTTGTGTTAGTAATAAAGTACTTCAACACCTTTTCAATTTTTTTTTAAAAAAAGAACCTTGTCAAAGAATAAAATAAAATACTTCAACAAAACTTTGATGTAGAGGAAAAAAAAAGTTATGTCAACTATACGACATGCATATTTTTAACAGCCAATATTTATTTGATCAAATGTCACACTTACCATAGAAAATAATAATCCATTTATATATTCAAATAAATTGTTTATATATTTTTATTTATTTGAGAATTATACTTTGACAATCAAGAAAGTTTTATTTTTCATTACTCGAACTTAGTTAAAACTTGTTATAAAACAAAGCCTTCAAATTTTATGAAAACCACAAACTGTGGATTTCATTTTCTGTTTTTTTTAATAATCTAGTTTAGTATCAATTAAATATATATTATTTGATATATTAATTATTTATAAGAGTTATGAATAATTTAATTTAATATCATATATTTAATTAATATAAAGTAATTATTAATAAAATTATAAATAATTTAATTTAATTTTAAAACAAAATTATGTAAAAATAATTAAATAATTATTAATATGTTTAATAAAATTTAAGATATCTTCAATTGTATAAATTTTGAAATAAAATTTGATTAAATAATTTAAAATTAAATTTATTTTTAAATGAAATCAAAATTTAAAATTATTTATTTAAAATAAGATAATTTTATTAATAAATATTATATAAGATATTAAAATAAATTTAGTTAATTAAAATAATTTATCTTTAATTTTTATTTAATACTTAATTATCATCAATAATAAAATATAACTATATTGATATTAACAACCATAAATAATTTTGTTTTTATCCCAAAGAAAACATAAATTACAAACTGAAAATAAAACTAAAACTACAAAATGAAACTAAACAGTCTTTGCGTAACATAGCGTATTTGATTTCAAAATTAGCATGTTAATTTTTTCAAAATCATTGAATCAAGTAATTCATATGATTCGTTTGATTTTGATAGAGTGGTTGATACATAATATTTGTTTAATCATTTAAGCTTTGAGTCCAATGACTTGTACACTCGGTTTCAAATTAGTAATAATAATAATGTTGAAATACTAAAGCATAGATATGATTAAATACATGGAATTAGATTGACCCACGTTTCTTTTTTTTCTTGTAGACAGCAAAAGCGTTTGATGCATCAGTGGCGTCTCTCAGAGTTTGGCTCCTCGTCTAATTTGAGTGGTAATAAATAAAAAAGCATGTCCTTTACCAATATATGCATATATACATTTTAATTAAAATGTCACTTCTCTTTTATAATTATGAAGAACATAGAACATGATTGTCAAAACATGTTCCACCTGAGACTCGAGGAAGGGAAACAAGACTAAGTCTAAGAACCAAAAGATTAAGATGTATTAATCTTGGCTTATGAGAAAACAGAAATGATTTATTTAGGGTTTTAGGTTGGAGGGCGCTAAATCTTAAACCCTAACTTACACCCTATAATCCTTATTAAGTCGTCCTATTTTCTCACGAATCAAAATTAATACAATTTAATGCTTTTTTTAAAAAATTATATTATATAAAAATAATTAAATTATTATTATTAAATTTAATTAAATTTAAAATATCTTCAAAATATATAAATTTCAAATAAAATTTGATAAAATAATTAAAATATCTTTAAATGTAATTTTAAACTATTTATTTAAAAATAAGATAATTTTATTAATAAATATTATATAAGAGATTAAAATAAATTTAATTAATTAAAATAATTTATCTTTAAGTTTTATTTAATATATAATTATTATCAATAATAAAAATATAACTATACTGATATTAACAACCATATAGATTTTTATTTTTAACCTAAAGAGAACAAAATTACAAACAGAAATAAAAATAAAAATTACAACAGAAAATAAAAATGAAGAGTAGCACACTTGACTTCAAATCAATGTTTGGACCCTTACCAACAAAAAAAGAGAAAAGTGGAAGCGTGAAAAATTGGCATGTTAATCATGTAATTCATATGATTTGTTTAATTTTGGAGTGATTAATACATAATATTTGTTTAATCGTTTAAATTTTGAGTCCAATGACTTGTATACTCGGTTTCAAATTAATAATAATAATAATGTTGAAAATGAAAAGTATGGACATTAAATTTGTAGAAGTCTATTTACTAAAGCATATATATGATTAAATACTCAGAATTAGATTGATCCACATTTCATTTTAGCTAGTAAATGTAATTATAATTTTAAATATGCATTTTGAATAATATTAAATGTATCATAATAATTATAAAATTAATATCAATTATAACAATTAAAGATGATTAATAGATGGTAAATTTTAACTATTTCGAAATTGGAGAACAATAAGTACTGTCTATCTAATTTTCATAACATATAATGCATAATAATTAGTGATATTTTATTTTATTTTAGTGAAAATTTCATTATATTTTTAATATTTTATTTAATCTAAGAGAAATAATTATTTACTTAAATTTTGCTCTTCTACAATTTGTCTATCATTAAATACTTTTACACAATGGAAAATTTCAAACTTTTAGAATTATCTTAATAACATAATATTTAATAATAAAATTTTATATTACTCTCAATTATATTTATTTTAAGTTTTATACAATTATATTGGATATACTTATAAGAAAATTTTATATGTAAATCAAACTTTTAACCTAAAAATTATTATAACAATTAATGCATTATATAAAATAAAAAATTAATATGCAATTTAAGAAGTAGTTTGACTTGAAACATATTTTAAATAATAATTTACATTTATTTTAGAGTAATTTTAAACCACCTTCATAATTTTTAATTTCTCATTGTTTTTCTATTTATTATATGCACTAATACATATATAAATATATGAGCAATATTCAAATAAATGTATTTATATTCATATACATATATTAAAAGAAATTAATATCATAATTTAGTTAAACTTTTTTTTATTTTGTGCACTATATCGATGCAATACGTATAAAGATAACATTAAAATGCAAATATTTATTTGTAAAATTCTTAAAAGAAAATAATTATCTTACATTCATAATTTAGTTTTAAAATAACATAAATCTCTCTACTTTGTGAGTTATACTCCATGATTTGTTTCTTATATTGCTATTTCATTCCATCCTTCTATCATGTTTAGCTTAGATACTATTTTGGGTTCCTTTCCAAATTCAATTAGTGGATAATGATGTATGAAACCTCATCCTCATTCTTAATTCTTATAAATAAGAAACTAATACACGTGTTATGAATAGAAATTGTTGAATAATCGAAATAATCTGCTGAAATTATGTACTTTGCACACCTAATTCAGAAAGATTCCTAAAATGAGAAGAAGTTGATCCAAGGATCTAGAATTATGATGAATAAGGTTAGAAATTTATAAAAGGTCAGTTCTTGTGGAAGAAATTATATATTATTAATTATTATATACATGTGTTATGAATAACTAATATTATTAATTATTAATAAGAGTTATGATTAATTTAATTTAATATTATATTTAATTAATTATTAATAAAAGATATGAATAATTTAATTTAATTTTTAAAATGAAATAATGTAAAAGTAATTAAATAATTATTAATAAATTTAATTAAGTTTAAAATATCTCCAAAATATATAAATTTCAAATAAAATTGATTAAATAATAAAATATATTTAAAATGATATTTAATTTTTAATTATTTATTTAAAAATAAGATAATTTTATTAATAAATATCATATGAGAGATTAAAATAAATTTAATTAATTAAAATAATTTATCCTTAAGTTTTATTTAATATATAATTATCATCAATAATAAAATATATCTCTATTAATATTAACTGTAATACCATTTTTTTATCCGAAAGAAAACAGAAATTACAACCAAAACAAAAACTAAAAAAGACATTAAAAAATAAAAATGAAACTAAATAACAGAATAGCACACTTGACTTCAAATCAAGTTTGGACGCTTGCCAACAAAAAAAAAGAAGAGAAAAGTGGAAGCGTGAAAAAGTTGGCGTGTTAATTTTTTCATAATCCCTTAATCATGTAATTCATATGATTTGTTTGATTTTGATAGACTGATTGATACATAATACTTGTCTGATCGTTTAACATTTGAGTCCAATGACTTGTATACTCGGTTTCAAATTAATAATAATAATAATAATGTTGAAAATGAAAAGCATGGACAGTGGATTTGTAGAAGTCTATTTACTAAAACATATATATGATTAAATACCCATAATTAGATTGATCCACATTTCATTTTAGCTGGTAAATGTAATTATATTTTACATATATATTTTAAATAATACTAATTGTATCATAACAATTATAAAATTAATATCAATTATAACAACTAAAGATGATTAATAGATGGTAAATTTTAAATATTTCAAAATTGGAGGACAATAAGTACAATCTATCTAATTTTCATAATAAATAATGCATAATAATTAGTAAAAAATTATTTTAGTGAAAATTTCATTATTTTTTAATATTGCATTTAATATAAGAAGAATAATTATTTACTTAAATTTTGCTCTTCTACATGGTCCTACTGTCACCTGCAACCAAATTTAAAAAATATCACTTAATTAATATAGTAGTGGCAAGTGGATATCGTTCCCACGAGGAATCTTAACGGCAAAGGAGTTACAAATTCAAAACGAAAAAGGGGGGAATTTTTAATTCACGGCAAAGTAAGGAAAAGGATAAGAAAAATCACAAATCAAAATAAATAATTAGACCTGAAAATTTAATGGGTAATACCTTGGTTTTTGGGACATCGATGTTATTATGCTAAAATTGATCATCGATATAAAATTTCAATCATTAATAAACATTCACTGGAGATGTTTTCTCTTAAGTGTAATGACTATAAATATGTATCCTAGCATTCTTATTAAATAACAACCTAGATACGATCGTATGTATAATTGAATAATAGCTTTACGAATCAAGAAATCAATGAGCAAGATAATACATGTACGACGTGCAATTAATCAAGTAAATATCTTCTTGAAATTTCCAACTCTAACGTAAAGAAGATAATCCTAATTGCCACTTGTGATTAACGAAACTGAACGTCATATTTCATTAATTTAGCTATTGAACGAATTAATCCCTAGTTATGCACCTAGAAATCAACCAATTTAATTAGAAAAAGTAATTCAGAAGATATGCAATGTTCATCAACAACATAAACTTTATTGAAACATCTCACACATAATAGCGGGTAACAAGGCTTCCCTTATCCAAAAAAATAAGTTTAGCTATTCATAATGAAAGTAGAAATCAAGAAAATAATAACACAATGAGTCTCCATCCCTGGTCTTTCTTGAAGAATACAAAAATATAGAAGAAAAAGTGCAAAAAACGTAAGACAACCAAAAGAGAAAAACTGCAGAAATTCAAATTCTATCCTAAACAAAGACTAACATGAACAACCACGTTTTTTTCCTTTTTAATGCCTCCTGATCCCTTCCTTTTTCATCCTATCTTGCAGATCACATTTCCCACATGTTCATATTGTGAATCTCTATCAATCTGATCTTAAAAGATTATAAGAATCTCAAAAGAATCAAATTCAGATTTTGAAAGCAGATCTAGAAATTAATGTCATCATTGCTTGTGTCCACGCTTAGTGACTGAATTGCTGCTATACTTGAAATTTTGGATTTTCTTAATTTGTTTTACATTTTTTGATTCAATTTCGTCTATGAGGTGTTGAAAATCATCTGCAAACAATTATAAGATAATTCCATTAATTTTGAATAATAATTTCAACACATTAAAGAAAATTAAGTACAAAATAAGCGCAAATTGATAACTTAACAAATTCTTCCACACCAAACCTTTGCTCACCCTCGAGCAAACGCGTCAAACCACTACACTCAGTCAATTCATCCTTCATAAGATCAAATGTACACAATCTATTAACTTGGGACAATAAGACTTAATTTGTAACATATATCATAATTGCTTTTCATCAATGTAAATAAATGATGTGAAAATAAGACATCTTTGTTAAAAGGCAAATATGAAATCAAAATGAATTCTTCTCACAGATTTCACTCTTACACTCAAGTGTTTGAGGGCAAAGTGTTTCTCTCAATCTCTCTCTAACATATTGCACTACCATAGGCTTGCAATTTTACCAGTTATCATTCATTCAGATCATATGAGCTAATAGATCATAAGGACTTTATTCAGAGTTGTAATGGGGCTAGGTTCATAGATGAGGTCAAAGTGGCAAAGGGTTGATCACAAGCATTCACAAACTATCACGTAAAAGGGACACTCAAATTAAAATTATGAAATAACTACATGAATACAAAGGACTACAACGACTCATTACTAACTAATGCTACTATGCTTTATTCCTTGTTTTCTCTTTTTCTTTTTCTTTTCTTCTTTTCTGTTTTTTTATTTTTTTTGAAATTTTTTCATCTTTTTGAATAACACTAAACACAAGGGAAAACAATAAAAACAAGAGAAATTATTAGCAGCAAAATTTAATAAACACATGAGTAGAAGGACCAATAAAAGTATCTCATAATAAAATATAAAATAAAAGCCCCAAATTACTCAATGCTTCATTCAACTTATGATAGGGTAAGGCTAATGGGATTTTTTGGATTTTACAATAAGGTGATTGATTGAAATGTAAGCGATCTAGAAGGGGGGTTGAATAAATCTTTAAGCTTTTTGTAATTTTCTACAATAAAATCAGAAGTTAATTCACACAAAAACAATTCAATCAAATCTAAGTGTAAAGAGTAGGGAAGAAGAGCAAACACTATTTTTATAGAGGTTCGGTGCTAAGACCTACGTTCTCTACCTAAACTCCCACTTAGGATTTGACAAATCACTTTACTGCATACTTTTTAGTTTAGTGTGAACTCTTACAATACCGCTTGATTTCCGACTCAAGCTACCTTTACAAATGATTTGTCTTCCGGCACAAATCCTACCAACACCACTTGATTTCCTGCTCAAGCTACCTTTACAAATGATTTTTCTTCCGGCACAAATCCTACCAACACCACTTGATTTCTGGCTCAAGTTACCTTTACAACCGATTTGTTTTCTGGCACAAATCCTACCTCATAAGTGACTTTTCACTAGTCACTCAAATTGTAAGAGAAATAATATAAAGATTGAAGAACAAAGCTCAATACAATGGTGTGACAAGATAAGAATAATAATGAGCAAGTTTGTAGCAATAGAAAAATATTTTCACTTGTAGAACCTCTGTCTACTCTTCATCAATCATCCACTCTTTATAGTTGAAGAAAATAGTTGTTAGAAGCCATTCTAGTCGTTGTATAATTGATATGACCGTTCCTTAATATCCTCCTTTTCATTTGTGTCTAATTGACTTCATCAGAGTCTGTTCGCTATACTCATAAGTCGACTTGTCGAGTGTATAAGTCGACTTGTGTCAATAACTTACGTAAAATTTCATCTCTACTCTTCAATAAGTCGACTTATGCTGTGTAAGTCGACTTGTGTCATTCGATAAGTCGACTTATGGACTATTAGTCGACTTGTGTTGACAGATCTTCATATATTAGTCGACTTATAATGTTCTAGTCGACTTATGTTGTTCTCACTTGATATATAAGTCGACTTATGATGTGCTAGTCGACTTATGTTGGCTTCAACGATTATATTTGCATGAAATCTTGATCTTTAATTGTTGGGATACATATCTTTGAAGTTCCTTATCCATAATCTTCATCCTTGAATATCTCTTGCACATTTAAGGTAATATCCATCTTGATTCCACAATGATTAATCTCTTTCCCATCAAAGATTAATGCTATCTTGATTTGTACAATTCTTTTATTAAATATCAATCCCAAAATACCTGAAACAATTTCTTTACCAATTCTATACATTTTATTATTATCAAAAAATAAGTGAGATTTAATTTGTCAACCACCATTGGTCCAACAATCTCCCCCTTTTTGATAATGACAAAACACTTAGAAATTGTTTAAGAAATGAAAACAAAGAACCATTGATCAAGGTTTTTATACCTTGTCATTTTGGTTAGAAGTCTCCTCCTCAATCATATAAATCATTGAATTTAATAACCTTGTAAGATCAAATTCATAAAAGTAATTTGAAATCATGATAGACTTAAATTAAAAACAATTATCACATACTCCCCCTTAATCAAGTAACTAAAGAATATCCAATTTCTCATTTTTCTCCCCCTTTTTGTCATAATCAAAACAACAAACCAACAATAAATGAAATATCGCAATCACATTAAATAGAGAAGCAAGTCATCAAACACAAATAGTCTCAAGTAGCAAGCAAATACAAATAATATGAAATGTTGGTCTTGGATAGATACAAAAAAAAACCATCATGGTGGAGAAACATTATCATGAAGAAATCTCAAAGGTAAAAGAGAATGTGTATTAGTCGACTATGGCTGTAATACTCGACTGAAGCATTTAAACACCTTATCTCTTGATGTAATAGTCAACAAGCCAATCAACAATATATGTATTTCCAAGTTTCAAACTAATGAAAGCAATATGATCATCTTTCTTAACCATGCAAATTAGAAAGAGCACAAAAAGAAAATAAGCATAATTGAGAAACACTTAGCAAATTATGTTTCAAGCCATCAACAAGCAAAACATTGTCAATGGTAGGTAGAGGTTCCTTACCCACTTTACCAACACCAATGACTTTACCTTTATTGTTGTCTCCAAATGTGACATATCCTTGATTTTTTGGTTTAATTTCTGCAAATAGAGTCT
This sequence comes from Erythroxylum novogranatense, assembly GCA_029891385.1. Classification (NCBI taxonomy): domain Eukaryota; kingdom Viridiplantae; phylum Streptophyta; class Magnoliopsida; order Malpighiales; family Erythroxylaceae; genus Erythroxylum; species Erythroxylum novogranatense. The sequence continues at coordinate 10,186,601 of CM057235.1, read as the reverse complement.
TGTCTCCACTCATATGCCTTGAACATCCACTATCAATGTACCATGTGCTTGGTTGATTTTCATTCCTTGCTTGTACCTACAACTGAAACATCCTTTCTTCTCATTGGTACCCAATCCATCTTGGGTCTATTTTGGTTAGTCATATAGACCACATTAGGAGGTGTTGTACCTTTTACCACCCAGATTTTCTTCACATTAATACATCTTCTAATACTTTTGCAAACAAGTTCTATATGACCATCTTTCAAGCATCTAGCACATTGAGCAACTTTTCCATCCTTAGTTAATTTTGAAATCAAGGAACAATCTCTATTAAAGGGATCATATTCTAATCCATGTTTAGAAATTGAATATTTTTGCAAAGATAACAAATTTTCAAACTTTTCGTTTCCATTCGCAAATTTTCCAACCACATAAGAAAATTCCTTTCTAAGTCTTTCAAGCTCACAAATAAGATTTTCCTTTTCAATAAGGCATGCAGAATGATCTTCCTTAGGACAATCTAAATCATCAATCGTCTCATGTAAAGCATTATTTTCAGCAACCAATTCCCTTATTTTCTTTCTCAATTTCTTGTTGATTTCAATAGCTTCTTCAAAATCGAGTTGTAAAGAATTAAAAAATCTCTAATATCTTGATCAATTAAAGTTACCTCATCTTCATCATCACTTATTGAGCTATTTGCCATAAGCGCCAAGTTGTTTTCATCATTGCTTTGGTATGCATCTTCATCATCACTCCAAGTGGCTACTAGGCTAGCTTTCTTTTTACCTTTGTCATATTTGTCATTTTTCTGAAAATTTGATGTGGAAGATGTGCTTTTGGTCCTTCTTTCCATGGTGTACTTCTTTCTTTCTTCATTTCTTCCACCACTTAATTCTTTCCTCCTATTTTTGAGTAGTCCTTTGAACTTTCTCAAGTTTCTGGCGTACATTGCTATTTTTTCATCTTCATCATCTTCATCTATTTCTTCATCGCTTTCATCAAAAGAAGAAGCATTAGCTTTTAAAGCAATTGATTTTTGTGACTTACCTCTTCCTCCTCTTGACTTAAGAATGATCTCATAGTTTATGAGAGATCCCACCAAGGCGTTGAATTCCAGATGATTGAGATCCTTGGATTCCATGATAGCAGTGACTTGTGAGTCCCATTCTTTCAGTAGTGAGCGAAGAATCTTTTTCACCTTCTCGCTATCCGTCATATGCTTTTCAAGGTTGCCTAATTCATTTATGATTTCTGCAAAACGATCAAGCATAGTGGAAATAGACTCACCTTCCTTCATGACAAACATTTCATAGTCATGGAGAAGCATGTTAATCTTTGTCTCTCGAACTTGATTGGTTCCTTCATGAGTGATGCGTAGTCTTTCCCACATTTCTTTAGCACTTGTACACGAGTTCACTCGATTTCTCTCCTCAACGGTGAGGGCACAATATATCAATTTCATTGCTTTTGCATTGATGTAGGCTTGCTTTCAATCATTGTCATCATATTCCAGCTTCGTTTTTACCTCGCCATTTTCTTTTAATGAAACATGTGGACCGAAGATGATAATCTTTCAATATTCTACTCCTTCGCTTATAATATGATACTTCATAGGATTTTAACAAGAAGAGTAGTTAGTACCATTAAAAAAAGGAGGGTGATAATTTGTGTTACCTTCTTCCGCTAGTTTGTTGTGTGTCAAGCTTAGCGCCATCCCTGGATTTTTCTGCTCTGATACCAATTGTAAGCGATCTAGAAGGAGGGGTTGAATAGATCTTTAAGCTTTTTGTAATTTTCTACAATAAAATCAAAAGTTAATTCACACAAAAACAATTCAATCAAATCTAAGTGTAAAGAGTAGGGAAGAAGAGCAAACACTGTTTTTATAGAGGTTCGGTGCTAAGACCTACGTCCTCTACCTAAGTTCCCACTTAACATTTGGCAAACCACTTTACTGCACACTTTTTAGTTTAGTGTGAACTCTTACAATACCGCTTGATTTCCGGCTCAAACTACCTTTACAAATGATTTGTCTTCCGGCACAAATCCTACCAACACCACTTGATTTCCGGCTCAAGCTACCTTTACAAATGATTTGTCTTTCGGCACAAATCCTACCAACACCACTTGATTTCCGGCTCAAGCTACCTTTACAACCGATTTGTTTTCCGGCACAAATCCTACCTCATAAGTGACTTTTCACTAGTCACTCAAATTGTAAGAGAAATAATATAAAGATTGAAGAACAAAGCTCAATACAATGGTGTGACAAGATAAGAACAATAATGAGCAAGTTTGTAGTAATAGAAGAGTATTTTCACTTGTAGAATCTCTGTCCACTCTTCATCAATCATCCACTCTTTATACTTGAAGAAAATAGCTGTTAGAAGCCATTCTAGCTGTTGTATAATTGATATGACCGTTCCTTAATATCCTCCTTTCCATTTGTGTCTAATTGACTTCATCAGAGTCTGTTCGCTGTACTCATAAGTCGACTTGTGTCAACGACTTACATAAAATTTCATCTCCGCTCTTCAATAAGTCGATTTATGTTGTGTAAGTCGACTTGTGTCCTTCGATAAGTCGACTTATGGACTATTAGTCAACTTGTGTTGACAGATCTCCATATATTAGTCAACTTATGATGTTCTAGTCGACTTATGTTGTTCTCACTTGATATATAAGTCGACTTATGATATGCTAGTCGACTTATGTTGGCTTCAACGATTATATTTGCATGAAATCTTGATCTTTAATTGTTGGGATACATATCTTTGAAGTTCCTTATATCTCTTGCACATTTAAGGTAATATCTATCTTGATTCCACAATGATTAATCTCTTTCCCATCAAAGATTAATGCTATCTTGATTTGCACAATTCTTTTATTGAATATCAATCCCAAAATACCTTAAACAATTTCTTAACCAATTCTATACATTTTATTATTATCAAAACATAAGTGGGATTTAATTTGTCAACCACCATTGGTCCAACATGAAAAACAAGGATGAAGGCTAAAAAATGTTTGCAAAGGGAAAATAATTAGGTGGATCATTTTTAAGCTAAAGGGTTTAAAAACAAGGAAGGTCTTAATCATTTCTATATCCCATGTAATCAAATAAATTCAAACTGGTTCCATGCAAGTTCTGAAGGTAACATGAATAGAGGAGCATCACACAATTCAAAAAAATAGCATGACATAAAGATGATGTCATTTAGGCTCAAATTTTTCTCACAGGTTTAACTTAAGAATTCACTCCAATTCCACACATTTCTCATCACTCAAATGTCAAAATTTTGACTAAGTCTATAAAATCATTTATTGCAATCAATCAACATGATTCACCTTAAAACTCACTTAGCCCAATTTAATTTCATGCATATACCTAATCTCATCCAAACTAATATGACAAAGCTACATGGCTTAACATGCATCACCACATAAAAAAATCAATAAAAATCATACAAAAATTGAAAATATTCATACACCAAAACTCCAATGTTTTCCCCCCACACCTAGACCAACATTGTCCTCAATGTTAAATAAGCATAAATATAAAGGAAAAAGTTAAAGAAAGCTTCTCTATTATGGAAGTGTCGAAATCAAAGTGTTGGCGGATGTGGCAATTGAAATCCGTCATGCTCCTAGTAGGCCATCCAATTGTGCTCCAAACGGTGCATTTTTCGTTCAATCATACTGAGACGATCTTCCGAATTGGTGTCGTGTTATTGATGGCTGCTAGTTTTAGCTGTGGGGCTCGACTTCGTGCTGCTGAGGTTCTTGTTGTGGGAAAAGTGGTTGGGACGGGAATGGTGAAAGCGATGTGGCCACGGCTAAAATCCACAACTCCCATCTTGCTCAAACAATTCAAATCTAACGGTTCTATTCCACAAGCCATATTCATGTCAGTATGATCTAGATCCAATAGTTCCAAATTAATAACCAATTGTGTAATTTATGAATCGAGGATCAAAGGTTTGGATTTCTTTTGTAGCACCAACTGAAATTAAGTTATAAACCAATAACCTAAATTTACAGGAATGTGCCTATCCATACACCACAGGAAATAAAATTCTACTTTCGAAAATGTTCCCGTAGCATCTTTATGACCAGAAAAATTGTATGCCAACAGTCTATGGATGATTTTGAAAACAAGATTTCTAAGAAAGGAACTCTTAGAAATACTAGCATTGTATGGATTTGTATCAACAGACCATTGGCTCAATAATTCGGATGCATTGAAATATTTATGAAATTCACATTGATCATTGATAAACAACTCAGTCTTAATTTCAGTAGTCGAAATAAAACCCATAGCAACATTGAATTCAGCAATTCATAATGCAAATTCTTTTCCCATCAATCAAAATTCAACAACCTCATTCGTGAACACATTAAACTCATCAGTATAATTAAATTGGAATGTGATATAAAATTCTCTCGTTAATTCAACAAATGCAGGACAATTAATTTAACCAAATACACTCCAGCCAATTGGACCTATCAATTGCTTGAAAGAATCATAAACATTCAATGCTCAAGTGTATCGGAAAGAATAGAATTACATGGATAAATTTTTTGTTCACTTAGCTGTTGGAATCGTGTTGTATCCTTGGGAAGTCAGAAAGAGGTGCAATCCCCAACTCTAGTGATCCATTTGCTTTTGTATCCTCGGGAAGTCAGAAAGAGTTCTGTTCATCCTCTTAGCAACCACATTCTGTTATGGAGTCCCTTTAACTGTGAAATGCCTCGTAATGCCTTCGTTCTTGCAAAACTCCTCAAATATGGAATCTGTGAATTCTCTGCCATTATTAGTGCACAGATACTTCACCTTCCTATTTTTCTTATTTTCAACTTGTGCTTTCCATTGTTTGAAAATCCCAAATACCTCAGACTTGTGCTTCATGAAGTAAACCCAAACCTTTCTTGAGTAATCATCAATGAAGGTAACAAAGTAATAAGCACCACCATGTGGTGCCACTGAAATAGGCCCACAATCATCTGAACGTACATAATCAAGAACACCCTTAGTAGTATGAGATGCTTCCTTAAAGCTAACTCTACATTGCTTCCCATACACACAATATTTGCAAAAGTCTAACTTACATGATTTCATACCCTTAAGCAAACCACGCTTATGGAGTTCTAGCATACCGCGCTCGCCTAAATGACCAAGTCGCTTATGCCATAATTCAAAGTCATCATTATTAGAGTCTGCAGAAGCGGAAGCTACAACTCTGCCTACAACTGTGTTTCCAATTATCTTGTACAAATTAGCAGGCCTTTGAATTTTCTGAGCTTTCATCACAACTAAAGAACCTTTATTTAATTTTAGAACTTCGTTTTACCTGAGATCCCATATCCCAAAGCATCAAGAGCACCCAATGAAACTAAGTTTTTCTTCAATTCAAGAACATATCTAATATCAGTAAAGGTCCTAACAACACCATTAAACATCTTAACCTTTATGGTATCTATTCCTTTAACATCAACAGAATAGTCATCTCCCAAAACAATAGTACCTTGGCTAGATGAATAAGTATCAAACTAGTTTCTATTTAGAGTAATATGATATGAGCATCCGGAGTCTAAAATCCAGTCGTTCAGAAAATTGTTACCTGTAGTAGCAGCAAGAATATCACCATCACAACTATTTGCAGCTGAAATCAGCAACAAACCATCATCAGTGCCATTATCAGATTGTTGTACTACAACAATTGCTGAATCAAGGGCCTTTTTGTTCTTTCTATCTTCTAAGTCCCTTTTTAGCTCCTTGCAGTACTTTATGATATGACCAATCTTGTGACAGTAGTGACATTTAACATCCTTATGCTTTAAGGAACGAGACTTTGACCTATCTCTGTTATTATGCTTTCTTCGGGATTAACTTCTACCACGTTGTGATTTTGACTTCGGCTTTGAATTGCTCTAGCCACCAAACTCTCTCCTTGAACACTGGTACACGTCTTCAGATTGTTCGTATCTAACAAAGCAATCATAACCTCATCTACCGTTAAGGTAGTTTTCCCTATTAACATAGAAGTTACTAGGGATTCATAGGACGGTGGGAGTGATGTCAATAAGATGAGAGCTTTGTCTTCCTCCTCAATTTTCACATCAACAGTAAGTAACTCTGCAGTTGTCTTACTAAACCTATTGAGATGGATTCTTATATCTAAACCCTCTGCCATCTTCAACTGATATAACTGCTTCTTGAGATACAGTCTATTCGTCAAAGACTTCGACATATAAAGCATCTCCGATTTCTTCCACAAGACCGATGGAGAAGTTTCATTCATCACACCATATTTCACATCTGCAGTTAAATTCAGCCGGATAGTACTACAAACCTTCATCTGCTTATCCTCTCAATCTTCTTCGGATATATTTTTGGGCTTTTTCGCTTTCTCATCTAAAGTCCGAAACAAGCCTTCCTGTACTAGTATATCTTTGATGTTACTTTTCCGTATCGTGTAATTTGATTTACCATCAAAAAGCTCAATATCTACTTTATTGCTCACCATCTTCAAGAATCAATCAGAACCCAGTGCTTTGATACTAGTTCTTGTGCAAGCGGAAGTGGATCGATAGCAACAACACACAAAAATTATAGTGAGCAATAAAATAAAAGGAAAAGAGACACAATATTTAGAGTAGTTCGGCAAATTCTAGGCCTACGTCCATTGTAGAGAGATTTCACTATTTATTTGGTGGAGAATACACAGGGTAAGAATATCGCTCAGATCCTAAAACCCCAATACACCTGAATCTCACAATCTCACAATAAAGAAAACGCAGCAAGCCAATTGGTGTATGTGTCTCTTGGTTTTGGCTAAAATTCTATTCTACTCTCTCTATGGCTGCCGCACATAATATATCCAAGGGCTAGGTCAATTTGATAACATAACATATATATATATATAAATTTAATGGACTTGACTATGTTTTGGACTTGAGTTTTGTTTAGTTAATATATATATATATATGTTGGTAGGTCAATTGATCCAAATTTAATTTGGATATTAACTAAACAAAACTCAAGTCCAAAACATAGTCCAAGTCCATTAAATTCATGTCATATTTCAACAAAATCTAAACGGTTTTTCTTAAAACCACTGACACCCCAAAAAACGTTAATGTTATTTAGCTACTATAACAAGAGTTAGGTAAAGGTCATTTAAGAATAAAAAAATATAGTTAAGAAGGAACGGGCATACGTAGGTACCAGGACTAGGGCTTTGATACTAACATCGGTGAAGGGGGGTTCAAGGTCACCGCTCTCTTGGAGATTCAAAAGAACATCAACCATTTCATCGGTTTCGCGGGTTTCTCCTCTGTTTTCATTTCTCTGTGCTCTTTAATGATCTCATCCAGTGTCCTGTCAACTTTTTGATGCAAGCCACAAGCTTATGCTTTAACCCAGTAATTACATGCAGAAATTTCAGGGAAGGAAATACATCGCCAAGGCTAAACCCTCCTAATTCCTTTCCTATTTGCTTAATTAATGGTATAGGTGCAAGCTTCTTCTTGCCTAAATTAGAAAATGCCGACCTTGAAATGATAATAAAATTTGTAGCCAACAACAGAGAAATGAGTGTGACTGGTGATTCTTCACTGGCACCAATGGATGTCATCATACTCGAAACCTCTTCCCTCCTTATGGACTTGAAAGATTTGATACGCTTTGCACTTAGAAGCTCTAGTATGAAAATTCTACGCATCTGTCTCCAATATTCTCCATATGGGGCATATGCAATGTCAGAACAATTGTACAATAAGATACTGCTGCAAACACATAAAGCCTGTCAGCAAATTTGATGTCATGTGTTTTCAGCACTTTTTCTGCGGCTTCCTTTGTAGAAATCACAACGGTTGACACTTCGCCGAGCTGAAAGTGCATAATGGGTCCATATCTTTTGGCTAATTCTAGGAAAGGGCGATGCGGACCACATGGTAAACAACTAGCAAGTAGGTGAAGGTTTCCGATTATTGGAAGCTTTCGTGGCCTTGGAGGCAGGTTTAGACTGGATTTTGATTTCTTAAAAGCTCTTAATAGGATAAGCAATGTAGTGAACAGAAAGCACGCAATAAGAACTTGAAGTTGGTGCTCCACGAGGAGATTGTTGTAAGCTCTATATAATTGTATGGGTTAAGAACATGCGATTTGTGTTAATTTATAGACTTTGGTGGGATATTCAATAAGCAGGAGTATGAAAACTGTATGGGTCCTATTAATTCCATTCCTTGAAGGAATGAAATGATTAAACATTATTATGACATGTTTTTAATGGGGCAACAATTTTTCTATTGCCGGTCTTAACAATAAATTTGACTACGTAGATGCCAATGAAATGAAAAGTCATTGATTGAAAACACTATAACGTTTATAGTTTTTCACTCGAGTTTAACATTCAAAGATATGGTTCTATTAAATATACTACAAGAAAAATGTCATTTAGTGGTGAATATTATAGACGGAAAATGTTTGGATTCTATTGGTAATATAAATTGGCTTGGCGACGGAATCAACCGACGGACAAAGGCATCTTAAAAACGGCTATAGGTAATTTTATTGACGGTCATTTTGTGTAACCATTGGGGCCGACGGTTGGTTATTCGTCGATAAATTTACCTACAGCCTTTTTAAAGTTATAAATGACCGTCAGTGAGTATACTGACGATTTAGCAAATCCTGACGGTAAAGTTGTCGACGGTTGTTAATATTACTGTCAATTACTCTTTCTTCCATTGGTAAATATCTTATATTTTACAGACAGTTTGTGGAGTTCTGTCGGTAAATATAATAGATTTTACCAATGCACTTGTATTTTTCATTGGTAAATAATTTTTAATTTTTTTTAAAATCTCGATATTAAATTTTATTTCATGATGTTATGATTAATATATAATTTCAACAGTTACGAATTATCTATGGATAATATTTTGATTTGTTTAAACAGAAAGTTGACTAATGACATAAAGTTAAAATTATCTTAATTGGTAATAAAAACTTTAAATTGTACATAATAAGTCTTTGTAATTCAAACTAAATGACTGCAACATCCTATTGTCCTAGTGACTGCAGATGCTTTGAGGTGCTATCCCTCCCCTTCAACTCATCCACCTTATGTCTCGATTGAGCTTGTACTCCATTAATGTCTACACTGTGGTCTGAAGCTCATTTACTTCATTAGTTGTCGATTGTCTACTAGATGTTATTGTGCTAGACGTGGAGGATTGCAAATAACATGTATTTGCAAATAAACTTAACCCGAAGATCCTTCCACGATGGTCCCAACCATCTACTGCATCAAAATATGTCTGACTCTCATCAAAAGCTTGTCCGTGCTAAGACTGTCACTGAATGCTTTCTTATACTCCCTCAACGAACTCAGGATTAATGAAACCATCAGATGTTAATCGTTTGTACATCCAAGATCTATCAACATTGCTCAATTTTGCAAAACTGTTAATTTCAAATGTGTGATTTCATAGCTAGTATAATTAATGCTTGCCAAAGTTTACAGAACATCTAAACTTAACAACATACCCTAAGTATTAACCAATTGAGTTAATCACCAAAGTTTAAACCTATGAATCAAGAAAACAAGTTCTCGTTGTGACTCCTGGGCTTGTAGTATTTTTCAACAATAAGCCTCATAAGAGCTGCATCACGAGTTATGGGTTAAGGTTGATGGCTTAAGGTCAAACTTATTTATTAACTTAATTTTATAAAGTTGGAATATTTAATTGAATGGTTTAGATATTGTTATCGAAATTTAAAATTCATGTTAGAAGTTTGATGTTTAACCTAAATTAATTATATATTAATCAAAGTATTCATATTTTTATCTTGACTTATTATATTTTGCCAACCTTGGATTAAAGATTGTTTTAGGAATTTACTGAAGCCTTTGTCTTAGCTATAGGTCAAATGCCGCATGCTTCTACTTCGGACTTAGTCAAGGAGACAGTTTGATAGGCTGAGGAAGTATGGAGCAGTAGACTTTTATGGGACCATTTATCCAGAAGAAGTTGAGGCTTAGTTAAGAAACACATAGAGGGCATTAGAACAGATGGATTGTGAATATGATGAGAAGGTTGTATATGTTGTAAGTCTACTTCAGGGAGATGCTTTGTATTGGTGGGAGTGTGTACCGAGAAGTCAATTGAAACTGCTAGTGTTGGCATGGAAGGACTTCCTTGCTGCTTATAAGAAGAAGTTTCTGTCTGAGGTGTACATTCAGCAGAAGCAGAGGGAATTCCTGAGTCTCACCTAGAGGGAGATGACAGTTAGTGAGTATGAGCGCTGGTTTACACAGTTATCACGGTATACAGCTGAGATGATGTTGAGTGAGGCAACTAAGTGTCATTGGTTTGAGTCAGGACTGCACCTAGCCATCAGGGAAAAAGTGGTGGTGCCGAACTTCTGTGCTTTTCAGCAGTTGGTTGAAGTGACACTAAGGGTTGAAAATATTGAGAACATAAGGAGTGCTGTCAACAAAAAGAAAAAGCGGAGAGAACAATTTAAGAGGTGAGGTGGTGCTTCTGGGCCAGAGAGGAGTGCCAAGACCTTCCCTGTGCAGTCCGAGAAGAGAAGAAGTGATGCCAACAAGTCCAGACAGATGATAATTGTTTCTTATCAGGCCTCAACAGCTGGAGGCAATAGAAGGGGAGAAAGGGACAAGTCATCTGTCCCTAAGTGTGATCATTGCGACAAGTTCCACAGAGGGGAATATTACATACTGATTGGAGCATGTTTCAACTATGGAGAAAAGAGGCACATGGTCAGGGAGTGTTCGAAGTGTGCAAGGAGAGAGGGAACTCAAATGTAAGCTTCAAAGAGAACTGAGATAATGGGGAACAAGACTATAACTAAAGTGGGCAATTCTGAGGTAGTTAAGAGAGTGAATCTTCTTGGGAGACCAAAGGGGCAAGCACCAGCTAGAGTGTTTGCTATGACACGGGAGGATGCAGATACCGCTCTAAAAGTTGTTACAGGTACAGTTAAATTATTTGATGATGATGCAATTGTTTTGATTGATCCGGGTTCCAGCCACTCGTTTATTTCATCAAGTAGAATTATAAATGGTAAAAATTGAGCCTATTGGATACACCTTTGATGGTTCGTACTCTAGTCGGCCAATGTATTATTATTAGTCAAGTCTATAGAGACTGTGAGATATATATATTGTAGGAGAACAATTACTGGTGTTGGACCCCGATTTTTTTTAGTGGAAATAAGAAATATTCAAAAGTGGATGAGTTGATTGAAATTAAGTTGAAAATCAAGAAATAAAGAGAGAAAGTGTGAGAAGATGAAAAAAATTGTGAGAAGTTTGACTTTTTAGCCTTTGAGGGTTGACTTTTGATTTCGGCAAAATTTGATAAAATGATCTACATGAAACTAGTAAATTATGTTAAGAGCTTTCTGTAGCCATAAAGTTTGTAATTTTTGGATCTCGGGAGTGAAACTTATGATCAGTCAAAGTTTAGATGTGTTATAAGTTGACTTATATTATGGCTGAAGCTTTGACTAGAAAATTTACCTAGTTAGAGGATAATTTAGCCTTGAAGTTCTTCATGAAAGTTGAAGGATCTGATTTGATCTTAATTTTGATATAAAGTATGCAATTTTTCGATCTCGGAATAATAAGTTATGATTTTTACAAGTTTATGTTATGATTTTAGCATGAATATTAGAGGACAGAATCTTTGACCGGAAAATGGACTCCCTTAGGAGTCAAATTGATTTTTATATTTTTCATGAAAGTTGTAGGTGACTTTCTGATCTTCGCATTGATATAAAATATGACATGATTGGAGTTTGGAGTTGAAAGATAGAAATTTTCAAAGTTGAGGACTTTGTTTAAGTATTTATTATTTGGGCTAAATCTTTGATTAGAAAATTAATCATTTTAGAGATGAAATTGGTTGTGGAGTTCTTCATCGAAATTGTAGAGCTTCCTTCAAGCTTTCTATAGAGACCAAATTTGTAATTTTTGGAGTTCTGAGTGGGAAATTATGAATTTTAAAAATTTGAGTTTTACTTATGTGGAAAAAAAAATTTGTTTAGGCTACTTTTCACTGTCGCACCTGAGGGAGGGCTCATGAGGGTAGTCCGGCTCATTGGATGCGAGCCTTCGCCTCATGAGCGAGGCTTGCCCATTGAGCGTCCGAAGTGACGCCGTTTTCTCCTCATCGCGCGATGTCGTTTTGCTTCTTCCTCTCTTCAGCGCGCGTCCGTCCCCTCCACACGGCGCCGTTTTGAAACTCCTCCATGCGACGCCGTTTTAATTTCCTTGTTTGTTTTTCCTCCAATCCGACCTTTGTTCGTTATTTTGCTTATATCTTTTCCGTCCGACATCCGATTGAGTTGATTCTTGAAGCGTTGGATTTCTAAGACAATGAAATTCATTTTTATAGGAAATTTGTGAATTTTTGATATTAAATTAAGGGTGATTAATTTAACCAAAGTGAGTCGGGAAATTTTTTGAACAAATTTCAGTATTTTAAGAAATTCGGGATCTGTAGAGATCCGATTGAAGTAATTCTTGAGGTGAAATAAAGTTAAGACATGGAGCTACAAGTCATATGAAGAAAGTAAATCTCAATTTTGCCCCTAAGAGTTTTAATTTATGACTGGAAGTTCGAATTAGTGTGCAGTTTTTGGGTTAGGAACATCTGAAAGTATTTTGAGCATAACTTTTGATCTTGGAATCGAAATGAGGTGATTCTTGTTTTGAATTAAACTAGAGGCATAAGGCTACAATTTTTATGAAGACTCCGAGTTTCAATTTTATGGTTAAGAATGTTAATTTCTAGATGAAAATAATCGTACATGAAAAATGTGTTAGAATATGAATATACCCGAAATGTTTTGAGCATAACTTTTGATGTAGTGCTTTGAATTGGATGATTCTTGTGGCATTATGAAATTAAGACATAGAGGAATAATTCTCTAGAAGGAAATTTTGACAAATTCCTTCAATTTGATAATGCGAAACATGTCCGCAAGTGAGAATGACTTAAAGTAAAGTTCAAGGGCAATTTGGTCTTTTTAGTCACCATTTAAATGACATGGCTTTAAAAACACAAGGGGTTGTCGTTTTTTAAGGTTGAAACACGATGATGAGAGGAAAGAAGAAGAAATAAGAGAGAAAAGGAAGGAGTATGGCCGTGGAGAAGAAAGAAGAAGAAAAGCTTGGAGATTTCGAAAATTTTGAGGTTTCAAGAAGGATTTTTATGTTGATTCAAGAGAAAGAAAGGTGGGAAATGAAGAGACCTTCCTTTCAAGCCATGAAAATTTGAATTTGGAGAAGAAAAGAGGTAAGAGAAAATTTTCAACTTTGTGTTTTTGATGAAATTTTAGTTTAGAGATATGGAGAATGGTATGGGTTCATGGATTATGAGCTCAATTTTAAAGATGTCATAATTAATTGGATTTAATTTTGGATTTATGTGATTTAGGGATTTTGCCCAATTTGTGATTTTGAGAATTTTGTGAATTATTGGTGTAGAATCATAGATAATAGTATGAGTTTGTGAAATATGAAATCAATTTTGAAGAAATTGTGATTTATGATAATGAATTTGTGTAAATTGGTTTAGGCCAATTTTGGAAATTAGGGTTTTTGAAAATTGAAGATTTAGATAGCTTGAATATGTGAGGAATTAATGTTTTCTAAGCTCAATTTGAGAAATTAAGTTAAATATGATTTTGAATTTGAGTGAATCGGTTTAGGTCAAATTTGGAATTTAGGAATTTTAGAAATTGGTGATTTAAATATCTTGGAATTAGTATGAATTGATGAATTATGACATCAATTTTAAGAATTATGTTATTTATGATGTTGAATTTGGATGATTATGGCTTAGGTTAAGTTTAATTGGAAGAAGGAAAGAAGCAAGGATCAAATTGGAGCTAGGATCAAGTTTCTAGCATCAATTCGAGGTGGGTAATGTATTTATATTTTGAATTATGAGTAAATTATGTGAATTTGAAAAATTAAGAAAGGAAAAATATTTCTAAAATTGTGTTTTCAAAGGATTTGAAAGGAATTGTTACAAAGGTTTAAGTTAAAATGTTTGTAAATGATTTGTGTAATTTATTTAAAATTTAGAATACAAGATTTATGAAAATTATGTTTTCTCATTTTTGAAAAATGTGAACAATGCTGCTTTATGTTTGAAAGAAATAATTGCATTCATTTTTATGCATTTGATTTATATGTGATTAATTGATTAATTGAATATGATTGTTATATAGATTGATGTGAATATGTGAAATGTGCATGTTTCAAGCATTTCGACACGATTTGACGTTATGATATGAAAAATTTGAAAATCAAGATTTCAAAACGTGCCTTCGGGCAATCTGAAATTTCGTTTTCAATTATGTGTTATGTGGGTTTGGTCAGGTCCCATCTGTGGGACGAGTGCGCACTTGTCTAGTTTTATAGCCTTCTCCTGGCTGCCCGCTAGTGGCATGGAGCTCCGATTTCAGACTCCCTTCAAGGCTACACTGGACCGTTATGCGGAAAAGTGTAGTACGTTTTGTTCACGGTTGCACAGGACCGCTATGCGAGAATGTGCAGTGCGTTCTGTTTGGACCGAACGAGACCATTTGATGTGTTATGTGCTTTTGTTTCGTTTTTAAGTGTAGTGCATTCATGTTTTGTATTTGGTCATGAAACATGAAACATTTGAGAAGTTTGAAAAATGAGAGATTGATGATTGCAAATGTAAGATTTTGGAAATGTTTTATGAATGGTTTAAAAAGTGAGGGATTTGAGAAATAAGCTTTGAAGAGTTTCTTCTATGAAATGTTTAAAAATGAAAAACGTTTTGAAAATGATTTTCTACTTATTGTTCAATATATAAATATATTATCCACGAGCTTTCGAGCTTACCCTCCCTTTCATCCCCATCTCCAGGTTTCGAGCAGGAGATTGGATGAAAGAAAGTCAGGCCTACTGTTCGTTTTTGCTTCTTTTGTAAATTGTGTAGTTTGGATTTTTAGAAATGGTTTGTAAATGGCTATGAATGCCATTCAAGTTTGATAGTGTATGTACTTCGGAATGTAAGTGATTTATGGTTTATGTATTGAATGTGAGCTATAAGTTTGTATATGACTTTGATTGGTCTATGATTGGATTGGATTTGAGATATGGATAATGAGATTGTTTGTATTGACTGATTGAGAATTATGGAAGTGTTAGGTATAGATTTGCGTTTGCTGGTGTTTGGATTCCGGATGGGAGAGTCCGATGATTCTGGGTTTTGTTTGGGAATTTTAGAAGTGTATTTTTCCATTTGCAGGTTTTGGGTTAGGACAAATGCAGCTGTTATGCTGCCGAATTTTCGATAACATTTGGGATAAAAATGTAATTTAAGATTTGTATGGATATATAAGAATATGATTCAAGTTTTGAGAGTTGCATGATGACTGAGCCAAGTTTATACTATAAATTGGCTGCATTTTCATAGCTACTTGTGCATGTGTTGACTCCTTATTGATGATTTTTGTGCTTAAATTGGTTCCTCATACTGAGTTCTTTTAATTCTCAATTTGTCAGTGAATTGTCATGATTTGATACTTATTTTTCCACAATTTGATACTTATTTTTCCACAATTTTTATTGGGACAATTGATACTGCAAGTTGTTGTTTTTGTTGTTATTTAATTTCAGGAACAAAGGAGTCAACGTCAGGACTTCAACAGTCAAACTCTTTCTGCACGTCGCGACGCATGGCATTTCACACGACGCGGCGAACATACTTCCACACGTCGCGGCGCAGGACGATGCAGACGACGCGACGAGCAGACGATTTCACACGTCGCGACGAATTTAATTGATTTATTTTATTCGTCGCGACGAACGAGCGGATACCCGACTTCTTATGGAAAGTTTTGTCTCACTGTTCCAACCCGGCCCGTGATCTATCATATAAGACTTGCTATTTTTAGGTCATAGAGAGATTTTTGTCACGCAGAGACTTTTGGAATATAGAGACGGCTTGGAACGCAGACTCTGGAAGGAGAAGACCTTCACATTTTTATCATCGTCTACCATCATCACCACAGTCTCCATCATCATCGTCATCGTCTTCTGCAAACATGAGCCTCGTTCATTCTCCAGTATCCGAGGGATCGACCGGGGTCATGCGTAGCTAAGCCAACCTTCCTCTTGAAGATGTAGCAAAGGCTTAAGTTTACAGAGCTTCGAAGGGGAGTAATCACTTAGTCTCTGAAGTCTAGTATATTTGTGTAAACTTTTGAGTTAGAGGATTGCATCGATATATTTAGATTAGCATTGTTATAGTTTAACCGTGTGTTGATACTATGTTGAGATTTGGACAAGTGATTTGTAGAATGTTTTGTGCTTAATATATGATAGTTTCATATATGTCATTGGATACTGCATTCACGGTTTTAATCTGCCTAGTTGTGTTTGATTGAGATTGTTGTGTTTTATTCATTTGACCAATTGCATTTGCTTGTCCAATTGTCACACTAAGGTTTTTAACAAAGATTTAAATGATGGAGTTCATTAATTAAATCTTTAGACCTAAAGAGTCCTTTAGGGTTGATCTTTCGAAACTTAGTGGATTGTATCCCCGAAAACCATTTTTGAACTGTGATAGCCTGAGCCTCATTTTCAAGAGGATTTTATCAATTTGATTCTATCCAATTTTATTTATTGCATCATTTACAAAATTCCAAAAATATTCTTTTATACTTTTTGTCCAGTTTTGATTACTTTTCCAGTTTTGAAAAAAATACTAAACCCCCGTTTATCAACTTCAATTGCAATCTTTGACATTTAGGCTATATTAGACCATTTTCATTTGGTTCCAATTAAGTGAGAAGACCCGAGGTTGCATCCTACACCGCAATCTTGGAATTTATTCTATTTGACCGGTTTCCAAGGATCGATCGTAAGATCGCATCGACAGAACCGTGATCAAATTGGCGCCGTTTCCGGGGAACCAAGTAATTGGTTTACCATCGGATAGCCATTGTCATTTATGACTTGTCGTTGATAATAGGAATCATTGTTTTTGTTTGCATTTAGTATAGTTTAATTTTTACACTTGTTGATAGTATATATTTGATTTCACTTTGCACACGTATACATCATACTTTGATCTTATTTCATACTTTACACATTTTTCACACATACACACTCATACATACATTCATACATTCATATACTCACATTCGCCACATTTCATTTTTATTTGACTTTGTGTGATTGTGAGCATTTTTGTCACTATTCATTCTATTTGTGGATTGCTTTTTGGTGCATGCCCAGGAGAGGTAAACTTGTTCAGTTCCATCCCGAAGTTGAGAGACATCTGAGGAGACTTAGAAAAGAGAGGAAAGAACAAGAGAGACTGAGAGTAGTTGAGCTAGAAAGTGAGAACATGGCTGAGAACCCAAACATTTACCCCAATCCTGATTATCCTGTTCACCAACCTAGAAATGGGACTAATGGAGGAAATGGTGAGCATGAGAGAGTAGGGGAAAACATTGAAAACCAGAGACGTAGGACAATTAGGGAAGCAACCACTTATGATGTTCATTATGATCCATTTACTGCTGCTTGCCCTAATTTTGATGTTAATTTTGAGATTAAAGGTTTGCTGATTAATTCTCTTCCTAAATTTCATGGTTTGGCAGGAGAGGATCCATATATGCACTTACAGGCTTTGACAATGATCTGCCAGAGTATGAAGCCAGTGGGAGCTACCTTGGATCAAGTACTTTGGAAGGTGTTTCACTTGTCATTGGAGGGGAAAGCAAGAGAGTGGTACATGAGTCTTCCGAGGCATGTGGCCAATGCTTACCATAGTTGGGCCAATCTGAGGAAGGCTTTTCTGGAGAAATACTTTCCAGCCTCCAGGACATCTTCTACGAGGAAGGAGATTTACTCAGCCCGCCAGGAATACGATGAGTCACTGTACGATTATTGGAATCGCTTCCAAGATCTTTTATCCAGATGCCCCCATCATCAGATTCCTGATGAGCAATTGGTGCAGTACTTTTATGATGGGTTGAAGAGCCGGGAGAAGGGTATGTTAGATGCTGCATCTGGAGGATCTTTGATTGATCTCACAGCCTTGGAAGCATGGGATCTGATCAAGAAGATGGCTTTAAACCATCAGCAGTACAGTGTCAGAGATCAAAGAGGAGTGCATGAGTTGGGAGCCTTGACGGCTCAAGCTAAAAGAATGGAGAGTCAAGCAATCAAGCAGGTAAAGGCAAGGAGGTAAGTATTCAAGACCTTCCATTTCCCAATTCATACTTGATGAGTAAGCATTTAAATGAGAGACAACATGAGAAAGAAATCATTGATCTGTTTGGGAAAGTTGAAGTGAATGTCCCTTTACTTGACTTGGTGAAGAGAGTTCTAGCCTACGCTAAATATTTAAAGGAGTTGTGTACAAACAAGAGAAAGTTTAGGCCGAACGAGAGAGTCCAGGTAAGTTCAAATGTGTCTGCATTGTTTAAGCCCCAAATTCCAGTTAAGTGTCAGGATCCTAGATCATTCACTATTCCTTGTGTTATAGGAAAAGTGACCATAGGACGTGCATTATTAGAGCTAGGGGCTACTATTAATGTGATGCTTAAATCAGTCTATGAGGCCCTAGGAGTTAAAAGTATAAAAGCTACATCTGTAGTTTTACAATTGGCCGATAGATCCTTTAGGCATCCAGTGGGGATAATTAAAGATATCTTGGTCCAAGTTAAAGGTTTAGTGTTTCCTGCCGATTTTTATGTTCTTGACATGTCTACTGAGGTTGTGCAGGATAGTTCACTAATTCTTGGGCGACCCTTTTTGTGAATAGCAGGCACAATGATTAGTATGACAGAAGGAAAGATCACCATGGAGGTGGGTGACCAACAGGTGAGCTTTAATATGTATGAGGCCATGAAGCACCCAAATGAGGATTATTCCCTTTTGGGTGTGAACATGATTGACTTATTTGAAGAAAATGCTTGCCAAAAATATGAGTCACAAAAAGATTCTTTGAATTCTGGATTACATTCACTTGATCTTAGAAAAAGGTCTTTTGTTCATGTTTCAGGGAAGCAGGAGGGATTAACCACGACCACCTACAAGGAGCCGAACTCAATTCCAGAAGAACAAGGGAGTGATCTCTTTTCTCTTGAACTTCATAAATTAACTCCTTCTGTTGTGAAACCTCCTGAGCTTGAGCTCAAACCCCTCCCTCCAACTCTAAAGTTTGCTTTTCTTGAGTCTGATGAGCGATTACCTGTAATAATTTCTAGCACCTTGTCCCACACTGAAGAAGAGAGACTCATGAATGTTCTGAGGAAAAACAAGAGAGCTATAGGTTGGACTTTAGCAGACATACCTGGCATTAGTCCAGCCATTTGCACACACAGGATCTTACTGAGTGAAGGGTCAAAATCGGTGAGGCAACCTCAAAGAAGACTTAACCCACTTATCTTAGATGTTGTGAAGAAAGAAATAACGAAATTGTTGAGTGCAGGGATAATATATCCCATTTCTGATAGTGAGTGGGTTAGTCCAATTCATGTAGTGCCTAAAAAGAGTGGAATAACAGTGGTCAAAAATGATAGGGATGAGCTTATTCCTACCAGGGTGCAAAATTCGTGGCGTGTGTGCATAGATTACAGACGATTAAATGATGCCACCAGAAAAGACCATTTCCTTCTTCCCTTTATTGATCAAATGCTTGAGCGGCTTGCAGGTAAGTCACATTACTGTTTTTTGGATGGTTTCTCTGGATACTTTCAGGTACCCATTGCACCGGAGGACCAGGACAAGACTACATTTACATGTCCTTTTGGCACCTTTGCATATCGAAGGATGCCTTTTGGTTTATGTAATGCTCCAAGAAGTTTCCAACGTTGTGTGATGGCTGTTTTCTGTGAATTTTTGGAGGAATGTATGGAAGTGTTTATGGATGATTTCACTGTCTATGGTGATTCTTTTGATGCTTGTTTGTTTAGCCTTGAAAAAGTTTTACAAAGATGCATTTAAAAGAATTTGATTTTGAACTTTGAGAAATGTCATTTCATGGTAAGTGAAGGTATTGTGCTTAGTCATTTAATTTCTAGCAAGGGGATTGAGGTGGATAAAGCTAAGATTGAGGTTATATCTTCTTTGCCTTACCCTACTTGTATTCGTGACATACGTTCATTTTTGGGTCATGTAGGATTTTACAGGCGCTTCATTAAGGATTTCAGCAAAATTGTGTTACCTCTTTCCAAGCTTTTGCAAAAAGATGAAAAGTTTGACTTTGATGATTCTTGCAAGAGTGCTTTTAACATGCTTAAATCAAAACTCATTTCTCCACCTATCCTAGTTACTCCTGATTGGAATTTACCTTTTGAGCTTTCATGTGATGCATCTAATTGTGTTGTAGGGGCAATGCTGGGTCAACGAGAGGAGAGATTGCCAAAAGTTATTACATACGCCTCGAAGACACTGGATCCAGCCCAGATCAATTATACAACCACTGAAAAAGAGCTGTTTGCAATAGTTTTTGGTTTAGAAAAATTTAGGCAATATCTGTTGAACTCACATGTAACCATTTTTACTGATCATGCAGCTGTTCGGTATCTCCTCAAGAAACCACAATCAAAGCCTAGGTTGATACGGTGGGCATTATTGCTCCAAGAATTTGATATCGAGATTAAGGATCGTGCGGGGGCAGCAAACCACGTGGCTGATCATTTGAGCAGGCTACCCAATGACACACAGGGAGTGGATTCTTATGACCTTACTTGTGATTCATTTCCTGATTCGGTCCTATGTGCTTCAATTGTTCAAGAACCTTGGTATGCTCATATTGTTAACTACCTAATATCTGGACTGACTCCTCCTTTTATGTCTCAGGCACAAGCTCAGAAGCTTAAGAGTGAAGGTCGACATTACATTTGGGATGCCCCTTTTCTGTGGAGGATGTGCAGTGACCAAGTGATTAGAAGACGTGTTCCTCATGAAGAACATGATGAAATAATCTCGGCTTGTCATTCAATGGTTTGTGGTGGGCATTTTAGTGCAAGGAAAACATCTAGGAAAATCCTCGAGTCTGGTTTTTATTGGCCTACACTTTTTAAGGATTCATTTAACTTTTGTCGGTCATGTGATAAATGTCAACGATTTGGAGGATTAGGTAAACGACATGAAATGCCACAACAACCTCTCTTGTTTTGTGAAATCTTTGATGTTTGGGGAATCGATTTCATGGGCCCATTTCCTCCATCTTTTGGCTTTGTGTATATCCTTTTAGCTGTTGATTATGTGTCCAAGTGGATAGAGGCCATCCCCACTAGAAAAGATGATGCCCAAGCCGTGTCTAAATTTCTTAAGTCCAACATTTTTTGTCGTTTTGGTATACCAAGAGCTGTGGTGAGTGATAGGGGAACCCATTTTTGTAATAGAGTCATTGATAACTTATTTTTGAAATTTGGGGTCACTCACAAAGTCTCACGCATATCACCCACAAACCAATGGACAAGTGAAGTTTCAAACAGAGAGGTGAAGCACATTTGGAGAAAATTGTAAAGCCATCAAAGAAGGATTGGAGCCTTCGCCTCGAGGAAGCACTTTGGGCATATCGGACTGCATATAAATCCCCAATAGGTATGTCCCCTTACCGTTTGATTTATGGAAAGGCTTGCCATTTACTTGTAGAATTGGAGTACAAAGCATATTGGGCAATCAAACAATGCAACATGGACTTGGAATCTTCCGGAATGGAGAGGAAGTTGCAACTTCAAGAGCTTGAGGAATTAAGGTTGGAGGCATATGAGCATGCACGACTCTACAAAGAAAAATCCAAATTGATGCATGACAAGATCATTCGTAGAAAAAGTTTCAAAGAGGGAGATAAAGTCCTGTTATTCAAAGCTCGCTTCACTTTCAAACATGGGACTTTTAATACTCATTGGGAGGGACCGTACTTGGTCACAAAGGTGCACAACTTTGGTATGGTAGAGCTTTTACATGAGGCAACTGGAACCCGACTCAAGGTCAACGGTCATCTTTTGAAGCTCTACTATGAGAACCAAAAATCACTATAAATATCAGGTTTTCCCGTCTCCTTTGCTTGTTTCTTTCCTTTTTGTGTTTTGCATTTATTTTTTTTGTAGCTCTTAGATAGATAGCTTCCTTGTTTTCTTTTCATTTTCCTATCACCCTTTATGTCCCTTCATGAGCTTCTGGAAATTTATGCTACTTTTACATTTTCATTGAGGACAATGTGTGATTCAAGTGTGGGGGAGTTGTTTCCCTATTTATTTTTCACCTTGCCTGACTATCGATAGTATATTTCATTGAGTACATCTGAATTGTTGGCTAATTTGTGCGTTCTACTGATAAACTTGGTTTCTGCTGTCATTCTGCATTTATTCGCCGCGACGAGTGATCATATGTCGCGACGTCATCCTTGCTACGTTGCGACGTCCATACGTCTCGACGTCTGCTTCTACACGTCGTGACGTCCATACTCATGCATGAATGATTCTGTGCTTAATTCTTCCACTCATTTCAAAATTTTCTTGCCCTAGACTTTTGTGGCTTTTGTTTTCAAAGCTTTTACTAGTTTCAAAACGATGCTTGAGTTTTTGAAAATACCTTCCATTCTTTTAATGATAATTGGACTTGACAAAATCTTGCTTTCAACGTTTTCAATACAAAGTAAATGAAAGCATGCTAACTAAGTGGCATTTTAAGTTTTTGAGACTTGAGATTGTTCATTGAGATCATACCCTTGTGGAAGGATATTTGAGCCCATAATTTTCATTCTATCTTTGTGTGCATCTTCTTATTTCATTTTTCTCCAGAACTTGTTTTAATTCTTACTTGAAGCTTAATGAACTGGATTTTTGCGGATGTGATAGAGGCGTTCTTTCTTAAAACCATTTCCCAAACACCGTCCCTTGCACATTTATCCCTTGTTAGCCCCTTTGAGCCCTCCTGTTATGAGCATTTGCATTCATACCTTTGTGGTGTCATTGGTTATATTGCTTATTTCAAAATAATGTCATAAAAAATTGATGATGAATTTTGTGTTTCCAGAAAGAGACAATGTCTCTAAAATGTCCTATATATAAAAAAAAGAAAAAGAGAGAGAGAGCAAAAGCAGAAGAAAAGAGAAAGAAAAGAAAATAATAATGTTGCATTCTGTTTATGCAATTGTTTAGTTTGAATTCTACAGATGACATCAGTTCACATTTAGTGCATATGCTCATATTTTCTTTCTTTTACTTTACCCATTCATTTAGCCTTCCATACATTACAACCCTCAAAGTCCTCTTGATCTTCAAAATGATAGTTCTTGTGGTGGAGAAATAGAATTGACACAAGCCTATGGTAGGAGGTGGATTAAGTAGATTGAGAGAAAAATATCCCTAGACACAAGTGAGCTGAGTGCAAACACTATACCTTGAGTGCTTCTCTTTTGTTCAATCTCTTGTACTTGGATTCTTTCAATGTTTATTTTAGTAGCACTCTTTCATTTTGCTTAGGTTGAATTCTGAGGAAGTAACTTGCGTCAATTTTCTTTTATTGTTTTGAGCATGGGTAGATATTTTTCTTTTTCTCTTGCACTCTTTTTGACTCTTGTAAACTTTGTCCAGGAGTACAAAGGTCTAAGTGTGGGAGAATTTGATTGAGCCAAGTTTATACTATAAATTGGCTGCATTTTCATAGCTACTTATGCATGTGTTGACTCCTTATTGATGATTTTTGTGCTTAAATTGGTTCCTCATACTGAGTTCTTTTAATTCTCAATTTTTCAGTGAATTGTCATGATTTGATACTTATTTTTCCACAATTTGATACTTATTTTTCCACAATTTTTATTGGGACAATTGATACTGCAAGTTGTTGTTTTTGTTGTTATTTAATTTCAGGAACAAAGGAGTCAACGTCGAAGTCAATAAATAAAGTCTTTCAAAGACGTCATGACGCATGGCATTTCACACGACGCGCTTAACATACTTCCACACGTCCGCGCGCAGACGATGCGCATAACGCGACGAAAGCGATTTACTGCACACGCCGCGATTTAATTTAATTGATTTATTTTATTAAATCATGACGAACGAGCGGATACCGACTTCTTATGGAAAGTTTTGTCTCATTGCTCCAACCCGCCCGTGATCCATCATATAAGACTTGCTATTTTTAGGTCATGGAGAGATTTTTGTCACGCAGAGACTTTTGGAATACTGAGAGCGACTTTGAACGCAGACTGGAAGGAGAAGACCTTCACATTTTATCATCGTCTACCATCATCACCACGATCGCCATCATCACCGCCATCGTCTTACGCAAACATGAGCCTCGTTCATTCTCCAAGATCCGAGGGATCGAATCGAGTCACGCGTAGCTAAGCCAACCTTCCTCTTGAAGATGTAGCAATGGCTTGAGTTTACTGAGCTTCAAGGGAGTAATCACTTAGATCTCAAGTCTAGTATATTTGTGTAAACTTCGAGTTAGAGGATTGCATCGATATATTTAGATTAGCATTGTTATAGTTTAACCGTGTGTTGATACTATGTTGAGATTTGGACAAGTGATTTGTAGAATGTTTTGTGCTTAATATATGATAGTTTCATATATGTCATTGGATATTGCATTCACGGTTTTAATCTGCCTAGTTGTGTTTGATTGAGATTGTTGTGTTTTATTCATTTGACCAATTGCATTTGCTTGTCCAATTGTCACACTAAGGTTTTAACAAAGATTTAAATGATGGAGTTCATTAATTAAATCTTTGGACCTAAAGAGTCCTTTAGGTTGATCTTTCAAACTTAGTGGATTGTATCCCGAAAACCATTTTTGAACTGTGATAGCTCGAGCCTCATTTTCAAGAGGATTTTATCAATTTGATTCTATCCAATTTTATTTATTGCATCATTTACAAAATTCCAAAATATTCTTTTATACTTTTGTCAGTTTGATTACTTTTCCGCTTTTGACAAAAATACTAAACCCCCGTTTATCAACTTCAATTGCAATTTTTGACATTTAGGCTAGATTAGACCATTTTCATTTGGTTCCAATTAAGTGAGACGACCCAAGGTTGCATCCTACACCGCAATCTTGGAATTTATTCTATTTGACCGGTTTCCAAGGATCGATCGTAAGATCGCATCGACAGAACCGCGATCACATGAGAATGAATTTCCAAAAGTGGGAATTCATTGTATGTGATTTGCTTTAGTTCAAATAAAGGTGAATATAAGAAAAAGAAAAAAAAATTATACCGGATTTGGAATGTCTTCGTGTTTCCAACGTGTTAAGTTGTCTATCATATTTGTTACGGAAATCGGAATTTTCTTCAGGTTAACTTGATCCGCTTGTTTGCTTTGCTTGCGATCTGTATTCGAATTGCATTCGATTTAATTCCGCGTTCGCTTTGTTGTCTTTATTGACTTCGCCTGCTTATTTGATTCGTTTTGCTATTTTCGCTTCCGCTTTTGTCTCCGCTCTGTACTTTGTTTTCGTCATTTTTTATTCATTTTAGCTATCTGCCTTTTCGTTCGTCGTAGCCGTTTTCTGTTTTCCGGCTGGGATCCGGTTCCCAGATCGGGTCCCAACAAGTGGTGTATCTAATGCCATTGAGGATGGGAGGATTAAATGTGATTTTGCGCATGGACACATTAGAGAAGTATAATGCTAATTTGGATTGCAAATGGAAGATAGTAGAGTTCGAGTTGAATGAAGGTAGAAAGGTGGTGTTTATGGAAGACAGAAAAGTCAGTCCACCTCATATTGTTTCGTCTCTGATAGCAGAGAGAATGATAAGGAAAGGATGTGAAGCATATTTGGCCTATGTGGTAGACACGAAAGGCAGATAGAGGGAGGTTAGAAGATATACCAGTGGTCATGGAATTCCTAGATGTCTTTCCCGAGGAGTTACCAGGACTACCACCACTTAAGGAAATTGAATTTCCCATTGAGCTTCTTTCGGGTACAACGCCAATATCGATTCCGCCTTATAGAATGGCTTCGGTAGAATTGAAGGAGCTTAAGGAACGATTGGAAGATTTATTGGAGAAAGGTTACATTAGGCTGAGCTCTTCGCCTTAGGAAACTCTGATCCTTTTTGTGAAGAAGAAAGATGGGTAATTGCGAATATGTGTGGATTATAGGAAGCTTAACCATGTCACCGTTAAGAACAGATATCTGCTCCCTCGCATAGATGATTTGTTTGATCAATTGGAAGGGGCAAGAGTCTTTTCTAAGATAGATTTAAGATCGGGTTACCACCAGTTAAGGATAAAGGAGTCTAATGTGTCAAAGACTGCTTACGGTATGGACATTTTGAGTTTCTATTTATACCTTTTGGATTGACGAATGCCCCAGTAGCCTTCATGAATTTGATGAATAGAGTCTTGAAGCCTTTCTTAGACCAATTTGTCAAAGTCTCTATTGATGACATATTGGTTTATTCCAAGAGTGACAAGGAGCATGAGGAACATTTGAGGCTTGCTTTGAAGACTTTGAGGAAAGAAGAGTTATATGCCAAATTTGATAAATGTGAATTTTAGCTAAGGGAAGTGGTGTTCCTTGGACATGTAGTTTCTGAAAAGGGAGTGCATATGGATCCGAGGAAGATAGAAGTGATTATAAAATGGGAAGCACCTAAGAATGTAGATGAAGTGAGAAGTTTCTTGGATTTAGCCGGATATTACAGAAGGTTTACAGAGGGCTTTTCCATGATAGTTGTTCCACTTTCCAAATTGATAAGGAAGAATCAGAAATTTGTGTAGACAGAGAAGTGCCAGAGTATTTTTGAGGAATTGAAGAATAGGCTCACAACTGCACCAATTTTGACATTGCCTTCCAGTGATGATGGATATATAATATACAGTGATGCCTCAAGGAAGGGATTAGGATGTGTGTTGATGCAAGGAGATAAAGTGATTGCCTATGCTTTTAAGCAATTAAAGCCTTATGAGATGAACTATCCTACACATGACTTGGAATTGGCTGCTATAATTTTTGTATTGAAGGTTTGGATACATTACTTATATGGAGTCACTACTAGTGTGTTTATAGACCACAAAAGTCTTAAGTATTTGATGAGCCAGAAAGAGTTGAATTTGAGACAGAGAAGATGGTTAGAGCTATTGAAAGATTATAACTTGACAATAGACTACCACCTGGGGAAAGCTAATGTAGTAGCGGATGCACTCAGTAGAAAGTCCACTATGGCATATATGGAGACAGTGTATGTTCCTTTGTTAAAGGAAATAGCTAGGCTTAATGTAACATTAAGGCAAGTCGAGCCTAATTGTGCATTGGCTAATTTTAAAGTGAGGCCAGTGCTGAACGAGAAGATTAAGGGATTGTAGAGGCAAGATGAGTATTTGAGCAGGCTCAGAGAAGAGATTGAAAGTGGTAAACCTTCTGATATAGGGATAAGAGAAGATAGATTGATGGTGATGGGCAACAGATTGTGTGTTCTAGATATGTTAGAGCTGAAAGATGAGATTCTTGATGAGGCGCACAATGCTTCTTATGTAATGCACCCGGGGAGTATGAGGATGTATCGAGATTTGAAAGAGCATTTTTGGTGGAAAAGAATGAAGAAAGATGTTGCAGAGTATACTAAAAGATGCTTAGTGTGTTAATAAGTTAAGGCTGAACACTAGGCACCCTCAGGCAATCTTGATCCTTTGTCGATTCTGGAATAGAAATGGGAGAAGATTATAATGGATTTTTTGATGGGATTGTCGAGGACTAGTAGGACGCATGATGCAATATGGGTGATTGTTGATAGAATGACTAAGTCAGCACATTTCTTACCAATTAGACAGACAAATTCTTTGAATGCTTTGGCGAAGAAATATATGGATGAAATAATCAGACTTCATGGGATTCCAAGCTCTATAGTTTTGAATACAGATCTCAGGTTCACCCTCATATTCTGGGAAAGCTTATAAGAGGCTTTGGGAACTAAATTGCACTTTAGTACAGATTTCCATCCACATATCGATGGACAATCAGAGAGGACAATGTGGACTTTGAGGCAATGTTGAGAGCTTGTGCTATGGATTTTAAAAGCTTATGGGATGATCATCTGTCTTTAATTGAATTTGCTTATAATAATGCCTATCACTCGGGAATTCAAATGGCACCTTATGAAGTTTTGTACGGTAGGAGGTGTAGAACTCCTATCTGTTGGGATGAGGAAGATGAAATGAGGCTTTTAGGGCCTGAGTTAGTACAAGTCACAATTGATAAGATTAAATTGGTGAAAAAGAGACTTAAAGCAGCTCAAGACAGAATGAAGAGCTATACGGATGCACATAGAAAGGAGATGGAATTTGAAATTAGAGACAAAGTGTTTCTTAAAGCTTCTCCATGGAAAGGAGTTTTGAGATTTGGTAAGAAAGGCAAACTTAGTCCAAGATACATAGGCCCATATGAGATCATTTAGAAGATTGAGCCTTTAGCCTACAAATTAGCTTTGCCATCGAAATTATCTAAGATTCACAATGTTTTCCACGTATCGTTGCTAAGGAAGTACCGATCGAATCCTTCACATATAGTTCAACCTTCAGAGCTTCAGTTAAGGTAGAATTTGACATATGAGGAGCAACCAGTGGAGATCCTAGATTCAAAGGAAAAGGTTTTGAGAAACAAGATTGTGAAGATAGTTAAAGTCTTATAGAAGAACCATTCGACGGAGGAGGCAACATGGGAGCCTTTGGAAGCAATGAAGGAGAAGTATCCATACCTCTTCGTGGACATAGGTAAGAATTTCAAGGATGAGATTCTTTTAAGGGGGAGAATTGTTGGACCCTGAATTTTTTTATTTTTTATTGATTTATTTGTTTTATTATTTTTAGAGTTGAGTCATTAAATTAATAAGTATGAATAGAAATTAGAAACTAGAAATTAGAATGAAATGTTATAATTAAGTTAGCTTAAGTAGTTAGTGGGCTTATGTTAAAAGAAAGAAGGGTAAATATGAAAAGTCTAGTTTAATGAGGTGTAAAATAGGAAGAAAGACAAACAAAAGGGGTTGGAATTAGAATAATAAGAAAGAAGAAAAGAAGAAAACGGGAGACGAAAAGAAAAAAGGAGGAAAAACATAAAAAAAGAAAGAAAGAAGAGAAGAGAGTTGTGAGAGAAGCTACGGAAGAAGAAGAAAATGTGGAAAGAGAAAGAATCAAGCTTTTCTAAGGTAAGTTATCTTTCTTTCTTGCTTAGGTAGAGAAAGAAGTAGAGAATGCGTTGTATTGAAAGAAGATGAGACCTATTTTGATTTTCGTGGGTTTTGGAATTAAGGTTTGGTTTATCTAGCTTAGATGAATTATGGGTAGGTTAGGTTTGAGCTTAATTTGTATTTATTGCATTTTTGTGATTATTAAAGTTTATAAATTTTATTAGAATGTTTTGAATGAAACCTTGGTTGTTTTAGGAAACCAAGAGAACCAAATCCAAGAGCAAGAAGAAAGGCAAGCTTGACTTGGATTTTGCAAGCTAATTAGGTGGGTAATTTATTTATAGTTGTTGTGTGATTATGCAAATTCTTGCTTACGTGTGTGAATGTTGATTGCTTGAAATTGAATTGTTGTGATTTGATGAGAAATGCATGATGCATTATGATTATGTTATGCCGTGAAAGAGTATATAACATTTTGAATTTAATGAAAAGAAGGGAAAAAGCATGAAAGTATGAGCATATGATAAAATGAATATGTGATTTTGTTTGGGTGAGAGAGGAATCATTTTATTTGTCACGTGAACGTAGACAAAAGCCTTCTCCCGGCTGCCTGCTTGTGACGTATGGGCTTGAAAATGGACTCATTTTGTTCATGGTGAAAACTTCGGTTTCTCTATTTGTACCCATGGGACCCCTCGAGCCATTTGGTTGTGTATGACATCTTTGAATTGTTAAGCATATTTGAATGATTTGCTTAATGGATAAAGTCTATGTTATGTGTTATGTACTAACTGCTTAATTTTGAGTTTTGAACTAAATTGATTAATGATTGAATTGCTAGATATATAAATACATATGCTTGAATTTGTGGTAATTGTTAATGGTTATAAATATATTAGGCATTGAGCGTCGTAACTCAATCCAATATTTTTCCACTCCTCAGGTGCAGAAAGAGAGGGTTAGCAATCCTTACAAGGCATCGAAAACTATAAGATAATTAGAGACTTTTGTATTAAGTTAGCTCAATCATTTTTGGTTAGCTTTATAAGCATATCAAACATTGAGCATCCAATATATTTTGTATCTTGTGTTAAGTCTTTGATGTAATGTTGATGTGTAATTAAATCTATGTATGAACTTCAATCTTTATAGGATGGACTTTCGAGACAGCTTCATTATTTTGAAATTTTATCCCTTATAGAGGCAAAAATTGTTTTTGAGTCTTCATAGAAGTTGTAGGTCTAGAAGTCCACTTCAAAACAGTCTTTGAATGACTTTAAGCCGATATTTATATTGAAAGTTATGCCCATTTTACCAATATAGGTCGGAAGGAGAAATACAGGGAGGGAGAAGTCGCGATCGTGACAAGTTACGATCGCGACTTTGCAGACTTGCATGAAAGTTGCAATCGTGCATGACTGCATGTGTTGGTAACTTTGTTGCATGAAAGTTGCGTCCCGTAGGCTTCCCCCAAAAAACCTGAATATGTTCCACTCTTTTGGCCATAACTTTGTCGTCCGACCTCCAAATGGCCTGATTGTTGAAGCATTGGATTCCTAACTCATTCCTCTATCTCTCTATAAAAATTTATAGCCTTTGGCATTGATTTAAAAAATATTGATTGAATCAAAGTAAGGGTATCAGTTGGAAGAGTATGAATTGGATATTTTACTGAACATACTTCAGTATTTTAAGGATATCTTGATCTGTAGAGCTCCAAATGAGATGATTCTTATTTTTTTAAATTTCTTTTAAAAAATATAACTGGATGAGTCAGCATGCATAGACAGAAATAAGGTTGTTGGTGATGTCACGATAATGTCATCACTTTAATATTTTCCACATGATTTAGCAAGCTGCCCCAAATCCAAGTAACCTATCACTTTGAGATGGGTTAATTTTTTATATGTGAGCATATAGTCGTTTGTGCCTTCTAAATATCTAAGAACTTCCTTTGTAGCTTTCCAGTAGTCCATTTCAGGATTGCTTTGATATCGACCTAGCATTCTGATAGCAAAACTAATATATGGCTGAGTGCATATTTGAACATACATTAAACGCCCAACTAATGATGCATAAGGAATAGACTCGATTTCCTTACATTCCAAATCGTTTCGTGGACATTGAATTTAAATAAATTTGTCCCCTTTCTAAATTGGAACTATCTCCGTAGAGCATTTTTCCATTTGAAATCTTTCTAATACTTTCTCGATATAACCTTTTTGATACAATCCTAACAATCCTTATGATCTATCATAGAATATTTCAATTCCTATCATATAAGATGCCTCAACCATATCTTTCATTTTGAAATTATTAGAGAGAAAATTCTTTGCATCATGTAACAAAACCATATTATTGGTAGCAAGAAGGATATCATCAACATATAGGAATAATATAATGAACTTGCTCCCACTAACATTCATATAGATACACCGATCAATGGTGTTTTCTTCAAAACCATAAGACTTAATTATATCATTAAATTTAAGATACCATTTTTGGGAAGCTTGCTTTAGTCCAGATATTGACTTCTTTAATTTACACATTAATCATTCCTTTCTTGTGGTTTAAAAAACTTTTGGTTCATCCATATACACTTCTTCTTCTATGTCACCATTTAGAAAGGTGATCTTTACATATATTTGGTGAAGCTCTAAATTATAAAGGGCCATAACAATTCTTAAAGAGTCCTTCTTTGAAACTGGTGAGAATGTCTCTTTATAGTCAATGCCATTGTTTTGAGTATAACCTTTGGCAACAAGTTTGGCCTTATACCTTTTAATGTTGTCTTGTGAGTAGCATTTGGTCTTAAAGACCCATTTACAACCCACTTGCTTTCCACATTCTGACAACTTAACTAATTCCCAAACTTTGTTGTCATCCATTAATTTTAACTCTTCTTTTACAACATTGAACAATTTTTCAGAATTGTTACATTCCATAGCTGATAGGATTGAAATATCTTATATTTTCTTATGAATTTACATGTGATTTCAATCTTATTTTTTTAGATAAAATGCTCAATTTGTGTTCAATTTGTGTTGACTATTAGGATGGATTTATTGATATATTTTTGAGACAAAAAAGACAAGATTTTTTTAAAGCAAATTGGAAAACATTTCTTTTTCATGTTAAAGGCATGAATTGTTTTTTTTTAAAGCATGTGGTTATACGCTGCGTGAAAACGCAACACGCAATGTAGCGTGCTACGTTAGTTACTAACGCTGTGTGTTTCACAACGCACAGCAAACAAAAGAGGAGGAAGGGTTTTTTTAAGAGAGACTTTAATTGTCTTTTCAGCAACAGTAATGAGGAGCTACAGTGTCGGTGTGGAGAAGAAGGTGACGTACAGTGAGGAGGCTGAGAGGAAGCAACTTGGTGCTGTAGAAGAACTTGGACGTAGAAAACAAAACGAAGAATAAAAGGGCAAGGAGCTTCGGTGTTGGCACATTCCTACGTGACTGTGGATGCGACACTTGGAGCTGCTGGAGACTTTGTTCTCTATATTTTACCTTCTCACTGTGAGGATTAAAGGGATAGGAAGGTAACCTTTGACTGCCATTTTACATGATAACTATGACTCATTTTTGGAGCATAAAAATTAAGATAGAAGGCTAGTTTTCGACACCGGTTTAATGGGGATATCGACGCCAAGTCACGGTTAAGCTATTTTTGTCATTTTAAAGTTGTGATTTATTTTCGGATTGTTGTGTTGTTGGTATTGATTTGGATGGGTTGGGATTAATGATCTTAATATAATATTTTAATCATTTTATTTCGAACCTATTGCTAAAATATTAATTGTAATCTGTAATCGTTACTTTTAATATTTGTGAGTAGCAACTAACGATCGTTAATCGTTAAGAATAACATGAATTAGGTTAGATAACCCGAGCTTGTGAGGTTACTGCCTATATTGATCGTTTTTCCAATTCGTAATGCGACTACCAAATTGAATCTAGAGATTGTATCCTAGATTATTCGGTAGTTAGGTTTAATCAATGATCTTATCTTGATTAAATTCAATTTAAGGGAAAACCGAGATTTATAGAGCGTTCTATTAGTCTCAGATCAATAGTCCGAAAAGAATTGTAAAAAAAAACTTTAAAATGAGGGAATATTCTTGATTGTGCTTAGGCCGAGATTGACCCTAGAACCGGACCTTACTTATACTCGACACTTTTCTCATTTTTGATTGTTTTTTTTAATTTGTTTTCGATAGTTTAATTTTACTTTAATTTTCTAAATTGTTCAAAACCAAAAACCCCCCTTATACTTTTCTTGTATCAATTATTTTCAGTACAAAAATTAACCGAACATTCCCTGTGGATTCGATCCCGACTTACCACAACTACAAATTTTAGTGTGCAGAGTTAGGTAAATTTTGCAGTGCACTCGACACTGTATTTGTCAAATTTTGGCGCCTGCTGTGGACCTGTGGTAGTTTAATTTTTGCATTTGATTTTAGTTGGTGTTTTGTGAATACTTTTGTTTATACTCACACTTTTTGTTGTTAATTTTTAATTGTCTATTAGTTTTGGTGCATGGTAGTGACCAGATCTTCTTGTAGAGAAATTGAGCAACTTGATCCGGAGATCGAGAGAACATTGCGGAGATTACGTAGAGAAGCAAGGTCAACTCTGGTAAACGAATTGGAAACAGAATCTGAAGAAACAATGGCAAATCTGAGAACTATGAGGGAGTTGGCTGCACCCGATTTAACTCATAGACCATTATGCATAACATTTCCAAATTTTGCTGAACATGTTACCTTTGAGTTAAAATCTGGATTAATTCATTTATTGCCTAACTTTCATGGCCTTGCAGGTGAGGATGCATATAAGCATCTTAAGGAACTTGAAGTGGTGTGTTTGAGCATGAAGCCTCACGGGGTGACGGACGAGCAGATCATGTTAAGGGCTTTTCCATTCTCGCTTAAAGATGCAACAAAAGATTGGCTATTTGATTTGCCTGCAGGAAGTGTGAACACTTGGTTGGAGATGAAGAGGTTGTTTTTGGAAAAATATTTTCCGGCCTCAAAGACAGCAAGTATGCGAAAGGAGATATGCGGTATTAAGCAACACAATGGGGAGTCTCTTTATGAATACTGGGAGCGATTTAAGAAGCTATGTGCCAATTGCCCACATCACAACATACCGGAGCAACTTCTCATCCAATATTTTTATGAAGGATTGCTGCCAATAGAGAGGAGTTTGGTTGATGCGGCGAGTGGTGGGGCACTTTGTGAGAAGACCCCCATTGAAGCCAGGATATTACTTGAGTGGATGGCCGCTAACACTCAGAAATTCAGCACTCGTAATGATGTTCGACGAGTAAATGTGGTAAGAACTTCGTCTATTGAACATCGTTTAGATGAACTAACATCTTTTGTGAGACAGATTGCAGTTGGACAGGCACAAGTGAAAGGGTGTGGGATATGTTCAAACACAAGTCATCCAACTGCTGAGTGCCCAGCTTTGCAAGAAGGGAGTATGGAGCAAGTGAATGCTGCAGGAGGGAACTTCCCAAACCACTACAATCCATACTCGTAGACGTATAACCCAGGTCGGAGGGATCACCCCAACTTGAGTTATGGAGGGAATCGACAGCAAAATTACTTCCAGAATCGACTGTAAGGACCACCAGGATTTCAACCAAGGCAACAAGGAACACAAGGAGCTTCTTCTTCAAGTTCAGGTGCGTCTTTAGAAGAACTTGTTAACAAACTTGTTACTTCCAACTTGCAATCGCACCGGGATTTTCAGGAAATGAAAGCAAGCAAGCAAAGTACGGATTACCAATTGGTTCAATTGGCAGTAAGGCTCAATCGCCTAGAATCGCAAAGAGGAGGAAAATTGCCATCCCAACCCGAGGTGAATCCGAAGAATGTCATTGCCATAAACCTGAGAAACGGAAGGGAGATTGAAGATTCAGAAAGAACCCCAACAAAGATTGCTACCGAGGAAGAGATCGAGAAGGAATTGGAGAAGGAAGAAAATTTGTCCTCAAGTACACAGGTAAATATCAAAGGTCCCAATATTGTTAAAACTAACCCTCCACCTTTTCCGAGCAGATTAACGAGACCAAACAAGGAGGACAAGGATAAGGAGATATTGGAGACTTTCTGAAAGGTAGAAGTCAACATACCTTTACTCGAAGCAATCAAGCAAGTGCCAAGGTATGCCAAATTTCTCAAAGAACTGTGTACACAAAAGAGGAAATTGAGGGGTGATGAGAAAGTGATGATGGGTGAGAATGTGTCGGCAGTATTCAGAAAGAAGATGCCTCCAAAATGCCGGGATCCAGGTATGTTCACTATTCCTTGCAAAATTGGTAATACTGTGATCAGTAGAGCAATGTTGGATTTGGGTGCTTCTATTAATGTGATGCCTCATTCGATTTATGCTTCTTTAAATTTGGGCCCTTTGAAAAGAACGAATGTAGTCATCCAATTGGCCGATCGCACTAATGCTTATCCTGATGGAGTGGTTGAGGATGTTTTGGTGCAGGTGAATAAGTTAGTGTTTCTTGCAGATTTTTATGTTCTGGATATGAATGATGACACCTCATGCAATTCGATACCTATCTTGTTGGGGTGACCATTCCTTAATACAACTCAAAATAAGATAGATGTTCGTAAAGGCACCCTCACAATGGAATTTGATGGGGAACTAATTAATTTCAATATTTTTGATGCCATGAAACATCCTCCTGATGATCATTGTGTTTTCTCTGTTGATGCGATCGATCCTTTGGTGCATGAAATGTTTAAATTAAGTTACAGGCATCATCTGGAAATAGCTTTAACCGAGGATATGGAAGTAGAAGCCAACACTGATGTTGAAATGGGATAGGAACTTGTGGAAATGACAGCTGCCTTGGACTCATTAGAGAGCTCTTCAAAAAGGTATGATTTGGCTTCTATTCAACTACCTGAAGCTTACCAGAAGTTGTTACCTTCTGATGTCCAAGCCCCAGAATTAGAATTGAAGCCACTCCCTACACATCTGAAGTATGCCTATTTGGGAGATAAACAGACTCTCTCAGTTATCATTTCGGCATAATTGACTTCAAATCAAGAGGAGAGGCTGATTCGAATGTTGAGGGAGCATAAGAAGGCCATCGGGTGGACCATTGCAGATATCCAAGGGATAAGCCCTTCCATATAAATGCATCGCTTTTTGATGGAGGATGATGCAAAATCTACAAGGCAAGCTCAACGTAGGCTGAATCCTCCAATGATGGAAGTTGTGAAGAAGGAGGTCCTGAAGCTCCTCGATGCTAGGGTAATCTACCCGATATCTGAAAGTAAGTGGGTAAGTCCTGTTCAGGTGGTTTTAAAGAAATCTGGAATCACTGTTGTGCAAAATGAGGAAGGTGAGTTGATTCCTACCGGAGTGCAAACCGGGTGGCGAGTATGTATTGATTATCGAAAGTTAAATGCTGCTACTCGTAAAGATCACTTCCCCCTTCCTTTCATTGATCAAATGCTTGAGAGATTGGCTGGTTATGACTTTTATTGCTTTTTATATGGCTTTTCAGGTTATCTTCAGATCCCGATTGTATCGGAAGATTAGGAGAAGACCACGTTCACATGCCCATTCGGTACGTTTGCCTACCGAAGGATGTCATTCGGCCGTAACGACGCACGCGACGTCCAAAGGTGTATGGTAAGCATTTTTTCTGAATATGTTGAGAAGATTATTGAGGTATTCATGGACAATTTTAGTGTGTATGGATCTTCTTTTGATGAATGTCTTGAGAATCTTTCCATTATCTTGGAACGATGCATAGAAACTAACCTTATGTTGAACTGAGAAAAATGTCACTTTATGGTGGATCAAGGTATAGTTTTAGGTCATGTGATTTCTGCTAAGGGTATTGAAGTTGACAAGTCTAAAGTTGATATCATTTCTTCTTTACCTTACCCCTCTATTGTGAGGGAAGTGCGTTCTTTTTTGGGACATGCAGGTTTTTATTGGAGGTTCATTAAGGACTTTTCGAAGATAGCCTCGCCATTATGCAAGCTTCTTCAACAAGATGTCCCCTTCGAGTTTGATGAGAGGTGCAAAGACGCATTCAACAAACTTAAGGAACTTCTAACGTCCGCACCGGTGATTAGGCCACCATATTGGGACCTCCCATTTGAGATCATGTGTGATGCGAGCAATTATGCGATGGGGGCGGTTCTAGGGCAAAGAGTGGGAAGAGCTTTGCATGCCTTTTATTTTGCTTCAAAAACTTTGAATCCAGCTCAATTGCATTATTCCACTACTGAAAAAGAATTGTTGTCTGTGGTTTTTGCTTTGGAAAAATTTCGATCGTATTTGCTTGGTGCTAAAGTGATTATTTATTCTGACCATACAGCTTTACGATACTTGCTTACAAAGAAAGAAGCAAAACCAAGGCTGATCATATGGATTCTCCTCCTACAGGAATTCAATTTGGAGATTAGAGATAAGAAGGGGGCAGAAAACGTGGTGGCGGATCATCTCAGTCGATTGATAAAGGAAGAAGATGATATCCCTCTACGAGAAAGTTTTCCAGATGAGCAATTATTTTCTGCCGATGCGACACCACCATGGTATGCAGACATTGTCAATTTTTTAGTAACTAATGAATTACCTATTGGTTTGTCTAAGGCTCAGAGGAATAAGCTATGAAGTGAAGCGAAGTACTATGTTTGGGATGACCCCTATCTTTGGAGGCATTGTGCAGATCAAGTCATCAGAAGGTGTGTACCAAAAAATGAATCGTCATCAATTTTAGCCTTCTGCCACTCGTACGCATGCGGAGGACATTTTGGAGTAAAACGGATAGCTTAAAAAGTTCTAGAGAGCGGCTTCTACAGGCCAACATTGTTCAAAGATGCATATATCTTCTGCAAATCCTGTGATAGATGCCAACGGTCAGGTAACTTGTCCCGTAAGGATCAAATGCCACAAACCCCTTTGCTTTTCTGTGAAATTTTTGACGTTTGGGGCTTTGATTTCATGGGGCCTTTCCCTCCATCTTTTGGCTTTACTTATATATTGCTTGCGTTTGATTACGTTTCTAAATGGGTGGAAGCAAAAGCCACTAGGACTAACGATGCCAAGGTTATTGTAGATTTTGTTAAGGCTAACATTCTTTCCAGGTTCGGGATACCAAAGGCCATTGTTAGCAATAGAGGAACCCACATCTGCAACAGGGTGATGGAAGCAATGTTCAAAAAATATCACATCACACATAAGGTTTCTACTGCTTACCATCCCCAAACCAACGGGCAAGCTGAAGTCTCCAATCGGGAAATCAAGTTAATTCTGGAGAAAACTGTGCAACCCAATAGGAAGGATTGGAGCATAAGACTGGAAGATGCATTGTGGGCCTACCGGATAGCTTACAAAACCCCAATTGGCATGTCGCCGTACAGGCTAGTGTTTGGGAAGCCATGTCATCTTCCAGTGGAATTACAATACAAGGCATTTTGGGCCATCAAAAGATGCAACATGCACTTGGATGATGCGGGAGTGCATAGGAAGCTGTAGCTGCAGGAGTTGGAAGAAATGAGGAACGAGTCCTATCAAAATGCAGTAATATATAAGGATAGGACGAAAGCTTTTCATGATAGGATGATTTCGAGGAAGAGTTTCTCAGTGGGCCAAAAAGTGTTACTATATCATTCCAGAATCAAGCTCTTTCTTGGTAAGTTGCGTTCCCGTTGGGTTGGTCCATTTATTATCACTCATGTCTTTCCTTTTGGTGCAGTGGAGATACGGAGCCTCAAAACTGACAAAACATTCCGAGTGAATGGTCATCGCTTAAAGCCGTATTATAAGGGCTTCAAAACGGAGGATTTGGAGGTGTTGATGCTAGAGGATGTGATGGGTGTCACTTAAAGTACGCAATTGGAGGTCGAGCCAACGACATTAAACAAAGGCGCTGCTTGGGAGGCAACCCATGGGGAGTTAATTTCTGTCTTTTACATTTTTATTTATGTTATTTTTGTTAGCTACTTCATTTCTGACATTTGATTTTACATTGAGGACAATGCAAATTTTAAGTGTGGGGGTGGGGTACATTAGTTTTGATGCAATTTTTTTTACATTAGTTTTGATGCATTTTTTTAGCTTAATCGTAGCTTACGTGACTCCTTAGGCGGTTTTCAAAATTAAATGAACAAAATTAAAAAAATTTCTTATTTTTTATTGCTTTTAAGATTATTTAGTCATAATTAAAGTGTGAATTGATTAGTAAAATCTATAGCAACTCTAGCATGTACTTTTGCTCTTGTGGTTTATTAATATGCTTTATCTTTAGAAGAGTAGTGACTAATGGTAGACAAAGCCGGTGAGATTTTGAGCCTTATTTGACTGACACATTTATATCAGTCTCATTGTCTTTTGATAATGTGTGACCTTCATGACATGTACGTCCTAATTTTGTGTTGAATTTCTATTCGAGACTACATTTTTATCGCATGCATTAACATGGATATGATTAGGCATTGTTTGTTTTTCATAAGCTACATTGGCCAAATGACCTACCCTAATGACATGATTTTTCCCTTGATAAACCCCTTTGAGCTTTAACCTTTCTTTTGTATAAATCACATTTTACACTTTTAAACTAAACCAAATGTCCTACCCAAGTCATAAAGCTAGTGGAACATTTGTGATTGTTGAGTTTGTGGATATACAAAATGCGTATGGGTGTGTACATATGTGAGGGTTGGTTATAATCTTGGGATGTTATTTTATGTTTTATCATTGAAATTCTCATGTTGATGTAGTTTATTTCAATTTTATAAGGAAAAAAAGGAAAGAAAAGAAAGAAAAAAAGAAAAAAAATTATCAAGGAAGAATTGCACGTGTGTTTAAAAGTTGTTTATGATTCATGCATCTTCCTAGAGTTGTAATGATTGAGTTATTTGAGAATGTTGAATATGAGGTTAAGGTTTGCTTGAAAGGTTCACTCTTGTGATTTCATTGACATAAATTGTATGAGTGACCCTTTCATATTAATAGGAGCTTCATGTGGTTATGTATGAGAGTTGAATGGGGTTGTGAAATGTAGATGTTGCATTTGTCATAACTGACGGTACCCAGTTTTTTATGAGTGTTGCTTTGTTTCATTAGCTTTGATGACTTTCATGCTACTTAACCTAAATATATCTCACCTTACCCTTGCCCGCATTACAACCTTGAAAAGTCCTTTAATTCATGATTTTGCATGTGAACATTAGTGGTGGAGAAATGAAATGATATGCAAAGTTGTGGATTGTCATGATCATGAATGGTATTGAGTGTACCCATGAATATATTTTAGTTAAACACATTTTCCGAGTCTACCATTAGATTGCCCAGTTTTTGAAGATATTGAATGTTAATAGATCATGATTAAAAGCTTTGAATGTTGAGTTTTTGCTTAGGGTATGAAAGTAATTACCTTTACTTATGACTATCTATTCTTAAGAAATGTGGAGAATAAGTTAAATCTTCGATTTGTGATTTTGATTTTGACGGTTTGCCCGAGGATGGTCAAAGACCAAGTGTGAGGTTATTTGATAGGATTGAAATATCTTATATTTTCTTATGCATTTACATGTGATTTCAATCCTATTTTGTTAGATAAAATGCTCAATTTGTGTTGACAATTAGGATGGATTTATTGATATATTTTTGAGACAAAAAAGACAAGATTTTTTAAAAGCAAATTGGAACACATTTCTTTTTCATGTTAAAGGCATGAATTCATTTATATATAAAAAAAGCATGTGGTTATGCACAACGCACAGCAAACAAAAGAGGAGGAAGGGTTTTTTTAAGAGAGACTTTAATTGTCTTTTCAGCTACAGTAACGAGGAGCTACAGTGTCGGCATGGAGAAGAAGGTGACGTACAGTGAGGAGGCTGAGAGGAAACAACTTGGTGCTGGAGAAGAACTTGGACGCAGAAAACAAAACGAAGAAAAAAAGGGCAAGGAGCTTCGGTGTTGGCACATTCCTACGTGACTGTGGATGCGACACTTGGAGCTGCTGGAGACTTTGTTCTCTATATGTTACCTTCTCACCGTGAGGATTAAAGGGATAGGAAGGTAACCTTTGACTGCCATTTTACATGATAACTATGACTCATTTTTGGAGCATAAAAATGAAGATAGAAGGCTAGTTTCCAACACCGGTTCAATGGGGATATCGACGTCAAGTCACGATTAAGCTATTTTTGTCATTTTAAAGTTTTGATTTATTTTCGGATTGTTGTGTTGTTGGTATTGATTTGGATGGGTTGGGATTAATGATCTTAATATAATATTTTGATTGTTTTATTTCGAACCTATTGCTAAAATATTAATTGTAATCCGTAATTGTTACTTTTAATATTTGTGAGTAGCATCTAACGATCGTTAATCGTTAAGAATAAAATGACTTAGGTTAGATAACCCGAGCTTGTGAGGTTACTGCCTATATTGATCGTTTTCCAATTCGTAATGCGACTACCAAATTGAATCTAGAGATCGTATCCTAGATTATTCGGTAGTTAGGTTTAATCAATGATCTTATCTTGATTAAATTCAATTTAAGGGAAAACCGAGATTTATAGAGCATTCTATTAGTCTCAGATCAATAGTCTGAAAAGAATTGTAAAAAAAAACTTTAAAATGAGGGAATATGTTTGATTGTGCTTAGGCCGAGATTGACCCTAGAACCGGACCTTACTTATACTCGACACTTTTCTCATTTTTGATTGTTTGTTTTAATTTGTTTTCGATAGTTTTATTTTACTTTAATTTTCTAAATTGTTCAAAAACCAAAAACCCCCCATATACTTTTCTTGCATCAATTATTTTCAGTACAAAAATTAACCGAACATTCCTTGTGGATTCGATCCCGACTTACCACAACTACAAATTTTAGTGTGCAGAGTCAAGTAAATTTTGCAGTGCACTCGACACGCGCTGTCAATAGCTTGTTTGAATGAGCTTGGATCTTTATCAGTGCTCAAGTCACATTCATGTTCAAGTGAGTAAATTTCATAGTCACTTGAAATAGTTGGTTTTCTTTGCCTTACAAACTTGTGGCATTACTTAATCATTTGTAACTTGATCACCATTAGCTGGTTCATCATAAATATGTTCAACTTGTGGAATTGGAATATTAATTTGTTGTTCCAGGATATTGCATATCTGTGATGCAATAAGAGGAATAATAGCTGGTGGGATCATATCTGATGTGGTAGTGTCTATTCGACTTGGAGTAATTTCTACTCGATTCTCGTGAATATCCACTTTTCGTGGTTCTCCACCCCACTAATTTGACCATTTTCAATGAACCGAGCATTACTAGACTCAACTATTCTCGTACTATTGTTAGGACAATAAAATCTTTAACCCTTTGATTTTTCAGGATAGCCAATAAAAAAACCACTATTAGTTCTTTTTTCAAGCTTCTTTTCATGTGGATTATATAGCCTTACTTTTACCGAACAACCCCAAATGTGAAGGTTTCATAAACTAGGTTTCCTTTCTGTCCTCAGTTCATAAGGTGTCTTAGGAGCTGCTTTATTAGGAATCCTATTAAGCAGATATGTAGCGGTCATTAAGGCATGCATCCACATTGATAACGGTTTAGAATTATAACTTAACATACTCCTAACTATATCTATAAGAATACAATTTCGCCTTTCGGCTAAACCATTTTGTTATGGTGTACCAGGCATTATAGAAACTAGAACTTTACCATAAATAAAACATAGAAAA
Organism: Erythroxylum novogranatense; assembly: GCA_029891385.1. Classification (NCBI taxonomy): domain Eukaryota; kingdom Viridiplantae; phylum Streptophyta; class Magnoliopsida; order Malpighiales; family Erythroxylaceae; genus Erythroxylum; species Erythroxylum novogranatense. The sequence continues at coordinate 10,143,681 of CM057235.1, read as the reverse complement.
CTCAACAAGATTTCATGTTTGATTTTGTTTTCCTAACACATTACATGCATTAACATATTAAATTGGTTTTCATTCCAGAAACGAAAACGACAATGCAACATCGTGGCTTTGATACCAATTGATAGAAAATTTATGGATCAATTTATATAGACATTGTAAAACAAACCTGAATCTATATCTCTGGAATGCACTTGCAAACACTTTATGTCCTCTCTTCCTTTCTCTATCTCTCTTACAGGTTTCTCTAATGGTTAAGATAACCATCTTTCATGATTTTTTTAACATATATAAAAATCATCCGAACAACATATCTTTTGGCCCTAACAATGTCTTTGGTTAATTTAAGGAGAGAGGTAAAGAGTCTGGGACCCATTTGAGTCCAACTCTTTGAGACCTTTTTTTTTGTAGAAAGTAACATATATATATTAATAAAAATGAGGGTTCATACAAGAAAGAAAGCTATGTACAAAGCAAAACAAAAAGCCACAGGCGGCTCTCAAAACTGAAAACAGATAAGCCACAGACGACTCTCAAAATAAAATAAGCCACAGGCAGCTCTGAAAACGAAACACAAGCCGCAGACGGCTTAAAAAATAAAGAAAAATAACTAGGTAGAAAGCTTCCAGATATGCCTCTGCAGAAAAGGTATCTGAAGACGAGTCTCAAGGTTGAGAAACTGAGAACGGATAAGCTCAGTGATGTCCTCAATAATGTCGTGGGTGGACTGATGTCGCCTACTGAATATGCGGTTATTCCTCTCTTACCAAAGAAAGTAGACAGTGGCTGAGAGGACTAACCGTGAAAGAAGGTGTCGGTAATCCTTGTGCCGACAGAGATGAGTGTAAGCCCACTGAAGAAGAGGAACCCAAGAGGTCGAAGGCCAAGCAGTGTGGGTCTTTGTCGAGAGGGAACCCCAAACAGCAGCAAAGAATTGGCACTGAAAGAAGAGGTGATCATGTGTCTCTATAGAAGTACCACAAAGCACACAAGTCGAGGATGTCAGGACGCCAAAAGACTGGAGCCTGTCTATGGTCCGAAGCCGCTCCTGTGATGCCAACCAGAGGATGAAGGAGTGTCGTGGAATGTGCCCTAGAAACCATAATAAATGGTGGATCGGGTCCACTGGACGTCGGGATCTGAGAAGGTCCTAGGCAGAGTCGACAGAGAAGACTCCTGATGAGTGACCTCTCCAAACCCAACTATCGGACTGAAGCTGCGGTCGAAAGCGAACTGAGTCCCAAATCTGCTGCAGCTCATGACTCCCCTCCAAAAAAGCCCACTCCCCAGTATGAATGATCTCCGAAACCCGAGCATCCCAAGAGAGCCCATTAGAAGATAACTCACGGATGGAGAATCGGTCACATAGGGGGCCCTGATCTGGTAACCATTAGGCCTGCCAAAGGGAAATATCTCCCCCTTCACTTATACAAGCTACGATAAGGCCTCTACACCACTCTCGGCTCAACAAAATCTTCCGCCAAACCCAGGAAGAGCTCGATGGGACCCTAATATGCCAAAAAGATCTACCTCGCAACAATATGGCATGTACCCACATAGTCCACGTGGAAGATCGGTCTGTGAATAGTCGCCATACATACTTAAACGTGGCCGCCCTATTCCAATCCCTGATTCTCTTAACTCTAAATCCACCCTCCCGTCTCGGAAAACAGACCGATTCTCATCCATGCCACCTTAGCCCCAGTGTGGGACAATGAAGGACCCCTCTAGAGAAAAGCCGATAGAATACTCTCAATGCGGCGAGTGATGCTAACAGGCAGTAGGAACATACCTGACCAGTAGACCTGTATAGAGAAGAGTACAGATCTAATAAGCTACAACCGACCCGCATAAGTAAGAGAGGCTGAAGTCCACAATCGAATATGGGAGAGTATCCTCTCCACCAAAGGAAGACAATCTACATGTCGCAACCGTTTAGTGATAAGTGGGACACCCAAGTAACGGATTGGGAGGGAACCAATCTGAATCCCGAGGATACTCTGTAAAGAGGAAATCTCTACCTCGAGGATCCCTGAAAAAAACACCCAGCTCTTATCCGAGTTTATGGGTAACCCGAAAATCCTCTCAAAAACTGTCAAAGCCCGACGGATGATCTCAAGAGAATCTGAATTTGCACGACTGAAAATCATCAAATCATCCGCAAAATAGAGATGGATGAGAGAAAGCTGCCGAGACCTCCAATGATAGCCATAGTCTGGAGATGTTGTCACCTCACACAATATCCCATCTAGTCCCTCCATCGCCAGTACAAATAAATAAGGAGAAAGAGGGTCTCCCTGTCGCACCCCCAGTGTGGCAGCAAAATAACCATGAAGTGATCTGTTAAGAGCTACCGAGAAATATGCAGAGCGGAGACATACATCAATCCATCTGATCATGCTATCAGGAACTCTGATGGTCCTTAATCCCAATAAAATGAACTCCCAGCTGACTGTATCAAAAGCCTTACGAATATCAACCTTGATAGCACACCGTGGTGGTGAGCAATCGAGGTGATAATCATGCATTAACTCCTGGGTAAGAAAAATTGCATTTGCAATTTACCTCCCCAGGATAAACGCCATCTGAGCTCTCCCAATCACCTCTAGTAGAACAACTTTAAACCGATTTGCAATGACCATTGATATACACTTGTAAAGGACATTGCAACAAGAAATCGGCCTAAAGTCGCTCAAAGTCTGCGGGCTCTCCACCTTGGGAACCAAGGTAATCCTAGTAGAATTCACCCAGCGAGGCAATGCCGAGGTAGAGAAGAAATACCGCACTGTTGCTCTGAAATCTGCTCCGATAATATCCCAACACCTCTGAAAGAAGAAAGAGGTATAACCATCAGGTCCTGGAGCCTTATCCTCCGAAATGGAAACTAAGGAAAGACGGATCTCCTCATCCGAAACTGGACCCACCAATGACTGGACCATATCCTCAGGAATACGACGAGTGAAGAACCGAGCAGCATCAGCTGGAGGAAGCAAGGGGGAGAGTAGAGGATACCTTGAAAATAATCAATTTCCATCTGTCCCAGAGCTCCCTGATCTGTGATAAAAGTGTCGGTCCCATCAAGCAACCCATGTACCCGGCCTCTGACCTGACGATGGATCAAGGATTGGTGGAAAAATCTAGTGTTTTGGTCACCGAGAGCAAGCCACTGGATCCTAGATCATTGTCGATAAAATGACTCCTCATCCTATATCAGTCGATAGTACTGTCTAGCAAGGTCACGCTCTGCAATACCAAGATCAGGCGAGTGCGGGGAAGCATCAAGAGCTGCCTGAGCAGAGGCCCACTGGGTCCGCGCCTCCCTAACTCTGCTGGAAATATTACTGTAGTCCCGAAAGTGGAAGGACTTCAGCTCTTGCTTGAGCAGACCTAACCAGTGAGTCAAGCAAAACATCGGGTCTCCTCTCACTTGTGTAGCCCAAACTCTCCTAACAAGTTCTAAAAAGTGGGGATGATCAGCCTAACATTTCAGAAACTTGAAAGGAGTAGGAGGCCGAGGCCTCGGGGAGCCAAAATGAACAACCAAAGAGTTGTGATCAGAAATATCATGCAGCAGAACCTCTGTAAAGGTACTAGGCCATGAGGTGGGCCAAGCAGAGTTGCCAAAACTCCAATCCAACCGTCGAAGAATAGAAGCTGATCCCTCCCGACCATTATGCCAAGTATAACGTAGACCCCGGTAAGGAAGTCGGAGCAACTCAAAATCACGTAGACACTCCCCAAACTCATCCATATGTCGATACCACCCGATATCGCCCCCGAATCTGTCCGAATGACTCAGAATGGCATTAAAATCACCTAGCACCAACCAAGGTATAGAACTAAATCGATCGGCCTGACTGCGGAGAAAATCCCAAAGCTCTCGCCTAGTGCCCGGGTCTGTGGAGCCATAGACTACTGTAAGGCCAAAAGCAGAACCCTCTCGCCAAATAGTCACCTCACAACTGATACCCTGAAGAGTAGACACCGAATGTCGTACCTCAAACAGGCTGGGGTCCTAACAAACCAGAATACGACAAGCTATCTGATCTGTCACATTACTCAGATAATCCCATCCACGGCAAGTGGCCGAGACTACACCCTCTAAGGAGGGAGAAACTACCTTGGTCTCCAAAAGACCAACTAATCCAAGATCATAACGCCCGATCCAATCTCGAACTGCCCTCTGAGTTTTGGGACCATTAAGGCCCCTAATATTCTAACTTGCTATCATAGGAAATGGAATATAATAATTAGTCGGAGGAATCAAAGAGAGGGGTGGGTCCCCTCACTCACTCTATCGCCTGTCCACCCTGGAATAGGGAGGAGGCAAGGTATCCTGCTAGGGGTGGATCGCAGCTTTGTAGAAATCACGATGCTAGGCATCTAACTCGAGCTAGCTCGCAACTCAGAAGAAACATAGTGCGTGGGCTCAGGTCGACATGGAGGTGGGGAAGACCGAACAGTAGTCGCAATTTCGGAAGCAACGTAGGACCCCGAGTCATCCTGAAAAGGGGTCTATATCGCATCGTGGGCTACTGGGGAAGCTATAGGAGAAGCTGGATGCAAAACTGGGTCAACAATCGGAGGCGCTACCGAAAACAGGGGCGCAGCTACAAGCGTGGGAGCCACAGGGGCCGAGAGCACCTCCCTAGTCACAGGGGAAGCTAAGGGAGGTGTAGGGGTAGCTGGTAGCTCGGGTGCTGGTGGAGAGACCCTAGGTGTAGCAGCAGGTGGAGGCGCACAAGAGTGTCGAAAGACATGACACTTGGAATACCTCTTGGGTGTCCACTCATACTCGACCCGAACACGAATCACCTTGTCACTCAGACACAATCAATCTCGATTTCATGTAGTGGCTCATCTGTAGCAGTTAACTCTACACAAACTCGAGTAAAGGAGAGGCGAGTCCTATCGGCAGTGTAACAATGTTGGAACCCGACCCGAAGATCGGACCCCAACTGCTTATAACCTAACACTCTAACTCTTGCTATAATTCCACATCTATTGGACCCGTTTCTAGAGTCCAATTTCCGGAGTCCTGAAGCCTTGAGCTTATAACCTTGCAGGGTCCTTAACTGTAACTCTACATTCGTGGCGAGCGCACACTATGTAAACACCAAAATCATAGGTTGACTTATTCATAAAAAATGTAGCCTTATGTCTCGTGATCGATTTAGAACAAGAATCACCTCAAACAAAGTTGTATAACTCAAGTTATGCTCAAAACGCCTAAAAGAGCTCATACTCCAAATATGATCTCCACACCGACCTCTCACTTGTTTTAATGCAAACTTCTTCAATTTAACTCCAAATGATAAAACTTTTTTTTGTAGAGATAAAGCTACATGTCTTAGAAAACTAATGGTTCAAGTCTCACCTCAATTGGAGGTCGGATGAGGGAGTTATGCCCAAAAGAATAGACTATGTTCACATCCGAAATCAAATTGAAACTCTTTTCGCGCGATTTCCATAACTTTTAATCCAGATTTCAGATTGAGTTCGTTCTTTTACCATTAGAAAGAAGACATCTAGATTGACAACTCTCATGAAGACCATAAAATGAGATTCGGCCTCTAACAATGTCCAAAAACACCATCTCTCCCGTAGCTGTCCGTTAAACGGACACATTCGGGTGAAAGTGTCCCAAATGCTTCGAGAATGTCCGTTAAACGGACATGCAAGTCCGTCTAATGGACATGGGCAGGCTAAGGGGTGTTTTTGCACCCGAGGCTGTCTGTTTAACGGACATCCATGTCCATTTAACAGACATGGAAAATCCCAAAACTTCAAAGCCTCTATCAACTTCTCACCTTCAATCTATCTTCATAACCATTTATACACTTCTCAAATTTATTCATTCCATAGCCTAAACACTTCATAACACCTCAATCTTCAAGTTTAACTCACCAAATTCACAATCTCTAGCTTAATTGATTCATCAAAGCATGGATTTCAATCATTTGTCATCAAGTTATCATAACTCACAGGCTATAAGAACAACAAGAATGACTTTAGTTGTTATCTTCCAATTCTCATAACTTCTTACTCCAAATTCTAAACATTACATATTATACCTCAATGGAAAGATAACAAGATGCTCTACAACATCCATTAAGGATGCAAAAGTTAATTTCGTCATTAAAGGAGGTAAAAGCTCACTCAAATGTACTGCTCCTATAATGACCATTGGAACAGTAAAAATATCAGCATGAACAGTAACTGAATGTGTTTCCAACACCACAACTTCTTCATCCTAAGTCCGAAAGTGACAAATTCTATATCGTTGGAAAGCTATCAACAAGCACTATAATATTCAAGAAGACACCTCAATACAATTCCAACACTAAGATGGTCTAAAACCCAAGTGAAGTTCTGTCAAATTTTGTAAAAATTTGACAGCATTTCCTTTGTATATTGAACTAGCCAAACTTTAATTCAATTCAACCTAACTCAAGTACCTGCATAGAACTCAATATCCAACCTCATACAACATAATTCAATTCCAAAGTGTCTACAACCGCAATTCAAAGCAACAACCGCACTTGATCGCGGCTTATCGTTCAATCCGAAGATTGATCCTTGGAAACCGGTCAAAATCAATTTATACCAAGAATTGCAACACAGGGTGCAACCTCGGGTCGACTCTCAAGGAACCAGTATAGCATTGATCTTAAGACTAGCCTAGTCTAATGATGCCTGTAATTAAAGCAATTAAAGGGGGGTTTTGGCTTGATCTTTAAAATTAAAGAAAGCTAAGCATGAAATAAATGTTTTTGGGATTTTTAAAAAGGCAAGACAATTTGAAATAATTAAGATTGAAAACAATTAACTAAAGTTCTCCTGAAAATGTGGCTCGGGTCATCATCGTTCAAAATAAATGTCGGGTTTGAAATCCACTAAGTTTCAAAACATAACCTTAATAACTCGTTAAGTCCAAGAATTTAATTAATCAACTCGATTAATTAAATCTTGTTAAAACCCTAGTGTATGGTATGAAATGATTTATGCAATAAATCAATCGATAATAACACAACCAACTTAACCAAACACAACTAGGCATATTAGATTAATTAATGCAAAATCGATCGATATACATGAGACTTCATGTATTCAGCACAATATTCAACACAAACCAATCCTTAACATAGATCAAAGTTTAACATCCTACTAAACTATAGCAAGATTCATTCGGTCATACAATGCAATCTCCAACTCGGAGTTGTTACAAAAATCTACGTAAATCTAAAACTAAGATCGACACCCCATATTGAGCTCGAACTCAAACCGTTGTTACATCTTCAGAGATCCAACGCCTAGCCACGCATGATGCCGGGTGAGTCCATCATCGCTGGAATATCACCGCCCATGACTCCAACGATTTAACAAGAGAGAATGGGTGCCACGAATGATGGAAGAGATGAAGATGATGATGGTGGACGTCGTCTGGAGGTGGCGCCGAATCTGCAAAATAGAGGAAACAAAAACTATCAGAAAAATAAAGAAGACGAAGAGTGGAGAGCTACCTCGGGAATGCGGCTGTCCTCTTTTAACCTAAAATGGAAGGTTTTATAGGAGCTGTAAGCGGGCCGGGTCAGAACAGTGGATAATTTTGCTATTTAAGGGCCGAGGTATCCGACATTCGTCGCGACTAATGAATAAAGTTCGTCGCGACGAATGAAAATGGTCACTCGTCGTGACGAATTAATTTATACCAAATTAATTTGTCTCGACGAATGGAAGTGTTGGTTCGTCCCGACGAATGGATGGCTTCTCACGACGTGTTGACTTTCTCTTGTTGACTCCAATTGTTCCTACAAAAATACAACACATTTGCAGTATAATTGTCCTAATAAAAGTTATGCAGAAATTAATATCAAATGACAACAAAATACTGACAATGTGCAAATTATAAAAGCTCGATATGAGGAACCAATTTAAGCACAAAAATCATGAATTAGGAGTCAACAAGTGCATAATTACTTAAGAAAACAGGGCCAATTTATAGTATAAATTTGGCTCAATCAAATTCCCCCACACGTAGACCTTTGTACTCCTGGACAAAGTTTACAAGAGTAAAAAAGGTACAAGAGTAAAAGAAAATTCCGCCCATGCTCAAATAATAACAGAAATGACGCAATCCACTTCATCAGAATTCACACGCAGCAAATTGAAAGAGTGCTAATAAAACAGACACTGAAAGAATTTAAGCACATGAGATTGAACAAAAGAGGATCACTCGGGATGTGGTGTTTACGCTCAACTCACTTGTGTTTAAGGATATTTTCTCTCCATCTGCTTAATGCATCTCCTACCATAGGCTTGTATCAATTTTATTTCTCCACTACAAGGACTATCATTTTGAAGATCAAGAGGTCTTTCAGGGTTGTAATGAGCGGAGGGCTAGATGAATGGATGAAGTGAAAGAAAGAAAAAAAAATGAGCATGCGCACTAAATGAGGAATTGATGTCAACAGCCAAACTAAAACTAAACACTGAAATAAATTGAATACACACTTTTTTTTAGCTATCTCATTTTGAGGTGCTAATCCCTTTTTGGGATACATAAGACTAACACTTTTCCATTTTTTTTATTATTTTTTTTTATTATTTTTTACCAAACAAAAACACAGACTACCGACATCATCTTAATATGTATGCAAATGCTCATAGAATAAAGGCTCAAGGGGCTAGCAAAGGGAAAAGTGTTTAAGGGTTGGTGTTTGGGGAAAGGGCTGAAAGAAGGAATGCCTCTATCATATCAACAAAATTCTAGTCCATCAAGCTTTGAGTAAAATTTGACACAAGTTCTAGAGAAGTATGAACTAAGCAGATGCACACACAAAGATATAGAAGAAAAATTTTGGCTCGAATATCCTTCCAACAAGGGTTTTGTCCCAATGATCAATCTCAAGTCTTAAAAACTGACAATACTATCTTGTTAGCATGCTCCCATTCACTTTGTTTTGAAAACTTCAAAAGTTAAAATTTTGCCAGATCCAATTATCGTTTGAAGAATGGAGAGTATTGTCAAAAACTCAAGTATCAGTTTTTGAAACTTGTAAATGATTTGCATGCAAGGGCACAAAAGAACAGGTGTAGAAAATGTTTGATTGAGTTTCAAATTTATCAGTAAAATTTGAAAGGGCACACAAAATTATGCACAAATTCTAATAGGCATGCAATGCAAAATATAAGAAGGGAACTAGCTCCCCCACACTTAAACATGGCATTGTCCACAATGGCAGAAGTAGCAAGGCACACATAGAAGCATGAAACAAAAATTGACAAAAGAGAAATGGGGATATATCATTAAGCTCAAAACGTAAGTGTACAAAAGGAAGGATCCGAAGAACTAGTTAAAAATTACAACAAAGAAAAGAAAATACAGAAAAACAACAAACACAAAATACAAACGAAAGTAGGGACAGCCAACTAAGCAGGAGGGTCGTCGACTGGCGGATCCGGAGGGGCAGCGGCAGAAAAGCGATTGGAATGAAAGGGAAAAAGAAGGTGACGTGGAACTGCGGCAGAAGAGTTAGGAGCAGCAGAGCTAGCCGGGGCCGGAGGCGGAACGGGCAGCTGAAGACGAGGTGCAATCATGTGCAGCATGGAGGCTGGAGCAACGGCAGGTGGAGGAGATTCACGGGGCGGAACCGCAGAGGGAGCAAGAGGAAGAGGAGGGGGTTTCTCTCTGCTGCTAGCATTGTGAGTTTGAGGCATGGTCTCTGCAAATACAAGTAATAGAAACAAAAACTTAACTAGGAACATGATACAGAATCAGCCTCCTCGTCGCGACTAATGCTCGGAAGTCGCGACGAGTCGAGGTCTTTAGCCATTCGTCGCGACGGATGGGTACGTTCGTTGCGGCAAATGGGATTCTTCGTTCGTCGCGACAAATTATGAAACTAGTCGCGACTAACGGCGATTCTGCAGACACACGCGACGAACAACGCTTCCCGCAACCCTAACTAAACACTAATCAACGAAAATGAAAGCGAATAAAGAGAAAAACAAAAGGAAAGAGGCTTACTAGAGTCGATAGTGAAGGGAGACTTGAAGGAGACGACTACGGAGGGAATGAGGCAACGTCGACGGAGGCAGCGAAGAAACGAGAGAGTGAGGGAGAAAGAGAAGGAGGAAGAAGGAGAAGAAATAGGGCGGAAGGCAAACAAAAGGGCGCGAAAGGACCTCGGTCAAAGAGAAAGACCAACGGTTCATAGGGGCAAAATTGGGCTTATTCGTCGCGACGAGGCAATCGTTAGCCGCAGCGAACAAAACAGAAAAACCCTAGATAAGTCGGGATTTATCAGGATGTTCGCATGCATTTAACCACCCAAAACAAAACAAAATTTCTAAAGATCCTACACAAATTGCACAAACATTTAATTTATCAATCCACGATCACTCAATCTCATTAATCTATCTCATGCTTCATCGAACAAGGAAAATGCGAGCTAACAAGAGGGAATCAATTTATTGAAATGTAAATGAAAATCCTACTTAACTACTGCTAAACCTACTTGATGGGTCTCTCCCACACTTAAACAATATAATCATGCTCAACAAGTGCGCATAGGAATCAAACATAAGCACAACTATATAGTAAATGAAGGAAAGAGAAAACCTGATAGTCACGGCGGTTGGGGAGTCCCATGATGGAGCTTGAGCAGATGTCCATTGACCTGAAATCTTGCGCCGGTGTGTTCCTGCAAAAGTTCTACCATACCAAAATTATGTACCTTAATCACCACATAAGGTCCTTCCCAACGATGATTGAATTTGCCGGGCTTCAATGTGAAACGGGCTTTATATAAGAGGACCTTGTCACCTTCCTTAAAAGTCTTTCGGAGAAGGATCTTATCATGCATCAGCTTGGCCTTTTCCTTGTAGAGCCAAGAGTGCTCATACGCTTCAAGTCGCAGCTCCTCTAACTCCTGCAGTTGGAGTTTCCTTTCCATCCCCGACAGCTTAAAGTCTAGGTTGCATTGTTTAACCGCCCAATAGGCCTTATGTTCTAGCTCCACAGGTAAATGACATGCCTTACCATAAATCAACCGGTATGGAGACATTCCTATCGAGGACTTATAAGTAGTGCGATATGCCCACAGTGCTTCCTCTAAACGCAGACTCCAATCCTTCTTGGAGGGCTTAACTATCCTTTCCAAAATGTGCTTGACCTCTCTATTCGAAACTTCTGCTTGACCATTGGTTTGCGGATGGTAGGCAGTAGAAACTTTGTGTGTAACCCCAAATTTGGAAAGCAAGTTAGTAATAACCCGATTACAAAAATGAGTGCCGCGATCGCTCACTATCGCCTTAGGGATTCCGAATCGACAGAAGATATTAGATTTGAGGAATTTAGAGACTGCCTGCGCGTCATCTTGTCTAGTGGGCACGGCTTCGATCCATTTTGAAACATAATCAACTCCTAGGAGAATGTACACGAACCCAAACGATGGGGGAAACGGTCCCATGAAATCGATACCCCAAACATCAAAGATTTCGCAAAACAAAACTGGTTGTTGCGGCATTTCATGACGTTTCCCTAATCCCCCGAAACGTTGACACTTGTCATAAGCTTGGCAAAAATGGAAGGAGTCCCGAAAGATAGTAGGCCAATAGAATCCTGAATCCAAAATTTTCCTCGCTGTTCTTCTAGCACTGAAATGTCCCCCACAAACCATAGAGTGGCAAGCTGAGAGTATATCATCAAATTCCTCATCTGGAACACATCGTCGAATTACTTGCTCACTGCATATCTTCCACAGATGAGGTTCGTCCCAAATGTAATGCCGAGCTTCGCTCTTCAATTTCTGAGCCTACCCTCGCGTCATACAGACAGGGGTCAAATTTTTCATTAAGTAATTGACAATATGTGCATACCAAGGCTCCTTGAGAACTGCGGCGCACAGGACAGAATCTGGAAAAGAATCACAGGTCAGATCGAAAGAGTCTACTCCTTTAGTATCTTGCGGCAGTCTGCTCAGATGGTCAGCTACTTGGTTTGCGGCACCAGCCCGATCTTTAATCTCAATATCAAACTCTTGAAGAAGCAAAGTCCAACGGATTAATCTAGGTTTCAATTGTGGCTTCGTCAAGAGGTACTTAACAGCTGCGTGATCGGTGAAATTGATGACGTGGGAATTAAGCAAATACTGCCGGAATTTGTCTAGTGCGAAGATTATTGCAAAGAGTTCTTTCTCAGTTGTGGTGTAGTTGGCTTGAGCTGGATCTAAAGTTCTGGACGCGTATGCAATAACTCTAGCTAACTTCTCCTCATGTTGTCCTAACATGGCTCCCACAGCATAATTGGAAGCATCACACGAAAGCTCAAAAGGCAAATGTCAAACAGGGGCAACCAGGACAGGAGGGGAAATGAGTTTGGCTTTAAGTGTATCAAAAGCCTTTTGGCATGAAGCATCAAACTCAAATTTCTCATCCTTTTGCAAGAGTTTTGAAAGAGGAAGGGTGATTTTGCTAAAATCCTTAATAAACCTCCTGTAAAATCCTGCATGACCTAGGAATGACCTAATATCACGGACACAGGTAGGATAAGGCAGGGAAGATATGACTTCGATTTTAGCTTTGTCAACTTCTATTCCTTTCTTCGAAATCAAATGTCCAAGCACAATACCTTCATTTACCATAAAATGGCATTTTTCGAAGTTAAGGATTAAGTTCTTTTCGATGCACCTCTTAAGAACTTTAGTCAGATTGAAGAGGCAGGAATCGAAGGAATCGTCGTGAACTGTGAAGTCATCCATAAAGACTTCCATACTTTCTTCCAAAAAATCGCAGAAGACAGCCATCACACAACGCTGGAAGGTACCTGGGGCATTACACAAACCAAAAGGCATCCTGCGATAAGCAAAGGTGCCGAAAGGACATGTAAACGTGGTCTTATCTTGGTCCTCAGGTGCAATGGGTACTTGGAAATACCCTGAGAAACCATCTAAGAAACAGTAATGTGATTTCCCTGCCAATCTTTCCATCATCTGGTCGATAAATGGCAAAGGAAAATGGTCCTTCGAGTTCAAGGCCATTCAATTTCCTAGTAGTCAATACAAACTCACCACGAATTTTGCACTCTTGTGGAATGAGCTCATCTCTCTCATTTCTCACCACAGTAATCCCGCTCTTTTTGGGTACCACATGAATTGGGCTGACCCATTCACTATCAGAAATGGGATAAATTATCCCGCTCCAGAGCTTAGTGACTTCCTTTTCACCACATCGAGAATAAGTGGATTTAATCTTTTTGGGGCTGCCTCATCGCCTTAGATCCCTCATTTAACAAGATCCTATGAGTGCACAGTAGTGGCTAATCCGGGTATGTCTCGCTAACCACCATCCTATTGCTCGCTTATGCTCGTCAAGACTTTTAGAAGCATCGTTCGTGTTCGACAATGAGTTTGCGATGATGACGGGAAGTTTCTTATTTGGCTCGAGGAAGGCGTATTTCAATGAAGCCGATAAGGGTTTCAATTCGAGCTCTGGAGGTTGTAAAATTGAGGGGATCAGCTTAGGAAGCTTAAGCGAGAAGAGGTCCCCATCTGTCCTAGAATGATTCACGGAAGCTGTAGGAATCTGGTTCTGACTTCCGAGCGAACATGAAGCGAGCATAGAGGAATTGTCTCGCGGATCCTCATTAGAGTCTGAAACTGTAAGGACAACATTAAGCATGTTCACCCCAAACAAGGAGTAATCCTCGTTAGGGTGCTTCATAGCTTCGTACATGTTAAAGCTAACGTGTTGATCACCAACCTCCATGGTGATCTTCCCTTCCTTCATACTGATCATTGTACTTGCCGTCCGAAGGAAGGGTCGTCCAAGGATTAGAGAAGTGTCCTGCACCACTTCAGTAGACATATCCAGCACGTAAAAATCGGCAGGGAACACTAATCCTTTCACTTGGACCAGAATGTCCTCAATGATGCCCACAGGTGCTCAAGGATCTGTCGACCAACCGTAACACTCATCAAGTAGGTTTTACGCCTTAACCCCTGGGGCTTCATAGACAGATTTTGGCGTCACATTGATTGCCGCTCCCAAATCCAGCAACGCTCTTCCAATTGTCACCTTTCCTATGACACAAGGAATGGTGAACGATCCTGGGTCCTAACACTTCACAGGAATTTGGGGCTTGAGTAATGCGGACACGTTTGAGCTCACCTGGACTCTCTCATTCGGCCTAAACTTACGCTTGTTGGTGCACAAGTCCTTCAAATATTTAGCGTAGGCCGGAACTCTCTTAACCAGGTCCAAAAGGGGCACATTCACTTCCACCTTCCCAAATAGGTCAATAATTTCCTTTTCATGTTTCAGTTCGTTGACCTTCTTGCTCATCAAGTAGGAATTTGGGATGGGAAGGTCCTTCAGATTGGCTTCCCTTTCTGTTGCTTCATTTCCACTAGATTTTTCCTTTGCAGCACTTTCTCCTGGACTGCTTGATGGTTGCTCTGTTTCCTCAATGGTTAATTTCTTCTTTTTCTTCAGCAATTCCACTTCGCGATCACTCTTTGATCGCACAGCCTTCTTTTCTCTTACTTGAGGCGTCTCTTCAACCTCAATTTCTTCGGTGCATTCTTCTTCTTTAGGAATGCTAAATTACACTTTCTTTCCACTCCTTAATTCAATCGCGTTCAGGCTTTTCGGATTTATGACCGTGTTGGAGGGAATTGATCCGCTACTCCTCGCTTGATTTTCACTCAAGTTGTTGGATAACTGAGTGACGTATGAGTTCAGGTTTTCTGTCTTAGTTTCCCATTGATCCATTCGCTTTTCCAAGGCAGTAAAACGTGCAGCATTCTTCGAGGAGTCCTGCTGGATTAAGTTTGCGATGGCATTCAACTGATTAGCCGTAGAGGCCCTTTCTTCCTTCATCAACGTCATCATACCATGTAGCAGTTGGTTGGTGTCCTCTTTTGGCGGTTGTGGTTGCACCGTCAATGCTTGCTGATCAGGGAATTGGTTTGTAGATGTTCCAGCTCCACTCCCTTGTTGAAAACAGTTGGGTTCTCTTCCCTCATTACTCCTCCAACTAAAGTTAGGATGAGATCTCCATCCTTCATTATACGTGTTGGAGTATGGATCTCACTTAGGATTTTGTCTCCCCGGGTACACTGCAGAGACTTCTTCATACCTCCCGGGACAGACACTAGTTATGTGCATCACCGATCTGCAAGATTCGCAACTAGGTGCGGCCAGTTCACTGGAAGATGAAGGGCGATGCACATTCAAATTCTTCAGCTCAGCTACAATCGAGGACAACCGTGAAGTTATCCTATGCTCTGTGGAATCCACCTTGATTCCGCTTTCTATCCTTTTGTGCGAGCCGACATGGCTCCTACTTCATGAACATTCACGGAATCACGAGCACTATCTGCTGATGGTCGAGGGCCATCCTCTTGATCAAGGCCCACGCTTCAAAGTGCGGTGAGGTCAATCAACGATCCTCCCGGCAAAGATCTAACATTCCCTTTTCACGATTCTTCACCCCATCATAGAAATATTGAACAAGTCGCTCATCGTGAATTTGATGATGGGGCATCGAGACAACAGATCACGAAATCTGCTCCAAAATCATAAAAGGACTCGTTATAGTCTTGCTTGGCGTAATAGATTTCTTTCCTCATTGACGACGTCTCGAGGCTGGAAAATACTTTTCCAGGAAAGCTTTTCTCAAGTTGGCCCAACTATGGTAGGCATTCGCGACATGCCTTGGGAGGCTCATGTACCACTCCTGGGCCTTTCCTTCTAGGGATAAGTGAAACACCTTCCACAGCACATGATCTAGGGGAGCTCCTACGGGTTTCATGCTTTGACAAATCATTGTCAGCGCTTGTAAATGCATGTAGGGATCTTCTCCCGCCAAACCGTGAAATTTAGGGAGAGAATTGATCAATAGCCCTTAACTTCAAATTCACGTCAAGTTCTGGACAGCGTGTGGTGAAGGGGTCATAATTGACGTCCGAGGTCGTAGCTTCTCGATCGTTCTCGCTCGTTGTTCCCTATGTTCTCATCGACTCTTTCCCGATCACCATTTAATCCATGATCTCCGCTCTAGGTTGGTGACCGGAAATTTTAATGCTCACCATTTCTCCTACTGATGTTCTAATGTGCTAAGGGTTGCTTGCTCTCTTCATCTTGCTACGCTTCCTTAAGTATCGCCGATTTCAGGTTGAAAATGAACTAACCTAAGTCTACGGGCATGTACAAAAGAAGTTCTCTTAAATTAGCTCACTAAAACGACAAATGATGAAGGGTTTAATTCACTCATCGCTCGTCGCGACTGTAGGAACTCATTGCGGTAATGTAACAAAATTGCGAATATTCGTCATGATTTAACGATGAACTCGTTGCGACGAACGATGAACTCGTTGCGACGAATGATGAACTTGTCGTAGCCAAGAATCACAGCAAAGCACAATAACTCGAAATTAGGCACAATAAACAGGAACAATCAAACTAAACACATAAAGCAAAACAGAATTAAGCTCACCAAACAGAATTAACACTAAAAAGATTGAAGCAAACAGAATAAAACAAAATTATGAAATGAAAAATAGAATGCAAACAACAAAACTACAATGTAAAACAAACACTTGGCTAACCTAGAAAACCAATTACTTTGGATTCCCCGGCAACGGCGCCAATTTGATCGCGGCTTATCGTTCAATCCGAAGATTGATCCTTGGAAACCGGTCAAAATCAATTTATACCAAGAATTGCAACACAGGTGCAACCTCGGTCGACTCTCAAGGAACCAAGTAAGATTGATCTTAAGACTAGCCCATCTAATGATGCGTGTAATTAAAGCAATTAAAGGGGTTTTGGCTTGATCTTTAAAATTAAAGAAAGCTAAGCATGAAATAAATGTTTTGGGATTTTAAAAGGCAAGACAATTTGAAATAATTAAGATTGAAAACAATTAACTAAAGTTCTCCGAAAATGTGGCTCGGGTCATCATCGCTCAAAATAAATGTCGGGTTTGAAATCCACTAAGTTTCAAAACATAACCTTAATAACTCGTTAAGTCCAAGAATTTAATTAATCAACTCGATTAATTAAATCTTGTTAAAACCCTTAGTGTATGGTATGAAATGATTTATGCAATAAATCAATCAGATAATAACACAACCAACTTAACCAAACACAACTAGGCAGATTAGATTAATTAATGCAAAATCGATCGATATACACGAGACTTCATGTATTCAGGCACAATATTCAACACAAACCAATCCTTAACATAGATCAAAGTTTAACATCCTACTAAACTATAGCAAGATTCATTCGGTCATACAATGCAATCTCCAACTCGGAGTTGTTACAAAAATACGATAGAAATCTAAAACTAAGATCGATTACCCCATATTGAGCTTTGGAACTCAAACCGTTGCTACATCTTCAGGAGATCCAACGCCCTAGCCACGCATGATGCCGGGTGAGTCCATCACTGCTGGAATATCACCTCGGCCCATGACTCCAACGACGAACAGTAGAGAATGGGTGCGACGAATGATGGAAGAGATGAAGATGATGATGGTGGACGTCGTCTGGAGGTGGCGCCGAATCTGCAAAACAGAGGAAACAAAAACTATCAGAAAAATAAAGAAGACGAAGAGTGGAGAGCTACCTCGGGAATGCGGCCGTCCTCTTTTAACCTAAAATGGAAGGTTTTATAGGAGCTGTAAGCGGGCCGGGTCGGAACAGTGGATAATTTTGCTATTTAAGGGCCGGGGTATCTGACATTCGTCGCGACGAATGAAAATGGTCACTCATCGCGACGAATTAATTTATACCAAATTAATTTGTCGCGACGAATGGAAGTGTAGGTTCGTCCCGACGAATGGATGGCTTCTCACGACGTGTTGACTTTCTCTTGTTGACTCCAATTGTTCCTACAAAAATACAACACATTTGCAGTATAATTGTCCCAATAAAAGTTATGCAGAAATTAATATCAAATGACAACAAAATACTGACAATGTGCAAATTATAAAAGCTCGATATGAGGAACCAATTTAAGCACAAAAATCATGAATTAGGAGTCAACAAGTGCATAATTACTTAAGAAAATAGGGCCAATTTATAGTATAAATTTGGCTCAATCAGCACTCCTAGTCATCTTCTCCATTTCAAATGTAAAACATGCAAACTCAATCCTTCTTTTTGTCAACTATAGCCATATAATGATGCATATGTATAAAACATGTGTAAATTACATCAAATACAATTAAAACTCAACAATCTTGCATTTACATGAAATTCAAAGTTATTACAAAGCTTTATAGGGCATTTAGCCCGATTACAATCCCAATGTCAAAAGTCGAAGTACATATTGAATCAAATCTCCAAAATGCAACCTAATACTTCACTTCTATGACTTCTAAACTAGAAACGTTGAAGTGATGCCTCAATCCCAAATACTGAAACTCGTATTCCCGCTCATCACCTGTGGAGGGAAAAAGGGGTGTGAGCTCGACGGCTCAGTAGGTAACAGCTTAATAATTAAGAAATAAGGTAAAACATTCTTTATTTTTCGTTCTCAAAGAAACTTTTAGATTGATAAAAATCTTTCAAACTTATCAAGGCCAATTTACATTGATCAAACACTTTCACTTTATCAAAACCTCTTGTTTTCAAAACTAATATCACATTGATCAAAACTTTATGAAATCCTCAAAACCTTTCTGAAAAACTCATTTCCTCCCAACAATTGCACATCAAGATCACATAAGCATAGAGAAAACAATAAGTCAATTTATCAAAAACATTTATCAAACAACATAACTTACAAAAAACAACATAGACAAGAATATCACATAATCACATATAGGATGGTTTGGGTGGATCCAAACAGGACGTACTACATATTTTCGCAGAGCGGTCATGTGTAGCCGTGAACACATGAAGGAGTCCGTAAGGAGCTCCATTGTCACTAGCGGGCAGCCGGGAAAAGGTTATAATTTTGACAGGTGCACCTATCACACATGAGGGACCACCACAAACCCAAACAAACATGTATATCACATAATGCACACAATTCACGATCATTAGCCTCAAATGGCAACATCACTTTCGTATAATCGTTGAAATTATCCATGCGGATCTTTTTCTCTTACAAAACATTTCACACATATTTTCACAAAGTCTTTACATTCAAAGCATTTTATATATGTTTCAACTATCATAAAAGCAATTCATTTATAAATTGGAAACTATAGGAAAGCATTATATGACATTTATTTCAAAGAACTTAAGTAGCTTATTAACTCAACTATTAAATTATCACCCACCTCAATTCCTTTAGCTAGGAGCTTGAACAATGGCCATTCCTTTCACTTCAAATCCTCTTCTTGACCATTTTAAGGAGATGAAAACATGAAATTAAACCCATCTAACTTTACCCATACCTAACTTAAGCTATTTTTACTAAAACCCATCAATAATTCTAAAAGAAATCATATTTCTCTTACCTTAAGGAGAGACCCACGAAAATCTCCTTTTTGCTTCTCATGGAAGCTTGATCCTTCCTTCTACTTCTTCCTTCTCCTTTCTAAAGCAAAATGAACAAAAGCCTAACCTTTGTTCTCTCTTCTTCTTTCCCACGATGACTCCCTCTCTCCTTTCTTCCTTCTAGAATTTTCGTGATTCCTCCTAAGCCTTAACACATGTCTTTTAACTTAAACACCTAAGCTCACCCTTCATCAAAACGACGTAGTTTCATTTAAGCCTTCATTATACATGCAATTGTTTTGTCTCTTCTCATCACCAAACAATTACACCTTATGCTCCTTTCCTTGCAATTTTCGTAATTCTCCTCCTCACTAAAGGAAACAAGGCTTTTTATTTCCTCCTATTTCTTTTAATGAAGCTAAAAAGACAACATTACCCCTCCTTTAGAAGCCTTAGTCTTTAAACACAATTTGATCTACCCAAAAAGCCCTTTCTTCAACTTATTCATTTAATATCTAATAACATACTCTATTCTTATTTAAACATAATCCATTATTTAATTTCCATTTCTTAAGAGCTAAAACCTCAAAATAATCTAGACAATACCTCAAAATAATTTAGACATGCTTAGTTTTAAAAAAATTTCAGGGGCCAACAAACAATCACAGCTAAGGGGATGCCCAATCCGACTAGCCAAAATATCGAGGCATTCTTCATTCCACAAAGGAAAGGGTAGATCATGTAATTTAACCCACACCGGCACTCGAGACACCCAGGATTTATCAAAGATAAAACAGGGGTGTCACTGCTGTAAAACCATGAATTTACTACCGAAAAACTAGGGGCCCTGTTCGAGGACCGACTATAAAGCCTCCTCGGACTGAAAACAGAATAGAAAAAACCCAGTACTAGTAGAAATAACATCCTCCAAGCCAAGGATCTTCCAAACCCTCGTCGCAAGAGATTGCATAGCAGAAAAAGGCAGATTATGCCCAGGAAAAAACCTGACTAAATATTGAGTCCATTGGTGAAGATTACCGACTATAGATTGATCTAGGAGCACCACTCACCCAGACGATTTAGCACGGGATTTACCCGAAAGTCTAAAACTAGCATTCAAAGTGGAAACTCGAACTTTGTCAACCTATGAAAAATCCGAAGATTTTTTATTGGGTTGCCTAGATTTGCCTAAAGCCTTATTCCCACTGACAGCAACAACATATGAATTAATAGGAGGGTTAGGTAAAATACCTCTTCCAAGTGGATCTGGGCCAGGTACCAAGGGCTGCCCATTTAATGAGTCCAGGCTGCCAATCTACATTTTCTCCATGGGCTGTGGGTGAGAGGATCCAGTAGGGGCTGACGGGTCTTGTGGTAGGGGCTTCTCCAGCAGCCCAATCGTAGCAGGCCCACATGGTGCATCCACCATCTTCTCCTTCCCCTTTACCCGAGCCTCCTTCATTGTGCCATGGGCTGGCAGCCCATATGGAGCATTCGGTGGACTGCAGGGAGGAGCAGTAGCAATCGTTGGCAGCGTGGAGCCAGGTGTTGGGGAGACGCCATTCGGAGGCAAGGCGGCAGTCCAAGGAGTCATCCTTATCAGTGGTGGACGTGTAGCTACTGGCGTGGGTGGCTTCTCCATCCCCGTCGGTGCTGGGTGTGTGACTGGAGCAGTGGGGCATGGCAACCCGTCAGCGTCTTCTCCACTGTCGGCGACGAGAGCAGTAGAAACGCCAGTAACATCAGGCACAAGGTGAGGCTGGTGAGTGGGTAGAAAGTGGGCTGGTGTAGTGATGTTTGCAGGAGTAGGTGCGATGGAGAAAGGTGTGGGATGTGGATTTTCGATGGGGGTTGAACTGGTGGATGTGGTCCAATGGCTGAACAAATGGGGGGGTTGGATAGATCGGTTGATTTCGAAGGGGTTGATGTGGTTAGGGGTGGAAAGTGATCACTGGAAAATTTTTCGGCGACTGTTGCAGGCCTAGATCTACGGAGATTGGTCGGGTTTTGGACCAAACTGGTGGCGGGGGTGGGAAGAGCAGGGGATGACGAAGAGGATGATGTAGGTTTGGGTGGAAGGGGGTCACCGGAGAAGAGTCTGGTGACTGCAGTGGCGGTGGCGCCGTCGACTACGGTGGTCGGTGCGGCGGCGCTGACAGTGGCAGTGGGGTGTTGCGCAGTCAAACGTGGACTAGTTCTGGTGGCCGGAGAGCTGGATTTAGTTCTCCGACCCATGCTTGAGACCCAATAACCATGATCTTGGGTTCTTTCCAATAGACTCAAATCTATAACTCACATGGGCCACAAAATATCTTACACCACAAGTTAGTTGGGTCAATTAGGTACTCACCTTAAATTGCCTAATGTAAGCAGTAAAATTCAGGCCAAAATTTACATCCCTATTTCTATCCCTATAATTGCTTACCTTCAGATAGCTAACCAATTTTAGCTAAGAATTGATTATAGTTATGAACTTAGATGTTATAGATATTTATTCACATTTGTAGTTTCTTACATCCCCAAAATAAGGAACCTAGAATCTATATTTAGTAAGATTAAATGAATATCGAAGGACTTGTTTGTATCTATTTTAATTTTGTTTTAAATTTAGTAAAAATCTTTTAATTGAACCTTTTGTTTTTGTTTTTAGTTTTGGTTTCTTCCAATTTTTAAAATTATGAAAATCATAAAAGCGATTTTGTTTTCAAAATCTAGTTTACTATCAACTAAATACATAATATATAATTATTTAATTATTAACAAAATTTTAAATAACTTAATAGTATAATATATATTGAACTAAAATTAATTATTAATAAGAATTATCAATTATTTTATTTTAATTAATAATTTTAATTAATAATTAAATTAAATTAAATAATTATTAATAAATATAATTAAAGTTAAAATATTTCAAAATATATAAATTTCAAATAAATTTTGATTTAAAATATTATAAAAATATTAATTTATAAACAAAATTTTAAAATTGATATTATTTAATTTAATAAATTAAAATAATTTTATTAATAATTTGTTAATAAATATTATATAAGAGATTAAAATAAATTTATTTAATGAAATATAATTTATATTTAAATTTTATTTAATATGTAATTATTATGAGTGATAAAATATAACTATAGACTAAACATAATTTTGTTTATAATAAAATATAAGTCTCTCAAGTTGTTATTATTTTTATCTTTTCAAGACGTAAACAAAAGAAAATGACAAAAGATTTTATATCATTTATAAAATTTTAAATTTACATTCTTTATTAGAGATTTAGACGTTAATACCTACTCGTGTACAACCCAACGTAGGTTTTAACATCTGTTTTATTTCAATGGTTTCTGATCGATCAAGAGAATTGAGTTTTTTAAAAATTAAATTGATTAATAATAATAAGATCAATGTTTCGAGTATCGTACCAGACTTGGTACCAGATTGAGTTCTGGTATAGTACTGTATCAATACTTGGTATTTTTAATTTATGAAATAATCCCTAATTTTTTATAAATTGAAAAATAGTTCGTTATCATATTGTATAGTCAGATCAGTATACCTTATAAGTTTATATCAACCATGTTTCAAAAATCATAATTGTTATGTTCACATATAAATAATAACCACAATTAATGTGAAAAAGACAATTATCATCATACAAATATAAAATTAAGAATAGTAAAAGGTATTTAAAATATTACGATTTTATCATATAATAAATAATAATTACATCAAAAGTTCAAAACATCCAATAAAAAATCCTTAACTTTCAAACTATTACAATTTACATAAGAGTTCATGATGAAGAACTAACCAAGTAGAAGTGAAACCTATAACAAAGATATTTACAATTATATTATATATAGAGAATTTAACATATACGTCAAATATAAGTAAAATTAAAAAAAGAGAAAAAACAAAAACCTGGAACTTCATTCAATTGTGTCTATGGGAGGATACTCGCTATAACTACACTGACCCCAATTATCATTTGGTACAAATTTCTCGTTATTGAGAGGAGTCTCATTATCATTATCATTTAAATTCAATGCACCAAATGACATGTCAATACTTTCTCAACCAAGATTATCTTCCAAGTTACTCTCATCTATCAAATCTGTATCCTTAAAAACCCAATCAGCGAAAAGATCAAAATTATCAATAGATATTGGATCTGTTGAACTACTTGTGCTATTAAGACTCCTAGTAAATAATAAAATTTAATTATTAGAAACTTATAAGAAATTATATCAAAATTAATAATGATAATAACATACATTTCTTGAAGCTTTAAATTGTAACGAATGAATATCAAGTCATTTAATCTTTTGTGCTCCAATCTATTCCTTTTCTTGGAATGGATGAATTCAAATGTGCTCCATTTCTATTTGTTGCCCATTGCACTCACATATTGACTTAAAATCCAAATTGAAAACCTTTGCAATTCTAGAACACCACTTTCGAATTGATCACACCAAGAAACCATAAATTATAAGATAACAAAAGTAGCGTTACAAACAAAATAAAGTGATAATTAATTTTCAACAAATAAGAAAAAAGAAATAGCTAATACCTGGAGAAAGTTTTGCTCTTTGTCAATTAGTAATCGGTAACCCAAAATCCCTAGAAGACAGCTTATAAAACTCTATTTATGAGCTTAAAAGATCTTGTATCATTTCATGACGAACAGCTATTGTCATAGTGAATAACATTTCTTTACTAACTTTATCTTTCTTTGTAAAATCCGGTCTGAAACATACACTAGGATTAAAAAATGCCTAGCTGCAAATGAAGAAGAAGAAATTTGTCTTTTCCATCTCTCATTGATAATTGAAAGATATGGTGTATACAAACAAGGCTTATGTTTCTATTTGGTCTTGATTACTTCCTTTTCTCTTTCCATGGCATCAAAAAAATACCTATTATTGGTTTTTCTTCACTATCGGCAAAGCAAAGCACCCTCACTAAAGGCTCATAAACTCGAATAACAAATTTACATTGAGACTAAAATTCTATATCTTCGAATATAATGTAGGAAACCTCTAATCTAACAATAGACCTAGCATGTTGAGATGCAAAGCACTTATCATTTGTAAACCTTTGTTTTAACTCTTTCTTCATCGAAACGAAAGACTGCAGTGATAAGAAATTTGTTGCAAATCTTGTTACACCAGGATGACACAAATTCCTACCATTAGTAAATTCCTTTCTCATTAAATTCCAAACCTATGAACGATTATAGATAAACTTGGTTACCATTTTATCTTTCTGCATAGTCTCATCAATAATAGGAAAATATCTAGGATCTGTTATATTCTCTAGCATTAGGTCAATGCAATTTGCATAACAACGCAAGATGCATTAGGTCATTCATAAATTCTTCAAATATCTCAAATAAAGTATCAGTATTTCTAATAAGGCTAGATGCATCAATAGACTTAAAAAACATTAAACTGTTTGTAGAATAAACCAAAAATTTAATAATAAGCTCTTATCTCCTATTTGTCTAACCATCACGCATGATTGTCACCCAAAAGTAGCCTAATTCATTCTTCTTTCAGCCAAATAACTTTTAATTTTAGAAATTGAGCAACTCAAATGTTTACCTCTTAAGTCATCAATCAAAGGAGCTTTGTATCCTAGATTGTAAAAGGCTATTGCATCCACCATAGGTTGATAATAGTAAGACTGGGAAGTATTGAATGATGAACCTGTATCATACCACCATCTAGCTCTGCCATATCGAAATTATGAGCTAGTTCTCTTGATTGCATTGTTCTACAAATTGAAGGTTGGGCTTTAAGAGTTGTTTATGGTGCAAAAAAACTAGTTACCTACCTTCTTGTTTTCCTAGCATCGGGTGTAGGTGCAATATTATCTTCTTGCTGGGTCAGGGGTGGAACACTACCGCTATCACCTTTAACATTTCCACAATTATCATGATAATTAGAAAATGGAGTTCCACTACCAATTTCAAAATTTAACCTTTCCTTTCTATCTTTCTCATGCTAATATTCTTTAAACAAAGTTTTCATCTCCACTTCACATTATAGCTTACTTTTTTACATAGTTCCACATCTCCTTTAACCCCAGCTAAATGCTTCTTTAATTGGATTATTCCTCCACCTTTCAAATGCTTGTTGCAAAACAAGCAAATAGTATGGTTCCTCATACTGGGAGCCAATGTTGGCCCCCAAATTTTTTCTTGATAAATGAGCAGGATTAGATTAATTTTGGGATCTTGCTAGATTAGTGTACGTTGAAATTAATTAGCATATGAATGTTAATGAGATTATGTTACATAGGTGAATTGAATTAAAATTAAAGTGATAAGTTGCATAAGGGGTATTTTGGGGAGATCACTTAAGTAGGAAGGCTTTAAGGCTTTGAAGGAGGGTCAAAATGGGAAGAGGAATATGTTGGCTTGCATTTTAGAAGCCAAAAAAATTGGTGAGGAAGAAAAGAAGAGAGAAAGCACAAAAATAAGAAAGAAGGTAGAGAGAGTGTCGTGGGTTTAGAGAGAAAAGAGAGGTTTGAGCTAGGTTTTGATTTTCCTCAACCTTCAAGAGGGATTTTGAGAGTGATCAAGAAGGGAAAAATATAGAGGAAGATAAGAGCTTTCTTTTGAACTAAGCATTTCTTCCTTTGGAGAAGATTTGAGGTAAGAGCATTTCAAGGCTTTGGATTTTTTTGAAGGAGTTTTGGCTTCAAGAGCTTAGAAAATGCATGGGTTTAAGAGTTTTAGGATCAATTCATACATTAGTTTCCTTGGGTTCTCATATGGAAATTTCTATTGATTTGGAGATTTTAATTATGTTAAAAAGGGAATCAAGAAGGACAAGAGGAACAAGAGGAGAGGTACATTTGAGCAACTTACCAACAAGAAATTCAAGGTGGGTTACATTCTTATAATGGACTAATAAGCCATAATTTTTTACTTTCAAGAAAAGTGAAATGAATGTTTTCAACTACTTCCAAATGTGCATTTAATTGTTCTTTAAATGCTTTGAGAAAGTGCTGCATATTCTTGAAGTGAATCACACGTTATTACAATGCTTATTATACGATGTATAAATGCACAAGAAGGGGGATTGAATTGTGTATTTCTCCTTTTTGAAAAATCTTCAAAATCGTTTTGTCAAAAGAAAAACTTGTTCTTTTCACAAGAACTACTGTAAATCAAAGTTAATTGTATTCTCGAAAACTTGTTTGAAAACTAAGTAAAAACAAAACTTTGAACGATAAGAGAGATAAGAATAGAGAGAAGTTGACACAGTAATTTTTATACTGGTTCACCCCAAACCGTAAGCTACGTCCAGTCCTCAAATGTCTTTTTGAGATTTTACTATCTCTCAACAACTTTACAAGTATTATTTCTTTCTGAGCTTCTTCAGGTTTCTTTACACTCAGTATTCTTTTACTCTTAGCCTCTCCAGGCTATCTGTACTACTTTCTTACAGAAAGATGTTTCGAGCTTCGTTATAGTAAGATAGCTCTAGCTATTTGCACAATAAAGTCTCAAGTAAGCTTTTTAACGTTCACGTATGTGTATATTAGCTAACTTTGCAATCTTCGACCTCAACTCATATTTATAGCCTTCGTCTGTAACTGCTTCTTGAATCTTGCTTCTTGATTCTTGAAAGAAACGGTTATTCAGTTGAGTTCTGTAACTAACTCAAACTGACTCGTGATTTGTTTCCGTTTGCTTTTCATCGTCTACTTTTTCTTTCTTCTGCTTTTCGCTTCCATCTGCTTTTGCTTCCGTCTGCTTTTCAATATCTTCCGTCTGTATTTCTTCTTTCGTCTGTTTTTCAACATTCGTCTGCTTTTCTATCTTCCGTCTATTTTTCTATCTTCCATCTGCTTTTTATTCTCCATCTGTTTTTCAACCTTCATTATTTGTACTTCATCAAAATCATTAATGTAAAGTCATTTTGACTTAACAATTCTGTGCATTCATTTTGTAAATAAAAAATGAAATGATTTTGAAAAGATATCATGTTATGAAAAATCAAGTTTCTGATCTAGTGCCATTTTGGGCAATAAGTTTACAAGTCATGAAATTACATGTTATGTGGGTTTGTAGTGATTCCCTAAGTATTTTAATTGTACTTATCTAAAGGCTTCTCCCGCTTGCCCGCTAGTGGCATGGAGCTCCCTCGCGGACTCTCATAAGTTCACGGCTACGTAAGACTGTTATGTGAAAATGTGTAGTACGTTCTATTTTAGATCCACCCAAACCAATTTGATGTGCTTTTGTGTTCATGATATGTTGACAATAGTGATGTATCCATGTTATGCATTAATGTGAGTTTTTGCAATAAAGATGATTATTTCAATGGTTTTTGCTTGTTACTGATTATAAGATTGTTACCCATGGGCTTTAAGCTCACCCCCAATCTCCTCCCACACATTCAGGTGATGAGCAGGATATCGAGTAGGTCAAGAAGCAAGGCAGCACTCCTAGTTTAATTATTTTGTGTTTGAAGCAAGTTTTGTAAAGTAAGGCTTTAGTTGCATTTTGAGCAAATCATGGATCATGTATCTTTTGTATTTTGGGATTTGATGTATTAATGTATTTGCAACTTGAAATGCCAACTAAAGCTTTGTAAAATTTTTACCTTTTGATGTAAATAAAATATGTTTGCATAATTACTCATGACTCTCTCAAGTTTGTACATTGAAATCTTTCAAGTTTCTTAAAGGAAAAATTCATTTTCCAACTTCAGGGAAAAATCTGGGTTCTAAGCTGATTTAGGCAAATGTGTCTTCTAGTAAGTAGTAAGTCTTTCTTTTATCTTTCCAATGGTGTCTAGCATGAAAATTTTGGACGTATGAGCTGAAAGTCATGGTCTTTATAAGGGAAGAGGTGCAAGAGAGGAGTTGTATCTTCTGCTTTCTTGCTTCTTCTGTGATGACGTCATTTCCTTCTATGTTTTGTTCTAATGACGTCATCTTCTTCTGAATTTTGTTTCGTCTGTGATTTGCTCCCTTATGTGATGACGTCATCTCCTTCTGTGTTTTCTTTGTGATGATGTCATCTTCTTCTAGGTTTACTTCGTCTATGTTTTGCTTCTTCTACCTTTTTGCTTCTTCTGTGATGACGTCATCTCCTTCTGTGTTTTCTTTGCGATGATGCCATCTTCTTATGTGTTTTGCTTCTTTTGTGATGGCGTCATCTCCTTTTGTGCTTCTTTTGTGATGACGTCAACTTCTTTTGTGTTTTACTACTTCTTCTGTCTTTTCGCTTCTTTTGTCTTTTTGCTTCTTCTGTCTTTTCACTTCTTCTATGTTTTGCTTCTTCTGTCTTTTCACTTTTTCTGTCTTTTTGCTTCTTCTGCCTTTTTGCTTCTTCTGTGTTTCGCTTCTTCTGTCTTTTCACTTCTTCTATCTTTTCGCTTCTTCTATCTTTCTGCTTCTTCTACCATTTCGCTTCTTCTGTGTTTGCTTCTTCTGTCTTTCCGCTTCTTTTATCTTTTTACTTGTTTTGCCTTTTCGCTTCTTCTGTGTTTTGCTTCTTCTTTCTTTTCGCTTCTTCCGTGTTTCACTTCTTTTGTTTTTTTGCTTCTTCTATGTTTTTGCTTCTTTTTCTTTTTTGCTTCTTTGTTTTGCTTCTTCTGTCTTTTTGCTTCTTCTACCTCTTCTTCTGTATTTCGCTTCTTCTGTCTTTTCGCTTCTTCTATCTTTTCGCTTCTTCTGTCTTTTCGCTTCTTCTGTATTTTGCTTCTTCTATATTTCACTTCTTCTATCTTTTCGTTCACAAAGACATTGACTCAAAAGAGCTTTGAGGGTCACCTAGAAGGGATGGGAATGAGGGATATGTCAAACTTGATGTAGGGCAAGTGGGAGATTGTTAGAGTTATGTAAATATAGTGCCCTGAAAAGCAAGCGTATTTACATGTAATTTTATCTTCTTCAGTTACAGTTTTGTAATAAAAATATTTATTATTAATAAAACAAAAGAGTTTGGTTTTATCTGTATGAGCATTATATATCTAGTCATAAAGTACCAAGATTATTTTGTAAGTAATATACATATACATAGAGATGTATGGGAAACAGGTATATTATTAGAATCTGAATTAATTGATTCACAGTTGAATAATCAAGTTGGTCGCTTGATTATAGTTTAGACTGTAGTGTTGCGATTTATCTCCATATAAGTAAAGGATTTTACTTCAAGGGAATGATGAGTTTCATATCTTGATAGTAGTTGACTATCAATAATGGCACTATTAAATGAATCTGGAATCAAGTATGTTTTCAATAATAAAGTGGGTCGTTACTTTAATCTTAAAACATACAACTTAAGCATTCGCTTATTATGAACCATAATCTTGATGAGTGGTGAACTCATATATGTTTCATTATAATTTTGATATGATCGGAATGGATTTTTACAGAGTATTAATCCAAAGGTTCGCATGTTGGAATTATTAATTGAAACATGTATCAGGGAACATTCACTCAAATAAAGAGTTTATAGTGTTATCATCTCTTCTAGATGTTTTAAGGAGATTTGGTGATTAAACTGGCGTAAATAGTTTGATGGACTAGCTACCCATCAAGTCTTAACACTGAGATGAGATCTTATGCGTTAATCACCATATAAAGTAAAATGAGAGATGTAGAAGGAAAAACCAACATAAGAGCAAAACGGTAATTTCACCTTTGTTGTGCGGATGGCTATAATGAGGTTCTAAATAGGGTTTGCAATTGGACATATTCTCATAATATTTAATAATTCAAGAGTTCAACTAATTGTCTTTAGTGGAATGACATTTAGTTAATAAGCTAGAATTAATTCCAATGAGATTGAATTAATTCTGGGCTTATTGGAGCTTGAATTATCAAAGTCCAATAAGATTCCCCACATGGCTTTAAGGAAGGTTATCAAGCTAAGTAAGAAATATAAATGGAGGTTAATTAGAAGCCCATAATTGAATCTTGGGCTTGGTCTAATTAAAGAAGCCCAAATGTACATTTAGTAATGGACTTGGTTTTTTGGTTTAATGTAATTAATTAGATTAATTATATTAAAGCAATTTTTTTAAAAGACGAAGATAGCAATTTTGGTAATTCCTAGGTTAAATATATAACCACACATTTGACATTAAAATGCTAAATAAAGATGGTCTTTATTATGGTTAATCATCATTAAATGGAGTTATGAACTTACCATTAAATAGTTTAATGGTTGTCTTTTAATGTTGGTTTGTAACCTATTTGCATTCATTAGATTAAAGATGAAAGATGTACATTAGATGGATCTTCCTTCTTTCTTCTTGACAAAACCGAAATTGGGTATTGAATTTTAGGTTATGGTCTTTTCAAATAGCCATCATGAAGATAAATGAAGATAATCTCATTTATTGGCTATTTTATGAGTGATTAATGAAAGAAGTGATGCATTTGATGCCTCTCTCTCTCCTTCCATCCATGCATATACGAAATTAGTAGGCAAGAAACTTGCATGTTCTTTACACCTTCTCTCCTTTCATGAAAGAGAGAATCAAAAATACCAATTGAAAGAGTTTCAATTTTGCTTCTTCTTCTTCTAAGAAAATCTCCTCCAAACATTTCTTCTCCTTTCCCACCAAAGGATTTTGTTAACCTAATTGTCCTTGAAGAACAAGTGGTAAATATAATTGGTTGAGGATAACACAACAAGGAGAAAGCAGATTGCTAAAGGAAAATAGTCAAAGGCAAAGGATTGGATACACGAAGAAGGAGAGGATAGCGCAGCGAGGATTTAAAGTTGTAGCAAAGAAGTCGGTAATACTCCTGATCTTATTTATATTTTATTATCCTTATACCATATCATGTATGGATTGGCATGTTGATTTGGATTTGTTGCTTCCGCTGTAAGTAATGATTTCTTAAAAGTTTTGAAATCTACCGTTTTTTCAAACAAAGCATGTTTTCTTTTTCTGATCCAACAATTGGTATCAGAGCCAGGTTCTAATGCATGATTTCGGTTCCTATTTATTGGATGCATGGGTTGGCAATCTTTTTGTGTATGCTGCATATTTTTATGTGATAGAAATATACATGGTGTATGTTTGCTCTTTTGGTTGTCCATAGAAGTTAAATTTACCTTGTAAGATTTCTTCATTGGTTGTAACAAGGAGGGTGGTCTAACATCACCATGTTTCCTCCTTGGTTTCTTTTTTCTATTTTCTTTGATTTTGTATTGTACAAATTGATGTAATGATGAAGATGGAGCAGCCATGGATTGAAGAAATGGAAAGGTAAAATTTTCAGTGTATCCTTTTGTGTATTGGCATAAGTTTTGTGAAAACATAAGTGCTGGATTTTTGTTTGAAGGAATCAAATTTCGGTTTTACTAAAATACTAAGTGCTGGTTTTTTATTTTCATGAAATGTGCGTCGGTTTTAATGAAAACTAGTGCTAGAATTTTTTGTCAAAACAAAGATTTCGTTTTCTAAAAATCTGGTACTGGAATTTTATTTTTCAAAGTGACAAAATTCGATTTTCATATATGTCATTACATTTTGTTTACCGAATGGGCCGGATCATGTTTGTGAAGAGTTCGAAGCGGAAGATCCAAGTCCAAGAAGAATACTTTGGGCCTAAAAGGTTTGTAATTATTTAAATTTTCTAGGATGGACAATCAAAAGTGGCTTTATTAGTTCATGTGATGAATGGATAAATGAATGCTTATAGTGTGTGATATTATGTGATTGCATATCATTTAGAAAATTGCCAACCCTAGGCTTTGCCATGCATTCATTATGTATGAGATATATAATGAAACAATATAGGATGGATAATAAATTGCATCTAGATAAGATGGTATTTAAAACTTAAAGCCCAAAAAGATTGAGTGGGAGAGGATGCTCCTGTGAGAGTCCACGGTCTCCAAATGATGGCCCGTTTGCATGTGGTGAAGTGTTACTCCCCATCGGAGGGCATGGATCCTAGATCTTACATGGTTTGGGTCTCCTTAAGGATAAGTCCACTTAATGATAGCAAATGTGACCTCCCACCGAGGCATGGTTTATAGGTATCTTTAATGAATGAATCAAATGGTTAAACACTCAACATTTTTTATCAATAAACTGCCCACCGTAGCTCTGTTGGTAAAAGTATGGACCAAATTAAGACGTTTCTTAAAAAATTAGGCATGAGATGCTTGGTAGTTTTTGAGTGGGAGGGTCCCGCTTTTCTTTTAATGGATAAGATGGCCCACAATCACTTAGTCTCATTATAGATAAGAAAATAATCTTCAGTATAATGTTTTAATTTTTTAAGTTTTATTAAATCTATCATCATGCATACATGCATCATGATTTTATACAAAGTTCCATAAATTGTTGACTAGTATGCTCATGTTTTAATAATTTATATTTTCAGACATAATCAACCACAAAATGAATCAACTCACCCTGCTCTTGACTAATAACAAATTGGAAAACGGAGACAATTTTAATGAATGGAGACGTAACCTTGACATTGTTATTCAATATGAACGTATTTCATGGATGTTAACTGAAAATGAGCCTACACCTCCAAGTGGAGATTCAACTCCTGAGCAAGTCCAAGAACATAAGCATTGGCAGAATGCTGACAAGACTACTAAGTGTTATATTAAAGCGCATCGTCACGCATGTTGCAAAAGCAAATTGCTTGTATGAAAATTGCTAGTGCAATGGTCTATCACCTACATGAGATGTTTGGTGTGAGGACTATGTTTGCAAGAGTGAAAGCTATCCAAACCTTTCATAATCTCAGACAGAAACCTGGTGAATCAGTATGGGATTACATGATGAAGGTAATCTCTGCGGTCACTGAGGTTGAGATGCTTGGGGCGGATATGGATGCGGACACGCAGATGATTATGATCATCAATAGCTTAAACTCTTCTTTTCAGCAGTTTAAGTTGGACTATGAGCTCAACAGTAAGGATTACACTTTGAGTGAGTTGATGAATACCCTCCAGAGCAAGGAAGAGATATTGAATATTAAGGCTCAAGGGACAGAAGCTAATGTAGCTTCTTCTTATAAGCCCAAGGGTAAGGGCAAGGAAAAGAAGAAGGGTCCAATGAATATTAATCTTATATGAGAAGGATTACACTTCTCATATATGTTTCATTATAATTCTTGATATGATCGGAATGGATTTTTACAGAGTATTAATCCAGTGTCTGCATGTTGGAATTATTAATTGAAACATGTATCAGGGAACATTCACTCAAATAAAGAGTTTATAGTGTTATCATCTCTTCAGATGTTTTAAGGAGATTTGGTGATTAAACTAAGCGCAGAGTTTGATGGACTAGCTATCCATCAAGTCTTAACACCGAGATGAGATCTTATGTGTTAATCACCATATAAAGTAAAATGAGAGATCTAGAAGGAAAAACCAACATAAGGGTAAAACGGTAATTTTACCCTTTATTGTGCAAATGACTATAATAAGGTTCTAAATAGGGTTTGCAATTGGACATATTCTCATAATATTTAATAATTCAAGAGTTCAACTAATTTTCTTTAGTGGAATGACATTTAGTTAATAAGCTAGAATTAATTCCAATGAGATTGAATTAATTACGGGCTTATGGAGACTTGAATTATCAAAGTCCAATAAGATTCCCCACTTGGCTTTAAGGAAGATTATCAAGCTAAGTAAAAAATATAAATGGAGGTTAATTAGAAGCCCATAATTGAATCTTGGGCTTGGTCTAATTAAAGAAGCCCAAATGTATATTTAGTAATGGGCTTGGTTTTTTGGTTTAATGTAATTAATTAGATTAATTATATTAATACAATTTTTTTTAAGAAGAAGATATCAATTTCGATTATTCCTAGGTTAAATGTGTAACCACACATTTGACATTAAAATGCTAAATAAAGATGGTCTTATTATGGTTAATCATCATTAAATGGAGTTATGAACTTACCATTAAATGGTTTAATGGTTGTCTTTTAATGTTGGCTACTAACCTATTTGCATTCATTAGATTAAAGATGAGAGATGTACATTAGATGGATCATCTTCCTTCTTTCTTCTTGGAAAAACCAAAATTGGGTATTGAATTTTAGGTTATGGTCTTTTCAAATAGCCATCATAAAGATAAATGAAGATAATCTCATTTATTGGCTATTTTATGAGTGATTAATGAAAGAAGTGATGCATTTGATGCCTCTCTCCCCTTCCATCCATGCATATACGAAATTTATAGGCAAGAAAGAGTTCTTGCATGTTCTTTACACCTTCTCTCCTTTCATGAAAGAGAATCGAAAATACCAATTGAAAGAGTTTCAATTTTGTTTCTTCTTCTCTAAGAAAATCTCCTCAAAACATTTCTTCTCCTTTCCCACCAAAGGATTTTGTTAACCTAATTGTCCTTGAAGAACAGGTGATAAATCTAATTGGTTGAGGATACTACAACAAGGAGAAAGTAGATTGCTAAAGGAAAAGAGTCAAAGGCAAAGGATTTGGGTACACGAAGAAGAAGAGGATAGCGCAGCGAGGATTTAAAGCTGTAGCGAAGGAGTCGATAATACTCCTGATCTTGTTTATATTTTATTATCCTTATACCATATCATGTATGGATTAGCATGTTGATTTGGATTTTTTGCTTCCGCTGCAAGTAATGATTTCTTAAAAGTTTTGAAATCTACCGTTTTTTCAAACAAAGCATGTTTTCTTTTTCCGATCCAACACACACTTCATCTGTTTTGGTTGAATCACAATCTTCCTTCTCAGATCCAGAGTTCAAGGTTCCCTTTCTAGACAAATCCGATGATGCTATGATGATGAGACTACATGCCTCCATAGATGTTACACACCACTGACTTGCAGAGGGTAACCAGCAATTGAGTTAAGATATCACAGAGAAGAGGGTTTAAAAAGAGAGTGAAAGAGCGAGAGACTAGAAAAAAAATGGAATGAAGGAAGAAAAGAGGAAGCATGATAAAAGTGAATGGTAAGGATTGTCTTGAACGGATATTCGAGCTAGGTTCATTTGTGAATACATGTTATTCGCAATCCTCAATGTCCAGTATAGCAGCATGTCTAGACCAACACAAACTAATGAAGTCACTGAGCTTTGGACCATATTGCAGACATTGATGAAGCAGATGGCTCAGCTGAGACAGGAGATGGAACAATTGAAGGGGAGGGATAGCAGCTAAGAGCACCCGCGATCACTAGCACATTAGGATTGTTGTAGTCATTTGTTTTCAATTACAAAGATTTATTATGTACACTGTAATATTTTTATTATCAATTAAATTTTTTTTAACTTTATATCATCAATCAATTTTCTTTTTAAATAAATTAAATATATAAACAAATAAATTTATTGTGCACAAATAATTCATAACTGCTGAAATTATGCACTTTTCATAAAATCATCAAATAAAAATTCATGTTAGTATTTTTTAATTTCTTATTTTCAATTACCGATGGAATACACAAGATCGTCGCAAAAAATAATACAATTATCAACATAATTGTTGGACCTCGTTTCTGGAGCCTAACATCGGACACGGAAGCATGAGGCTTGGGCTTGGAGGGAAGACTTAGAAGTTGAAAATTTAGAAGAAAAGTCCCTCGGAAGCAAATGTGGGCATCGCCGCGGCGTATGTTGTTTCGCCGCGACGAAGTCTTTCGGGAATTTACGCCGCGGCGAGCAAATGGTCTTTCGCTGCGGCGAACCCGCGATTTAATCTTCGCCGTGGTGAACAAATGGTCTCGTCGCGGCGAAAGTCTTTTCCCACTGAACCCATAACTTAAAATTTTTAGTCATTTGCATCAAAACAACACAACCCAAAATAAACTCAAGAAGAAAACTTAAACATACACTCAAGCAATCTTTTAAAATCTTATTCTCATGGTAAGACGATTTAATGCGAAAGGTTTGAAACTAAAATCATATCAACCACAACTCATTGATAACCAAAAGAAGAGTTTTACAAAGCTTTAATGGCATTTCAAGCCATAATACATCAGTTGAGTTCAAGAACCAAAAATACAAATACACTTGAACTAATAAAACTTGAAATGTGACTAAAGCCTTGAATTCCAAAAATATAACTTGAAAATACAAAAATATGACAATTCAGAGTGATGCCGTAACTCTTAACTTACTCGATCTCTTGCTCATCACCTGAATAGGGGGAGGAGAACGGGGGTGAGTTATAAAGCTCGTGGGTAACATATTTATAATAAAGAAAACATGCAAAACTATTTCAAAAACTCATTGCTATTGTACATTTTCGAAACCATAGTAATTTCATATGTAGATATCATCATCTCAAAATGCTTGATTTTTAAACAATTCATGAGCAATTTTAAATCATGTATGCATCAAACATGTTAACAGATCATAAGCATATAAGCACGGCATAATAGTTTGGGTAAGTCCAAAATTCATGACACACTACACATTCCCATATAATGGTATTGGGCCCCAAATTTTTCTAATTGATGTTATTAAGCATGAATTGTGTTCATTGTGTGTTTATATCTTAGTTTGATTAAATTGGGAGTGTTAGTGGATAATTGAGGTTTATTTGAGTTTAATGTGGTTTTAATAGGAATTAAAGGATAAAAGTATATGAGGGTATTTTGGAAAGATTACTTAGGTTGGATAGGTTAAGGCTTTGCATAGGAGGGTTTTTTGGCCATTGTGCATCTCTTTAGCCTTAAGTGAGAAATTTAGAAGAAAGAAAGGAAAGAAAGTGAAGAGAAGAAGAGGTAGAGAGTTGTTGTAGGTGAGGAAGAAGAAAAGAGAAATTAGGGCTTTTGATTCCTAAGGTTTTCGACAAAGATTGAAGCACATTTCGGGTAAGTTTCGCTTCTTTTAATCTTGTTTTGATTAGATTGAACCTTAGTATAGTTTGGTATTGTATTAGAATCGGTGGTTTAGGGATTTTCGGAAACTAGGTGAAATCCTTGGGTTGATGAGTTTGTGACTGATTTTAAGGTTTGAATGAGTTGGAAATGTAGTATTGGACTTAAATCAAGGTTTAGAAGTGTTGCTTTTGCTAAAGGGCAGGATTGAAGTGGGAAAATGCTGGAAAAATCAGGTTCGGAGACGTTCTCCAGACCCGCACGTCGCGATGTGCGGATCAGCACGCCGCGACGTGCGAGGAAGGTGTGCACGTCGCAATGTAGGAATTTGTGTTCGTCGCGACGAGCGGGCAGTTCGTTACGACGAGCGTGGCCTTCGTCGCGGCAAGCCTCCAGTTTCCAGTATAGGTGAATTTTGGTAGTTTGGGCATACCTTTTGTTGTGGATGTCCAAATGAGGTGATTTTGGATTCATTGTGGACTAGAGCCATAGGGCTACAAGTTTCATGAAGGAAAGAAGTTTGGAAATTGCCACTGAAGATTCGGGAATTTGGTTGGAAGTCGAATGTAGATTTTTAGTGCTTTTACTTTTGATTTCCAAGCTTTTTGAATATTTTTTTTGAATATTGTTTGAATGGAAACTTGGTTTGTTATAGGAAACCAAGCCGACCTGATCCAATCGCAAGAGGAAGGACGACAGTGAGTCAGATTCTCAAGCGACATTAGGTGGGTAATATATTTATGGTTATTGTGTGTATGGGCAAAATGTGTATGCTTGCTTGCATGTGTGACACTGCTTATGTTGAATTATGAGAAATATTGCAAATGCATTGTGATCAGATTATGTACTGCTTTGAAGGACATTATGGCATTTTGCAAGAATGAAAAGTATGAAAGCTTTGATAAAATGCATTGAGCATGAAACGAATGATTATGTGCTTTGTTTGGGTGAGAGAGGAACGTATCGTTAGTCACGTGCACGTCGACGTATAGCCTTCTCCCGGCTGCCTGCTTGAGGCCACGAGATCCTGAGAAATCGAACTCGGATAGTTTACGGTATAAACTTCGGTTTATCCGGATCGTTCCACGGAACTCTCGAGCCATTTGTTGTGCATCTCATCATTTATCCATTAGGAAGAATGCATAATTAATTACTATGTTGCGAACTCAAAGATATCATGACATACTCTTGTGACATTATGATGGCTATGAGATTGTAATTCAATTGATAGATTGATGACTTGTTATATGCTTGTGTATAATTACGTATATGCTTGATTGTGTGGCTCGTTGCCAATGGCTATAAATGTATATGTCACTGAGCGTCGCAGCTCACCCTATTATCTCCCACTCCTCAGGTGCAGAACGAGATGATCGTTGACCCTTGCAAGGCATCGGAAACTCCAAGATAGATAGGAGCTTTTGTCTTAAGTTAGTATTTTGGTTAGCCCTCCAAGCATATCATCATTGGCATTCTCATGTATTTTGGATTTAAACTTCGATATGTATTGTGCTTTGTTGAGATTATTGTTCAATTTACTTAAATTGTAATAGCATGAAGTATGTTGTTTATGGAGTGTGATTAATTGAAAATTTGAAGGCATGTGTTTGTGATAGAATGTATGAGAATGTGTGTATGGGTATGTGAATCGAATTATGTGTTGTATGGTTTCGCATATATGTTGGGGACGGGTCCAAAAGTTGGGACACTCGCCGCGGTGAGCAATCTGAGGCCGTGGCGAGGCCTCCTCTTTCCCACTACTGTTTCTTGATATTTCGCGCGCCCCTACCCGGTGCCCCCGAGGGGCCATCTCAGGATAGGGAATCGGGACCCGAGCCCAACATGTTTGGTATCAAAGCTTTAGGTTTAGTGTCCTCGGCTTAGAATGCATAATAGGATGAATTGTGTGATATATGATTATTTGGTGCATTTGATTGATTGTATTAAGTGAATTGTATATCATGTATACATGTAGGAATTCAGATTGACATGTAGCTAATCCTTAGTGTTTATATTTGAAGGAGTACAATGCCACCTCGTAGAAGGACGTGAGGAGTTCTGCAAGGATCTATAGCACCTGACTCTCCGACTAGAGAGGAGAGGACTGATGAGTCGGTAGCCCCAGGACATGCTGAGGCTTCTGCAGGGCTAGGTAGTAAGCCCATGCCATCGCAGACTCTGGAGTCGCCAGCTATGCTGGAGCAAGTGCCTCCACTGGATCCAAGGTTGTTCCAGGCATTCACTCAGGCGTTTGTTCAGGCTATGGGTCAGATGCCACCGCTTTCTGCTTCATCCCCAGCTAAGAAGGGGAGACGGTTTGACAAGTTGAGGAAGTATGGAGCAGTGGAATTCTATGGGACCACTGATTCTGAGGAAGCTAAGACCTGGCTGAGAAAGACAGAGAGAGTGTTGGACCAGATGGAGTGTGAGGATGATGAGAGGGTTATATATGCTGCAAGTCTGCTTCAGGGGGACGCTCTGCATTGGTGGGAGATTGTGCTAGGGAGTTAGATAAGACCAGTAGGGTTGGCATGGAAGGACTTCTTAGCTGCCTATGAGAAGAAATATCTGTTTGAGGTGTACATTCAGCAGAAGCAGAGGGAGTTCCTTAGTCTCACTCAGAGGAAGATGATAGTTAGTGAGTATGAGCGTCGGTTCACTCAGTTGGCGAGATATGCTTCAGAATTGATGTTTAGTGAGGCAGCTAAGTGTCACCGATTTGAGTCGGGTCTACAGTTGGCCATCAGAGAGAAAGTAATAGTGCATAATTTTTGTGACTTTCAGCAGTTGGTTGAGGCAGCTTTGAGGGTCGAGAATATAGAGAACATCAAGAGTGCAGTGAAACGAAAAAGAAAGGGGAGAGAGCAGTTCAAGAGGGGAGGTGGCACTTCTATGCCTGAGAGGAGTGCCAGAACCTTCCCTGTGTAGTCCGAAGAGAGAAGCAGTGGTGCAAACCGATCTCGACCTATGAAGACTTCTATTGTTTCTCACCAAGCCTCAATAGTGGGCGGCAGTAGAAGGAGATATGGAGATGGGTCATTTATTCCAAAGTGTGAGCACTGCGGGAGACCCCATAGAGGAGAGTGTCGTAAATTGACAGGAGCTTGCTTTAACTATGGGGAGAAGGGGCACATTACTAGAGAGTGCCCTCATCCTTCACGACAAGAGAGAAGCCAGATGCAAGCTCCCAAGAGATCTGAGACTGTGGGGCATAAGACTTCTACAGAAGTGGGCAGTTCTGATGCAGCCAAGAGGGTGAGCATTCCAGGGAGACCGAGGGGACAGGCACCAGCTAGGGTGTTTGCAATGACTCGGGAGGATGCAAAGACCACTCCAGATGTTGTCAATGATATGGTTAGATTATTTTTCGATGATGTGCTTGCTTTGATTGATCCGGGTTCTACTCATTCGTTTGTTTCTTCGAGTAGACCTGTGTATGGTAGGAAATTGAGCCCTTTAGATACTCCGCTGATGGTGAGTACTCCAATCGGCCAATATATTATTATCAGTCAAGTGTATAAAGAGTGTGAGATAGGTATTGGTGGGGAACTTCTAGTGGTGGATTTGATGCCATTGAAGATGGGAGGATTGGATGTGATCCTAGGTATGGACACCTTAGAGAGGTACAATGCCCGGCTGGATTGTAAGCAGAAGACAGTGGAATTTGAATTGGATGACGGCAGAAGAGTGGTATTTTCTGGGGACAGAAAAGCGAGTCCGCCCAGAATTGTTTCAGCTTTGACAGCAGAGAAGACGATGAGGAAAAGATGTGAGGCATTTTTGGCCTATGTAGTAGACACAAGAGCAGATAGAGGGTAGCTGGAAAATATTCTTGTAGTCAGGGAATTCTCGGATGTTTTTCCCGAGGAATTGCCAGGACTACCGCCACCTAGGGAAATTGAGTTTCCCATTGAACTTCTTTCAGGTACTGCACCGATTTCAATTCCTCCTTACTGGATGGCTCCGGCGGAATTGAAGGAGCTTAAAGAGCAGTTGGAGGAGTTGTTGGAGAAAGGGTACATAAGACCGAGCTCTTCACCTTGGGGAGCTCCAGTCCTTTTTGTGAAGAAGAAAGATGGGTCGTTGAGGATATGTGTGGATTACTGGAAGCTTAATCAGGTCACTGTGAAGAACAGGTATCCGCTTCTACGCATAGATGATCTGTTTGATCAATTGCAAGGGGCGAAAGTCTTCTCCAAGATAGACTTGAGATTGGGTTACCATCAGTTGAGGATAAAGGAGTCGGATGTGCCCAAGACTGCTTTCAGGACACGGTATGGGCATTTTGAGTTTTTAGTTATGCCCTTTGGATTGACAAACGCCCCTGCAGCCTTTATGGATTTTATGAATCGAGTCTTTAAGCCTTTCTTGGACCACTTTATCATCGTCTTTATTGATGATATATTGGTCTATTCTAAGAGTGATGAGGAGCATGAAGAGCATTTGAGAATTGCTTTGGAGACATTGAGGGGAAACGAGTTGTATGCCAAATTCGATAAATGCGAATTTTGGCTGAGGGAAGTTGCATTTCTTGGACATGTGATCTCAGAACAAGGAATGCATGTGGATCCAAAGAAAATAGAAGCTGTGGTGAATTGGGAAGCACCGAAGAATGTAGCTGAGGTGAGGAGTTTTCTGGGATTGGCAGGTTACTACAGGAGGTTTGTGGAGGGATTCTCCATGATCGTAGCTCCAATGACTAAGTTATTGAGGAAGAGTCAGAAGTTTATCTGGATTGATGACTGCCAGAAGAGCTTTGAGGAGCTCAAGTGCAGATTGACAAGTGCTCCGATTTTGATTCTGCCTTTTGGAGATGAGGGTTATACCGTGTATAGTGATGCTTAGAGGAAGGGTCTTGGTTGTGTATTGATGCAGGGAGACAGGGTGATAGCTTATGCTTCGAGGCAGTTGAAGCCATATGAGTCTCAAGTACTTGTTGAGCCAGAAGGAATTGAATTTGAGACAAAGATGGTGGATCGAGTTGCTTAAGGATTATGACTTGCTGATTGAGTATCATCCGGGCAAGGCCAATGTAGTGGCGGATGTTTTGAGTAGGAAGTCTACAATTGCTCATGTTCGGACAGTCTATCTTCCTTTGTTGGAAAAGATGGCCAAGCTTAAGATAAGCTTGAAGCAGGAGGAGCCAGATTGCTTTC
This sequence comes from Erythroxylum novogranatense, assembly GCA_029891385.1. Classification (NCBI taxonomy): domain Eukaryota; kingdom Viridiplantae; phylum Streptophyta; class Magnoliopsida; order Malpighiales; family Erythroxylaceae; genus Erythroxylum; species Erythroxylum novogranatense. Next base: position 10,101,234 of record CM057235.1, on the reverse strand, counting down.
TAGCTAACTTTCGAGTAAGACCGATACTCAGGGAGAAGGTAAGGGAGTTGCAGGCTCAAGATGCAGATTTGATCAAGCTCAGAGATGAAATTCAGAATGGTAAGAGTTTAATGTGGTTTTAATAGGAATTAAAGGATAAAAGTATATGAGGGCATTTTGGGAAGATTACTTAGGTTGGATAGGTTAAGGCTTTGCATATGAGGGTATTTTGGCCATTGTCCATCTCTTTAGCCTTAAGTGAGAAATTTAGAAGAAAGAAAGGAAAGAAAGTGAAGAGAAGAAGAGGGAGAGAGTTGCCGTAGGTGAGGAAGAAGAGAAGAGAAATTAGGGCTTTTGATTCCTAAGGTTTTCGACAGAGTTTGAAGCACATTTTGGGTAAGTTTCGCTTCTTTCAATCTTGTTTTGATTGGATTAAACCTTAGTATAGTTTGGTATTGTGTTAGAATCGGTGGTTTAGGGATTTTCAGAAACTAGGTGAAATCCTTGGGTTGATGAGTTTGTGACTGATTTTAAGGTTTGAATGAGTTGGAAATGTAGTATTGGACTTGAATCAAGGTTTAGAAGTGTTGCTTTTGCTAAAGGGAAGGATTGAAGTGGGAAAATGCTGGAAAAATCGGGTTCAGAGACGTTCTCCAGACCTGCACGTCGCGACATGCGGATGAGCCCTCCACGACGTGCGAGTAAGGTGTGCACGTCGCGACGTAGGAATTTGTGTTCGTCGTGACGAGCACGGGCCGTTCGTCGCAACGAGCACGAGTCGTTCGTCGCGACGAGCGTGGCCTTCGTCGCGACGAGCCCCCAGTTTCCAGTATAGGTAAATTTTGGTAGTTTAGGCATACCTTTTGTTGTGGATGTCCAAATGAGGTGATTTTGGATTCGTTGTGGACTAGAGCCGTAGGGTTACAAGTTTCATGAAGGAAAGAAGTTTGGAAATTGCCACTGAAGATTCGGGAATTTGGTTGGAAGTCGAATGTAGACTTTTAGTGCTTTTACTTTTGATTTCCAAGCTTTTTGAATATTTCTTTTGAATATTGTTTGAATGGAAACTTGGTTTGTTATAGGAAACCAAGCTGACCTGATCCAATCGCAAGAGGAAGGACGACAGTGAGTCGTATTCTCAAGCGACATTAGGTGGGTGATATATTTATGGTTGTTGTGTGTATAGGCAAAATGTGTATGCTTGCTTGCATGTGTGTGACACTGCTTATGTTGAATTATGAGAAATATTGCAAATGCATTGTGATCAGATTATGTACTGCTTTGAAGGACATTATGGCATTTTGCAAGAATGAAAAGTATGAAAGCTTTGATAAAATGCATTGAGTATGAAATGAATGATTATGTGCTTTGTTTGGGTGAGAGAGGAACGTATCGTTAGTCATATGCACGTCGACGTATAGCCTTCTTTCGGCTGCCCGCTTGAGGCCACGAGATCCGGAGAAATCGGACTCGGATAGTTTACAGTATAAACTTCGGTTTATCCGGATCGTTCCACGGAACTCTCGAGCCAATTGTTGTGCATCTCATCATTTATCCATTAGGAAGAATGCATAATTAATTACTATGTTGCGAACTCAAAGATATCATGACATACTCTTGTGAAATTATGATGGCTATGAGACTGTAATTCAATTGATAGATTGATGACTTGCTATATGCTTGTGTATAATTATGTATATGCTTGATTGTGTGGCTTGTTGTCAATGGCTATAAATGTATATGTCACTGAGCGTCGCAGCTCACCCTATTCTCCCACTCCTTAGGTGCAAAACGAGACGATCGTTGACCCTTGCAAGGCATCAGAAACTCCAAGATAGATAGGAGCTTTTGTCTTAAGTTAGTATTTTGGTTAGCCCTCCAAGCATATCATCATTGGCATTCTCGTGTATTTTGGATTTAAACTTCGATATGTATTGTGCTTAGTTGAGATTATTGTTCAATTTACTTGAATTGTAATAGCATGAAGTATGTTTTTTATGGAGTGTGATTAATTGAAAATTTGAAGGCATGTGTATGTGATAGAATGTATGAGAATGTGTGTATGTGTATGTGAATCAAATTATGTGTTGTATGGTTTCGCATAGATGTTAGGGACGGGTCCAAAAGTTGGGACACTCGCCGCAGCGAGCAATCCGAGGCCACGACGAGGCCTCCTCTTTCCCACTACTGTTTCTTGATATTTCGTGCACCCCTACCCGGCGCCTCCGAGGGGCCACCTCGGGATAGGGAATCGGGACCCGGGCCCAACAAATGGTCCTGTGTAGCTGTAAAATTCTTGAGGGAGTCCTTGAGGGAGCTCCATGCCATTAGCGGGCAGATGAGAGAAGCCTATACTTGGGTCAACGTGCACGTGACGGTTCTTGAGGGACTACCACAAACCCACATAACACATATTTCATGAACTTGAAGATTTGTTGCCCAAAATGACACATTTTCTTGAAAAAATTCTTTTCATATACTTGACATATGTCTTGAAAATCATTCTTGAAAACATGATTGTATAAACGTGCGTTCTTTTCAAACGATAAACATTTTCATAAAACATCACACAATTCATGTAGCAAACATATAACATATTTCACAATTCATTCAAAAAGAAATAAAGGCAACATTGATGATGCAATTTAAATCATGAAGCTTCCTTGATTTGAAGAAAACAATGAGTGGCTTATTTACTCTATTATAAACGTGTACCCACCTTGAGTTCCTTGCTTATAAACTTGCTTAGGAATGTCTTTCCTCTTGTTCCTCTTGCTCCTCTTGCCTCACTTGATTTCTTTAAATAACAACCAAAATTTCATTCAAATTGGTGTAGAAATCGGAAAGTCATACTTTAACAATTCGAACTATAACTTATGCTGAAACAAAAATTCTATTCTCAACTTCCATCCAACTTTGTAGATTCTTAGAGACTGAATTTCAATTTTATTTCTTCACAAAACTTGTATCTCTATCTCTCTAGTTTACAAAGAATTAAAAATCACCTCCTTTGGACATCTGTAGCAAAAGTTAGGCCCAAAATACCAAAACATGTCAGTGCAGAAAAATGGGTCCTCGCTGCAACGAAGATGTTGGCGCGTGCCACGACATGCGCATACGCAGGTCGCGACGTGCGAAGCCAAAATCCTCTGAAAACTTGTTTTTCTCACATTCTTCAACCATATTTCTCCCATCTTTCAAATATAACACATCTAAACTCTAAACCATCTGTTATACTTCATTTCTAAGCTCATTCCAACCCAATATCATTAACAAAACATCAAAATCTATCTTTGATCACTAACCCTAAAAGAGAACACTTGCATATAGCATTCACTAACACTTTCAACACATGTTAAGCTATATTTGGGGTTTCATCTAACCAAAACAAGATGAAATAAACTCATACTTACTTGTTGATGCTTCAAATTCTTCAAGATTTCCCAAAACCCTAGCTTTTCTCTCTTTTCCTCCTCTCTTCCACGACACTCTCTTCTTTCTCTCTTCTTTTTATTTTTCTTCTTCTAATTTCCACTCCTAATAACCAACAAATGTCCATTATACCCTTCAATATAAGCCTTATACCTCTTAACCTTAAGTGATCTTCCCATTTTGCCCTTATACATTTTTACTTCTTCATTTTTACTTACACCATACTATACTCTAACTTAATCTTAATTTATCTATTTAATACTTCTAATCCCATCAATCTAAGTAATAAATCCTCCAACAAAAGTAATAAATCAATCAAAACCTCAAAAATTAATTGAAATCATACTTATTCAATAAGAAAATAATTTTAGGGGCCAACAATAATACCATAATCCGTCAGTAAATTGTTTGTGGTATTTACCAACCGTTCTTCTTCTTTTATCGGTAATATTGAAACCTTTGCGATTATCTTAACGACGGTTACATCTGTCCATCGGTATATTTTACCAATGAAAGGACACATATAATGTCCGTAAAAAAATTTACCTACGGTCGTGTTAACAATGCCTTTGTTTGTCGTTTTATTCCATCGGTAATTATTATTACTGACAGAATTCTCCCGTTTATCATTGATTTTTTTTGTCGATAAACGACATATTTTTTGTAGTGATTTTTTTGTTAAATTTCAACACAACTATTACAAGACTCTCTCACAAGCTTGAGCCTACTTGTTGTAACAGACTCTGGAATATACATCTTTATAAAAAGAACAAATCTAATTTAGAAATCGTACCTTGCTCACTTTCCAAAGAAAAACTTTGAATCTTTTTCTCTGAGTGATCAATCACGAGCTGTCCACTTGTCCAGCCTCTGATGGTACCCACAGAGCAATTTTCAAACAGCCTTTTAGAGGAAGAAGACAAAAGTGCTAACTTTTATAAAGCTCTTCCCTTTAAATAGAAAAATTAAGACAGTCTTTTATTAAAATTAAAACTCTTTAATTATAATTAGAATACAATTCTAATTCTAATTCTAATTCTAATTAATTTAATTTTAATAAATCAAATTTAATTTTAATAAATCAAATATCTCATATTGGATTCTCAAAGTTTCTCAAATTTTATAATTAAGTCCAACTTAATTAAATTGATTTTCTTTCATAAATTTCTCTTTGATGTGTCACCCATTAGGTTCCTAATAAGTTGGCAATGATTATAAATTATAATTCTAATTGCAATTAGAATTAAATAAATTAAAACTCCTTTTAATTTATCTTGAATTCTCCAATTAAATAATTCATAATCATAAATCATGATTGACGTCTAACAATATGTCATGATTACCCAAATATCAGGACCGTCAAAGTGATTGACTTAACCTATTCATGCTTGGCTATAATGTATAATTTAATCCTTTTGTCATCCAATATTCTAATTGGACAGAGTATGGATATAGTGTCTACTCTTATCATCCAATTATGTTCGTTCTTATTAATTAGTAATTACTTTATAATTGAAATTTGAAAACTCCTTTTCAAATATCAATTCACTCTGGCCAGAGCATTTTATAAATCATTACCAATCAAGAACAGTAGAATATTCACTCTAATTACTTTAGAGTGACGAATCCTTTATCGACTTACTCCATTATCTACATATAGTTCATACTGTGTCTAATTACTACCGACAGAATTATCCTAGGACAATTCATAAGTAGCATCAAAACACAATAATTCCCACACTAGATACCTTAGTAATCTCAAGTCTGATGATTAATTATACAACCTTCATTATGAGATAGTCCATACACACATAAGTAATATTTCATTTGGAATTCTCATAATCGGGTTATTTCAGTGACTTATTCTCTAATAATCACTCACACATTAGTTTAAGTATCTCTATACTTTAATTAATGAGATCAATTACTTTTTTCGAAGAAAGAAACATAATATATGTTAATTTTACCGTTTCAATAATATTTAGTCTTGATGAAACTACAACTAGAAACATTTAGGAATAATACATAAGTGTATATTGAATCTTATAATTATAATCTCATCATAATTTCAATTACACAGAAATTATTTCAAGGATTTTATCTTCTGAATAATAATTAAATAATTAACAAATACATAAAGAAAAAAATGCCTTTTATTAATAAATAATAATATCATACAAAAATTTACAACCAAAATAAATTGATTACGAAGGCATAGAATAACAAGTACGTCATAGTAATTACTATAAGTAATTTTATTGATTGCCCTACATTGTCTGAAAAATAAGAAAATGACAATATAGAGTGGAGTGGATAGTGTGCACGTATGTCGTGTCAATTACCTTTCACAAGGTCTCTCACATGAAACCCTAACACGGCGCCGTGGGAGGCTGGTAGGAACTATTTATTCCGGATAACAATGACTAGAATGAAAGCATGTCAAGAATCTTCCTCTCCTTTTTCACTTTTCTGGGGTTTCCATCCAATTCTTGTTAACATAACCCTGTCAAATACAGCGAGGAAAAGGAGGAATTCCAATTTTTGACGTAGCTAATGCGCGAAAGCCGCTTGCTTAAGTTGAAGATGCCGTATGTCACGGCTTTTTGACCGAGATCCACTAACCAATCTATTACAGCATGTGGAGTGTCGGCCTCGTATCATAAGGATAGTCACTGTTTGTGGCCCTTTTTTTCTGCAAATTAAGGAAAGGAAACTCTTTTTCTTTTTGTAGATGCAAAATTGTGAAAGTTTAAGACGATTTCGGAATTCCACTTCCCTCCCCTTTCACTCAAACCTGTTTCCCTGGAAAAAGTACTAAGATCAATGTTTATTTTATAAAAGTTCACATTGATCTTAGTCACAGTTAACCATAATAACATATATATATAGATAGATATATCAAATTTGTGAGCTTGGGATTTCTGAAATGTATAAATGATTAATTAATATGGAATGCATCTAATTCTTCTGATAGGTTATGATTTTCAACTTGAAGGGCTGTTTGGTGAGGGAATCAAGGTCCCACACGTTTTAATTGCTGAAATGGGATCTTATGTAGTTTCTATTAATGACGAGTTGTTTCCTACTAAAGACACTCACTGCTCTCTGACCCACCTTACTTCTCCTTTACTGTTTGCCTCTCTTTGTTATACCATGTAATGTAAGAGGGAGCAGAGCGCTATCTGGAACCAACCCTCAAAATTTGTCAACTTATAAAAGCAGTGCCTTCCCAGTATGCGAAGCTCTCTCGCTATTCTCACTATGTACCTGTTTGTGTAACCCTCATTTCATGCACACTCTGTTGCTTTTCAAAGTTTTATTCATGGCATTTCAAGTGCGTAACAAAAACATGATGTCTGTCTTTGGCTCCGTTCCTTCTTTTAAACTCATTTACTCAATTGTGTAACACTCACATTGCAGGAGTTGAATTGTTTCTAGCTCAGGAAGAAGAAAGATGAACGGCTTAGATGGAATCAGAAACTGGAAGATTCTAAAGCGACGGCTGTGGTATAAGGGCCTGGGTTGCTGTGGGGCCTCATGGAGTCCCAGAACAATCATAGAAGAAGCAGAACATGAACAAGACGACAACGAGGAAGAGCCCATCATGCTACGAGTCCCAGTAATTGATCGAGAGGTCCATACCAATGTTGGCCATATTCCGGTTAGGAACAGTGCCAATGTGTCAATTTCGGGGATGAATCTGGCGGCTGCGCTAGCAGCAGAGCGTAATTTGGCGGGCCCCGCGAAAAATGACTGTCAACCCGCGAAGACATTGATGAGATTGATTGAAGAAACGGACGGTGTGGATTTGAGCAGTGACAATGATCGGAGGGATAAGGATCATAGTGACTGGGGGTGCTGCGTCTGCATGGTAAGGAGTAAAGGGGCAGCTTTCATCCCCTGTGGGCATGCCTTTTGCAGAGCATGCTCCAGGGAATTGTGGGCTAATCGAGGGTCGTGTCCTATCTGTAACCGTACGATCCTAGAGATCCTCGACATATTTTAGATTTCTTCGCATATTAAGTTAATTAATGTTGGGAAAATTTTGGTGAACGCTACAGCCCTCAAATTATACACTGTGCACCTTGTGTCCTCCGATTAGGAAAGCATAAATCCTGTTATTTATATCAGGATCACTAAAAGCGTTACAAGGAACCACTTTGTGTATTATAAGTAGGACTTGGATACATCTGAATCGTGATATATATATGGATTTTCAAACTCAAGATTCTTTCAGTTTAAGTTTAGGCTTAAAAATGTGTATTAAAGTTTCTCTTTAAAAATTGTAAAATAGTGATGATAATGTAATATTTCAATGATTAAAGGAATATTTTAGACTTAAGATTCTTTCAACTTTGTGTAATATTTTAATGATATATATTAATGATTAAAGGAAGTTTATGTAAGTACTAAGGTTCGGTAAAAAGGGTAAGTTAAGCCTTAAATACATTGGTTTATATAAGATTAGTGAGAGAGTTAGACAACTGGCATACAAGTTAGCATTACAAACAGAAATGACTCAGATTCGTAACGTATTTCATGTTAGTATGCTTAAGAGATATCAGTCAAATCCAACACATATATTAACGGCTCAAGAGGTTGAAGTTGTAAGTAACTTATGTTATGTGGAAGAATCGGTTAAGATAGTAGGTTATCAGACTAAACAATTGAGAAACCGAGTGATTCTATTAGTTAAAGTCCTTTGGAGGAATCATTCGAGAGAAGAAGCCACATGAGAGACTGAGCAAAACATGAGGAAACAACATCCACATCTGTTTGATCAAACAAGTAATAATTTCGATGACAAAATTTCTTAAGGGGAAGAAATTGTAATAGCTCGTTTTCCATACTAACGATTAGAACCCTAGAATATTGCACATGGCCATATCATTGAGAATTCATGAATTGCATTTTATTCACATGCATATCATTAGCATACACGCATGAATTATGAATTAGTACACGTTGCAAAGATAATATATGCACTCAATTAACATATTTTAGGGTATGAAAGGTTTAAAATGGTCATGATATGAATTGTGTATTGTTTATGTCTTGAATTTTGGTTTGGTGGACTATAATTAGTAAACTTGGAATTTTATTGTTACAGTTGAAAAAATGATGATTTAAAATGTACATTTGGTCTAGGAAAAATGCCAAGTGTTAAGACAAATTAACACATGAAAAATTAGGATGACTAAGCCTATAAATTAGTGACATTTGGCATAGAAAATTAAGTCACAAATGGCATAGCTAATTAATTGATAAATGGCAGCAATGGTTGTGTGACAAATGGACTATGTAACTAAGTGACATAAGGCAGCATATATACATGAAAAATGGAGTACATGCTTAAGGACAAATGTTAATATGAGAAAATGACACCTTGAACTTAGTTGAATTAAGCAAATGATGGAAAAATTTCTGTTGAGTTCATTTCTTTTCACTCTCTCCACTAAAAGTTGCTTCCATCTTTTGACTGAAAATGACACTTTGAACTTAGTTGAATTAAGCAAATACTGGAAAAATTTCTGGTGAGTTCACTTCTCTTCTTTTTTTCACTCTCTCCACTGAAAGTTGCTCCCATCTTTTTGCTGAGTTCATTTCTCTTCTTTTTTCACTCTCTCTACTAAAAGTTTTTTCCCATCTCACATCTTTATATTTTGGCTTAATTCTTGCTAATTGCTATACCAAATCCAAGCTATTACCCTTCACAAGATAGTCATAGAACTAGAAAATTGTTGTTCTTGTTGTGGTCTTTTATCCTAGCTGAAAACCAACCTATTTCTACCTTGAATTGGTGATGATCTTGCATGCATAGAGAGCTAAGTTGACTTGATCTTTGAGCTGGAGTTTGAGCTAGACAAGTTAAAGTGCTACTTGTATTTGAATATCATGAAATAAGTGTTTCTCAACAATGATGTTGAATGTCGGACTTTGAGTCCGATGGAAAATGTGAATTGAATGTGAATATGTAAACATGTGACCGATTGAGAATGTGATATGTGATGAATTTTATTACATGAATGCATGAAACATATAAGCAGTTGTAACCGGAGTAGCAACCGAAAAAGAGCTTAAAGCTCAAACTGTGAAAAAGTGCCTAAAGCTTAGATTGTGAAAAAGAGCCAAAAGCTCAAAAAGTGTATAAGAGCTAAAGGCTCACTATGTCAAATGAGCCCGATATCCCCAATAGACACGGGATAGTTATCAATGAACCTAGTATCCACAATAGATGCGGAATAATTTTAGGCACTTGGTCACAACAAAGTAACAAATTGAAAGTGAGTCTCATAAGCATTGCATATGCATATGATATGTGTAATTTAAATAGTCTGATTGATTTGGGAACATGATAAGTGTTTGAATGATTGAAGTGATTGTAAATGAAAAGATGTGAATTATGTGTTTATAAGTGATTATATGTATTATGTGATTGAGTGAGCCATCGAGATAGTCGCTCATTGAGTTCGAAAAACTCACCCAAAATTTGCAACTATTTTTCAGGCTCAAAAGAGTTACCCTATTGGATAAACGAGAGTATAGCCATAGCATTTAAGTAAGACGTAGAGATCAAGATCAGCTGGCGTCTGCATTTATACTTTCTTATTTGTGTATTCCGCAATTTTTGTAAAATGTGTATTTAAGTATGTTTCTGTATGTAATAACTTTCCATATTGGAAAGGTTTATAAATGAGAATGAATTTGAGTGTAATGATAACAAATGTGACTTTTATTGTAACACCCCACTCCCGCATGACCCGAACACGACAATGATGGTGATATCCGAGTTCGTGCCCCGCGAGGGTGGCGTGCCACATAAATGTAACACCCCACTCCTGCATAATCCGAAACCGACATCGATGGTGATATCCGAGTCCGTGCCCCGCGAGGGTGGCGTGCTACATCACTTAGTTCGTCAAAAACTCAGTATAAAACTTTTTTTTTGTTTCAAGCGTACGTGAAAATCAATAATCATAAATTTGGGCCCACTTTTATTCAGAAACATTTTCATTTATAGTAGTTGCCAATTTTGTTTTTCACATACCATAAGTTCGATTAGCCTATTCCAAAAACAAAACATATTACACTTTAATCAATTTCTTTTGCAAAACCTTTTTTTTATCGGAAAGTTATACACAAATAATATACGCAAATACACAAATACAATGATTTGCGGAAAATACAATTCAGTGCGAAAATAAAGAGACACAATGCAGACGCGAACTGATCCCAACCTCTTCTTTCTCTCACATGCAATAGATATACTCCCGTTGCCTAACGGGGTATTCTTCTGAGTCCTGAAAAATAATTGCAAATTTTGGGTGAGTTTTGCGAACTCAGTGAGTGACCATCATCGATGGCTCACCCAGTCACAGAACACATAATTTACAACTCACTCTATTTCACATTTCACATTGTTTCACATTCACATTATTTCACATTCGATACACTTAATCAGTCATATTATGCATATGCAATGCACATGAGACCCACTTTTCATTTGTTATTTTGTTGTGATCGAGTGCCTAAACTGTCCCATATAGGGCTCATTAATAACTGTCCCTTATCTATTTGGAGGATACATAGCTTATTAAACGTTGAGCCTGAGGCTCTTAATCACTTTTGAGCTCGAAGCTCATTTTCACTCGTTGAGTTTTAAGCTCTGATTGGTGACTCCTCTGGTCACAACAACCATTATATTTCATACACTTATGCAATGAAATGCATCAATCACATTAGCATGTTCTCATTCACTCACTTTCACATGTCATGGGACCGTAATCCGGCATTTAACAGTAGAGTTGAGAAGCACACTCTCTTACATATGCAGATGCACATTCAAAACACATTTGTTATCGGACTGTGGTCCGACACTTATCAATCATATAATGCACATTCAGAAAACATTTATCAATCACGTTGAGTAAACATAATTCATCCAATTCACATTCAAGTAGCATTTCAATATCCAAATCAGTATCACAATCATCGGACCTCCTGTCCGGAACCCAATACAATCAATCACATTCAGCAATCGATTTATACAAAATGAAATAATACAGAACAGAGAATGAAATGAGACCATCTCGATCTACTCACAGTACGCTCCAGATTAGCATTTGCTTCTAGTTTCTGGAATGCCTAAATGCAGCCATTTAGCCTGCACAACTCAATTATGCAAGATACACATACGTCACAATTTGTATAACCATAAGTGTTTAATAATGCAAATGACTGAAATAAAATATGTATAATGCATGTTCATGACAATCCTGGGTATTATTCCAAAAAACAATTCACCACAAAACCATTCCTATATCAAAACTCATTTATTCCTAGGTTTAAAGCCGCACTAAAACCATCACACTCGCAATACTTATTTCAATTTTTCTAAAACACACACTTTCGGTTCAACCCTCCCCGATCAATGAGACCGTCAACAAAAAGTAAACTAGGCAATCTTTCACCAATAGAAATGTTCCCCTGTGTATTAAGAATCCATAGAAATCAAAATTACTCAATTTGGGTCTCTATAGGTCAAGATATTGCTAAAACACTGATGTATGTTCAGAAAATAATCACTTCATACTCTTATTAATCGAGTCTCTCACTTTGATTCAATCTATCATTTTAAATTTAATCTCAAAATCCATAAATTCTTATATAGAGGTATAGGGGTGTCTTATGAATCCAATGCTTCAAAAATCGGGTCAATCGGAGGTCGAATGAATAAGTTATAAACAAAAGAATGGAGGAAGGGCGGGTGAGCTAGCGAGCCGCGCCACAAGCGCGTTGACTCGCTGGCCGGCTCGAGAGTCGGCTCGGCCCAAGGAGCAACTCGAGATCACAAGACGGCTCAAAATGAGCCATATCAAGATCACAATAGCTCACGATCACGAGGTGGCTCTTTTGAGCCACCTAGTGATGCGACGTCGTCACGGCCACGAGGCTACCTTTTACCATTTTTTCCCACTTATTTCCTTTCTTCTTCCAACATGCATAACTTTTCACTCAGGAGTCAAAATTTTACAAGTTTGGTATCCATGGAAAGATCAAAGAAAGCTCTACAATTTCCATGAAGGAATAGAAAACCAATTCCATTTCTAAGGGAGTAAAAATCGCAATCAAAATTACTGCCCAAAAAAGAGTCATCCTAAATAGTATCCCACTTTCTAAAAATCATAACTTCCTATCCCATTGTCCAAAAATTCCATACTTTATATCAATGGAAAGATCAAAACACATTATATAACTTTCATACAACTTGGAAGCAAATTTAACCTCTAAAAAGGTCAAAATCTCAATCAAAGTTTCTGCCCCTATAATTTCACCCTAAACCACATCCAAACTTTAAAAATTCATACCTTACAATTCCTATATCCAAAAATGGCATATTATATATCATTACAAAGCTAAGAAAGTCCTCTATAACTTTCAATCAGGCTACTTGATCCAATTCAAAGCATAACAGTCCAGAATTTTTCTTAAAGCACAGTATCACAAAACCTACACTTTTGGACATTTTCACAAACAAAGCACATAAATCTATGGAATAACATCCCAAAGTCAACAGATCATAACTTTCAACCTTGACATTGAATAATGTCATACTTTGTAACGATAGAAAGCTAACAAGAAAAGTTACAACTTTCATGAAGACCCCTTTAGCAAAATCTGCCTAAATCAACCCAGAAAAATTCCCAAAGTTTAAGATCACAAAATGCAATTCTCGAGCTACTGTTCATCCCTACACCCTTTCCCACATTCAAGTCAAAATTTGGAACTCTTCAAGCCAGAATTGAACATCACTTCTTTTACAAGAAATCTAACCAAACATCTCTAGTTTAATTCAAACTAAAAATCATCTCAATTGAACAATCATAGAAGAAGTTATGGCAACATCATTGAAACATACTCAAATCAAATTTTCCAGATTATCATCCTAACTCTTCTCCTACCTCTTCCACACCATTTCATCACTCAAATACCACTCAATTCACTCATGAAAACAACCATAACCAAATCAAAACCTCTACTTGATCATTAACCTACAACATAGTATCAACATGCACTAAATTTTCTTCCTTTTCATACACTCATCTAGATATCATTTAAATCAATTCAAACCATCCCAAATTACATACAACACATTCTACACCATTCATCATCAATCAAACAAAACTTCATACCCATCCACCCTAAAAAAAATTCCCATGCAATTAAATTCACATAACATCACAATAATGCATTTAACTAACAATTCATGATATAAAGCACAATTCTTACCTAATTAAGCTTCCAAATCTTCCAATCTTCTAAATTTATCACAAACTCTCTACTTCCTACCAACATACACAATCATCATCTTGAGGGGGTAGAAAGCTTAGGTTTGTTTTTGTGAACAAAAGAAGAGAAAGCCAAGAGGAAAGAAGGTAAAAAGGATGAGCAAAATTTCAAAAGAACCAAATAAGAGGAGAGCAATGAAGATGGTGGAGAAAATCACACTTAAAGCAGCAAATCACCTTAGGAAAGAGAAGTATCGGGAATAACCAAAGAAAGGAGGATTGTTATTAAACCTATGCATTATGGTGGCATGTTAGGCAAGTGACAAGTGCCACTTGCCACATGTCACATGCTTAAGCCTTCACTAGTGTCTTTCCAATTAAAATTCCAATTTCTACTTCAATTTCTCCCCCAAATTTCCAATTGCTTAAATTAATAAATCCTTAAAATCATTTATCTAAATTTTCAGTGCCATTGGACAGTAATTTCTTCTACCGATAAACCATTATTCTGCTACTTGGCATTTTTCCTAGTCCAAAAATTTTGTCAAAATTTCCAAAAAAGTTTCTAAAATTCTCCAAATATTCAAAAACCATAATGCCCCTCTCCAACTCAATTTTTCATACACACATAAAAAAAATTTCAGAGGCCAACATTGGTACTAACCTCGATATTGTTCATAAAATCCTTATTCTTCATACCTCAAGAAAAATCATATCAATTTGCATTACAACTTATATGATCCGAGCATCCTTAGAATAAGGCAAAATCATTACATCTTGGCTAGCGATGTATTTATGTCAATTAACCAATTAATAACATTTGCTATTGATACTTGAAGTCCAATTAAGTCCAGAAAACACTTCTATCTTTGTTCCTGCCTACAATTAGGGTACCTCAACACGATCATGACATAAACCTATTTTTGTAGGCCAATATCGTGCCCTGCACTTATTAACATTGATTTTACTCCAGTTTTCCCAGCATTTACCTCTTCTTCTAATCCTACATATCATTTCATAATAATTGAACTATCATTGTGAGTGCATTCACTTTTCTCCTTTGATTCATCATTTTTTTCCTTAATCGCGTGCATACATAAAATCCAAACTTAGGCGCATTTCTAACTTTCTCCATACTACACATCATTCATCGCTTGTAAAGTCATTTATAACTATTTTATTTCTCTTCTTTTTTTCACATTCATCATTCCAACGGTTTACACATTTTTCTTCAAACAATCAGCAACACTGCATTCACATTAATTTTACATTCGAGGATATATCCTCACAGTTCCATAATAACGTCGTATCCCATAATATATTCACCAACTAATCACATACAATTTCTCATTTCTACATATCCATAACCTCCCTTTTGTCATATTATGATATTATGACATTATGACATATCATCACCTTTCTCACTATTTATATCAACTTAAACACTTAACACATGCTCATGCGTGTAACTCATACTCAT
The DNA here is from genome assembly GCA_029891385.1 of Erythroxylum novogranatense. Classification (NCBI taxonomy): domain Eukaryota; kingdom Viridiplantae; phylum Streptophyta; class Magnoliopsida; order Malpighiales; family Erythroxylaceae; genus Erythroxylum; species Erythroxylum novogranatense. The sequence continues at coordinate 10,086,054 of CM057235.1, read as the reverse complement.
GCGACTCAGACTAGGGATCAGTTGCCACTGTCTGCTATGACATGACTTAAATGCATGTACTTGACCCATGTTTCAGAAAATTCCCATATAAGATAGTACTACTGGGCTCTGATACCACATAAATATAACACCCCACTCCCGCATGACCCGAACCTGACATCGATGGTAATATCCGAATTCGTGCCCTGCGAGGGTAGCGTGCGACATAAATGTAACACCCCACTTCCGCATGACCCGAACCCGACATCGATGGTGATATCCGATTCCGTGCCCCGCAAGGGTGGCGTGTTACATCACTTAGTTCGTCAAAAACTCAGTATAATTTTTTTTTATTTCAAGCGTATGTGAAAATCAAAAATCGTAAATTTGGGCCCACTTTTATTTAGAAACATTTTCATTTATAGTAATTGCCAATTTTGTTTTTCACATACCAGAAGTTCGATTAGCCCATTCTAAAAACAAAACAAATTACACTTTGATCAATTTCTTTTGCAAAACCTTTTTTTTCGGTCGAAAAGTTATACACAAATAATATACACAAATACACAAAATATAATGATTTCCAGAAAATACAATTTAGTGCAAAAATAAAGAGACACAATGCAGACGCGAACTGATCCCAACCTCTTCTTTCTCTCACATGCAATAGATATACTCCCGTTGCCTAACGGGGTATTCTTCTGAGTCCTGAAAAATAATTACAAATTTTGGGTGAATTTTGCGAACTCAATGAGTGACCATCATCGATGGCTCACCCAGTCGCACAAAACATAATTTACAACTCACTCTATTTCACATTTCACATTATTTCACATTCACATTATTTCACATTCGATACACTTAATCAATCATATTATGCATATGCAATGCACATGAGACCCAATCATATTATGCATATGTAATGCACATGAGACCCACTTTTTATTTGTTATTTTGTTTTGACCGAGTGCCTAAACTGTCCCATATAGGGCTCATTAATAATTATCCCTTATCCATTTGGAGGATTGATTAAGCCAATTTTACATTATAAATTGGCTGCATTTTCATAGCTGCTTATGCATTCGTTGACTCCTAATTGATGATTTTTATGCTTAAATTGGTTCCTCATAATGAGCTCTTTTAATTCGCAATTTGTTAGTAAATTGTCATGATCTGATATTGATTTCTCTATAATTTTCATGAGGACAATTGATACTGCAAATTGTTATTTTATTGTAGGAGCAAAGGAGTCAACCCATCAGGAAGTTAATAGTCATGAGGTCCTATCCGCACGTCGCGATGAATATTAATCCACACGTCGCGACGCATGTTAATTCGCACGACAGGACGAGCAGGCAATTCTACACGTCGCGACGAATATTTATTTACACGTCGCGACGTACGAGCGGATATCTGACCTTAAATGGAAAGTTTGCCTCACTGTTCTGACCTGACTCGCATCCACCATATAAAAACTTTGCTATTTTTAGGTCAAAAGAGACTTGGAGACTTAAATACGAGAAGACGTCTGGAGGCAGCAGATTCAGAGAGACGACATTCTACTTCATCACCATTCTTCATTTCCATCATCGTTGATCATCACCATTAATCCACCGCTAGCATCTTCTGTCACCATGGGAGGCGTCCTATCTTCACAAGTCGTGAGAGAGTCCGGAAACATGCACAACTAAACCACATTTCCTCTTGAAGATGTAGCGATGGTTTGAGTTCACCGGAAGCTTCAAAGGGGAGTAATCATATAGTGTCTGAAGTTTAGTTATATTTGTGTAAACTTTGAGTTACAGATTGCATCTGCATATCTAGATTAGCATGGTTAACATTTTAATCGTGTGCTGAACACTAAGTTGCGATTTGGACAACGTTATTTGTAGAATTTTCATGCTTAATATATGAAGTCTCATATATGTCATTCGGATATTGCATTGACTCTCATAATCTACCTAGTTGTGTTTGATTTAGATGGTTGTGTTTTTATCCGATTAACCGATTGCATTTACTTGTCCAATTTTCACACTAAGGTTTTTAACAAGGATTTAAATGATGTAGTTCATTAATTAAATCTTTGGGCCTAATGTAACATCCCACCCCCTACTGGAAGGGTAAAATAGTAAAATTGGCATAAGATGAGATTAATTAGGATGTATGAGTAGTGTCCATGCATACTGGTACTGGTGATCAGTGAATTTGTGCACATGAAATTACTGTACATGCATACATGATATTCCCGGTAATTGGGCCTAAACAGCATTTTATTGCGATTAACGTGGTTATTGGGTTTGAAAAATTATTTTGAGTGCGCCATTGAGCGTTTTAGATTTTAAGGGATTTTCAAGAATTTTTCTGAAATTTTCCGGAGAAAATTCTCGGACCGACAAAATCACCGGTAAATGGTCTAAATGTGTTTTTGTTGTGGAAAATGTGGTTTTCGTGTTTGAAAAATTATTTGGAGTGCACTTTTATATGCTTTATAATTTTGGGTAATTTCATTAATTTTCAAAAAAATAATTCGGGGAAATTCCGGACCGGATAAAAATCGCCAAATAGCGAACCGGTTGATTTTCTACTATTATTTGGTATTAAACCCTTGCATATTTTGGTGGGACCCAAAAATGGACCCTTAAAGTTGGTAGGAACCGAAATTGTGGGTGTATAAATTGGATATTTATTGATTAAAGTGATTAAAGTATAAGAGTACTAAGTTGACTTTTCCTTTTAAACCTTAGACTAATCAAATTGTGCCAACACCTAGCCTTCATTTAATGCTCCTTGCTTCCTCCCACGGTTTTGCCTTGGTAAATGAATAAAAAGAGCAAATTGATGGTTTAATTCATCCTCATCCGAAATCACCTCCTCCCTTTTGGCTCTCTCCATCGATTTTGTTTCTTCTCCTCCTTTTCTTTAGCTAATTGTTGTCTCCCTCCTCCAACCTTAAGAGCCTTACATGCAAGCTCAACCCTCTTACCTCCCTTTGCAAGTGATGATGTCATGTATGAGTCGGAGAAACTAGGAAGTTGTGAGAGATGGAGAATTGAGGATATGGGAGCTTTGACTAGGTAAGGTTTATGTTAAGTTTTTATTATGTATTTCATGAATCATGGTTATTAGATGCATCCAAGGGGGGGTTGTTGTTTACTAATCATGAGTTATGATGGTTAAATGTTTTGAAAATGATAATTTGAATTAATGGGTATAAGGTTAGGTTGAATTATGAATTGAAAGTAGTATGTTAGAAGTGGTTTTAGTTTGATTAGTGATGGCATATTGATGATTGAGTTTACTTTGAAAGAAAGAATTATGTGCTGCAAATTTTTGTGTATTAGCCCTAGCACATGTATAGATGGTATAAGAACTGATTTGTGTTCATTTGGATGTTTAATGATGTGTTAATGGCATTGGAAATGATAGAACTAAGGTTAACACCAAATCTGGAAAATTTTGATTTTCACTGAATGTACTGCTGTTAGCATAACTAATTGTGTGGTTATGCAAATGAAGTGAGGTTTGTGTCCACTTAAACTTTGGGATGTTGGCTACAATTTTGTGTGAAATAGGTGTTGTCTAATTTTAACATTAAGGGGTTGAAATTTGGCATGGAAAATCACTGTTAAGGTTACTGTGAACAGTAACCGAAATTATGACCTAAATGTTTTGCTAATTTTTCTAAATTAATTGAGAAGGATTTAGAGAAAATGGTGTAAATGAAAGTTTAAGTCTATTAAAGGATCTTTCCATTTCCACTGATCTTGCTATTTTTAGAGGTGTATATTGAGAGATATGAACTGTTTTCTATGGACTGGTTTTTGGGCATGTTGATGAAACCTAGCTTAAGTGTCTGACTTGTGAGTATTCTGTTTGGAAGCAATTTTAGCCATTTTTGTGGACTGAATTGGTGTGAGTGATCTTCTACAAAGTTGTAGAGGAAGAACTTATCTTGAAAATGAGATATGGCATAAAATTTTTAGAGGTCAGATTTGGGAGTTATGATTTTGCAAAAAACTGATCTTACATTAGAATGTGAATGGCTGATCATGGCAGTAACTTGCATAGTGGTTTTGAAATTGTTAGAAATCGAATTAGAGGTTTAGTTCTTCATGAAACTTGAAGTTTGTGATCTTATTGTTTCAGGGATATAAGGTAGAAAATTTGGTGATATTTTTCCTAAGAGATATGCTGTTTGGGAAATTACTGTTCAGATTAGTTGATTTCAGTAGGCTGATACTTTGGTGAATTGTTTGACATAGTTACCAATTGAATCTGATTTTGAGTTGTTCATGAAAGTTGTTTATAAGATTGGGATATTTCTGAGCATAATTATTGTGTAATTGTTTGACAAAGTAACTGGACAGTTACGGATTTTATAAACTATTGCCCTGTTTTGGCCAAGGTTGCACTGTTTTGAGAGGCATTGTGTGGACAGTAACTTTGATTTCATTTTTCACACCCTTAGAGGTGAAATTGGCTTTTGTGTCCTTCACAAAAGTTGTAGAGCTCTCTTTGCTCTATGAAATAGATACCAAATTTGTCCAAATTGGAGTTCGGAGTAGAGAGTTATGGCCTAAACAAGTTAGCATGTCGGATGAAATTGTTTCAGATTTGTCATTTTAATAATACCAGTCGACTACAACCTTCACCAGTCGACTAGAACATGTATTTTCCTGCACTAGTCGACTACAACCTGCACTAGTCGACTAGGATATGTATTTTTCCTCCTTTTGCTCATAACTTTTCCGTCCGACATCCGATTGACCTGATTCTTGAGGCATCGGATTCGTAAAATATTGAATTTCATTGTATAAGAAATTGAAAATTTTTGGATGGAGAATTGACGTGTGTTCGGGCAATGATCCTTTAATCACTGTTTTAATTGATTGGGGACCTATAGAGGTCCGAATTGCGCGCCGTCAGCTCCAATAGATTTCTAAATTTTAGACGGATTTTTATGATGGAAAAAAAGGGATTAGGGCCGGGAATTCATGAACATGCATATTTCATCTACATGGGCACAAATTGCATAATTAGTGACTCGTTCTTTTTCTAATTCTTATAGAGGTCCAAGTGGAGCGTCGTTCGACCGACGGGGCAGAAACTTCCCGGCATTAGCTCGGAAGTAATAGGTGAGTAACCTAGGTAGTTATCTCAATCTATGTGTTTACTGTGATTTGATTGCTCTACGGGGATTCTTATGCACTGTGTATACTGTGACGGAATATTGTTACTGTGACTAACTGGTAAATGACTGTGAATACTGGTATATGCATCGCATACATCACTATATAAACTGATAATAACGGTTGTGACCGTAGCACCTCACTGATACTGATATCGAGCCTTGAGCTCGAAGGGAGAAATCCACTCCCCCCTCATTGATACTGATATCGAGCCTTGAGCTCGAAGGGAGAAATCCACTCCCCACTGCTTACTGATTACTGTAAAGCGTTTGGCCACAACACTGAACTAAACTAGAAAACATCACATGTGCATCGCAAATGCATCGAATCAATAAGCTGTATGACTCTTGTGATTGTTGTGATTGATCAGTATTTTGTGGATCGTGACATATGTCTCCGTGTTGTACACTATTGTATTATTGGCTGCTGATTACTATAGATTGTTAATTGATGCATGAATTGGGAAAACCATCGATGATGGTTTCTCATTGAGTTCGCAAACTCATCCAAAATTGCAATCTATTTTTCAGGACTAGAAGAGTACCCCATTTGACACGGGAGTATGCCTGGGTGCAAGTTGAGATAGAGGTTGGGATCAGTTCGCGTCTGCATTAGGGTTTCCTAATTTTGTAATCCACAATTGTTGTAAAATGATTTGTAATTGTACTTTTTGGTTACTGTAAAATAATATTAAATGATTGTATCTACTGCAAAGGTTTTCTACTGTCTACTATTTTTATCGCGCTAACATGGAATGAATGGTTAAAAAAAAAGTATACCGAGTTTTACCGACCAACTGATGTAGTACGCCACCCTCGCGGGGCACGGACTCGAATGTCACCAACGATATCGGGTTCGGGTCACTCAGGAGTGGGGTGTTACATTTAGGTGGTATCGAGCCAGATAATACGTAATGTATCTGAGTGCAGTCGAAACATAGGGTGCATGCATTTGAGTCGTGTCATTGCGCATCGTGGCAATCGATCCTAGTTTGAGTCGCACGGGTAGAAATCCTACGTGTGCGTACGTGTCAAGTGATTATGTGAGAGAAAAAGTGAGACTGTATTAGAGGGTGAACCCCTAGAAGTGTATAAGCAATTAGGAAAGGAAAAAGGAAGAATGGATAAGGAGATTGATATTGTACTGTGGTTAGAATGACTGTGTTGGCCTCGACTGATTAAGAATTCCCGAATTAAACTGGCAATATTATGGTGACAGAAACAAATGAAGATGTTAGAACTTGGAGGTCCACTAGAGATATGGGAAGCATACCAGTTATAGTAGACCTAAGTGAGATTAAAAGTCCGGGATGGTTAGGTAATTACAGCTCTGACTGTATATGTCATGAAATGGGAAACATTGGAACTGAGTAAAGCGTAGATGATCCGATCAGGCAGATATGGATTCACTGCATTTGTGTCCAATATCAGTAGATATCATAGGTAGATGAGAATAGCGAGATTGTGATAGGATCAATTTTGTACCTGCATCGGTCTACTAGAGTGAATGAACTGAAAGAGCAACGTGTCCGGTAGGGTAAGAAAAGTTGAACTGGTGAGATAAAAGTGTATGAGATAACTGAAATGAACTCTCAAGCGGTTATGATCTGGAACGCATAAACTTGAACCTGAAATGGGTATGTAAATATTGTGCTAAGAGTTTGGAAAATCAGTATAATAAGATCGTAAGGGAAAAAGACAGACTGACAATTTCTACTGATTGTATATCGGAAAATTCTGAATTGGTTGAAAAGATGTATATGGACACCAAATGGGTAAATGGATGGGTAAATAGATAGAGATACAATGGAGTTGTATCCACGATTTTGTCGTGTTTTGGGGACTGTGAATCCCCTAGCCTAGATTGTTTGAGGATAATAAAGAGCTACGTAGCAATAATGAGATGACATTGTATAAGCTAAGTGGATATGACCGTAAAAGGTCAAGCTGACACGTGAATGATATGGGAATAAAACTAGGAAAATGAAAAAAAATGAATGAAACAATGATAGTGAGATATGAAAAGAGTTGACACATTTAAGTCGATTTACCGTTGGGAGTATCTATTGGATAGTAAAGTTGATCATGATTAATGAAACGTATGTGAAAGATACATGGAAATCATAGAGGAGATGATCGGTAAATGATTAGAGTGGCTATAAGTGTTATACTGGATTAAAGTAAGACATAAGGGGACTGAATGTACCTTTATGAGAGGTAATGAAGAATGATTATGGCATCAGTCCTTTATTTGAGGATTAACATAAACGAAAAGGAATTTTGTGGAAGTCTGTATAGGTTACTAATTGGGTTCCAGATAAGATGAAATGAGTCCTGATGATATGTAGATTACTGAATAAGTATTAAAGAAAGTGTTTAGGTGACTGTCACATGGAACCTTAGTGCAAGGAATATTCTGATCTTTCAAATTATGCCATAAAATTGTTCTGATTGAGATAGTGCGTATAGTTAAGAATGACTGAAAAGAAATTAGAGACACTAATTGGCTGGTGAGACGATTATGAACAGTATAATGACGGTAGCAAGACTAATGGTCAAACGAAATGAAGAATCAAAAGTGAAATTGAGTCATGATTTATACATAACAAGTGAAATATATTACTGGGGTTATCTGCACTGTGTGTACGGAAATGTAAAGTATCCAACATGAGTGAAATTTTAATTTGAGGTAATCCTATTGCAATGTGAAGTGAATCGATCTCCATTTATGATGCAAAACTGTTGAGGAATCTAGATTTGAAACGAAGAATAAAAGAGTCCCGAACTGCGAAGTGAAATACTAAAATTAAATGAAAATTTTGGAGGTCCAAGTACGGATGACAAGGTATTAACATATGTTGATATGAATGATATGAAAACAATTGAAAAGAGAAAATGTATAGAGATAAGAAGTCCTAAAGGAAAAATGACAATGACGTGATGTAGTGTTACCTTTATAAAGGAATTGCAAAGACACTAAGTGTGGACTCAATAAAAAGGTAGGATGATGTATGGTAAAGTCAACAAGACCCTAATAGGATTTATGCGAGGTAAGCAAATGGTAGTAATCGTGATTAGAGATGAATGTGTTTGAAAGTGTTGAACAGTGAAAAGTAAAAAGAACTATATGAACAATTGAGAAATTTGATACTGATGATAAGCATATCCTTGGAGAGTGGACAGTGTGTGATAACTGAAACAATTTGTTAAAATGGACGTTGATAAATGGGATTGGTGTTAGGATCTCAATTGTTTAAGACCTTGGTGACTTGAGATTCCTATAGGGATATATTGTGATAATTCAAGGAAAAAGTTGGATATAAATGCCTATTATACTGATAATTTTGAAATGCACAGACAATAGTGAATCAACAATGCTGAAATGAACAGACAATTCTGACGACGAAGCTCAAATAGTGAACGGAGAAAGCTGCAATGAACAGATCAATTACAGACATTGGGATTTTCAAAGAATGTCAACTAGATTATGGGTAATTATGAAGTATATAAAAAAAAGTCGTAGATCAAGTGATACTGGATAGAAGTAAGAAAGGTTAAGAATGCAGAAGTTACAGTGGTGAGTCTTATGAGGAGTTTGAATATGTGAATGACATTAGAAAGAAAACAATCATTCAAAGGAAAAGTTAAGGTACCCGATAAAAAGGTGCTAGAACAAGAAAGTAAACAGTCAAAGCTAGACATTCTAGTAATCATATGCAAAAAGGGAAATTGAATAATTGTGGGTATAAAATGAAGTGATCATTGATTCAAGGGCTTATAGGAAAAATGCTTGATTATGATCGTGTGATAGAGTTCTGATTTACTGCAAAGATACACTGCTACACTGTACAGTGCCTAACGGAAATCAAAGACCACAATGAATTTGAGACTGTATTGAGTGAAACAAAGGAAAGTGACATAGGAAAACAGCATAGGTTAGCTAAAGTGGATCAGGATCGGATAAGTGAAACAGAGTAAAATGCATATCCGGGATAGAGTGCGTGAACACTATAAAATAGTGAATTGTCTAAGGAGACTTGAATTTGAACATAGAGTTAATGGCATATAACAAATGAGTGCATTAGGTACATTATTACTGATTATAGTGAAGTGGAGTTAAACGTCACTGTATTGGTACCGGTACCAAAGGAATGTAAATCGTCCCTGACGAGATAAAGGAGATTAGGGTAAGTATCACCTTGAAAAATGGAGGTACCAAAGAAATGGAGATGTACTAAATGGAATGCGAATTAGATTATATGGCACTGAAAAAAAAGGTATTAGAGGGATAAAATGTGATGAGTGAATAGGTTCGGAAATACTGAACTGAGTTATAATATCGGAACCAAAGGTAGTGGCTATTTTAGAAATGGCAAGTGAGATAGGTAAGATAGCGAGAAAGCCACAGAGGAAACGAACTATCTTACTGTGATCTTTTAGTAACGGAAATAGTGAGTAACGTAGAGTATGGGAATTGTAGGAACATGTGATTACTGTCATACTGAACTGTAGACTGATAATTTCGAGGACGAAATTTTTATAAGGAGGGGGGAATTGTAACATCCCACCCCCTACTGGAAGGGTAAAATAGTAAAATTGGCATAAGATGAGATTAATTGGGATGTATGAGTAGTGTCCATGCATCGGTATCGGTGATCGATGAATTTGTGCACATGAAATTACCGTACATGCATACATGATATTCCGGTAATTGGGCCTAAACGGCATTTTATTGCGATTAACGTGGTTATTGGGTTTGAAAAATTATTTTGAGCGCCATTGAAGCGTTTTAGATTTTAAGAGATTTTCAGAATTTTTCTGAAATTTTCGGAGAAAATTCGGACCGACAAAATCAGGTAAATGGTCTAAATGTGTTTTGTTGTGAAAAATGTGGTTTCGTGTTTGAAAAATTATTTGGAGTGCACTGCTATATGCTTTATAATTTTGGGTAATTTCATTAATTTTCAAAAAATAATTGGGAAATTTCGGATAGGATAAAAATCGCCAAATAACGAACCGGTTGATTTTCTACTATTATTTGGTATTAAACCCTTGCATATTTTGGTGGGACCCAAAAATGGACCCTTAAAGTTGGTAGGAACCGAAATTGTGGGTGTATAAATTGGATATTTATTGATTAAAGTGATTAAAGTATAAAAGTACTAAGTTGACTTTTCCTTTTAAACCTTAGACTAATCAAATTGTGCCAACACCTAGCCTTCATTTAATGCTCCTTGCTTCCTCCCACGGTTTTGCCTTGGTAAATGAATAAAAAGAGCAAATTGATGGTTTAATTCATCCTCATCCGAAATCACCTCCTCCCTTTTGGCTCTCTCCATCGATTTTGTTTCTTCTCCTCCTTTTCTTTAGCTAATTGTTGTCTCCTCCTCCAACCTTAAGAGCCTTACATGCAAGCTCAACCTCTTACCTCCTTTGCAAGTGATGATGTCATGTATGAGTCGGAGAAACTAGGAAGTTGTGAGAGATGGAGAATTGAGGATATGGGAGCTTTGACTAGGTAAGGTTTATGTTAAGTTTTATTATGTATTTCATGAATCATGGTTATTAGATGCATCCAAGGGGGGTTGTTGTTTACTAATCATGAGTTATGATGGTTAAATGTTTTGAAAATGATAATTTGAATTAATGGGTATAAGGTTAGGTTGAATTATGAATTGAAAGTAGTATGTTAGAAGTGGTTTTAGTTTGATTAGTGATGGCATATTGATGATTGAGTTTACTTTGAAAGAAAGAATTATGTGCTGCAAATTTTTGTGTATTAGCCCTAGCACATGTATAGATGGTATAAGAACTGATTTGTGTTCATTTGGATGTTTAATGATGTGTTAATGGCATTGGAAATGATAGAACTAAGGTTAACACCAAATCTGGAAAATTTTGATTTTCACTGAATGTACTGCTGTTAGCATAACTAATTGTGTGGTTATGCAAATGAAGTGAGGTTTGTTTCCACTTAAACTTTGGGATGTTGGCTACAATTTTGTGTGAAATAGGTGTTGTCTAATTTTAACATTAAGAGGTTGAAATTTGGCATGGAAAATCACTGTTAAGGTTACTGTGAACAGTAACCGAAATTATGACCTAAATGTTTTGCTAATTTTCTAAATTAATTGAGAAGGATTTAGAAAATGGTGTAAATGAAAGTTTAAGTCTATTAAAGGATCTTTCCATTTCCACTGATCTTGCTATTTTTAGAGGTGTATATTGAGAGATATGAACTGTTTTCTATGGACTGGTTTTTGGGCATGTTGATGAAACCTAGCTTAAGTGTCTGACTTGTGAGTATTCTGCTTGGAAGCAATTTTAGCCATTTTTGTGGACTGAATTGGTGTGAGTGACCTTCTGAAAAGTTGTAGAGGAAGAAATTATCTTGAAAATGAGATATGGCATAAAATTTTTAGAGGTCAGAGTTGGGCGTTATGATTTTGCAAAAACTGATCTTACATTAGAATGTGAATGGCTGATCATGGCAGTAACTTGCATAGTGGTTTTGAAATTGTTAGAAATCGAATTAGAGGTTTAGTTCTTCATGAAACTTGAAGTTTGTGATCTTATCGTTTCAGGGATATAAGGTAGAGAATTTGGTGATATTTGTCCTAAGAGATATGCTGTTTGGGAAATTACTGTTCAGATTAGTTGATTTCAGTAGGCTGATACTTTGGTGAATTGTTTGACATAGTTACCAATTGAATCTGATTTTAGGTTGTTCATGAAAGTTTTTTATAAGATTGGGATATTTCTGAGCATTATTATTGTGTAATTGTTTGACAAAGGAACTGGACAGTTACGAATTTTATAAACTATTGTCCTGTTTTGGCCAAGGTTGCACTGTTTTGAGAGGCATTGTGTGGACAGTAACTTTGATTTCATTTTTCACACCCTTAGAGGTGAAATTGGCTTTTGTGTCCTTCACAAAAGTTGTAGAGCTCTCTTTGCTCTATGAAATAGACACCAAATTTGTCCAAATTGGAGTTCGGAGTGGAGATTCATGGGCTAAACAAGTTAGCATGTCGGATGAAATTGTTTCAGATTTGTCATTTTAATAATACCAGTCGACTACAACCTTCACTAGTCGACTAGAACATGTATTTTCCTGCACTAGTCGACTACAACCTGCACTAGTCGACTAGGATATGTATTTTTCCTCCTTTTGCTCATAACTTTTCCGTCCGACATCCGATTGACCTGATTCTTGAGGCATCGGATTCGTAAAATATTGAATTTCATTGTATAAGAAATTGGAAATTTTTGGACGGAGAATTGACGTGTGTTCGAGCAATGATCCTTTAATCACTGTTTTAATTGATTGAGGACCTATAGAGGTCCGAATTGCACGCCGTCAGCGCCAATAGATTTCTAAATTTTAGACGGATTTTTATGATGAAAAAAAAGGGATTAGGGCCGGGAATTCATGAACATGCATATTTCATCTACATGGGCACAAATTGCATAATTAGTGACTCGTTCTTTTTCTGATTCTTATAGAGGCCCAAGTGGAGCGTCGTTCGACCGACGGGCGAAACTTCCGGCATTAGCTCGGAAGTAATAGGTGAGTAACCTAGGTGGTTATCTCAATCTATGTGTTTACTGTGATTTGATTGCCCTACGGGGATTCTTATGCACTGCGTATACTGTGACGGAATATTGTTATCGTGACTAATCGGTAAATGATGTGAATCTTGGTATATGCATCGCATACATCACTACATAAATCGATAATAACGGTTGTGACCGTAGCACCTCATCGACATCGATATCGAGCCTTGAGCTCGAAGGGAGAAATCCACTCCCCCCTCATTGATACTGATATCGAGCCTGAGCTAGAAGGGAGAAATCCACTCACCATCGCCATCGACATCGAAAGCGTTTGGTCACAACATCGAACTAAACTAGAAAACATCACATGTGCATCGCAAATGATCGAATCGAATAAGCGTATGACTACCGTGATTGTTGTGATTGATCAGATTTTGTGATCGTGACATATGTCTCATCGTGATCGCATAATTATTGTATTATCAAACCGCTGATTACTATAGATTGTTAATTGATGCATGAATTGGGAAAACCATCGATGATGGTTTCTCATTGAGTTCGCAAACTCATCCAAAATTGCAATCTATTTTTCAGACTAGAAGAGTACCCGCTTGACACGGAGTATGCTGAGTGCAAGTTGAGATAGAGGTTGGGATCGGATTCAAGCGTCTGCATTAGGGTTTCTAATTTTGTAATCCACAATTGTTGTAAAATGATTTGTAATTGTACTTTTGTTCATGTAAAATAATATTAAATGATTGTATCTACTGCAAAGGTTTTCATCATCTACTATTTTATCGCGCTAACGTGGAATGAATGGTTAAAAAAAAGTATCGAGAGTTTTACCGACCAACTGATGTAGTACGCCACCCTCGCGGGGCACGGACTCGGATGTCACCAACGATATCGGGTTCGGGTCACTCAGGAGTGGGGTGTTACATTTAGGTGGTATCAGAGCCCAGTAGTACGTAATGTATCTGGGTACAGTCTGAAACATAGGGTGCATGCATTTGAGTCGTGTCATTGCGCATCGTGGCAATCGATCCCTAGTTTGAGTCGACGGGTAGAAATCCTACGTGTTAAATGCGTGTCAAGTGATTATGTGAGAGAAAAAGTGAGACTGTATTAGAGGGTGAACCCCTAGAAGTGTATAAGCAATTAGGAAAGGAAAAAGGAAGAATGGATAAGGAGATTGATATTGTACTGTGGTTAGAATGACTGTGTTGGCCTAGACTGATTAAGAATTCCCGAATTAAACTGGCAATATTATGGTGACAGAAACAAATGAAGATGTTAGAACTTGGAGAGGTCCACTAGAGATATGAGAAGCATACCAGTTATAGTAGACCTAAGTGAGATTAAAAGTCCGGGATGGTTAGGTAATTACAGCTCTGACTGTATATGTCATGAAATGGGAAACATTGGAACTGAGTAAAGCGTAGATGATCCGATCAGGCAGATATGGATTCACTGCATTTGTGTCCAATATCAGTAGATATCATAGGTAGATGAGAATAGCGAGATTGTGATAGGATCAATTTTGTACCATACCGGTCTACCTAGAGCTGAATGAACTGAAAGAGCAACGTGTCTGGTAGGGTAAGAAAAAGTTGAACTGGTGAGATAAAAGTGTACAGATAAACTGAAATGAACTCGTGAAACGGTTATGATCTGGAACGCATAAGCTTGAACCTGAAATGGGTATGTAAATATTGTGCTAAGAGTTTGGAAAATCAGTATAATAAGATCGTAAGGGAAAAAGACAGACTGACAATTTCTACTGATTGTATATCGGAAAATTCTGAATTGGTTGAAAAGATGTATATGGACACACAAATGGGTAAATGGATGGGTAAATAGATAGAGATACAATGGAGTTGTATCCACGATTTTGTTGTGTTTTCGGGACTGTGAATCCCCTAGCCTAGATTGTTTGAGGATAATAAAGAGCTACGTAGCAATAATGAGATGACATTGTATAAGCTAAGTGGATATGACCGTAAAAGGTCAAGCTGACACGTGAATGATATGGGAATAAAACTAGGAAAATGAAAAAAAAAATGAATGAAACAATGATAGTGAGATATGAAAAGAGTTGACACATTTAAGTCGATTTACCGTTGGGAGTATCTATTGGATAGTAAAGTTGATCATGATTAATGAAACGTATGTGAAAGATACATGGAAATCATAGAGGAGATGATCGGTAAATGATTAGAGTGGCTATAAGTGTTATACTGGATTAAAGTAAGACATAAGGGGACTGAATGTACCTTTATGAGAGGTAATGAAGAATGATTATGGCATCAGTCCTTTATTTGAGGATTAACATAAACGAAAAGGAATTTTGTGGAAGTCTGTATAGGTTACTAATTGGGTTCCAGATAAGATGAAATGAGTCCTGATGATATGTAGATTACTGAATAAGTATTAAAGAAAGTGTTTAGGTGAGTGTCACATGGAACCTTAGTGCAAGGAATATTCGATCTTTCAAATTATGCCATAAAATTGTTACGATTGAGATAGTGCGTATAAGTTACGAATGACCTAAAAGAAATTAGAGACACTAATTGGGTGGTGAGACGATTATGAACGAGATAATGACGGTAGCAAGACTAATGGTCAAACGAAATGAAGAATCAAAAGTGAAATTGAGTCATGATTTATACATAACAAGTGAAATATATTATCGGGTTATTCAGACTGTGTGTAATGGAAATGTAAAGTATCCAACATGAGTGAAATTTTAATTTGAGGTAATCCTATTGCAATGTGAAGTGAATCGATCTCCATTTATGATGCAAAACTGTTGAGGAATCTAGATTTGAAACGAAGAATAAAAAAGTCCCGAACTGCGAAGTGAAATACTAAAATTAAATGAAAATTTTGGAGGTCCAAGTATGGATGACAAGGTATTAACATATGTTGATATGAATGATATGAAAACAATTGAAAAGAGAAAATGTATAGAGACAAGAAGTCCTAAACGAAAAATGACAATGACGTGATGTAGTGTTACCTTTATAAAGGAATTGCAAAGACACTAAGTGTGGACTCAATAAAAAGGTAGGATGATGTATGGTAAAGTCAACAAGACCCTAATAGGGATTTATGCGAGGTAAGCAAATGGTAGTAACTGTGATTAGAGACTGAATGTGTTTGAAAGTGTTGAACAGTGAAAAGTAAAAAGAACTATATGAACAATTGAGAAATTTGATACTGATGATAAGCATATCCTTGGAGAGTAGGCAGTGTGTGATAACTGAAACAATTTGTTAAAATGGACGTTGATAAATGGGATTGGTGTTAGGATCTCAATTGTTTAAGACCTTGGTGACTTGAGATTCCTATAGGGATATATTGTGATAATTCAAGGAAAAAGTTGGATATAAATGCCTATTATACTGATAATTTTGAAATGCACAGACAATAGTGAATCAACAATGCTGAAATGAACAGACAATTCTGACGACGAAGCTCAAATAGTGAACGGAGAAATTTGAATGAAGCGGATCAATTACGTATATTGGGATTTTCAAAGAATGTCAAGTAGATTATGGGTAATTATGAAGTATATAAAAAAAAGTCGTAGATCAAGTGATACTGGATAGAAGTAAGAAAGGTTAAGAATGCAGAAGTTACAGTGGTGAGTCTTATGAGGAGTTTGAATATGTGAATGACATTAGAAAGAAAACAATCATTCAAAGGAAAAGTTAAGGTAGCCGATAAAAAGGTGCTAGAACAAGAAAGTAAACAGTCAAAGCTAGACATTCTAGTAATCATATGCAAAAAGGGAAATTGAATAATTGTGGGTATAAAATGAAGTGATCATTGATTCAAGGGCTTATAGGAAAAATGCTTGATTATGATCGTGTGATAGAGTTCTGATTTACTGCAAAGATACACTGCTACACTGTACAGTGCCTAACGGAAATCAAAGACCACAATGAATTTGAGACTGTATTGAGTGAAACAAAGGAAAGTGACATAGGAAAACAGCATAGGTTAGCTAAAGTGGATCAGATCGGATAAGTGAAAGCGAGTAAAATGCATATCCGGGATAGAGTGCGTGAACACTATAAAGCAGTTGAATTGTCAAGGAGACTTGAATTTGAACATAGAGTTAATGGCATATAACAAATGAGTGCATTAGGTACATTATTACCGATTATAGTGAAGTGGAGTTAAACGTCATCGTATTGGTACCTGTATTAAAGGAATGTAAATAGATCACGACGAGATAAATGAGATTAGGGTAAGTATCACCTTGAAAAATGGAGGTACCAAAGAAATGGAGATGTACTCAATGGAATGCGAATTAGATTATATGGCACTGAAAAAAAAAGGTATTAGAGGGATAAAATGTGATGAGTGAATAGGTTCAGAAATACTGAACTGAGTCATAATATCGGAACCAAAGGTAGTGGCTATTCTAGAAATGACAAGTGAGATAGGTAAGATAGCGAGAAAGCCACAGAGGAAACGAACTATCTTACTGTGATCTTTTAGTAACGGAAATAGTGAGTAACGTAGAGTATGGGAATTGTAGGAACATGTGATTACTGTCATACTGAACTGTAGACTGATAATTTCGAGGACGAAATTTTTATAAGGAGGGGGGAATTGTAACATCCCACCCCTACTGGAAGGGTAAAATAGTAAAATTGGCATAAGATGAGATTAATTGGGATGTATGAGTAGTGTCCATGCATACTGGTACTGGTGATCAGTGAATTTGTGCACATGAAATTACTGTACATGCATACATGATATTCCCGGTAATTGGGCCTAAACGGCATTTTATTGCGATTAACGTGGTTATTGGGTTTGAAAAATTATTTTGAGTGCGCCATTGAGCGTTTTAGATTTTAAGGGATTTTCAGGAATTTTTCTGAAATTTTCCGGAGAAAATTCCCGGACCGACAAAATCACCGGTAAATGGTCTAAATGTGTTTTTGTTGTGGAAAATGTGGTTTTCGTGTTTGAAAAATTATTTGGAGTGCACTGTTATATGCTTTATAATTTTGGGTAATTTCATTAATTTTCAAAAAAATAATTGGAAATTTTGATAGGATAAAAATCGCCAAATAGCGAACAGGTTGATTTTCTCATCGTTATTTGGTATTAAACCCTTGCATATTTTGGTGGGACCCAAAAATGGACCCTTAAAGTTGGTAGGAACCGAAATTGTGGGTGTATAAATTGGATATTTATTGATTAAAGTGATTAAAGTATAAGAGTACTAAGTTGACTTTTCCTTTTAAACCTTAGACTAATCAAATTGTGCCAACACCTAGCCTTCATTTAATGCTCCTTGCTTCCTCCCACGGTTTTGCCTTGGTAAATGAATAAAAGAGCAAATTGATGGTTTAATTCATCCTCATCCAAATCACCTCCTCCCTTTGGCTCTCTCCATCGATTTTGTTTCTTCTCCTCCTTTTCTTTAGCTAATTGTTGTCTCCTCCTCCAACCTTAAGAGCCTTACATGCAAGCTCAACCTCTTACCTCCTTTGCAAGTGATGATGTCATGTATGAGTCGGAGAAACTAGGAAGTTGTGAGAGATGGAGAATTGAGGATATGGGAGCTTTGACTAGGTAAGGTTTATGTTAAGTTTTATTATGTATTTCATGAATCATGGTTATTAGATGCATCCAAGGGGGTTGTTGTTTACTAATCATGAGTTATGATGGTTAAATGTTTTGAAAATGATAATTTGAATTAATGGGTATAAGGTTAGGTTGAATTATGAATTGAAAGTAGTATGTTAGAAGTGGTTTTAGTTTGATTAGTGATGGCATATTGATGATTGAGTTTACTTTGAAAGAAAGAATTATGTGCTGCAAATTTTTGTGTATTAGTCCTAGCACATGTATAGATGGTATAAGAACTGATTTGTGTTCATTTGGATGTTTAATGATGTGTTAATGGCATTGGAAATGATAGAACTAAGGTTAACACCAAATCTGGAAAATTTTGATTTTCACTGAATGTACTGCTGTTAGCATAACTAATTGTGTGGTTATGCAAATGAAGTGAGGTTTGTGTCCACTTAAACTTTGGGATGTTGGCTACAATTTTGTGTGAAATAGGTGTTGTCTAATTTTAACATTAAGAGGTTGAAATTTGGCATGGAAAATCACTGTTAAGGTTACTGTGAACAGTAACCGAAATTATGACCTAAATGTTTTGCTAATTTTTCTAAATTATTTGAGAAGGATTTAGAGAAAATGGTGTAAATGAAAGTTGAAGTCTATTAAAGGATATTTCCATTTCCACTGATCTTTCTATTTTTAGAGGTGTATATTGAGAGATATGAACTGTTTTCTATGGACTGGTTTTTGGGCATGTTGATGAAACCTAGCTTAAGTGTCTGACTTGTGAGTATTCTGCTTGGAAGCAATTTTAGCCATTTTTTTGGACTGAATTGGTGTGAGTGATCTTCTGCAAAGTTGTAGAGGAAGAAATTATATTGAAAATGAGATATGGCATAAAATTTTTAGAGGTCAGAGTTGGGAGTTATGATTTTGCAAAAACTGATCTTACATTAGAATGTGAATGGCTGATCATGGCAGCAACTTGCATAGTGGTTTTGAAATTGTTAGAAATCGAATTAGAGGTTTAGTTCTTCATGAAACTTGAATTTTGTGATCTTATCGTTTCAGGGATATAAGGTAGAGAATTTGGTGATATTTGTCCTAAGAGATATGCTGTTTGGGAAATTACTGTTCAGATTAGTTGATTTCAATAGGCTGATACTTTGGTGAATTGTTTGACATAGTTACCAATTGAATCTGATTTTGGGTTGTTCATGAAAGTTGTTTATAAGATTGGGATATTTCTGAGCATAATTATTGTGTAATTGTTTGACAAAGGAACTGGACAGTTACGGATTTTATAAACTATTGCCCTGTTTTGGCCAAGGTTGCACTGTTTTGAGAGGCATTGTGTGGACAGTAACTTTGATTTCATTTTTCACACCCTTAGAGGTGAAATTGGCTTTTGTGTCCTTCACAAAAGTTGTAGAGCTCTCTTTGCTCTATGAAATAGACACCAAATTTGTCCAAATTGGAGTTCGGAGTAGAGAGTTATGGCCTAAACAAGTTAGCATGTCGAATGAAATTGTTTCAGATTTGTCATTTTAATAATACCAGTCGACTACAACCTTCACCAGTCGACTAGAACATGTATTTTCCTGCACTAGTCGACTACAACCTGCACTAGTCGACTAGGATATGTATTTTTCCTCCTTTTGCTCATAACTTTTCCGTCCGACATCCGATTGACCTGATTCTTGAGGCATCGGATTCGTAAAATATTGAATTTCATTGTATAAGAAATTGGAAATTTCTGGACGGAGAATTGACGTGTGTTCGAGCAATGATCCTTTAATCACTGTTTTAATTGATTGGGGACCTATAGAGGTCCGAATTGCGCGCCGTCAGCGCCAATAGATTTCTAAATTTTAGACGAATTTTTATGATGGAAAAAAAGGGATTAGGGCCGGGAATTCATGAACATGCATGTTTCATCTACATGGGCACAAATTGCATAATTAGTGACTCGTTCTTTTTCTGATTCTTATAGAGGCCCAAGTGGAGCGTCGTTCGACCGACGGGGCAGAAACTTCCCGGCATTAGCTCGGAAGTAATAGGTGAGTAACCTAGGTGGTTATCTCAAT
The DNA here is from genome assembly GCA_029891385.1 of Erythroxylum novogranatense. NCBI lineage: Eukaryota > Viridiplantae > Streptophyta > Magnoliopsida > Malpighiales > Erythroxylaceae > Erythroxylum > Erythroxylum novogranatense. The sequence continues at coordinate 10,065,651 of CM057235.1, read as the reverse complement.
CTATGTGTTTACTGTGATTTGATTGCCCTACGGGGATTCTTATGCACTGTGTATACTGTGACGGAATATTGTTACTGTGACTAATTGGTAAATGACTGTGAATACTGGTATATGCATCGCATACATCACTACATAAACTGATAATAACGGTTGTGACCGTAGCACCTCACTGATACTGATATCGAGCCTTGAGCTCGAAGGTAGAAATCCACTCCCCACTGCTTACTGATTACTGTAAAGCGTTTGGTCACAACACTGAACTAAACTAGAAAACATCACATGTGCATCGCAAACAGACTGAACTGAATAACTGTATGACTACTGTGATTGTTGTGATTGACTGTATTTTGTGACTGTGACATATGTCTACTGTGACTGTACACTATTGTATTACTTAAACTGCCTGATTACTATAGATTGTTAATTGATGCATGAATTGGGAAAACCATCGATGATGGTTTCTCATTGAGTTCGCAAACTCATCCAAAATTGCAATCTATTTTTTAGGACTAGAAGAGTACCCCGCTTGACACGGAGTATGCTGGTGCAAGTTGAGATAGAGGTTGGGATCAGTTCGCGTCTGCATTAGGGTTTCCTAATTTTGTAATCCACAATTGTTGTAAAATGATTTGTAATTGTATTTTTTGGTTACTGTAAAATAATATTAAATGATTGTATCTACTGCAAAGGTTTTCTCATCTACTATTTTATCGCGCTAACGTGGAATGAATGGTTAAAAAAAAAGTATACCGAGTTTTACCGACCAACTGATGTAGTACGCCACCCTCGCGGGGCACGGACTCGGATGTCACCAACGATATCGGGTTCGGGTCACTCAGGAGTGGGGTGTTACACCTAAAGAGTCCTTTAGGGTTGGTCTTTTGAAACTTAGTGGATTCAATCCCCGAAAAATCATTTTGAACTGTGATAGCCTGCGCTCGTTTTCAAGAGGATTTTATCAATTTGATTATTATATGAGTTTTTGTTAATTTCATTTATTTCGTTAAAAATCCAAAAACACACTTTTATACTTTGTTCTTAAATTTTGTTAAATTTCCTTAGTTATTTCTAATGACAAAAACCCCCATTTCATCAACTTTGATTGCAATTTTTGACATTTAGGCTAGCTTAGACCTTTTTCACTTGGTTCCAATTAAGTGAGACGACCCGAGGTTGCAACCTATACCGTAATCTTGGAATTTATTATTTTTGACTGGTTTCCAAGGATAGATCGTAAGGTCGAATCGACAGAGCCGCGATCAAATTGGCGCCGTTGCTGGGGAACCAAGAAATTGGTTTACCGTAGGATAGCCATTGTCATTCAATTCAATTGTCGTTGGTAATCAGAATCATTATTTTTGCTTGCATTTAGTATAGTTTAATTTTCACACTTGTTTATAGTATAGGTTTTGATTTTCTTTTGCAAAAGCATACTCCATACTTTAATTTTTCTTTTACCTAGCAAATTTTCACACATACACACTCATACATATATCCATACACTCATACTCTCGCATTCATCGCATTTCACTTTTACCCGACTTTGTGTGACTGTGAGAAATTTTGTTACCATTTCTTTTGTTTGAGGATTGATTTTTGTGCATGCCCAGAAGAGGTAGACTTGTTCAATTCCAACCTGAAGTTGAGAGACATTTGAGGAGACTTAGGAAAGAGAGGAAAGAACAAGAGAGGAGTAGAGTAGTTGAGAGAGAAAGTGAGATTATGGCTGAGAATCCTCACATTTTCCCAAATCCTGATTTTCCTGTACACCAACCTAGAAATGGGACAAACAAAGGAAATGGTGAGCATGAGAGAGTAGGAGAGAACAATGAAAACCAGAGACGTAGGACTATTAGGGAAGCAACAACTTCTGATGTGCACTATGATCCATTTACTGCTGCTTGCCCTAATTTTGATGTTAATTTTGAGATTAAAGGTTTGTTGATTAATTCCCTTCCTAAATTTCATGGCTTGGCAGGAGAGGATCCGTACATGCACCTACAAGCTTTGACGATGATCTGTCAGAGTATGAAGCCAGTAGGAGCTACTTTGGACCAAGTTCTATGGAAGGTATTTCATTTGTCCTTGGAGGGAAAGGCACGAGAGTGGTACATGAGTCTTCCGAGGCATGTGGCCAATGCTTATCATAGCTGGGCCAACCTGAGGAAGGCCTTTTTGGAGAAATATTTTCTAGCCTCCAGGACATCTTCGATGAGGAAGGAAATTTATTCAGCCCGCCAGGAGTATGATGAATCATTGTATGACTATTGGAACCGCTTCCAAGACCTTCTGTCCAGATGTCCCCATCACCAAATTCCTGATGAACAATTGGTGCAGTATTTCTATGGTGGGTTGAAGAGTCAAGAGAAAGGTATGTTAGATGCTGCATCTGGAGGATCTCTGATTGACCTTACAGCATTGGAAGCATGAGACTTGATCAAGAAGATGGCCTTAAACCATCAACAATACAGTGTGAGAGATTCCAGAGGATTGAATGAATTAGGAGCTTTAACAGCTCAAGCCAAGAGAATGGAAAGTCTGGAAACAAAGGTAGATTCACTGGAGAACAGGATAACATCACAGTTGTCTTGTATTACTGTAGAATTGAAGAACTTGAATGTGCATTGCCCATCATCTTCAACGGATATTACTACACCCAGTTGTGACACTTGTGGGTCGGTGATGCACATATCAAGTGTATGCCCTGGAAGATATGAAGAGGTGTCAACAGTGTATCCAGGGAGAGCTAATCAGAAGTGGGATCCATACTCCAACACATACAATGAGGGATGGAAGTCCAATCCAAGATTTGGTTGGAGGAATGAAGAAAATAGGGCCCCAAACAGATTTTCACAAGGGAGAGGAGCTGGTACTTCCACTAACCAATTCCCCAACCAACAACAAGCTCTAATAGTCCCACCAAAGGAAGACACCAACCAGTTGCTTCACAGTATGATGACTCTGATGAAGGAAGAGAGGGATTCTAATGCTAACCAGTTTAATGCCATTGCTTCTCTTATTCAACAGGATTCCTCAAAGATCGCTGCTAGGTTCAATGCCTCGAGAAGAGAATGGACCAATGGGAGACCAAGGCGGAGAACATAATTATATGTCACTCGGTTGTCCAACAACATGAGTGAAAATCGTTAAAAGCAAGTGGGACTATTCCTTCTAATACTATGATGAACCGAAAGTCTCAATGCAATTGCCTCCTGAGTGGGAAGCAAGTGAGGTTTAATCCTCAAGTAAATGAAGAAGCATGTGATGAGGATGTTGAGAGTGCAGAAGTGCCCCTACCCAAGGAAAAGAGTAAGAAATTAGAAAGTGTGAGGGAAGAAGAGGTATTGAGAGAGAAAAAGCATGCTTCAAGAAACAAGGGAACTACTTCAGAGAGTTCCAATGATCAAGCTGAAAATGGAGAATCAAGCAAGCAAGCCAGCACAGGTAAGGAGGTAAGTATTCAAGACCTTCCTTTTTCAAACTCATATTTGATGAGAAAGCGCATGAATGAGCTAAAACATGAAAAAGGATAATTGACTTGTTTGGGAAAGTAGAGGTAAATGTTCCCTTGCTTGACTTAGTGAAGAGAGTTCCGGCCTATGCGAAATATTTAAAGGACTTGTGCACTAACAAGAGAAAGTTTAGGCCAAATGAGAGAGTGCAAGTGAGCTCTAATGTGTCAGCTTTGTTCAAACCGCAAATACCTGTCAAGTGTCAAGACCCTGGATCTTTCACCATCCCTTGCATCTTAGGGAAAGTGCTATAGGAAGAGCTTTGTTAGATCTGGGGGCTGCCATTAATGTGATGCCTAAGTCAGTTTATGAGGCCCTAGGAGTGAAGAGTATAAAACCTACATCTGTTGTCCTCCAGTTGGCTGATAGATCATTTAGGCATCCAGTGGGTATCATTGAGGACATCTTGGTCCAGGTTAAAGGGTTAGTATTTCCTGCTGATTTTTATGTGCTTGATATGTCTACTAAAGTTGTGCAGGATACTTCCTTAATTCTTGGGCGACCCTTTTTACGGACTGCAAGCACCATGATCAGTATGAAGGAAGGTAAGATAACTATGGAGGTAGGTGATCAGCAGGTTAGCTTCAACATGTATGAAGCAATGAAACACCCCCATGAGGATTATTCTCTGCTTGGAGTGAACATGCTTGATACGATTGTTGACGATGCATGTAATGATTTTGTTCAAACCTTTACATCGTCTACTGAAAATCTACTTGGAGAACATTTGTTTGCTGATGATTTTGTAGGAGAACCTTCAAGTAGGGGGTTGGACATGGAGCTACACAAGAGCCAAGCTGCAGGGATGAAGCTTGAATATCAGCCGGATGACCATCCCAAGCTTCAGGGCCCACCGTGAGACCAGGTTGTTTCTCTACCTGCATTCTCAATATATTCATGCACCCTGCTTGGAAATGATGTGAAATTTTGTGTTGCATGAGTATCTTGATTAAGTGTGGGGGAGAAACCCAACCAATAGATTAGTTGTAGTTAGGTAGAATTTCTGTTTCTTGTCCTAATAAATTACTTTCAATTTGTGAGCTTTAAATCTTTATGAAGAAGCATGATATTGATGGAAGGGTTGGTTTCTGTGAGATTGATTGTTTCTGGATTAAGTTAGGTTTGTGTTTTCTGTTCGGATAGAGGCGTCACGACGTATTTTAATTTATACGTCATGACGTATCTCGTTCTTTTTGGCACTTACGTCGCGACGTGCCCGAGTTCTTACACCGCGACGTGCCATTGTTTGAAATACCTTTTTGCCCTTTCTGTCCGTTGGTCTTTTCGTTTGTCCGATGCTCATTTTTGTCTTTTCCCCTCGCGACCTTCTGCCTCCATACGCCGTCTCCTCTTCTTCTATTCCCCTTCATACTTTCTTCTCTAACACTCTGTTTCTACCGTCATCGCTCTCGATTTCTCTCGATTCTCTCCGTTGTTTAACTGTGCCCACCGTCTCCGTCGTCTTCCTTTTTGCGTTTCCAACTTCTGTAAGTGCTCCATTGCCTCTCGTTTTCCTGTTTTTTGTCTTCTTTGTTAGTAGTTTTAAGTTAGGTCTTTGCGACGAGCGTTGCTCGTCGCGGTGCGTCTGAAAATCGCCATACGTCGCGACGAACGCCTTGCCTCGACGCGACGACGCGACGTACGAAGTACCTTATCTCGTCGCGACGTCTGCTTTTGCACGTCGCGACGTCTGGTCGAGGACTTTGCCTTGTCGCGGCATCTACCCACAAGTCGCGACGAGGTGGCTGATTTTTGCTTAACTCTTTATTGATTTTTCTGTTCTGTTTTTTTTTGCAAGAAAATGCCTCGAACCAAGAATGCTAGTAGGTCCGAACGTCCCCTATCTCCTTCTCATGTCCTCCCCTCTTCCTCCAACTCGCTCGACGAGTTTTACTCCGACCCTTCCGTTTCCCCTCGCCCCGTTGCCTCTCCGTCCTCTTTGGGAGTTTTCTCCGCTCATTCTCCTTCTCCTCACCCTACACATTCTTCGCACCATCACCCTTCTCCTACCCATTCCTCTTCCCTTCCGGTTGATCTGGAGTATGTTGCTCTGGCCGCCAAAACTAAGGCCAGGGCCATACTCAAGGAAAAACCTTTTCCTTTAACCCCCCACAACAACCCCTTCGTCTGCCAATTATTTCAACTCAACCTCTCAAACCTAGCCCATCCCCGTACCTCTAGGAACCTCACATTCGTCCGCCGCTACTATACCCAGTCCCGTTACTCAGGCACCTACGGCATAGAGTTCCGTGGCGTTACCATTCCCCGCGCTTTCACTGCTGTCTCCATTAGGGAACATTATCATCTTCCTCCTACCCCCTGTTGCCACTATTTGGAGCTCATCCATGAGTACCCTTGGGTTGATGTCCTTCGTACCCTCTGTCCTGAGGGTACCGACTGGTATCAACCCAGGGGGGCTCAACGTTATATCCGCCGTTATGATCTTCGCTCTGAAGCCCGTCTGTGGTTCCATTTCATTTGCAACAACATCCTTCCCACCTCCCACCTTCCCATGGTTCCTAAGGAGCAGGCTCTTTACATCTATCTGTTGATGGTCGGCCGGCCCGTCGACCTCGCTTTAGCCATCACCTTCGCCCTCCGCCAATGCATCCTTTCTTCCAACATCAACCATTCCCTCATCTTTCCCCACCTGATCACCGACATGTTCCGGGCCTATCGAGTTCCGGAACATCCGACCGATCTCACTTTTGAGCCTGCCCCTGCTTTTAAATATATTCTTCTCCGCCAACCTCGTTGCCTACACACACCACCCGACCCTTCCCCACCTTCTTCTCCCTCCCCTACCCCTGTTCCTTCTGGCCCTCTTCCCCCCGCTCCTGCTCCCTCCGTTGTTTCACCTCAATCCGAGGCTCCGCCTCACGACCCTATCCGTCCACCACCTTCACCTTCTACCCTTCCTGATCCGGTCGCCGTTCTTCGTGATGACTTACGGCACATTGAGGCACAGATGGCAGCTGACCGCCAGTTCTACCATTCCATGTTCACACTGATCGCGGATCGCCTACAGTTGCCCATCCCTCCTACACCCCGGGATTTTTCAGCTGGCCCTAGCACTTCTCAGGCTGCCCCTTCGGACCCGCCGGCTGATGATCCTTCGGCATAATTTTGGCATTTTTGTTCTTTTCTTTTCTTGTATTTATTTTCTTTTGTTGTCTTTTATTTCTGTCTTTAGTTCATTCGTTCTTTTGTTCTTTTTGTACTTGACTCGTTCCATTTAATGATCAATCTTTCATTCCGTCTTCCCTCTCTTTGTGCCTTGTTCTTCTTATCTTTTCCATCCTGTACTTTCATTGAGGACAATGTGTGCTTTAAGTGTGGGGGAGTTGTTTCCCTATTTATCTTTCATATTGCATGGTTGTTGACATAATGTTTATGAATTGTTAGCCAATAATGCATTCTGTTGATTAAACTTGGTGCATTTTACACTTTTCTGTCATTCTGCATCTCTTTGTCGTGACGAACAATCACACGTCGCGGCGAAGCTATTCTTTCGAGTGTGTATACGTCGCGACGTCACCCATGTCATACGTCGCGACGTCCGCACGTCACAACGTCCACTACTACACGCCGCGACATCACATTTATGCATGAATGCTTTTTGCCTGATTCTTCCACTCAATTCAAACATTTTTTGTACTGGATTTTTGTGGCTGTTGTTTTCAAAGCTTTTACTAGTTTCAAAACGATGCTTGAGTTTCTGAAAACACCTCCCATCCTTTTAATGATAGTTGGAATTGGCAAAATCTTACTTTTCATGTTTTCAAAACAAAGTGAATGAAAGCATGCTAATAAAGTGGCATTTTAAGTTTTTGAGACTTGAGATTGTTCATAGAGACAATACCCTTGTTGGAAGGATATTTCAGCCAAAATTTTCTTTTATCTTTGTGTGCGTCTGCTTATTTCATTCTTCTCTAGAACTTGTTTCAATTCTTACTCGAAGCTTGATGGACTAGATTTTTGTTGGTATGATAGAGGCGTTCCTTCTTCAACCCTTTTCCCAAACACAGTCCCATAAGCATTTTCTCTTGCTAGCCCCTTGAGCCCTATTGTCATAAGCATGTGCATTCATACTTTTATGATGTCATTAGTTATTTTGCCTTCGCTTCTAGTTAATTTTCATGCTTACAAAAAAAAAAAAAAAAAAAAAAAAAGGTTATCCCAAACAGGGATAGTGAATTTTGTGTGTCCAGAAAGGGACAATATCTCAAAAATGAGATAAAAAAAAGAAAAAAATCTATGCATTCTGTTTATGCAAGTGTTTAGTTTGAGTTCCACTGTTGACATCAGTTCGTCGGTTAGTGCATGTGCTCATATTTTCTTTCTTTCACTTCATCCATTCATTTAGCCTTCCATACATTACAACCCTAAAAGTCCTCTTGATCTTCGAAATGATAGTTCTTATAGTGGAGAAATAGATTTGACACAAGCCTATGGTAGGAGATGCATTAAGCAAACTGAGAGCAAAAATATCCCTAAACACAAGTGAGATGAGCGCAAACATTATATCTTGAGTGGTTCTCTTTTGTTCAATCTCTTGTACTTGAATTCTTTCAGTGTTTGTTTTATTAGCACTCTTTCAATTTGCTGGGGTTGAATTATGAGGAAGTGAATTAAGTCAATTTTTTTTATTGTTTTGAGCATGGGCAGATATTTTCTTTCCCTCTTGTATTCTTTTTGACTCTTGTAAACTTTGTCCAGGAGTACAAAGGTCTAAGTGTGGGGGAATTTGATTGAGCCAAGTTTACATTATAAATTGGCTGCATTTTCATAGCTGCTTATGCATTCGTTGACTCCTAATTGATGATTTTTGTGCTTAAATTGGTTCCTCATAATGAGCTCTTTTAATTCGCAATTTGTTAATAAATTGTCATGATCTGATATTGATTTCTCTATAATTTTCATGAGGACAATTGATACTGCAAATTGTTATTTTATTGCAGGAGCAAAGGAATCAACCCATCAGGAAGTCAACAGTCATGAGGTCCTATCCGCACGTCGCGACGAATATTAATCCACACGTCGCGATGAGCGAATCGCTTCTACACGTCGCGACGCATGTTAATTTGCACGACGTGACGAGCAGACAATTCTACACGTCGCGACGAATATTTATTTACACGTCGCGACGTACGAGCGGATATCCGACCTTAAATGGAAAGTTTGCCTCACCATTCTGACCCGACCCGCATCCACCATATAAAAACTTTGCTATTTTTAGGTCAGAAGAGACTTGGAGACTTGGATACGAGAAGACGTCTGGAGGTAACAGATTCAGAGAGACGACATTCTACTTCATCACCATTCTCCATTTCCATCATCGTCGATCGTCACCATTAATCCACCGCCAACATCTTCTATCACCATGGGAGGCGTCCTATCTTCACAAGTCGTGAGAGAGTCCGGAAACATGCACAGCTAAACCACATTTCCTCTTGAAGATGTAGCGATGGTTTGAGTTCACCGGAAGCTTCAAAGGGGAGTAATCATATAGTGTCTAAAGTTTAGTTATATTTGTGTAAACTCTGAGTTAGAGATTGCATCTGTATATCTAGATTAGCATGGTTAACAATTTAATAGTGTGCTGAACACTAAGTTGCGATTTGGACAAAGATATTTGTAGAATTATCATGTTTAATATATGAAGTCTCATATATGTCATTCGAATATTGCATTGACTCTCATAATCTACCTAGTTGTGTTTGATTTAGATAGTTGTGTTTTTATCCGATTGACCGATTGCATTTACTTGTCCAATTTTCACACTTAGGTTTTTAACAAGGATTTAAATGATGGAGTTCATTAATTAAATCTTTGGACCTAAAGAGTCCTTTAGGGTTGATCTTTTGAAACTTAGTGGATTCTATCCCCAAAAAATCATTTTGAACCGTGATAGCCTGCGCCCATTTTCAAGAGGATTTTATCAATTTGATTATTATCAGAGTTTTTGTTAATTTCATTTATTTCGTTAAAAATCCAAAAACACACTTTTATACTTTCTTCTTAAATTTTGTTAAATTTCCTTAGTTATTTCTAATGACAAAAACCCCCATTTCATCAACTTTGATTGCAATTTTTGACATTTAGGCTAGCTTAGACCTTTTTCACTTGGTTCCAATTAAGTGAGACGACCCAAGGTTGCAACCTATACCGCAATCTTGGAATTTATTATTTTTGACCGGTTTCCAAGGATCGATCGTAAGGTCGAATCGACAGAGCCGCGATCAAGGATACAGGGCTCATTAAACGTTGAGCCTGAGGCTCTGAATCACTTTTGAGCTCGAAGCTCATTTTCACTGATTGAGCTTTAAGATCTGATCGGTGGCTCCTTTGGTCACAATAGCCATTATATTTCGTACACTTATGCAATGAAATGCATCAATCACATTAGCATGTTCCCATTCACTCACTTTCACATGTCATTGGAATGTAGTCCGACATTCAACAGTAGAGTTGAGAAGCACACTCTCTTACATATGCAGATGCACATTCAAAACACATTTGTCATCAGACCGTGGTCCGGCACTTATCAATCATATAATGCACATTTAGAACACATTTATCAATCACGTTGAGTACACATAGTTCATCCAATTCACATTAAAGTAGCACTTCAATATCGAAATCAGTATCACAATCATCAGACCTCCTGTCCGGAACCTAATACAATCAATCACATTCAGCAATCAATTTATACAAAATGAAGCAATACAGAACAGAGAATGAAATGAGACCATCTCAGTCTACTCATAGTACGCTCCAGATTAGCATTTGCTTCCAGTTTCTGGAATGCCTAAATGCGGCCATTTAGCCTGCACAACTCATTTATGCAAGATATACATATGTCACAATTTGTACAATCATAAGTGTTTAATAATGCACATGAATGAAATAAAATATGTATACTGCATGTTCATGACAATCCTGGGTATTATTCGAAACAAAAATTTCATCACAAAACCATTCCCGTATCAAAACTCATTTATTCCTAGGTTTAAAGCCGCACTAAAACCATAACACTCGCAATACTTATTTCAATTTTTCTAAAACACACACTTTTGGGTCTACCCTCTCTGATCAATGAGACCGTCAACACAAGGTAACCTAGGCAACCTTTTATCAATAGAAATGTTCCCCTATGTGTTAAGAATCTATAGACACCAAAATTACTCAATTTGGGTCTCTATAGGTAAAGATATTGCTAAAACACTGAAGTATGTTCAGAAAATAATCACTTAATACTCTTATTAATCGAGCCTCTCACTTTGATCCAATCTATCATTTTCAATTTAATATGAAAATCCACAAATTCTTATATAGAGGTAAAGGGGTGTCTTATGAATCCAATGCTTCAAAAATCGGGTCAATCGGGGGTCGGATGGACAAGTTATAAGCAAAAGAGTAGAGGAAGGGCGGGTGAGCTAGCGAGCCGCGTCACAGGCGCGTTGGCTCGCTGGTCGGCTCGCGAGCGGCTCAAAATGAGCTGTCTCGAGGCTGCCTTTTACCATTTTTTTTATTTTTCCACTTATTTTATCTCTTCTTTTAACATGCATAACTTTTCACTCAGGAGTCCAAATTTGACAAATTTGGTATCGATCAAAAGGTCAAAGAAAGCTCTAAAATTTCTATGAGGATTCGAAAACCAATTCCATCTATAAGGGAGTGAAAATCTCAATTAAAATTACTGCCTAAATAAGTGTCATCCTAAACAGTATCCCATTTTCTTAAACTCATAACTTCCTATCCCATTGTCCAAAAATTCCATACTTTATATCAATGGAAAGATCAGAACACATTCTACAACTTTCATGAACAACTTGAAAGCAAATTTAACCTCTAAAAAGGTCAAAATCTTAATCAAAATTTCTGCCCCTATAATTTCACCCTAAACCACATCCAAACTTCAGAAATTCATACCTTACAATTCCTACATCCAAAAATGGCATATTATATATCATTACAAAGCTAAGAAAGTCCTCTATAACTTTCAGTGAGGCTACTTGATCCAATTCAAAGCATAACAGTCCAGAATTTGCCTCAAAACACAGTATCATAAAACCTACACTTTTGGACATTTTCACAAACAAAGCACATAAATCTATGGAATAACATCCCAAAGTCAATAGATCATAACTTTCAACCTCAACATCGAATAATGTCATACTTTGTAGCGATAGAAAGATAATAAGAAAAGCTACAACTTTTATGAAGACCCCTTTAGCAAAATCTGCCTAAATCAACCCAGAAAAATTCCCAAAGTTTCAGATGACAAAATGCAATTCTCGAGCTACTGTTTATCCCTACACCCTTTCCCACATTCAAGTCAAAATTTAGAACTCTTCAAGCCATAATTGAACATCACTTCCTTCACAAGAAATCTAACCAAACATCTCTAGTTTAATTCAAACTAAAAATAATCTCAATTGAACAATCATAGAAGAAGTTATGGCAACATCATTGAAACATACTCAAATCAAATTTTCTAGATTATCTTCCTAACTCTTCTCCTACCTCTTCCACACCATTTCCTCACTCAAACACCACTCAATTCACTCATGAAAACAACCATAACCAAATCAAAACCTCTACTTGAACATTAACCTACAACATAGTATCAACATGCACTAAATTTTCTTCCTTTTCATACACTCATCTAGACATCATTTAAATCAATTCAAACCATCCCAAATTACATACAACACATTCTACATCATTCATCATCAATCAAACAAAACTTCATACCCATCCACCTTAAACACAATTCCCATGCAATTATGTTCACATAACATCACAATAATGCATTTAACTAACAATTCATGATTTAAAACACAATTCTTACCTAATTAAGCTTCCAAATCTTCCAATCTTCCAAATTTATCACAAACTCTCTACTTCCTACCAACATACACGATCATCATCTTGAGGGGGTAGAAAGCTTAGGTTTGTTTTTGTGAACAAAAGAAGAGAAAGCCAAGAGGAAAGAAGGTAGAAAGGATGAGCAAAATTTCAAAAGAACCAAAGAAGAGGAGAGTTACGAAGATGGTGGAGAAAATCACACTTAAAGCACCAAATCACCTTAGGGAAAGAGAAGTATCGGGAATAACCAAAGAAAGGAGGATTTTTATTAAACCTATGCATCATGGTGGCATGTTAGGCAAGTGACAAGTGTCACTTGCCCCATGTCACATGCTTAAGCCTTCACTAGTGTCTTTCCAATTAAAATTCCAATTTCTACTCCAATTTCTCCCCTAAATTTCCAATGGCTCAAATTAATAAATCCTTAAAATCATTTATCTAAATTTTCAGTGCCATTGGACAATAATTTCTCCTACCGATAAACCATTATTCTGCCACTTGACATTTTTCCTAGTCCAGAAATTTCCTCAAAATTTTCAAAAAAATTTCAAAAATTCTCCAAAAATTCAAAAACCCCAATGCACCTCTCCAACTCAATTTTTCATACACACAAATCACATTTATTCATAATCACATTTCTTAATAATTATACCGGGAAATATCATGAATGTATGTACAGTCATTTTTCATGTGCAAAATTCACTATTCACATGTATGCGGATGCTGGATTATGCATGAACATGTAAAGGCATTTCTAAACGCCCATTGACCACTCAAACTTACTATTCTACCCATCCCATCGGTAATGGGATGTTATATTTATGTTATGAAAGAAAAGAATTGGCTCGATTTTGATTACTGATTTCTGCATAAGCTTATATTGTTTTTTTAAGAAAAGGTTGTACTGAGAGTTTGAGCGTTTGACTGTTCTAACATCTCATCCTTACGGGGTACGCACTAAAACATTATTCAGGATGTTAGGTACAGGTCTCAAGATGATGGGGTGCTACATTGTAGTCTCAAAGCCCAAAATTAGTATCTTACATAGACGTTTGGCAAAGTTTCATTCTTGAGAGTTGTAGATCTTTCTGTTATCTTTCCAATGGTATGTAGTATGTAATTTTTGGACATCTGAGTCAAAAGTTAGGATCATTATATGTGGAGAAGCAAAAGTAAGATGTAGCAAAAGTAAGGCGCAGCAAAGTAAGACGTAATAAAAGTAAGATGCAGCAAAAGTAAGACACAGAAAAGTAAGATGCAGCAAAGTAAGACGTAGCAAAAGTAAGACGTAGCAAAGTAAGACGCAGCAACAGTAAGATGCAACAAAAGGTAGATGCAGCAAAGTAAGATGCAGCAAAAGTAAGACGCAACAAAGTAAAAAGATGCAGAAGATAGAATTTGACTTTGAGGTCTGCATGAAAGTTGTAGCTCTTGAATTCCTCTTTCAAACCATCCAAAGAATGCCTTAATCAAAAATTTCTCGAGAAAGTTATAGCTGTTTCCCTGAAATGGGCTCAGTATGATTGAGGACAAAAGCATATTGGAGTTTTTGGTCATAACTCCTTCTCTAGACACCCAAACGACTTGATTCTTGAACCACTAGACTCGTAAGACATTGCTCTACATCTGTACAAAAAATCATAGCCCTATGAATCAATTTGAGAAAGATTGAGTGAAAAAGTGGAACAAGTACAGTGAGTGTATTCTTCAATAGTATGACCTGATGTTATTCTACTAAACATACTTCATTATTTTGATGATATATTGATCTGTAGAGCTCCAAATGATATGATTTGTGAATTATGGTAAACTAGAGACATGGCGCTACAAATGGTATGAAGAACTTGGAATCTAATTCAGTCTCTAATGTGCTTAAATTTCATATGGTAGTTGTGTATAGTACATTGTTTGGGATAAGAGCAGTCCCAAAATGTTTGAAGTGTAGCTTTCGAATCATTGACCTGAATTGAGTGATTTTGGTGTCATTGGAAACGTATGACAATAGAGAAGATTCTTCTGGAATAAAGTGTTATGTCAGAATATTCAAGGATGCTTTTGTCAAGACACTTACGTGTAAAAAACATAAGGCATAAATGGAAGGGCAAATGGGACAATTCTCAATCATTAAGGGCATAATTGGAAGAAGTGTTGTCTTGCCTATAAATGGAGTAGAAACACGTGAATGAAAGGAAAAAAAAGTATATGAGAACAACGAAAATTCTAGAGAAAAGAGAGAGAATGTCATGAAAAAAGAGGGAAAAGTACAAAGAGAAGAAGAGAAAGAGAGAAAGACTAGCCTATAAGAGAGATTTTGAGGTTGTCCAAGAAAAGAGAAAGGAAGAGGAAGAAAAGAGCTTCCATTTGAGCTAAGGATGTCTTCATTTGGTGAAGAAGCAAGGTAAGATCGTTTTGAATCTTTTGGATTTTTGGAAGGATTCTAGTTTATGAAGTTTAGAAAATGTTTGGGTTTAAGCATTCTAGAATCCATTTTAGTGATATTTGCATTATGGGATTTTCAATTAGATTCCTATTGGATAATAATCTAGATATTTTGAGACCATATGAGGTTAGAAAAGAGATGATGAGAAATTGAATTATGATATAAAGTAACCAGGTGTGCTTGAGGTGTAAGCTTATGAATAAGCTAGACTCATGCAAAAGGTAAAAATTGAAAGGAGAATTTAGAAAGATTATATACAAATGAAGTGTAAAACTAAGTTAAATTAGACACATATGAACTATGAAATGTGAATGAGCGTAATATATGTTCTAGAACGTATGCCCAGGATTGTCATTGAGCATGTATTATACATGGTCCATTATTACAATTGTGCATAAATAAATGTTTATACGTGTGCAATTATTGATGAGTGTGCAATGTGTGTCTTGCATAAATGGGTGGTGCAGGTCAAGTGTCCGCATTCAGGCATTCCTAGAAATTGAAAGCGAATGCTAACCTGGAGCGTGCTTTGAGTAGATCTAGATAGTCTCATTTCATTGTTTGTTTTGTTTGCAATTTTTTGTTGATTGACTACTGCATGCTCATATGTATGTGAATGAGATGAACTAAGTGTACCTCATTTAATGATAAATGTGTTCTGAATATGCACTTGCATATGAATGAAAGTGTTTTCTCAACTTTAATGTTGAATGTCGGACTAAGGTCCGATGATATGACAATGTGAGTGAATAGGAACATGCAAATGTAATTGATGCATTCCATGTCATGAATGCATGAAACATAATGGATGTTGTGACCAGAGAAGCCACGCTTAAAGCTCAACGAGTGAAAATGAGCCTTAAGCTCAAAAGTGATTCAAAGCCTCATGCTCAACGTTAATGCCTATATGGGATAGTTATCAATGAGCCCTTTAAGGGGCAGTATAGGTACTCGATCACAACAAAATAAAAAATGGAAAGTAGGTCTCATGTGTATTGCATATGCATAATTAAGTGATTAAATTGTATTGAATGTGAAGTGCGAAATGCGAAATGATGTGATTTATGTGTTATGTGACTGGGTGAGCCATCGATGATGGCCACTCATTGTGTTCGCAAAACTTACCTAAAATTTGCAATTATTTTTCAGGATTAGAAGAATGCCCCGTTAGGCCAACGAGAGTATACCTACAACATTCAAGTGAAAGATAGAGGTTGGGATCAGTTCGCGTCTGCATTGCATTTCTCTATTTTGTATTGAATTATATATTCCGCAATGTTTTTTATAAATTGGTTTTCCGAAATGACTCAATCATTTTGTATTTGTGAAAGGGCCCAAATGACTATTGAAAATGTTTATAAATGAATATGGGCCCAATTTGAGTATCGATTTCTACATATCGTGTTATTGATTTCAACAATAAAATTTATGTGGACTTTTAAATGATTGAGTGCTTTAGCATGCCACCCTTGCGTGGCACGGACTCGGATATCTCCATCGATATCGAGTTCGGATCTTGCGAGAGTGGTGTGCTACATTTATGTGGTATCAGAGCCCAGAAGTATTATCTTATATGGGCATTCTGAAATATGTGTCAAGTTGCATGCACATTAGTTATGTCATAGTAGATAGCGGCAATTGATCCCTAGTATGAGTCATATGCATGAGCATTCCTTAAGAGTTTGAGCTGTTAGAAGCATTGAGAGAAATGATGATCTGACAAAATGTGAGAAAATAAAGATTTATGGACATTTTGGAAATGAGAAACAATATCTAGTTTTGTATGATAAATAAAGGTTCACCCCAAAGGGGTATGCACCCTTAAAGGTGATGTAGGTGTGAGTAGGTATATTGCCGTGAATTGATTGAAGAAAATGGGAATATGAGTAGAAATGAGGAGACTAAAGTGTACAGAGAGAATGATTATAAAAGGGCAAATTTGGAACCGAAATAGTTATGTGAGTATTCTGATAAAAGTTTGTAATTCAGTATAAGGAGATAGTAGGGAAAATTGAGACTGAAATTTCATAATGATTAGGCATCGGAAATTCTGGATTGGTTAAGGATATATGCATATATATATATATATATATATATATGGAAAAAGAAATAGTATATGGTTGGGTATAACAGATAAAGATTCAGTGTATTTGTATCAGTGGATGTACTATTGAATATGAAATCAATATTGTTTCTGGTGATATGTCCTCGAAGGTGATATAAATGTGAATGCATTGTCATTGGTTGTTTGAGGAAAAAAAGGATATGAGTAGAAATAATGAGATTAAGGCGTATAAGCCAAGTTGATATGACCTGGAAAGGTTGAACTTGGACTTAAAATGGTTGTGTGATTACCGATATAAGAGTTTATGGTTTAGTATGAGAATATATCTGTGGAATGGAGATTTAAGCTTCATATGGGTTATGCCCCTATCGATTGAGAATATAGATGTGAGATGAAATAAATGACATTTGGAAGAAGAGATGATGATAGGGATATATGAAAAAGTTGTTGAGTTTAGGTTGATTCGCCATTGTGAGTGCACATCTGATAGGGGGATCACCATGACAAGTGAGAATATTAAGCATATGTGTATAATATGCATGGAGATGATATAGGAAGTAATCGGTGGCTTATTAAATAAGTGCTAATTATAGTTCCTATAATTCAAAGTTCAAGATAAGTTAGAGTAAGACGTGAGAGTACTTGTAGTGATTGATTGGGAAGGAATTGAGATTATTAATGATGTTATCATATGTGATGAAATTGAGGAAGAAGAAGAAGGACACGATTATGGCATAATCCCCACGATCGAGGACTAGCACAAAAGGAGAAGAGTTGTCTAGAATTAAATGGGATTAAAGTATCCTGAGCATACGCTATTAATTGGAGAACTGACATAAATACATCTCTAGATAAGGTGTAATGATTTTGGTGATATATGTCGAGATATTAGAGTAAATGAAATTGTTTAGTGCCTCACAGAGCCTCGTTACAAAGGATGTTCTGATCTTGTAAACTATGGCATAAATTGATCTTATTGAGATATGATGCATAGTTAAAATTGATCTTCTGAAGGTATTAAGAATGGCTGATATGTAATTATGGAAAATAGTTGATTGATAAGGATTTCATGAACAGTATTGATGATTGTAGCAAGAAATCTTCTTTCAAAGAAGAATTTCCCTAAATTGAGTTAAGTTGATCAGACGATTCGATTAAGAGTGATTAATGAAGAAATAAATCAGAAATGAATATGGAATAAGTGAAAAGTGAATAATGGAGTCATATCCTAATCAGAGACTCAGGCATAAGAATTGGAATATGCTACTGAGAGTGTATGCATTTTGTTTGATGTAAAGTATCCAATTACGTGAGTGGATTTTTAAAATTCAAGGTGACACTATTACAAATGTGAGGAGAATATAGTTCCACATTATATTCGATGTGAATATGTCCAGGAGATCCAAATTGAATATGAGGAATGTAATACTAACACACAAAGTGAAGCACGCAAATAAATTGAAATGTATGGAGGAACTAGCACGGATGAATAGGTGTTTGAGTAAGTCGATGTGAATTAAAGGAAATCGAATGAAAAGAGAAAATCATTAGAGACAAGAAGTCAAGTGGGAGACTGAAAATGACATGAGACATTATTACTTTCATTGAGGAATTAGTCACCTAAGGAATTGCAAGAAATTAACACAAGGAAAAATTTGAGTGATATCTATTGGAGTTAATGATACCCCAATGGTATTATTGTTGGACCCCGAACTTTTCTTGAAATTTTGAAGTATAAATTGACATTAAATGAGGAATTTGTGGTGAATTATTTATGTGCAAAGAAAAAGAAAATTCAAGAATGTAAAGTATTATATGATATTAAGATAGCTGAAATATGCTTTTGTTATTGATGTTTACGATTAATTATGGCCTAAAGTGATGTTTTGAGTTTTAAATGGAATTGATAGTGAGTGAATTGCTTTAAATGGAGTTGAAAAGCAAGAAATGATGAGTTAAAGTGTTAGATTTTGAAGAATTGAAAATCTGAAATTTTGAGGATGAATAGTAGTAGAAACTTGACTTTCTGATGTGAAATCTTTGTGAATTTTTCTAGGTTATTTAGGCATAATTTGATAAAATAATCTTCATGAAAGATGTAGCTTCTGTTGATAGCTTTCAATCGCTACGAAGTATGACATTTTTCGATATCGGGATTGAAAGTTATGATCATTCGAATTTAAGTATTATTTTGCTTTATTTTTGGAAATGACCATTAGAGTAAGTTTGTGTGTACTGCTTTGAGGCCAATTTCTGTGCTGATGTGGTCTGAATTGGAGTAAGTGTTCTACATAAAAATTATAGAGAGTTTGCATAGCTTTACAATGATGTATAATATGAAATTTTTGGATATGGGAATTGAAAGATGTGAATGTGTGAAGTTTGGGTATTGTTTAGGTGATTTTTAACAGGGCAGAAACTTTGATTGAAAAATTGACTTAGCTAGAGGTTAAAATTGCTTTGAAGTTCATCATGAAATTTTTAGATTATGTTTTTATCTTTCCAGTGATGTAAAGTATGAAATTTTTGGACCATGTAATAGGAAGTTATGATTTTTAGAAGTTTCTGTTACTGTTTTGGCATGGTCATTAGTGGACATAAACTTTGAAGTGGGTTTTTGACTCCCTTAAAGGCCAAATTGATTTTTCTGTCCTAATGAAAGTTGTAGGATACATTTTGATCTTTTCATTTATATAAAGTATGACATTTTTGGACCTTGGAGCTGAAAGTTAGAAATTTTGGAAGTTTTGATACTGGTTATGGTGACATAAATGTGGATAGAAAGTTTGATTGACATTTTTACCCCTTTAGAGATGGAATTGGTTTTTAGGTCCTTCATGAATATTGTAGAGCTTTCTATTATCTTTCCATTGATACCAAATTTGAAAATTTTGGAGTTCTGAGTCACAAGTTATGAATTTTAGAAGTTGGAAGGTCGCCCTGGGGAGCGACCCACTCAATCGCTACCACTCGGTCGCTCCCGCTCGGTCGCCCTGGTGAGCGACACTCTTGCTAGCGCCTTGCTCGCTCGCGAGTGCAAGCTCCGATATGGAATTTTTCCTGACCGACCTCTCTCTATTTGTTTGGCCATAACTTTTTCGTTCGACCTCCGATCGACCTGATTTTTGAAGTGTTGGATTTCTAAGACATACTTCTATCTGTCCAGGGATAATTACGGATTTTTAAGATTAAATTGAGGATGATTGATTTAATCAAAGTAAGTTAGATAATTTTCTGAACATGGTTTAGTATTTTGGTAAATTCTTGATCTGTGGAGATCTGATTGAATTGATTCTTATTGCAAACTAAAATAGAAACATGGGGCTACAAGTCATATGAAGGAATTAAATTTCAAGTTAGCCCCTAAGATTTTCAATTTCTGAATTGAAGTTGGGTTTCATGTTTAGTCTTGGATTAGTAAGAGCTGAAAGTGTTTAGGCCATAACTTTTGCTCTATCCATCAAAATGAGGTGATTATTGATTTGGATTAAACTAGAGAAATAGGGCTACAAATGTTATGAAGGACTTGAGTTTCAATTTAGTCTTTAAGAATATCAATTTTCAGATAGAATTAAATTGCTGGAAAATGTGTTAACAATAGAATAGTCCTAAATGTTTGGAGTATAACTTTTGGAGTAGTGCACCAAATTAAATGATTTTGGTGGCGTTATGAAATTGAGACAATGAGGAACATTTCTCTAGAATGAAGTTTTAGCAAATTCCTTCAATTTGATGGTTAGAAAAATGTCCTAAAGTAAACATGAATTAAAATGAATTTTAGGGGCAAACTCGAAAGAACACTTAAGGTTTTAAGTTGTAAGGCATATATGTAAGGGCATAATGGACATTTTGCATTCTTTAAATGCAAGAAGAGTGGGCTGTCGTATAAGAAGAGTGAAGCACGAAATTTTGTTAAGTTGGAAAGAAAAGAAAGAAGAAAGAAGAGAGGAGAAGAGTGTTTTCGGTGGAGAAAGAAGAAAGAAGAAGAAAAAGCTAGGGTTCAATTTTTATGGGTCTTCAAGCAAGATTTTTAAGTTGATCCAGGAAGTAAAAAGATGGAAGAAGAAGAGAGCTCCATTATCAGCCAAGAAATTTCGGATATGGAGAAGATTAAGGTAAGAGACAATTTTTTATCTTTGAAATTTTAATGAGATTTTGGTTTAGATAGCTTAATAATGGTATAGGTTTGTGATTTCTAAAGTCAATTTTGGTGATTGCAAGGTTTAAATTGTTTAATTTTGGATGATTATTAATTAGGGAATTTTAAGGAGAGTAAGAGAAGCAATGGAGAAATTGAGGCTTTGAAGAAGTTCCAAGCATGGATATGAGGTGGGTACCATGTTTATATTTTGAATTATGAGCTAAGTATAAGTTTTTGAAACATCAAGAAGAGAAATGTTAGTAAATTATTGTTTTCGAATGATTAATTTCATTGGTTTTGAAATGATTTAAGAAATTGCTACAATTGTTAAATTCATTGTGTTTGAATGATTTGGAAATTACTAAAGTGTTACATTCTTTGATTTTGAGGTTTGAGAATCCTTGGGTTCTGAATGATTAAAGAATTTGATTATGTGCCAAAATGTTGCATTCTTTGTGTGATTGAATTATTGTTATATGAATTGATATTGAAATTGTGAATGACATTTGTATGAAATATGACATGATATGAAAACTGGATTTTCGAAATGTGCCTTGGCAATCCGCTTTCTCAAATGCGCTCGCTCACTTAACAAGACAGACCGCTATGTGAAATGTGCAAGACGCTCGCTTTTAGACCGACCCAAACCATTCTGATGTGTTTTTGTGTTTTTGTTTTGATTCTAAGTGTGATGCATCCATATTTTCGAAATTGCTCATGAATTCTTTGAAATTGAGAAATTGAGAAATTGTGAAAAATAAGCTTTTGATGGATTTTCTACTGTGAAATGTTTATAAATGGAAAACGTTTTGAAAAATGATTTTTGCTTATTTTTTGATTTATAAACATGATATCCACGAGCTGTAAAGCTCACCCCCTCCTTTTATCCCCATCTTCAGGTATCGAGCAGGAGATCGAATGAAAAAAAATGAAGGCTTTTGATCGATTTTTGCATATCATGTATTTTGAGTAATTTGGCTTTTGGTATTGGTTTGTATATGGTACGGAATGCCATTAATATTTTTGTAAGCATTTATTTCATGATGTAAGTGAATTATGGATTTGCGTATGGACTTTGGGTTATAAATTTGTGAATGGTTATGATATGTGAATGGTTTATGGTATGTAGATGAGATGAATTTGAATATGACTGAATATGATTATAATTTGTTTGCGTTTGGGAATTCCGGATAGGAGGTCCGATGAATTGTGTATATAAGCTAGGCTCATGCAAAAGGTAAAGATTAAAAGGATAATTTAGAAAGATTATGTACAAGTGAAGTGTAAAGCTAAGTTAAATTAGACACATATGAACTATGAAATGGGAATGAGCGTAATATGTGTTCTAGAACATATGTCCGGGATTGTCATTGAGCATGCATTATACATAGTCCATTATTACAATTGTGCATAAATAAATGTTTATACGTGTGCAATTATTGATTAGTGTGCAATGTGTGTTTTGCATAAATGGGTGGTGCAGGTCAAGTGTCTGCGTTCAGGTGTTCCCAGAAATTGAAAGCGAATGCTAACCTGGAGCGTGCTGTGAGTAGACCTAAATGGTCTCATTTCATTGTTTGTTTTGTTTGCAATTTTGTATTAATTGACTACTGCATGCTCATATGTAAGTGAATGAGATGAACTAAGTGTACCTCATTTGATGATAAATGTGTTCTGAATATGCAATTGCATATGAATGAAAGTGTTTTCTCAACTTTAATGTTGAATGCCGGACTAAGGTCTAATGGTATAGAAATGTGAGTGAATAGGAACATGCAAATGTAATTGATGCATTCCATGTCATGAATGCATGAAACATAATGGATGTTGTGACCAGAGAAGCCACCGATCAGACCTTAAAGCTTAACAAGTGAAAATAAGCCTCGAGCTCAAAAGTGATTCAGAGCCTCAGGCTCAACATTAATGAGCCCTATATGGGATAGTTATCAATGAGCTCTATATGGGACAGTTATCAATGAGCCCGTTAAGGGGCAGTATAGGCACTCAGTCACAAAAAATAACAAATGGAAAGTGGGTCTCATGTGCACTGCATATGAATAATTAAGTGATTAAATTGTATTGAATGTGAAGTGCAAAATGTGAAATGACGTGATTTATGTGTTATGTGACTGGGTGAGCCATCGATGATGGTCACTCATTGAGTTCGCAAAACTCACCCAAAATTTGCAATTTTTTTCAGGATCAAAAGAATACCCCGTTAAACTAACGGGAGTATACCTACAACATTCAAGTGAAAGATAGAGGTCAGGATCAGTTCGCGTCAGCATTGCAATTCTCTATTTTGTATTGAACTATATATTCCACAACTTTTTGTATAAATTGGTTTTCCGAAATGACTCAAGCATTTTGTTTTTGTGAAAGGACCCAAATGACTATTGAAAATGTTTATAAATGAATGTGGGCCCAATTTGAGTATCGATTTCCGCATATTGTCATATTGATTTCAAAAATAAAATTTATGTGGACTTTTGAATGCTTGAGTGTTTTAGCACGCCATCCTCACATGGCACGGGCTCGGATATCACCATCGATGTCGGGTTCGGGTCTTGCTGGAGTAGGGTGCTACAAGTTGGCCAGTAATAGTTGCATATGGTCAAATTAAAGGAGTAGGCAAGGCACAAAGGAATAAAAAGGCATGATTCCAATTGATTCTGTTACAGCCTTGTAAGCCCAGATTACTACTCTCACTCAGAAGTTGAACAACATGCAAGGAGCTTCTTCATCCATAGTTAAAACTATGTAAACCCAATGCGAGTTATGTGGATAAGACAACCATTCCACAATAGAGTGTTTCTTGTTAGGAGCCAATGGTACATAGTAGATTAATTACTTAGGCCAACTACAAAAAAGGGGTAAACAATCTATACTCCAACACTCATAATCTAGGGTGGAAAAATCACCCAAATTTTTCTTGGAGTGCTAACAATGCATGTGGCCTAGCAAGACCTCCAAGACCTCCTGGATTTCAGCAAGATCAATTTGGAGCCTTGGAGAGCGAGATGGATAGGATGATGGACGCGATGAACTCTAAATTTGCAACCCAAGAAGACTACCAGAAATGAATGTTTGTCAGCCATGGTGCAATCTTGAAGAGCCATGCTTCATCTATCCATAATTTAGAGGTTCAGGTAAGCCGACTTGCTACTGCCTTATCTTCTAGAAATGCAGGTAGCCTACCAAGTAGCACTGAGGAAAATCCAAAGAAACAAGTCAAGGTGATCACACTTAGGAGTGGTAAGCAACTGGAAGAACTAGGTATGCAATAGGAGAGTCAAACAAAGGAGAAGGGCAAGGAGATAGAAGGGAAGAAGGAGGAAGAGCAAGAGAAGAGAGGCTATACGTTCCACCACCACCCTATAACCATAAGCTTTTGTATCCACAAAGGGTGAGAAAACATTAGGTAGACATTCAGTTCTCTAAGTTCTTAGAGAAGTTAAAGAACCTTCAAATTAAGTTGTCATTGGTGGAAACATTTGAGTGCATGCCCAAGTATGTGAAGTTTCTTAAGGATATACTCACACACAAACGCACTTGGGAGAATAATCAAACAATAACCCTGACAGAAAATTGTAGTTCAATCATTTCAAGCACCTTACCATCAAAACTACAAGATCCGGGGAGTTTTACGATTCCATATGTTATTAGTGTCTTCGAATATGCTAAATGCTTATATGTTTAGGTGCAGGCATTAATTTGATGCCTTTATATGTTTTTGTGAAACTGGGCTTAAGAGAAGTCAAGCCAACACTTATGCTCATTCAACTTGCGGATTCAATCCATTAAGAAGACATTCAAAGTTGTCAAAGATGTATTGGTAAAAGTAAATAAATTTATCATTCCGGTGGATTTTTGTTGTGTTGGATTTTGAAGAGAATAGGAATTAACCTTTGATTTGGGTAGGCACTTTATAAATACTAGTAGGGAATTAGTTGATGTGCACGAAGGGAAACTTATTTTGAGAATTGGCGACGAATAGGTTAAATTTAATAAGTTTAAAATCCTAAAGAAATCGATGGATGGTACCGCATGTATGAAGATTGATATTGTAGATGATTGTGTGAAGGAAGTTGAAAAGGAGGTTATAGAAGTTATTGATGTGAATATGGATAAAGGTGTGAATGAAGAAGAGTTATGTGAGGAAAGTGAGCAAGAGAAGTTGGAGAGAACGGATATCCTTACAACACCCTCCTTTGTTAAGCCACCTATCTTAGACCTAAAACCCTTACTTTCTAACTTAAGGTATACTTTCTTAGGTAAGGACCACACCCTACCCATCATTATATCCAACTCATTGGATTTTAAGCAAGAAAAGAAAGTGTTAGAGACTATTAGGAAGTGGATGAAAGCCAAGGCATAGCAAATTGTTAATATTAGGGGGATTAGCCCCAATGTGGTGATGCATAGGATTAACCTTGAGGAAGGATGGAAAACAGTGGGGAAGAGACAAAGAAGGTTAAATCCACACATGTAAGAGGTTGTGAAGAATGAAGTAGTGAAGCTCTTAGATGCAGGGATTATTTACCCCATTTTAGATAATGAGTGGGTGAGTCCTATGCAATATGTGCCTAAGAAAGGAGACATGACAATGATGGAAAATGAAAAAGGTGAATATATTTCTAGTAGGACCATCACAGGTTGGAGAGTATGTATTGATTATAGGAAACTTAACTTGGCAACCAAGAAAGACCACTTTCCTTTACCTTTTGTAGATCAAATGATTGAGAGGGTGGTAGGCTATGCATTTTATTATTTTCTTGATGGATATTCAAGGTACAATCAGGTGTTCATATACCTACTGGATCAAAAGAAGACCATTTTTACTTGTCGTTGTGCGACTTTCGCTTATCGGAGGATGGCTTTTGGGTTATGCAATGCACCTGCCAAATTTCAAAGGTGCATGATGGCCATTTTTATAGACATGAATGAGAATTTCATAGGGTTATTTATAGACGACTTCTCTATCTTTGGAGATTCTTTTCATGATTGTTTGTTTAATTTAGATAGAGTGCTTCAAACATGTGAAGAGTCTCATCTGTTGGACCCCATTTTCGCAGTCCAACCACCCTTGAACCAAAAACGTGGGCGTGCTCCAATTAAATCCCCTTAACCATTTTTTATTCATCTTTATGCTTTGCTACCAAAACTGTCATGTCTAGAATTTTCGGAGCGCAACTCTTGGAACTCATGTCAAATCGTGAGCGTCTTACTGTCGAAAAACCTTCATATTTAAGGAAAAAATCCTTTGGAAGCAAACAATGGGCTTCGCCGCGACGAACTGCTTATTTCGCCACGGCGAACACACGCGAGAAAATCCTCAGGAATTTTACGCCGCGGCGAACTATTTAACTTCTGCCACAGCGAACTTGAAATTTTATTTTCGACGTGGCGAGAAACTTAACTTTCTCCACTACGAACCTACAATGCAATGTTCGCCGCAACGACCCTCATGGTTTTGCCGCGGTGAAACCTTGGAAACTCAACCCTTAAACCTAAATTTTCTAATGGTTTCTACGTCACTCTTACCTTACTTTCAATTTACATTGTCCCAAAATCACTCCCTCTGATGCATCATCATTTCATAACAATTCCACTACCATCAAACTCTCTAGGCTCTTTTCATTTAATTCCTTACTTACAACTAGTTCTTATCATTCCTAAACTTCTACCATTCTCTTTTTCCATAACACATCTCACTTGTATAACAACAATTCATGTTCTAAATTCATCATCTCAAATCGATGGCTTTTTCAAGTATACTTAATTTCAACTCAATCTTATCCATACACAAATTCTTACTTCCACTCAACATCATCCATACATGATGCATAATTCAGTAACATTAAAAGAATAGAACTTTACAAGCTCGAATGGCATTCAAAGCCACAATACAACAATAATGCAAAATCTCAAAAATACCAAAGTTGCATGAACTAATAATCCCTAAAATGCGACTAAAACCTCATGATTACAAACTCTAGCTTAAAATACAAAACATGCATAATCAAAGTTAGGTCTTGGCTCTCTTTCACTCCATCTTTTTTTCATCACCTGGGCATGGGGAGGAGAATGGGGGTGAGCTTAAAAGCTCGTGGGTAACAAGTTTATAACAGAGAATAAGCAAAAATCATTGAAATGTTCATTTGTTATAGAAATTTCATATTGAATGCATAAAACTCATAGTTTTCAAATTCTCAACCAAAATCATAATTTCGGCACAAAAATTCATAATTAAAGAAATATTATCACATAAATATAAGATATACATGTAACCATCAAAGCATAACACTCAATTATGCAACATTCTAGACAGTGCAAAGATGCAATGCAAAAACAAATGGCTCGAGAGTTTCGTGGAACAAAACGGATAAACCGAAGTTTATACTGTGAACAAAACGAGTCCAATTTCTCAGGATCTCGTGGCCTCAAGTGGGTAGTCGGGAGAAGGCTATATGTTTACATGCACGTGACTAACGAAACGTTCCTCTCTTGCCCAAACACAAACAAATTTATGCTCAAATCATTTTATCAAATGCGCATACATTTTATCAAATTCTCATACTTTTTAGCTTTTCTATCTTTTCATTCAAACAAAATGCCATGACATGTTTCAAGGCATAACATAAAAAGTTTCAATGTATTTCCATCATTATTTCGAAATTAATCAACAAAATTCATTTATCGAACATATAAAGATTTCTCAAATAACCTAAAAGTAATAGATGCAACAATTATGAAGCAATTTGAAATCATTTTATTCTTTTGATTTCATAGAAAACATTTAAGGCTCATCACTTCTATTATAAACGTGAAACCCACCTTAGAAATCCTTGCTCAAAGGTACCCCACCCTTTGCTCCTCTTGCCTTCCTTGATTTCCTTTAACAATAACAAACATGTCCATTCAATAGGACTAAAAATTGAGGACCCATATATATCATAGCCACTAAGATAAATTCTAAAAACTCAAACTCTTCCAAAAGTTCAAACAATTGGGTCAACTTTCCATGATCATTATGATCAAGTAAATGACAAAATCTGATAATAATTTCTTCTAGAAACATTTTCCCCATTGTCTTATGTTTCTAATGACTTCAAAATGATTCAATTTGGTTCATCACTTAAAAATTTATGCCCCAATCATTTTTTGGTTTTTTTAATACTAAAACAACATTCCATGTGCAACTTCCATCAAAAATTTGAAATTCTTAAAAACTTAATTTAAACTTCATTTCTTCACAAAACTTGTATTCCTATGTCTCTAATTTACACCAAATTAAAAATAACTTCATTTGAACATCTACAGAAAAAGTTATGCCCAAAATGCTAAAATATGTCTGTGTAGAAAAATGAATTTCGTCGCAGCGAAATCAAAAGCTCGCCGCAGCGAAGCTTTTGGAGTTCGACCTGGCGAACCTTTCCAAAAACTCATTCTGAAGACATTTTTCCACCTTTTTCATCTATATACTCCCCATCTTTCAAATATAACCCATAACCCTAAAACATCTCTTCTACTTCATTTCCAAGCTCATTTTGACACAATATCATTAACAAATACATCAAAATCTATCTTTGATCATTAACCCTAAAAGATTAAAACATTTGTCTCTATCCTTCATCAACAAATTCCCACACATAACCAACTTCTTTTGAGTTTCATTTAACTATACCCATGAAATTTAAAGCATAACTTACTTGTTGAAGCTTCAATCTCTTCAAAATCATCGAGATCTCAAAAACCCTAGCTTGATCTTCTTTTCCTCTCCTTCCACGACAACCTCCTTTCTCTTCCTCATTCACAATTCTTCTTCTTCTAATTTATACTCTAAATGAATGTGCAAAGTCCACTTTGCCCTTCCATTAAGCCTTATAGCCTTATACCCTTAAGTGAACTTCCAACAATGCCCTTCATACATTCTTATAACATTAATACGTCAATTCAATTAACCTATATCATAAAATCTCACCAACATTAACATAATATTTAACTCTAAAGTTTAGTCCATCAACACCTCATAATTCACTTAACTCATGCTTAATAAATAATAAAAATTTTAGGGGCCAACATTTGTCCCCCTCTTAAAAGAATTTTATCCTCGAAATTCTTATCTGACTGATTAATAGGTAGAGGTAGGTTTCCTCCGTTTTCCATTTAACTTCATCACTTAAATAATTTGTTTCAAATCACCCTAGTTAACGAATTCATAGCAATCCTTCCATGAATTATTCAGATATCACACTATCTTATCTGTTTTCCCAATATAAGTTGCCACTTGTACTTTTCTAACAATCTCTTTGCTCTATCATCTTTATCAATTTCACATACTTCTTCTTTCAATTGCAAAGTATCATTCTTCCTATTTGAACTCAAAATTCGTATTTATTTTCAATTCCTTGGTAAGATTCACAATTTCTGGATCCTCAATTTAAGCTTTGTTCGTGTGAAACTGATCTTACATTTTCAGTGACTAATGGTACTTTATTTTGCCCAAAATTTAACTCCATTCAGTACTCTTTATTGCACTAAATCTGATAACCTCTATATCTAAATTCATACTTCACTGCTATCGAATTCTCTATTCAATGCATCTGATTACAACACTAGCTTTACCAGTATAGTACTCACTTGTACAATCATATCCTTCGAATAAATCTATCTATTGTCTCAGTATCATATTCAATTCTTTCAACTCAGTATTTACCTCAAAATTACATGATCTGTAATGTCTCCAACTTTCAAGCAATCACTATCGCAGCATGTTTTGATTCATGTATCAAATAATTAACCCATGAGGTTTCAATTGTCTCCATGCATATGAATTCACTTCATTTTGCTGCGTTAGATCTTATCCTGATCTCTTATATAAACATCATTGTATACTATAGAATCTCCAAATCCAGACGATATAATTAATATCAGTGTTATAATTCCTTAAAATTCTCTTTACTTTCATCATTCATACGATTTACTCATTTTCCTTAATCATTCAGACTATTCATCTCAACTCTTCAAATACAATTAACATACCATCAAACTTTGCTTGGATCGCTTAAATCTTCAATACCATAGTATTGTCGAGGCATTTGTTAACTCGAATAAATATCGCCAAAACTTCTTATGCCCACGATTAGTTCTCGTAATTCCTCAAATAACTGATTCCTCAATGAAGTAACATTATCTCTTGTTATTTTCAATTTCCCAATTGTCTTACATTTCTTGACTAATTTTATCCATTCTTTGGATTTCGTCATATTTCACATTGACGTATTCTAATGTCTGCTCATTCATACTTGTTTCTCCACACACTCTAATTTATTTGTAATCTTAACTTCCTATTATTTGTAATCTTAACTTCCTGTGCTTGTAACACCTTCATCAGGTCAAATTTGCATCTCCCAAACATATTTACTCAGAACATAATGTGAACCTATATACTCCTCATATAAGCAATCTATGTCTCTTAAAATTCAAGAATCTACTCTCATAGTTGGATACTTTATATCAAACGAAACACATACTTTTTCAATAATATATTTTTCCTCTTTTTCTTGACTCTCCGTTAGGGATAGGACTCCAATACTCACTTTTGAATCATTTCATCTTAATTTCTGACTTGTTCTTTCATCGATCATCCTTCATGTAAACTGTCTGATCTACTTAACCTAATTCAATGAAATTCTTCTTTAAAAGATGATTTCTTACTACTATCATCTATACTATTCGTGAATCTTTAACAATCAATTGTTATCATCATTGCATTATCAACCATTCTTAATACCTCAAGAAGACCAATTTCTATCGTTCTTACAGGGTCATAATGTTCTATTTACCAAAACTCAAGGAAGTAATAAACATAATTACTGTCGCATATGCATAGGTGTGCATCATCAAAGTCATGCCATTCTGTCCACAAATTTATTCCTGAAAATCACCAATTTATATCTTACACAAATGACACTTTGATCTCAATTGATTTTAGACAACATTCCTCTCTTTATCCAACATATCAACACCAATTGTATTCCAGTTTTCCAGAATTCACCTTTTCTGATGCTATATCATTTCATAATAAGTCAACTACCATATTGAGAGCGTCTACTCTTCTCATCTGATTTTTCATCCTTTTCTTAATCTCACTCATGCATAAATCCCATCTCATACACACTTCTAACTTTCCCCATACTACATATCCTTTCATTCATCTCATGTAAAGTCATTTATTTCTATTTCATTTCCCTTTTTCTATTTCCTCATTTCTGTCTCATTTTCCTATTATCATTCATTTCATCTTCCACATGTATATCCTCAATCAATTC
Organism: Erythroxylum novogranatense; assembly: GCA_029891385.1. Lineage (NCBI taxonomy): Eukaryota > Viridiplantae > Streptophyta > Magnoliopsida > Malpighiales > Erythroxylaceae > Erythroxylum > Erythroxylum novogranatense. Next base: position 10,034,285 of record CM057235.1, on the reverse strand, counting down.
AAAATTATTGATGCATAATCATTATAAAATTATGATCTCAAGTCCATCAATATCTTCTTACTGCGAATCATAGCTCTTGCCGCATTAATCAAACAACCACTTCGGTTCCAATTTCCTCTTCTTAAGATCATAACAAGGTTATGTTTTTGTTTCATTCTGCTTGTACACTCAAATCTTGTCGTTCATACTTACATCCCTAAATTCCTCAAACAATTCATGAGAATACATTTGTATCGATGTCACTTTCGAAAATATATCACCACAGTACAATATTGGTGTCATATTCAATAATACATCCCCCAATACAATTGCATTGAATCATTAGTTATTATATCTAACCACATACTATTTCCCTTTTCTATTTATCCACAACTTTCATTTTCTCACTTTTTGACAAATCATTATCCTTCTCACTGTTTCCATCAGCTTTAAATCTTAACAATTATTCATGCGTGTAACTCATACATATGTGCCCATGTAAGATCCTAATTCTGGCACTTTGATACTAAACATGTTGGACCCCATTTCTGAAGTCCAACCCTTGAACCAAAAACATGGGCGTGTTCCAATTAAATCCCCTTAACCATTTTTTATTCATCTTTATGTTGTGCTACCAAAACAATCGTGTCAAGATTTTTCGGAGTGCAACTTTTGAAACTCATGTAAAACCGTGAGCGTCTTACTGCCGAAAACCCTTCATTTTTAAGGAAAAAATCCTTCGAAAGCAAACAATGGGCTTTGCCGCGATGAACTGCTTGTTTCGTCGCGGCGAACACACATGAAAAAATCCTCTAGAATTTTACGCCGCGACAAACTATTTAACTTCCGCCACGACGAACCTGAAATTTTATTTTCGCCGCGGCGAGAAACTTAACTTTCTCTGCGACGAACCTACAATGCAATGGTCTCTGATAGTTAGGACTAATGGCGACTCAAATGTGTAGTCACTTTGTTCCACATTCTTTATCAACAATTGTTCTTTCGGCGTACTCTTACTAGACCATAGAGCTTCGATTGTTCCTTATGTTTCTACTAACAATGCTTAATCCTCATTTATAATATCATTAAATCGCAAATTGGGTCTCTTTTCAATTAAAGTCCCCGATAAAATTGACAAGTTCTAACTCCTCGATTTAAGCTTTGTCAGTTCCTTGATACATAACTGATTTCAATTCCATAACCAATCACATGTTCGCCACTCATTAATACTTTCTATTTAATACGGTTCTTGACTATTTTAGTCAAGGTAATGTCCTCTGTATGTTAATCACACGATCACATTTATGTATTCACTCATTAGAATCCAAATTCATTGTCTTCAGAATCCGAATTCATTGTCAGTTTCACAGAGAGAGCCAAAATTTATGAATCGCCAATTTGGGGTCTTGATCAACTTTTCGTATAAGACTAAGCTTAAACTCAACTTTTAAAAGTACTTCGGTTTGCCCAAACTTCAACTCGACTTCCTGTGCTCTTTAATGTAGTAGTAATGGTGACCTCAATATCACAATTTGTTTTATACCATTATCGGATTTTATGTTCAATGCACCAATGTACAACACTAGCTTTACGGGAAGTACTCATTTTCTTAGTCAACATCTTTCTATACCTCTATTCATTGTCTCAATCGAAGATTCAGTTCTGTCAACCTCTATAATGAATTCCCCTGCACCTATCATGTCCCCAACTAACGAAGTAATCACTACTGTAACAAGTTCTACTCCATGCATTCAGTAATCAGTGCATGGGACGCTAGCCGTCTCAATGCATATGAAATTACTTCTTATAGTCCCAACTATAAAACATCATTGTATGGAAATCTCCAATCCCAAATAACAAATGATATTACTCTCATCAGTGTCTCCACGTTTTCGAACCAAGTACTCGTATAACACATTTCAAGTTTTTGAATAGATGACTTAAGCTCCCGAGACAAAAATTGTCCTCAGTACATGAATCACTTTATAGTGTTGCAAACAATCGTATCGAAATCACTAATAGGAAACGTGATAAACTTCCTACAAAAACTCCAATTCAAAATAGTATCATCAATACGAAGGCCATAAATTCCTCAAACTTTTGTTGGGATCTCCTCACTGATGCGACTTACATATGATATCACAATTAGTCAAATTCTCATCTTACGTTTCTAAAACACAATCGAAATATGGTCTATGATCATAATCACTAATTGCTATTATGCAACTGCAATCACGTTACTCTACAACATGGGGTCCTTGTGCCCATAATTCATCTCTTTAATTTGCAAATGAACCAAATTTTCTCTCAAATTCACAAATCCACTTATATAGTGGAATACGTTATATCAACAAACTGTATACACTCTCAATAGCCCCTTCTGATTCTTATGCATGACTCTTTGCGTCGAATGCAACTCCAATATTCACTTTTAACTCACCATTTGTTCATTTGGGTTTGTTCCTTCATTAGTCATTTTTCATTTTCCCTCCATATTTTTCATGATTCCAGTTCCTATACTTTCTTATTAATCATTCATAGCACTTCGCAAAAATTAGTTTCCACATTGCATAGGATCTCAATAAGATTTCCTAGGGTTTCGATAAGATCAAGACATATCATGACGAAAAAGGTCAAAACACCCTCGCCATAAGGTATTAGGTAATGTCTATACCTTCCAAAATCCTTACATCTCGCCTAATTGCATTCACGTCAAGTTTCCAAGTAAGAACATTCACTAATGCTATATACATTCCAATTGTTTCTAGATAACATTTCTATCCCTGTTCCTGTCCATGAATGGGGGTTTCCCGTATGATCATCATAAAAAATCATATTTTGTGTAGGCCATCATCATGCCCCGTACTTTCTCATGGAAACACATATCTTACCAGTGAATCTATTTCAATTTCCCAGCATTTACCTTTTCAAAAACAACATCATTTCATATAGCATTATAAGCGCAGTCACTCCTCTTCTGTTGATTCAGTATTTCTTCCTTAATCGCGTGTATAATTAAAATCCAAACTTAGGCGTATTTCCATAATCTCCGTACTACACACCACTTATTACTTATCCTCACTTGTAAAATCATTTGTATCTATTCCTTTTTCCTTTTTTTTTTAGATTCCGAGGTAGAACATTATAGTCCAAGATCAATATCATTATGCCCTAAGGTACAAACCAGCACCATATAGTGAATTTCTATCTACCTTGTCGCACCATATACTTTTTCTCATTGCTAATTATCCACACTTTATCGTCCAGAATCAGTTCAGACACATAGAGACTTGGACATCCGAAAATTTTGGTCTCAATTACACAAGCATACAACATTCATTTCTTATCCGAATCGAACCTTTCATGGTCATAAAGAAAAATTTATTCCTGTAACCGAGCTTGTACATTTTAGACTCATTCTTTCCACATATATTCTTCTTATCTTCAAATTGGATCGATCCGTACATTTCCGACATGTCTCGATATGCCTAATGTTTCCAAATTCTCAACCAATCATTATGATAAAAATTCTAAACCATGTACCCAATTTAGCCCTCGAGACTTTCATTGTGTCTCTATGCATATAAAATCACAATTCAGAATTGTAAATACCGAGTTAGCCTGAAACTTTAATCTCGTATAGGCATATTTAGCATCACATCATACTTTTATCACTTTAACCGATATTCCTCTCATGTGCAACTTTGACCTCTTCCAGTTATAAAAATTTTCGTTTTCATTCAACTCGCTTTATACACTTTATGTCTCAGTATTTGGTTTGATATCACTTCTTTCCTGAAGCAGCCCATACCCATGTATTTACATTCATCTCATCTTCAAGGGTTTACAATCACATTACAACATGAATATCATTTTCCATTGTTCCTTCCTCATTCCTAATGGTCTATACACCTTCATTGGCTCATATCGTTATCTACCATATCAAATCATGTACAATTTCTCATTTCTACACATCCACAACCTTCCGTTATGATATACCATCATTTTTTGCCCTATTTATATCAACGTAAACACTTTATACATGTTCATGCGACTCAACTAGGGATGAGTTGCTACTATCTGCTTTGACATGACCAAAATGCATGTAACTTAACACAAATTTCAGAATGTCCATGTACAATCGTACTTCTGGGCTCTGATACCACATATGTAGCACCCCATTCCCGCAAGACCCGAACCAGATATCGTGGGTGATATCCGAGTCCGTGCCTCACGAGAGTGGTATGCTAGAGTATTCGAATACCGTCAAACATTCAATATAAATTTTTTTAAAAAACTCTTTAGGTCATCATAATACCGTCACAGTATTTAGCCATCGAATGTACAAAAATCCATAATCACATTGGGCCCAATTTTATTCATAAACATTTCAGTGATCACATTACAATCAATAAAATTACAATAGCCCATTTGGGGCCCACTAGAACTACAACACCATTTTCCAAAAAAATGTGAAATCCATAATTGTATAAAAGTAAGATGACACTAATGCAGAAGCGAACTGATCCCGACCCCTATCTTTTCCTGGCATGCAGTAGGCATACTCCCGTGTCTAACAAAGTACTCTTCAAGGCCTGAAAAATAGTTGCAATTTTTGGGTGAGTTTTGCGAACTCAATGAGGAACCATCATCGATGGTTCGCCCAATTCATGCATCACTCAAGCAGTTCACAGTTCAGTTCACAATAACAAAGTCAGAAGCACCATATCATTATACAAAAGAAATTCACAATTGTAGAAGGCACTCTTGCCTTGCTCCCATTTACAGTATTCAATCAACTATGAATGCAATGCATATGTGAAACTTTCCTATTTTATTTCAGTGTTGTGACCGAGCGCATAAACGGTAAACAGTGGATAGTGGACGCGTCTGGGGAGTAGGAGAGCCCTCTGGGTATGCACTATCTCCCTTCGAGCTCAAGGCTCTTTTACAGTATCAGTGGCAACTCTGGTTACAACTATTATTATCCGTTCATGTATTTGTGTATGCAATGCAATATGCCCAATATATCACAGTCACTATATACCCAGTCTGTCACAGTAGAGGCAATGCAATGAAGCACAGTAAACAGTACGTCATAGTAAAAGCAACACAATGAAGCACAGTAATAGCAAACAATTTGACAATTAAATAGATCGCAATCATTCACATTAAACTTCACAGTCACAATTGATCACGTTAGAAACACAAGGGTTTCACATTCACAGACAATTTCACTTCTATGCCATATTCCTAATCCCTTGGACCTTTGGTCCGGGATTTCAGTCATACACAATTCACACAAGCCCACCATTATTCTCCTCAGAGTTATAACTACAAAACTTTAAACAATTTAAATATTGAGGAACCATCTAGGTTACTCACCTGTACTTCCGAGCTAATACCTGGAAGTCTTAGTAACGTCGGTGGATCGACGCTCCAAATGTGCCTTTATAACAGTGCAATTGCATACACATTACCGAATGTACAGGCAGAACTATTTAAAGATGCATATGTATCAATGAAAATGTGTATAATGCATGTTCGTGACATTCCCGGTATCATTTCATAAATCACACTGTAAAAATGTTCCCCTATGTCCAAAGAAACCATAGACACTAAAATCGCTCAATTCGGACGTCAAAAGATCCAAAAATCGCTACCCGATCCCCTCACTTTCACCTAACCAATTTCTGTCAATTTCGCCTTTAAAAATTCCCACTTTCATATAGAAATGAAATTAAATGATTCACGAATCCGATGCCTCGAGAATCTGGTCAATCAGAGGTCGGATGGACAAGTTATAAGCAAAAGAAGGAAAATATATGATCCTAGTCGACTTGCCTGAGAATCCTAGTCAACTTATGCTACTGTGTATGTTCTAGTTGACTTATCTGAGAATGCAAGTCGACTTATGCTACTACAATGGCAGTTCTGGACAAACGTCCACCGACATCCCAACTTTCACAATTCTTAACTCCTTGCTCTGAATTCCAAATTGGACAAACTTGATGTCTATTTTATAGAAAAGAGAGCTCTACAAATTTCATGAAGGACACAAAAACTAATTTCACCTCTAAGGGTGTCAAAAATACACTCAAAGTTACTGCCTTCACAATGCCTCTCAAAATAGTGCAACATTTTGTCAAAACAGTGCAACATTTTATAAAATCCATAACTTTTCATTACCTTTGCTAAAAATTACAAGATTTATTCCAAATGAAATATCAGAATGTGACCTACAACTTTTATGAACAACATGAAATCAAATTCAATTACTAAGTAGGTCAAACAATTCAATGAATGATTCTGCCCACTGAAATCACCTGAACTGAACAGCAATTTTCCAAGAGCATAACTTCTTGCAAAAATGTCAAAAATTTGCATACTTTATACCCATGAAAAGATCAAACAGAATACTACAATTCTCATGAAGGGCTTAACAACCAATTCTATCTCTAACAAACTCAAAACTATCATGCAAGTGGCTGCCCTGATCACTAGCCAATGACCTAACTTAGGTCCAATCTTTAAAAATTCATAACTCCCAATTCTGATATCCAAAAATAGTATAGTATATCCCATTTTCAAGATAATTGCTTCCTCTACATCTTTCCAGAAGCTCACTTGAGTCAATTCAAATCATGAAAATCTCTAAATTTGCTTCCAATCACAATACTCACAAAACCTACACTTATAGTTAGGTTTCACCCAAAATGCACATAACCAGTCAATAGTTAACAATTCATAACTCCCAACGTACATATCGAAAAATTGCAAAATCAGTGGCAATGGAAAGATAACAAGATAGGCTTCAACTTTCATTAAGACCAATTTCACCAATTCAACCTCAATCAATCTAGAAAAATCATCAAAGTTTAAGGTCATTAAGATCGAATTACAATCCCAAAATTATTTATCCAATATTGTAGTGCCATTAGACAGCAATTTTCACTTCCAAAAATCAACCGTTTCGCCACTTGGCGATTTTTTTCCGGTCCAGAAATTTTCTTTGGCAAAGTCCAGAAAAATTCCTAAAATTCCCTAAAAATATAAAACACATAACAATCCACTCCAATTAAATTTTCAAGCCCATAAACCACATTTTCCAAAATAAAATCCCATTTAGACACAAATATCGGGAATGTCATGAATGCATTTACAGTTATTTTTCATGTGCAAAAATTCACTGTTCACAAATACCAGTATGCATGAACATTCCTAATTAGTCCCAGTCACTCTTATCCTTTTCTAAATTACGGACCTACCCTTCCTGTCGAGGGTGGGATGTTACAGGCTCCTCTTGCAAAATTGAGACTAAAGATCTAGTAGCCTGTGATGCTTTCTTTCCAGAATCTCCACCATGAGTCAACTCTTTATTCTGTTCCTGTTGACGCAAGGTTAACAATCTTGGTGACTGCTTTGATTGTTTGGATTTCACGGAGTAAAGTGTTGTAAACGATCTAGAAGGGGGCTTGAATAGATCTTTAAAGCTTTTCGCTAAGTTCTACAAAAATTCAGAAGTTAATTCCACTCAAAAACAGATTAAACAAATTTAAATGTGGAGAATAAGGAAGAAGAGCAAAAACTGTTTTTATAGAGATTCGGTGCTAAGACCTACGTCCTCTACCTAAGCTCCCACTTAGGATTTTGCAAACCACTTTATTGCACACTTTTTAGTTTAGTGCAAACTCTTTCAACACCACTTGATTTTCGGCTCAAGCTACCTTTATAACTGATTTGTTTTCCGGCACAAATCCTACCTCCTAAGTGATTTTTCACTAATCACTCAACTCACAATAATAATGGGATAAAGATGAAAGAAATAACTCTTAGTACAAAGATGAATGGATTTCAGACCAAGCTAAGAGTAGTATGAGAGCAAATTCTTGGAACTATAGTAGTATACTTTGATTTTTGCGTTGCTGCCATTTCCCTTAATGTTTCTCTATTTATTTGCAGGCTATAAGATGATTATAGTCGTTGGAGGGGTTCACTAGCCGTTGCCTGATTGCAAATAAACGTTCCTTAACTTTCTCTTTTCCATTTGTGAAAGATTCGGACGCATCTTGTTCAGCTCTACCTGATAGTCGACTAGTCGAGCTGTGATAGTCGACTAGTATCAGCATTTTTCACTGCAGCCTTTAACTTCGCTCTTCGATCAGTCGACTATCATGTGCCATAATAGTCGAATAGTGTTCCTATTCAATTGATTTGTAATCAACTTGTAACATATTAGTCGACTTGTTTCAACCCCCATCTGATGATCTTTAATTTATTAGTTGACTTATGAAATACTGATCGACTAGTTACTGACTCTAACAGATATGTTCAATCAAATCTTCTATAATCTTCATGTTTAATGTCTCTGGCATGTTGAAAAATATTTCCTTATTGATTTCACCATGATTTATCAGCTAGCTTGATTTATTTCAACCCACAACACCTGAAATAATTTCTTAACTAATTCTATACATTTTATTATTATCAAAACATAAGTGGGATTTAATTTTTCAACTACCATTATTCCAACAAGTGTCTCCCCTTTTCTTTTCAAAGATACTTTTTTTTCAGACTGCTTCACCTGGTTTTCTTCTCTGTGAAAAATCGTCTTAGCTTTCATTGACACCTTTGACAATTTGCTCTTCTTTTCTTTTGTAGGTATTCTTTTTAGGCATTGTGGTTTTTTTTCCTCGTGGGAGTAACCTTGTCACTCGAACTGCGTTTGACAATACGCTCCCCCTCAATCCTTACTTTCGTCATATAATCTGTATCCTCCTTTTCTTGATTCTTCAAGCCCATTTTACTGACAGTTGTTGCGTTAATGATGCTTTTAATGTTCATCTTCATTTTGTTTCCTCTCTCAAGGAAAATTCCAGAATCTCTGAAGATTGTTGTCAACATTATACCATACAGTAGGGCATTAGAGTCTCTCTTCGACTTTAACACGTAATTGAGGATTAGGTGTGGAAGATCTATAGGCTGATGGTTGAGTAGATGGAACAGGCATTGCTCATCTATCGTCATCACCACATTCTTTGATCTTGTTCTTGGTAAAACATAATGAAAAAGTTGCGCATGTAGAACCCTAGCCTTCGGCACAAGAGTTGAGGCCTCCTTTTCCTTTGGGTCACTACATCCATAGAGTTGTCGATTGATATGCACCTTATCTACACTGGCTTAAGTCATCCATCTTGTTTTATGAGCCACCTTTGCTCCAACATATGGACATTCACTAGCTTTCTCGATTGATTCCAGTGTCACAATGACCGACAATCTATCCACCATTAATACTAAAGTACCGTCTACTACTTTTGCATTCTTCCAGAACTTATATAATTCATTCAGGTAAACTATTTCATGAACCTAAAAGAAGTTCTTCCATCTAGCTGCATCAATCTCTGGCTCGATGTCCATCTGTTTCTTCTTCAAGGAATCGAAATCAACGTGTCTTCCATAAATCATCGATTGCTCCATTTGTAATCTGTGGACAACAAAATCTAAATGTACAAATTTATTTCTCAAAGAGATGATGTTAGTATCTGAAGTTGAGAATGTGAGCTGAAAGAGAACTTGATATCAAAAACAATTCAAGAGTATTCTAGAGTAGGTGATATTCTCAAGGCTTTGAGAAGATTTCCCTCCAAAAATTTCTCATGAAATAAGTTACTGTCTGTAACTTACTGTTACTGTTGTCTTGAAAACTTACAACTTTTTATCCTATTAACTAAGAAGATAATCTAGGTCATGACGTGTCATACAATTGATCACTCAACACTACCATGTTCAGGTTTTGTCTAATTTCTTTGAATCTTCCTTCACTTAATGGCTTAGTGAAGATATCTGCCCATTGATGATTCGTCTCAACAAACTGTAGACTCACGATTTTCCTCTGTACGTAGTCTCTTAGGAAATGATGTCTAACTTCAATATGCTTTACCCTTAAATGTTGTATTGGATTCTTCGATAGGTTGATAACACTTGTATTGTCACAGAAGATTGGGATTTGTTCTTCTTGTATTGAATAATCCTCTAACTGGTACTTAATCCACAATGTCTGTGAGCAACAGCTTACAGCTGACATATATTCAGCTTCTACAGTAGATAGAGCAATTGAACTTTGCCTCTTAATTAACCAAGAAACTAGATTATGGCCAAGAAAGTGATATCCTCTACTCGTACTCTTTCTATCAATCCTGTCTTCAGTGTAATCAACATCATAATAGCCAATTAACTTGAAATCTTTACCTTTCTCATACATTAAGCAAAGATCAGTAGAACCTGGAAGATATCCCAAAATTCTTTTAATAGCAATATAGTAAGATTCTCTAGGATTTGCTTAAAATCTAGCACATAAACAAACACTAAACAAAATATCAGGTCTGCTTGCTGTAAGGTAAGGTAAAGAATCGATGATTCCTCTATAAGGAGTTTGATCAACCTTCTTACCTGGTTCATCCTTAGATAGAAGGTTTGAGGGATGCATAGGAGTTGACATAGGTTTCACTTTTTCCATTCCATATTTAACCAACAGTTCTTGAATATATTTTTGTTGATGAATAAAAATCTTTTCTTCGGTTTGCTTAACTTGTAACCCAAGAAAGAATTTTAATTCACCCATCATGCTCATCTCAAATTCATTCTTCATCAAATTCTCAAACCTTGTACATAACTTTTTATACGTTGTACCAAAGATAATATCATCAACATATATTTGTACTATGATGAAATCATTCTTAATGCATTTTCTAAATAAAGTCTTGTCTACATGTCCTCTACTAAAATCATTCTCAATCAGAAAAGAACTTAGACGATCATAACAAGCTTAAGGAGCTTGTTTCAATCTATAAAAAGCTTTATAAAGTCTATAAACATAGTCTGGTTTCTTAGATTCTTCAAAACCAGGAGGTTGCTTTACATAAACTTCTTCATCTATAAAAACCATTCAAAAAGGCACTTTTCACATCCATTTGAAAAAATTTTATATCATGACAAACAGCATATGCAAACAAGATCCTAATAGCTTCTAATCTGGCTACAGAAGCATAAGTTTTATTATAGTCTATTCCTTCCTGTTGATTATAGCCTTGAGCTACTAATCTAGCTTTGTTATGACTTGCTCTACCTGATTCATCTAGTTTATTCTTAAAAACCCATCTGGTTCTTATGATAGACTTTTTATGAGGTCTGGGAACTAAAGACCAAACTTTATTCCTAGTAAATTGGTTCAGCTCCTCTTGCATAGCTAAAATCCAAGCTTCATCTTGAAGAGCTTCATCAATTTTCTTAGGCACTATTTTAGAAATAAAAGCTACATTTGCTTCTCTTCTGAATTTAGACCTAGTTCTCACACCTTCTAAAGTTTCTCCTATAATCAGATTTTTTGGGTGAGAAGAATTATATCTCTAGTCCTTTTTCAGACTAAAATTTTCAGGAATATCTTTTACTTTTTCTAGAGGAACATCTGATGGTGACACATCTACACTATCAACTAAAGGTACTGATAGAGTTTCATTATCAATATCATTACTTCTATCTGGTTGAGAACCATCATCAAATTTGACATGAATAGATTCTTCAACAGTCTTAGAAGTAAGATTATAAACCCTATAAGCTTTAGAATATAATGAATATCTTAGAAAAATTCCTGAAAAATTCTTAGAATCAAATTTATCCAAAATTTCCTTTGTATTCAATATAGTACACTTGCAACCAAATGGATGGAAGTAAGAAATATTAGGCTTCCTTCCTTTTCATAACTCATATGGAGTTTTATTCAACAATAGTCACAGAAGTATTCTATTTTGAATATAACAAGTTGTATTTATAGCTTCTGCCCAGAAATACTTAAGAAGATTCATTTCACACAGCATAATCCTTGCCATTTCCTAAATCATCATGTTCTTTCTTTCTACAACTCCATTCTGTTGTGGAGTTCTAGGAGCAGAAAAATTATGGAAAATTTCATTCTCTTCACAATATATTCTGAATTTTTTATTCTCAAATTTACCACCATGATCACTTCTAATTCCAGCAATAGAAATTCCTTTTTCATTTTGTAACTTTTTGGAAAGCACTTTAAAACATCTAAAAGATTCATCTTTATATGACAAAAATAATATCCAATAAAATCTAGTGAAGTCATCAACAATTACGAGACCATACTTCTTTCAGCCAAGACTTAATGTCCTAGTTGGACCAAATAAATCTATATGTAACAACTCTAGAGGTCTAGACGAAGTTACAATATTTTTAGAAGAAAAGGATGTTTTAACCTGTTTTCCTTTATGACAACTTTCACAAAAGAAATCTTTATTAAAACTTATTTTTGATAAACCTCTTACCAAATCATGCTTAATTAACTTAGAAATATGTTTAAAACTAACATGACCTAGCTTTTTATGCCAAATCAGTTTTTCTTCATCTGTTGATATAAAACAAGAAATATTTTGACTTTGCAAATCTTCTAAATTAATCTTATAAAGATTGTTTCGTCTTTTGGCAGAGAAGAATATGGAGCTATCCTTGTTTTTGGCTACACAAGAATTTTGATTAAAGGATAATTCAAAACCAAAATCACATAATTGACTGACACTAATCAAATTATGTTTTAAACCATCAACTAACAGAACATTATCAATAGATGCAAAGGAATCTTTACCGATTTTACTGATTCCAATTATTTTGAAGATCTAGGAACATAGACCTTCTTCCCGTCATATGTCGCGAGCATCCACTGTCCAAATACCATTAATGCTGGTTGCTTTTTCCAAGGAAGGAGATCTGCAGTAGATATTATGTTTTTCTTAGGTACCCAGATTTTTTTGTGTCCTTTAGGGTTAGTCTTATAATAATTCATAGAATGATAATAAGACGACTGGTGATTTTTCTTTCTATAAGGAACAAAATTCTTTTTATGACGAATATCGCTTTTAGTAAACCATAGACCACTCTTATCATTAGGGTGTCTATATTTTCCTACTATGTCATTCATTTTCTTCATAATTTTGGTAAAAGTTGATAGATTTGTTGAAAGAGTATTGATTCTTTGTTTCAACTGACTAATTTCTACAAATCTATTTATAGTTACTCTTTTCTTCATATCGTCTACTTGTTTCTTTAGGCATACATTTTCTCTCTCTAACACTTCCATGTTTTTCAAGTTTTCTACAAACTTTTTCTTTGACAATCTATACTGCTTTAGTATAGCATATGAATCTTCCAACAACTCTAAATATGCATCTTGTAGTTTATTAAAGTTAGAAGTTACCTCCTCGTCACTTTTTTTTTGGCTACCAAGCATATATTTGCTTTAACTGATGCTTCTGAATCAGTATCAGATTAGGACGAATCCAAATCTCCCCATGTTGCCATTATGTTCTTCTTATTTTCTTTATTTTCTTTGGTTTTCTTCTCAACAGCGGACATTCAGACTTGTAGTGTCCAGGTTTGTTACACTCGTAACAAATGATAGATGTCTTCTCGTTCTTGACTTCGTCTTTGCTATTTTTCTTAAAAGAAAACTCTTTGTTTCCTTTTTCTTTCTTCTTCCACATTCGTCTGATCTTTCTCAAAATAAAAGATAATTCATCATCATCTTCGCTTGAATCTTGTTCAGATTCACTGGTATTGTCATTCTTGATTTCTTCAATCTTTAACGCTTTTGATGATGAACTTTTCTTTTTCTGAGTCTTGTGATTCTTTTGTCCAGTCTTTAATGCTATAGATTTGTCCTGTCTCGGATTCTCTTATGCATCAAGCTCCACTTCATGTATCTTCAAAGAACCAAGTAATTCATCAAGCTTCAATATACTCAAGTCCTTGGCTTCTTATACTGCAATGACTTTAGGTCTCCATCTTTTTGGCAGACTTCTGATAATCTTCCTGACATGGTCTTGATTATCGTAGATTCTCCCAAGAGCTTTAAGTCCATTAACGATAGTTTGAAATCGTCTAAACATTTGATCAATAGACTCATCTTCCTTCATCTTAAATAGCTCATACTGGTGTATAAGAATGCTTATCTTAGACTCTTTCACCTGGTTAGTGCCTTCATGTGTAATGGATAAAGTGTCTCACATCTTTTTTGCAGTGTCGCATCCATGAACTTTATCGTATTCACTTCTGATTAAGGCACAACTCAGAAAAAAACTTGGCCTTTGAGTTAAGTTGGAATCTAGCTTTTTGATCAGTCGACCATCTGGTATGTGGAATGGCATTCCCTTCATCATCCATTGGTATATACGGTCCATTCTCGATGATCTCCCAAAGATCAATGTATTTTGATTCTATGAAGAGCCGCATCTTGTCCTTCCAATAATGATAGTCTTCACCATTGAATGCAGGAGGTCTTGTGATGGAGGCACCTTCAGCTATAAAAACATGTGATTCAGCCATGGATCTTTGTCCTCACTTTGTAACAGTGGTTCTTGGAAACCGAGCTCTGATACCAATTGAAGTAAAGCACTTGTTAGTATAGTTTTTACGTACAATATACAAAATGCACAAGAAGGGGGGTTGAATTGTAACTAACTCAAACTACTTCTTTTGTGTTCTCACTTTTTCTATGTTTTCTTCCTTCTTTGTTTTCTTCCTTCTATGTTTTCTTCATGTTTAGCACACTTATCAAAACAGTTCATTTCTTTCTAATATTATTATTATTTGATTGTCACCAAAATTATTAGACGTAAATTCATTTTGACTTAACATACCCAAATTGATTTTCCAAGTGAAACCCATTATAATTTCAATATTTTCCATCACTTTTCATCAAATTCACTCACTTTTTAACTACCAAATCTTACTCATTTTAGGAATTTTTATGTTCTTCTCTTATTCATTGCTTATAGTTTCCTTTACACACTTAATATAACAACCAAGGTGAGTTCAAAGCCATCCACAAGAAAAAGGATGAATATTAGATCTATTTGAGGAACATTTAGTAACCGATAAGAGCAGCCTCTCCATTTTAGCAGATGTTAGGATTTTAGATGAAATAAGGCATAATATTGGTCTCACCTCTATCTCAACTACCTTCTACTATCTGGAATTTCTCATCACAGTTTCCAAGTGTAAGTTCTACGATTGTTTACCATTTATTAAAAGACTCAAATCTAGAGTGATGCCATGGAAAAAGAAATTCCTACCTTATACTATGAGAATAACACTCATCATTTCGGTTCCAAACAGTTTGCATCTAAGTGGAGTGAAGTAACTATCCCTAAAAAACATGGAAGCCTTAGGATCATCTCAATTACCACAATGCATAAAGTATTAATATGTAAGAGGCTATAGAGATTATATACTGATCATAACACATTATGGATCAAATGGATGCATAAATATTACTTGAAATATATGAATTTCTGGCAACCAGATTACTTTAAGGATGGCTTTTCAATTATTAAACAGATGATGAAGTTGAGGGAGATCATATATCCTAGCATTAAACACAAAATTGGTAACGATGAAAAGCCATGGATATGGTTCGAAAATTGGCTTGATAGAAACCATATTGTACATATTTCTGCATTACATCAACTAAGGAACTGAATGCTACTTAATCTTAAAGTATCATCACTGATTGTGAATGGAGAATGGCAAGTAGATTCCAATAACTCCCAAAATGATTCCCATGATTAACTAATATTGAGAATAATGATGCTATATTTGGAGGTTGAATCTGAATGTCAATTCTCTAATTATTCTTGTTACCAACTATTTTTAAATAGTTATATCGATGTCCCTTGTTCATTACATGGCTTTCGATCAAGAACAGGCTTAAAACAAAGAGCCAATGGCATGATAATGTGGATGATACTTGCATACTTTGTATCATGGCAATAGAGGATATGGATTACCTTTCCTTCCTCTATAGCTACTCCAAAGTAATCTAGAGCAGTGTTGTGCCTAAATAAGTTCTAAAAATACCTAGGCTATCCTACTCGCATGTAGCACCCCACTCCCGACGAGACCCGAATCCGACATCAACAGTGATATCCGAGCCCGTGACCCGCGAGGGTGGCGTACTAGAACAATCACTACCTTTTTAAAACTCGTTATAACATTTATCTTCTCTTTCAAAAACAGTTGAGTGCGCAAAACGATAATGATTTGGGCCCGCAATACTAAAACATTTTCATACGAAATCATTGTTTGGCCAAACACTATTTCAATAACCAAATCAGTTCATATACATATAATCATTTTCAAATTTGGCCCAATACAATTTCAATACCAAATTACGAAAATACCAATTAGACACAATCCAAATTGATATTTATGCGGCGTGTCTCGATCCCGACCCTTACTCGACTCTTTGCAGAGACATACTCCCGCTTCACTAACGGGTACTCTTCATTTCTGAAAATAATTGCAATGTTGGATGAGTTTGCGAACTCAATGAGAAACCATCATCGATGGTTCACCCAACTCATGCATCCACAATCATATACACATTATATCACATGTTAACACATTCATAAAATCACATGCATTCAATTTCAGCCACACAAGACACCTTTGATCATTCATATATGCAATATGCATGTGACACTTTCATTTTCTTTTCGTTGTTGTGACCGTATACTTTGAGTTTATTTTCGTTGAGCGGTGGCTCAAATCGATTGGGCATGATATCCTGCGGTGAGCTCGAGGCTCTAACGATCGTTGGACTGAAGTCTTGTGTGTTGAGCTTAAAGCTCTCATATACATTAGGCGTGATATGCCCGATAATCCCCGTGAAGGGCACTATGCATCGAGCTCGTGGCTCAATACGTTGGTACCACCGGTCACAACTATCATTATCTGATCATGCAATTATGCATGAATGCACATGTTCACTTTTCATTTCGATAACACCTTTTAGTTCTTCGGACCTTTGGTCCGGTATTTCGATCATATGCACATTCAATTCATTTCACTCATGCATTACAATCCAATTCGCTAATGCATTTATACACAATTATTCACGTTCACACTTCAATATCGCAATCCAACATTTCGAACACCCATGGTCCGAAATCAATCAAAAGCAATCACACATATATCCATCCTTAACTCCACATGGCATTAATGCATCTAATATTAAACACATAAAGGCCGAGGAACCAACTAGGTTACTCACCTGCACTTCCAAGCTATAGCCTGGAAGTCCTAGTATATCCGTGGAATTGCTCCATCGGTGCCTTTAAATACAATCAAATAATCACATTACCAAAGATACCAATTTCAATATTCAATAGCAAATACGATAAATACTATACATGTTATGACATTCCCGATCCTATTCCCGATTTTCTCAATTTAATCACTCTCACTCTAATCCATAACAATTCCAATTGTTATTAACCAATTTACCAATTTCCATACTCTATAGTCACATTCCAATTAAACTCACAATCACTATATCGTTTACCACTCAATTTCGATAATCATCAAATTCAATTCCTATTCTCTCAAATGCCATTTTGATCCATAACCAATCCAAATTAGATCCCAAAATTCTCCAATTCAAAACCTCAATAATCAACTTTTCGAAGCAGTCTCCCTCGTCATGACGTATAATCCGTTGTTCGTCATGACGACGACGCCGCTTTTTCGTCGCGACGTGCGGACTAAGCTCGCTTGTCGGCAAGACGGCTCCACTTCGTCGCGACGTGCAGCCGATACTCGCTTCGTCGGCACACAAATTAAATATTTAATATTCGTCGTGACGCACGCTAAGGGGCTCGCCAAGGCGTGTTCATCACACGTCATGACGTGCGAACCCGTAAACTCGTCCAAACCCGAAATTTCGCAGATCCTCGATATAAATCATCCCAAATCCATTCTAAACACTCTCAATCAGTTTTAAACCTTAAACCCAACTTATTTCTATCCTCAAAACATCATTTAACTCATTTTCATCAAAACCCAAATCAAAACCAACAAAACCCTATCATCGAAACTTTCTAACTTTCTAACCAATTTCTTACTCACATATATGATCAAATCAAACGATTTAACTCATAAACACATAGAAACTTACGATTCAAGCTTGATCCTTTGAAAATCCTTCAAGAACTCCAAATCCCAAGTTTTTCTCACCCACGACCGTCGATGATGAGAAATGAACTTTTAGCTCATATCTTAAGCTTATATATATATATAAGATCATCGCCACATGTCCAATTCTTAGGGCCTAACAAATCCGATTCTTATTCTATTTTTCTCCCAATTTCGCAATAACCATAACTAATAAATCCTGAAATTATAATCCCAATTGTTTCATATCAATTGTCAATCAATCTCGAACCGGAATCAATTTAATCGGTCACTAAGCCAATCTTAGGTCCGGATCCATTACTCTAAAATCCGGAAAAGTTCCCATAAATTCACAAAATTAGCAAATACCCATTCCTATACTCATATTCCACTTTCCATTCCTCTAAATTCCATTTCATTCCAATTCCATATTCAAAACCTAATTTATACACTTATTACTAAATTCCCAATTTTCACAACCAATTCTCATCTGTACAATTATAACCAATTTCCGATACACAATCAATTCGGGAATCGTCATACATGTATGTACATATATATATATACTTGTGCAGTCAATAATCTGTTACCGATATCTATAAAAACAATAATGCATGCACAATGTCACATTTGCCTGTACCCAATTCTAACCCGATCCAAATTACTGACATAACCGTCACTCCGGTAACGGGATGTTACAATTCTCCCCTCCTTATAAAAATTTCGTCCTCGAAATTTCATGTACGATTTGTCAAGATGATAGGGGAGTCTTTACGATCATTGATTCTCTGATTTTCACTTATTTCCCTATACGCATACGCATAATTTCTGCCAAATCTTTCTTAACTCTACATTGCCTTTTACTCACAATTCATCACTTCCAATATTGATAACACATGTTTCGGATCCTAACAATATTTTCTAATTTAGACTTTGTAACACTTTGGATCCGAATCATCTTTTAGGATTTTAGACGAACTTGCCAAATTTAATCACACTACAATCACTTACTTACCTCTTTTTCCTTTCTCAAACTTTATACTATTTTAACGATTTCTTTTCGATTACTCATAATTCTTTATATCCACCACCAATAATATACATATCCGATCATATCAATATTTCCTATTTCTGTCTATATAGTACTTTACGAACCCATTTCATCTTTTAGGTTGCTACTGACTTGCCAATCCATAAATCGATTCACAACACGGTCACATCAAGGCTACTAATAACAAATTTAATTTCCCTTTTTCCTATGATATCAATCAATACATAGATTAGCCGAGGTGACACATTTAGAAATATATCATGTATCACTTATCATATTGCATCTCTCCAATGCCAATTACTAATCTCGTAAGGTTTCAATAATCTCGATAATCATCGATCTGATTCATTCTCATCAATTTGAATTTTGTTATCACCAATTTAACAATCTATATTTTTACAATCACTCTGATCCATACATCAATCTCATAACCCTATGGATTCCAGCAACATATTAGTTTCACATTTAACATCAGCAATCAGTCCTGTAGGTCAGACCTACACTCAATGTCACACTCTACTTCCCATTACTCTTCTAATACCCTCTTATTATTATTTCTTGAATTTTTTTTTTCACTAACGGTTCCCTTAATGAATTTTACTCATACTTCTTAATCCATTCACATTACTCATTTTCTTTATAGCTAAACTATTCACAATTTCTCAATACGGTCCACTATTCAAGATTCTCAATTCGGATTTTTGCTATGCTTTCAATACACACCTGTACATTTGACTTGAAATTCCAATCGTTAATACGTTCTTTTTGCGCTTTACTAACTCGACAGTTTACACTCATTCTTACATTAGGTATCATAATCTTATCACCTCACTACTTGTTTCAATAACGAAATTCTGAAACACTCAAATGCATAGTCATTTTTTTTCCTATTCACTCATATAACTTAATCACTATTGCCTTATAAACGTATATACATCCAAAACAATTTCTGTACGAATAGAATCTCCAAACTTTACAACACTTTCTAATACACTAAAATTATCAAGTTATCAAATACCAATACTGCCCATCAGATTATACTGATCTCCAATTTTCTCTTTTTACAATCATTAGTCATATAATTCACACATTTCTCCTCGAACATTATCATCAGGGACTAAGATCGAAAACATTTAACAATACCTCTATTTACATTTTAATCTCCCAATACCATGTTGAATAATAATTCATCCATTACTTATTCAATCAAGATCAAATTCACTCTTATAAAACTTGCATACTATACAATTTCCTCAACTATGCCAATTTATCTTCTTCACTATTCAAATGTATTCTATCGATCGTGATGATCACGATCACTATCCACTTTAAACTTAATCTACACATTTCACTCTTCAATAATATAATGAACTCCTTACACCTATGATCAATTTGCATAACTTTTACATATCATACATCTCCAATGAGCAACAATTTTCTCATAACTTACTCAATTTCATCAAATGTATTTCACACACGTTCCTTTACACTAGATTCTCCACATATTGCGATTTATTCACTATCATGTCAAGCGGGTTAATAATACCATTATCAAATCCACTTTATTCTTTACAATATTCACACAAAATATACCAGCATCGGTATTCTCCTCAAATCACAACTAATATCTTTTTTACTGTTCAATAATCCTATTACACAATCGAAGTCTTTACATTATCGTAACACATACCTTCTTAATAACTTATTCTATCTTTTACACTCCCAATAACGACTTTTCATTCATTTCACATTTATCTCCAATTTGTCCTTTCATTGCTAAACTTTTCAATTCTCATCATCCAATCGAAATCCAATTTAGGGAAATTCTTCTTTCAATTCCTAATCATCAACATCGTCATATTTCTTATCGATTATTCTCAATACCTTAGAAATCAATTTCACTATTCACGCTATCCGTGAAGATCAATCTATGCCATAATCCACATAACCGAGCATCCTTTTAATACCGCTCATTGGGGTACATACCATTTAAAATTATTACATCAATATACCAATTAGTCACTTATGCTTAGGATACCTCAATCTCATTAAAGCTTTGACCACGTTTTCCTTTTGCACCTATCCTCGATCATGAGGATTTTACCATACCAATATCCTAATTACAATCTCAATTCATTCCCAATTCAATCACTATAAGCACTTTCATTTCTTACTCTAACTCACATGAATTTTAACTATAAGACTTGGCGGTTATCCACTAACACACCAATTGATTTCGATATCATTTCCATTATCGTGTGCATTCGCATAGGCAAATCCACCGACCTTAACAACTGCTCAACTTTTCATCTATCAATACCATTTTCTTACCTTTCGATCTTTTCATTGTTTCGTTTCACGCAGTCACACTTAAATCCATATCACAACAATCACAACTCTCATCACGCTTTCGCTGCGCAACTCTAATCACAAAACATTTTATTTCCATTTACTTTACTTATATACTTTCAATCTTGCCATTTCTCATATATCTCTATATTTCCTCTATACATATTCACATCTATTTCACGTTCACAGATTGTTCCTATATCACTCTAGTGTCGTATTTCATAATACGCCCATCGGTACCAATACACTAATTCTCCAATTTTCATATCGTACCATCTACTTGTTCTTATTCCTTGATTTCCACAACTTCCATTTATCACATTTTCCATATCATCTTTTTCCTCGCTATTTCTAATCACTTAAACCACTAGTACAGGCTCATGTATGAGACTCATATGCTAAACTGGGGATCAGTCATCACTGTCTGCCGAGACATGACTTATATGCATGCACTTTGATACATTTTCTCAGAAGCGCCCATGTAAGATTGTACTACGGGCTCGATACCTAAATGTAGCACCCCACTCGACGAGACTGAACCCGACATCAACAATGATATCCGAGCCCGTGACCCATGAGGGTGGCATACTAGAACAATCACTACCTTTTAAAACTCGTTATAACATTTATCTTCTCTTTCAAAACAGTTGAGTCGCAAAACGATAATGATTTGGGCCCGCAATACTAAAACATTTTCATCTGAAATCATTGTTTGGCCAAACACTATTTCAATAACCAAATCAGTTCATATACATATAATCATTTTTAAATTTGGCCCAATACAATTTCAATACCAAATTACGAAAATACCAATTAGACACAATCCAAATTGACATTTATGCAGGCGTATCGATCCCGACCCTTACTCGACTCTTTGCGGTAGAGACATACTCCCGCTTCACTAACGGGTACTCTTCATTTCTGAAAAATAATTGCAATGTTGGGTGAGTTTGCGAACTCGGTGAGAAACCATCATCGATGGTTCACCCAACTCATGCATCCACAATCATATACACATTATATCACATGTTAACACATTCATAAAATCACATGCATTCAATTTCAATTTCACACAGTACACCTTTGATCATTCATATATGCAATATGCATGTGACACTTTCATTTTTTTCATTGTTGTGACCGTATACCGAGTTCATTTTCGTTGAGCGGTGGCTCTGAAATGAATTAGGCGTGATATGCCCTGCGGTGAGCCTGAGGCTCTAACAGCCGTTGGACTGAAGTCCTGTGTTGAGCTTAAAGCTCTCATATACATTGGGCGTGATATGCCCTGATAATCCCTGTGAAGGGCACTATGCATTGAGCCTGTGGCTCTGAATACGTTGGTACCACCGGTCACAACTATCATTATCTGATCATGCAATTATGCATGAATGCACATGTTCACTTTTCATTTCGATAACACCTTTTAGTTCTTCGGACCTTTGGTCCGGTATTTCGATCATATGCACATTCAATTCATTTCACTCATGCATTACAATCCAATTCGCTAATGCATTTATACACAATTATTCACGTTCACACTTCAATATCGCAATCCAATATTTCGAACACCCATGGTCCGAAATCAATCAAAAGCAATCACACATATATCCATCCTTAACTCCACATGGCATTAATGCATCTAATATTAAACACATAAAGGCCGAGGAACCAACTAGGTTACTCACCTGCACTTCCGAGCTATAGCCTGGAAGTCCTAGCATATCCATGGAATTGCTCCATCGGTGCCTTTAAAAACAATCAAATAATCACATTACCAAAGATACCAATTTCAATATTCAATAGCAAATACGATAAATACTATACATGTTATGACATTCCCGATCCTATTCCCAATTTTCTCAATTTAATCACTCTCACTCTAATCCATAACAATTCCAATTGTTATTAACCAATTTACCAATTTCCATACTCTATAGTCACATTCCAATTAAACTCACAATCACTATACGTTTACCACTCAATTTCCGATAATCATCAAATTCAATTCCTATTCTCTCAAATGCCATTTTGATCCATAACCAATCCAAATTAGATCCCAAAATTCTCCAATTCAAAAACCTCAATAATCAACTTTTGAAGCAGTCTCCTCGTCATGACGATAATCCGTTGTTCGTCGTGACGTACGCTGCTGCTCGTCGCGACGTGCGGACCAAGCCTGCTCGTCGCAGCGTGCGGCCGATACTCTGCTCGTCGCGGCACACAAATTAAATATTTAATATTCGTCGTGACGTGCACGCTAAGGGGGCTCGCTGTGGCGTGTTCATCACACGTCGCGACGTGCGAACCCAGAAACTCGTCCGAAACCCAGAAATTTCGCAGATCCTCTGATATAAATGATCCCAAATCCATTCTAAACACTCTCAATCAGTTTTAAACCTTAAACCCAACTTATTTCTATCCTCAAAACATCATTTAACTCATTTTTCATCAAAAACCCAAATCAAAACCAACAAAAACCCTATCATCGAAACTTTCTAACTTTCTAACCAATTTCTTACTCACATATATGATCAAATCAAACGATTTAACTCATAAACACATAGAAACTTACCTGATTCAAGCTTCGATCCTTTGAAAATCCTTCAAGAACTCCAAATCCCAAGTTTTTCTCACCCACGACCGTCGATGATGAGAAATGAACTTTTTAGCTCATATCTTAAGCTTATATATATATATATAAGATCATCTGCCACATGCCCAATTCTTAGGGTCTAACAAATTCGATTCTTATTCTATTTTTCTCCCAATTTCGCTATAACCATAACTAATAAATCCTGAAATTATAATCCCAATTGTTTCATATCAATTGTCAATCAATCTCGGACCCGGAATCAATTTAATCAATACTAAGCCAATCTTCCTATTAGGATCCATTACTCTAAAAATCCTAGAAAAGTTCCCATAAATTCACAAAATTAGCAAATACCCATTCCTATACTCATATTCCACTTTCCATTCCTCTAAATTCCATTTCATTCCAATTCCATATTCAAAACCTAATTTATACACTTATTACTAAATTCCCAATTTTCACAACCAATTCTCATCTGTACAATTATAACCAATTTCCGATACACAATCAATTCGGGAATCGTCATACATGTATGTACATATATATATATACTTGTGCAGTCAATAATCTGTTACCGATATCTATAAAAACAATAATGCATGCACAATGTCACATTTGCCTGTACCCAATTCTAGCCCGATCTAAATTACTGACATACCCGTCACTCCGGTAATGGGATGTTACATCGCAAGTATACGTGGTAATTATAATGATTACCTAGGGTCGTCTCCCACAAAGGAGAAATTGGTCCACTTAAATTAACCTTGAATAAAAAAAATATAAAAATAGATGCAATCTTAAGCATTCTATCCTAATTTGTTTAGTGAAGATTTTAAAGAAAATCACAAATAGATTGAAAAGTAAACATAATCAACTAGAAGAAAAGATAAATAGATTAATTGAAATGGAAGACTCTTGAGAATTAATTGTGAGAACCTTTAAGATTCTTGCTATAGTAATGGTCTAAACGTTATGCATTTAGTAGGTATTCAATTCTTGGTTTTATAGTAAATCTTATGGTTCTTGATGGAAGCACATATGAGGCTTATAGTAAATCTTATTATTCCATGGCTATTATTTCTATATTTTGCCTTATGAATAACATTATGGATAAAATGTTTTTAGTGATTAATTGTTACGGCTTAGCCATAGCAACCCTAGTTATATATAAATTATATATTTATGTAATTAATCACATAAAGTTTAGAGACTTTTAAATGTAATTAATTGTTTTAGGATAATAAATTTTATCCCATAGGAATTTTATTATATTTGAATAATTAATTAGGAAGAAATATTAAATTATTTTTCTAATTTACCCATAGGTATTAGCAATTGGTGTATAATTTGATAGTTTTATCATATAGTTTAATATAAATTTTTTGAATTAAAAATTTAGCCCAGGTATTTTTATTTCATTTGATTTATGTCTTTTAAGATATGTTTTGCATTGATAATACATAAAAATAGTTTGTAAGCCTCAATTTATTGATAAGTAGCATGTATATTTAACTTATGCAACTATTCAAATTCTTAGTTTCTATAATATAAGTTATGAAATTCCTAAACTAAGGGGTGAAAACTATAAGATTTTGAAGGACATAATTCTTCTTCATTTGGGAAGGATGGACATTGATTATGCTATCTAGAAGGACGAACCACCTATGCTAACGGAGATAGCACTACAGCTAAAATTGCACTTTATGAACGTTGGAAGCGAACTAATCGCCTAAATGTGATGTTCATTAAAGAAAAATTTCTGCTAGATTCGTAGTTTCGTAGAACAATATGACAATGTTCATGCTCTACTGAAGGCTATTGATGAGCATTTCAAAACTTCAAACAATGCACTTGCAAGCTCCCTAATTATGAAGTTTTCATTTACAAGACTCACCGATGTCTGAGGTATATGTAAGCATATCATGAAAATAAGGGACATTGTAGCTCGGTTTAAGAAACTAGAGGTTGAGATGTATGATTCTTTCCTAGTGCATTACATTTTGCACACCCTTACACCACCATACAGACCCTTTAAAATATCTTATAATACATATAAAGATAAGTGGTCAATAAATGAATAAATGACCATATGTATCCAAGAGGAAGGGAGATTATTGATGGAACAAGGAGAAAGTTCGCAGAATGCACATATGGTTCTTCAAGGAAAGACAAAAAATCAAGCCAACTCAATGCAAAGGATCAAATACCTATCCAAGTTGACATTAAGAAGGAACCCAAGTGCTTCTTTTTCAAGAAAAAAGGACACATGAAGAAGGATTGTGTCAAATGTAAGGAATTGTTTGAAAAGAAAGGTAATTTAACCTCATTAGTTTGTTTTGAATCTAATATGGCTTAAGTTTGTCTTGAATCATAGTGGATTGATTCTGGTTATACAATCCACATTACAAATGTGTTGCAGGATTTGTAAAACCAAAGGAAGCCAGTGAGAAGTGAGTAGTATATCTTATGCAAAAACAAGATACCCTCATATGTGGAGGCTATTGAGGATTGCAATTGAATTTTATGTACTAGTTATATTTTAAAACTAGAAAAAACATTTTATATTCCCAATTTCTCTAAGAAATTGATTTTAGTTTCAAGACTTATGCTTTTTGGCTATTCCTTTCATTTTCAAACAAATCTTTAAAGTTACATTATAAAGATTAATTTATTAGGAATGGTACAATATTTGATGGTCTTTTCCATTTTAATTTACAAGATAAATACCTATTACAATGCAACATATATTCATGTTGGAACAAAATGTTATGTCATGAATGAAAAATCCTCTATTTTGTGGCATTGGAGACTAGGCATATCTCTATAGAAAGGAGTATAAGATTGGTGACTAACTGTAACATCCCACCCCCGATGGGAAGGGTAGAATGGTAATTTGGCAAAGGATTAAGAGGGTTTAGGATTTATTTTGCAATGTTCATGCACATCTGATTCATGAATAGTGAAATTGCACATGAAAATGACTGTACATGCATTCATGACATTTCCCGGTCTATGTGCTTAAATGGGATTTTTGTGAAAAATATATGGTTGTCATGTTTGGAAATTTATTCGGAGTGGATGGGTTTGTGTTTCATATTTTTGGGGAAAATTTAGAAATTGATAGGCAATTTTCGAAAAAAATTTCGGACCGAAAAAATCGCCAAGTGGCGAACTGATTAGTTTCCGGTACCAAAAATTTTTGCCCAATGGCACTGGAATATTGGGTAAATAACGTTGGGATTATAATTGGGACCATGGATTTAGAAATTACATGTATTAGGGTTCTTTATTTTAAAGTCACTATCAAGTTTTGTCTTTTTCTCCTATTTCATGCCAAGTGGCATGATGAATCATCCTCCCACATTGATTTCAAGCTATATTCTCGACACTTCTAAGTTGGAGAGAAAAACAAAAGTGTTTTGGTGAGTTTTTCTTCTTCTCCTTCGTGGGTTCTCCTCCCTTGAATTCTCCATTTGTTCTAGCCAAAATTGTTGCTATTCATCTTGCTTCTAAGAGCCTAACCTAGCTTCCCTTGCAAAGTGATGATGATGATTATGTGGTGGAAAGAATTAGAAAGGATTGTGAGATTGTAAAGTCTAGAAGAGTGGAAGATTGCTTAAGGTAAATCATATGTTTATATGATGGTTTTATAGTTACTTGTGATGTTACTTAAGGTTAATTGCATGGCTAAGTTGAACAAAAATGATGATTAACTTGAGTTGGGATGGTTTGAGATTGCAAAGACAAATTCGTGGCTCCATTTGTTTAATTTTTTTGAGTTGTTTAACGTGCGAATATAGAGAAACTCAAAACATAGAAGTTGTAGATCTAGAGGTCTACTGTTGGGCCCCGATTCGCTTTAAGCATGTTTTCGTAATTTTTGAGGTTTAGATTTTTAGTGCTTAGTTAATGGTAATAAATTGAAAGGATTTAGTTAAAATTAGAATTTTGATACATTCTTAGAAATTAAAGGCATAAGATGGTGTAGGGGTAAATTTGGAAGTTTGTACATGTCTTTAAGGCTTAAGGTAAATAAAGTGGGCTTTTAGCCCTTTTAAATATCATGTTAATAAGGAAGAAAGGAATTAAATGAGGTTATAGCCGTATAATATGAGGAAAGAAACGAAAATTGCTAGGAAAGATTGGTGGCTTAATAAAACTACGTAGTTTTTGCTTTAGGATATAAGTTAGAACATTTTCCCTAAGCTTTTCTAGAAAACCACCGAAACCATTAAGAGAAAGGAGGCTTTCGAAACTTATAGAGAAAAAAGAGAGGGAGCTTTCGGTTGAAGAAGAAGAAGAAGAAGGAGAAGAAGAGAAGTAAGAGCTTAGGTGTTTATGCTTGAAAAAGGAAGGTTTAAGAGTTTTATGCAAGAAGAAAGTGGAAAGGAAGAGTTTAAACTTCCATTAGAACAAAAAGAGCAAATTCGTGGGTTTCCTTAAGGTAAGAGAATTTCGAAATTCTTGGAGTTTTTAGATAGGTTTTGATGCTAATGGATTAGTTAAGGGATGGGTAAGGTTATATGGAATTAATTTCATGTTTTTCTTTCCTAAGGATTATGAATTTTGCTATCTTTGATGCTTATGGGATAAGTATGTTTAATGAAGGTGAATTGAGGCATTTGGAGGAAGAAGCAAGGCCTTTGGATCAATCTTAAAGCTAAAGGAATTTAAGGTGGGTGATTGCTTAATAATCGAGTTATAGGCTAAATGAAAGTTTTATAATAAAATTTAATTATGCTTTCTAATGAATTAAGAATTTTAAATGAATTACCCTATGTATTGATTCTAATTTGTATAAAGTATCTTTTATATGTAAGTTTATGTTGAAAGTGTTTGTTAAATGGTTTGTTAAGTGGATAGGTGCGGATATGTGAATTTGCGATTATGTGCAAATTATGTGAAAGTGATACAAAATTGTGGCTAATGCTTGTAAATTGTGTGAATTATGTGATATGCATGTTTCCTTTGGGTTTGTGGTGGTCCAATCTGAGTCAGGTGCACCTGTCTATCCATAGGCTTCTCCCTACCGCCTGTTAGTGGCCGTGGAGTTCCTCTCGAGGACTCTATTTTTCACGGTTACTACATGACGCTTCATGAAATGTGTAGTACGCTCTGTTTCGGATCCACCAACCATCTTGTTTGTGATTTTGTGAAAAGTCAGATTGTTTTTTGATATGTTATATTTGTAAACTGTTGATGTGATACATTCGACGAAAAGATTTGAAAATTGTTAATGTTTTCCTTTATGTGATATTGTTTTGAAAATGAAAGAATGATTAATGATTTGTGCTTATATTCTTGTTTATTAAGTTATTACCCACGGAGCCGCCGAGCTCACCCCCATTTCCCTCCACAGTGTCGAGCGAGAAACCGAGTCACCGTGATGGATTGAGGCAACTCGATGCATTTTGATTTTGAAGTCATGTTTTGGGAAATCAAAGCGTTAGCTTGTTCTTTGTACTTTTACTTTTGTCATTTTGGGATGTAACCGGGCTAAATTCCCTTTGAAGCTTTGTATTGACGTGTTTTCATGCAAATATAAGGGTTTTGAAGTTTAAATGTATCTTGTATATGTTTTCTAAGAATGTATGGATGTATGGTTGAAGTTGATAAAAGTAAGGGTGAGTTTGTATTTCTTTATAGTTTGGAATTGAATAGATGTTTAGGAGTGCGTATACTGCCTTGGTTTGAAGTATATTGGGTATAATTTGTGTTATGGAAGTTAGAAGAATGAATTTTTATGCACGTTGATTAGTTGAATTGAAGATTTTGGCTAGAACACTTTTAGGGGAAGTGCTGTCCAATTTTTCCCAAATTGGACAGCAACTTGCTTTGGATTTTAGACTATCTTAGAGTGAGATTTTCAATGAGACGCCTTCTTGAAGATTGTAGTGCATGATTATATCTTTCTAATAACATAAAGTTTGTCACATTCGGATTTAAGATGAAAAAGTTATGAGAGTTGAAAGGTTTCAGCTACTGTTGATGAGGGCTGAAATTCTGCAGCACCTTTAGAAGGCTTTTTCACCCTCTTAGAGACAGTTTTGATTTTTGCTTTCTTCATGAAAAATGTAGATTATCCTTCTATCTTTAAAATGAGGTATGATTTGCAATTATTAGAATTGGGAATAAAAAGTTATGAGGTTGGGAATGTTGACAGTTACTGTTCATTTAGGTAAAATTACTGTTCTATTGGAAAATTTATAGGCTGAAATTTTGAGTGTGTTTTTACCCTCTATAATGATTGAATTAATTTTTGCACCCTTCATGAAACTTGTAGAGTATCTTTTTATCTTTCCAATGAGGTAAAATGTGTTATTTTTAGACTTGTATACGAAAAGATATGAATTTTCAAACTTTTGACATGTTGTAGGAAAATTGAGTTTTGGGCTGAAACTTTGAAGCAATTTATGACCCTCTTAATGGCTAAATTAGTTTTTAAATCCTTCTATGAAGTTGTAGAGCTCCCTTTTACCTTTTTATTGATACCAAATTTACGAATTTTGGACTTCGGGAGCAAAAGTTATGATGTTTGTAAATTCTGAAATTTTTCTGCAAATCCAGATTTCATTCTTAGACGTGCCCACGCCTAATCTCTGAATGTGTTCCTCTCACTCTTTTGCTTGTAACTTTTTCCTTTGGCCTCGGATTCACTCGGTTTTCGAAGCATTGGGTTTTTAAAAAAAATTTATACCCCTTTTTGGTAAAATGAGAGTGTCGGATTTTGGTCGGATTTTATGGATAATATTCAAGAGACTTAATCACGTGACGGTTTCGAATGTATTTCCGTTTTCGGGCGATTTTGTGAGCTATAGAGATCCGATTGAGGCAGTTTCTAATTCTAATTGACCTGGAGATATAGAATTTCATTTTAGCTTAGGAATCGGATTTATTAATGGGCCCTAAGCAGATAAATTTTATTGGAGGATAATTAGGGTGAATTTATCAAGTTTTGTTCGGAGACGTTAAATTAAGTTCGATTTGAGGTTTTTTTCGTGGTGAGGAATTTCTCCCTCGTGAGATGCACGTCCAAATGTCACATAGGACGTCGGGCACGCGACTCACCGGGGAGGGGTTCCAACACTTATGGTATCAAAGCTTTCAGTTGTAGGTTCGGGTAGAAAGAGAAATTTAGGGTTTTTGTGGATCTGGTGAAAGTGACTTATGTGCAATGTGTGCATGTTTTAAATGATTTTAAATGTTGATTTTGCATGAATTTTGCATGAATTAAAGCGTTCGAGATACTTTGAAAATTGTTTTTGCATGAACTAAGATTTTCACTGGTTTTCTTTTGAAGGATTAATATGCCACGTCGGGGTAGAACCCGAGGGACTCGATCTCGCTCAAGCTCTCGCCAGGGGAGTACAGATGGGTCTCATGTCCCACAAGCTGCAGGGACACATTTTGCTCCTGGCCCTGAGGCACCTAGTGTGTAACCTGAGGAGCCTCCTCCTCCTCCTCCTACTGTGCCTGTTATGGATCCCTAGTTTTTACAGGCTCTGGCCCAGGCTTTCACCCATGCCTTAGGTCAGGGATCTCGGGCTCCTGTGCTAGTTACTGATGTGAGAGGTGGACAGTTTGATAAACTGAGGAAGTTCGGAGCGGTGGACTTTCATGGTACCACCAATCCTGAAGAAGCAGAGTCTTAGTTGAAGAAGACAGAAAGAGTCCTGGTTCAGATGAAATGTTCTGATGAGGAGAAGCTGGAGTATGCTATCAGTTTATTGCAGAGTGATGCTCTCCACTGGTGGGAGTCAGTCCCACAGAGCCAGGCTATGCCACCAGTGCTTTCATGGAGGGATTTTGGAAAGTTATTCAGAAAGAAGTATCTTTCCCGGGTCTACATGCAGGACAAGGCTAGGGAGTTTCTTAATTTGACTCAGAGGGAGATGACTGTTAGTGAGTATGAGCTGAGATTCACCCAGTTGTCCCGATATGCAGCTCATATTGTGGCCAGTGAGGAAGACAAGTGTAGAAAGTTTGAGGGAGGCCTCTACCTGGGCATCAAAGAGAAGGTTATATTGTATAATTTCTGTGATTATCAAGAATGGTGGATCTTGCACTCAGCCGAGAAGTTGGAGAACATCAGTGGAGGTGAGCAGAAGAGAAAAAGCGAGAGCGATCATTCAGAGAGAGGGGCAGTGCTGATCGGTGATAGGGGTGGCAAGAGTGCGGACTCGAGTTAGGGAGGCAGTAGTGGCCCTTAGCAGAGCGAGCAGTTCAGTCAAAGTCGATCTGAGCTTCCTCAGTGGGAGGAAACAGTTGACTTGAGAGAAGCAGGATCCAGACTCCTCCATGTGAGCTCTGTGGACACCGCGATCGGGAGAGTGTCATAGATTGTCGGTGCTTGCTTCAAGTGTGGGCAGAAGGGTCACAAAATTAGAGAATGTCCTCAGATGCTCAGAGGGGAAGGATCTCAGCCTCAGGCTCAGAGGAGAGCAGAGACAGTGGGGACCAGACTAGTTTCAGGGTGGCGATTACAGGTCGGTCATGAAGCCCAATCTTCCAGGGAGACCGAGAGGGCAAGCACAGGCCCGAGTTTTTTCTATGACTCGAGAGGAGGCTGCAGCCACACCGGAGGTTGTTACTGGTATAGCTCAGCTCTTTCATTCTGCTGTGTATGTACTGTTTGATTCTAGTAGCACCCATTCCTTTGTCTCTGTTAGTATGATATTGCCTGGTATGCAATCAGTTCAATTGGATGATTTTCTCCTTGTCAGTACTCCGTTAGGGAGGAATGTCATTGTGAGTCGGATCTTTCGAGATTGTGAACTAATTATTGATGGATCTAGTTTAGTAGTGGATCTACTACCTCTAGATCTGAAGGGGTTAGACGTGATCGTCGGAATGGACGTGATGGAGAAGTATAAGGAGAAGCTGGATTGTGGTCAAAAGAAAGTGGAATTTGATCTGGGAGAGGGTCAGACAGTGGTTTTCAGAGGTGATAGAAAGTTGACACCGCCAAGGCTTGTTTCAGCTTTGTTAGCTGATAGACTAATGGGAAGAGGCTGTGAAGTCTTCTTGGCGTGTGTTATGGATACCAGTGTGAAGGAGAGTAAGGTGGAGGATATTCCCATTGTGAGGGAATTTCCTGATGTGTTTCCTGAGGAGTTACCCGGTTTGCCACCGGAGAGGGAGATCGAGTTTGCTATCGATTTGGCTCCCGGGACAGCTCCTATTTCTATTCCACCTTACAGGATGGCTCCAGCTGAGCTGAAAGAGCTTAAGGAGCAGTTGGAGGATCTATTAGAGAAAGGGTTTATTAGGCCGAGCATCTCACCCTGGGGTGCGCCGGTCTTGTTTGTTAAGAAGAAAGATAGAACTTGGCGAATGTGCATTGATTACAGAAGAATCAATAAGGCGACAGTAAAGAACAAGTATCCTCTGCCTCGGATAGATGATTTGTTTGATTAGCTGCAGGGGGCAACGGTCTTCTCTAAAATTGATCTCCGGTCTGGCTACCATCAACTCAGGATTAAGGAGTCTGATGTGAGCAAGACAGCCTTCAGGACACGGTATGGCCATTATGAATTTCTGGTTATGCCTTTCGGATTGACCAATGCTCCCGCCGCTTTTATGGATCCGATGAATGTGGTCTTTAAGGAATTTCGGATCGTTTGTTATCGTGTTTATCGATGACATTCTAGTATATTCGAGGATGAGGAGAGCATGAGGAGCACTTGAGGATTGTATTGCAGAGGTTAAGGGAGAGAGAGCTGTATGCCAAATTCACTAAATGTGAATTTTGCCTTCGTGAAGTGGTCTTCTTGGGCCACATTGTTTCTGAGAAAGGGGTGCATGTGGATCCCAAAAAGATTGAAGTCAGAGTGAATCGGCATGCTCGGACGATAAATGGATCGAGGTGAGGAGCTTTCTGGGTTTGGCAGACTATTATAGGAGATTTGTGGAGGGTTTCTCAATGATTGCCACTCCTTTGACTAAGTTATTAAGAAAGAACCAGAAGTTTATCTAGAATGATGAGTGCCAGAAGAGTTTTGAGGAACTGAAGCATAGATTGACTAGAGCTCCAGTTCTGGCTTTACCCACAGGAGAGGAAGGTTATATTGTATATAGTGATGCTTCCAGAAAGGGGTTAGGATGTGTGCTTATGCAGGGAGATAAGGTGATAGCATATGCCTCACGGCAGGCTAAAGCCTTATGAGGTGAATTATCCGACCCATGATCCGGAGTTAGCAATGTGATCTTTGCCTCAAGATCTGGAGGCATTATTTATATGGAGTGCAAACCAGATCTTCACAGATCACAAGAGTCTCAAATATCTGTTGAGTCGAAGGAGCTGAATTTTGATGAGGCGATGGATCGAGCTTTCAAGGATTATGACCGTTAATCGAGTATCATCCGGTAAGGCCAATGTAGTTGCAGATGCCTTGAGCAGGAAGTCTTCCATAACATATGTGCAGACAGTCTATCTGCCACTATTGGAAGAGATGGCTAAGCTCAGGATCAGTTTGACGCAAGAAGAGTCTGATTGCATGATTGCTACCTTCAGGGTAAGACCGATCCTCAGAGAGAAAGTGAAAGAGTTGCAGGGTCAGGATCGCGAGTTGAGTAAGTTGTGGGAAGAGGTGCAAAGGGGTAAGGAGTCCGACATGGTGCTGAGTGATGATGGACTCCTGACAGTCAGGAATAGGCTCTGTATTCCTGATGTCAAGGAGGTTAAAGATGAGATTCTGGATGAGGCGCACAATGCACCTTATGTTATGCACCCAGGCAGCACTAGGATGTACAGGGATCTCAGGGAACATTTCTGGTGGAGAGGTATGAAGAAGGATGTGGCTGAGTATGTGAGCAAGTGTCTGGTGTGTCAGCAAGTTAAGGCTGAACATCAGGCACCTTCAGGCCAGTTGAGGCCATTATACATTCCTGAGTGAAAATGGCAGAGAGTCACTATGAATTTTCTGATGGGATTGCCTAGGACTAGTAGGAGGCATGATGCCATATGGGTGATTATGGATAGATTGACAAAATCAGCCCATTTTCTGGCAATCAGACAGACAGATCCTCTGCATGTGCTGGCTAAGAAGTATATTGATGAGATTGTGAGATTACATGGGATTCCATATTCGATAGTGTCTGATAGGGATCCTCGCTTTACTTCGACATTTTGGGGCAGTATGCAGGAGGCTTTGGGTACTAAGTTGAGTTTTAGCACTGCTTTCCATCCTCAGACCGATGGTCAGTCTGAGAGGACCATTCGGACTCTTGAGGGAATGCTCAGGGCTTGTGTGATGGATTTTAGAGGAGCATGGGATGAGCACTTGCCCTTGATCGAACTTGCATATAATCATTCGTATCATTCGAGCATTCAGATGGCTCCTTATGAGGCTCTGTATGGGAGGAGATGTAGGACTCCAGTGTGTTGGGATGCAGAGGGAGACAGGAAACTTTTGGGTCCAGAGTTGATACAGATGACCGTTGATAAGGTCAATTTGATTAAGCACAGGCTAAAGGCAGCTCAGGACAGGATGAAGAGCTATGAGGATGCTCATAGGAAAGAGATGGAGTATGAGATCGGTGATAAGGTATTTCTTAAGACTTCTCCGTGGAAAGGGATTCTGAGATTCGGCAAAAAGGGTAAGCTGAGTCCGAGGTATGTGGGGCCTTATAAGATTCTGGAGAGGATTGGTCCGTTGGCGTATAGGTTAGCCTTGCCTCCGGAGTTATCTCAGATACATGATGTTTTTCATGTTTCTATGCTGAGGAGATATCGATCAGATCCTACTCATGTCATTCAAGCTGATGAAGTTCAGTTGAGTGATGACTTGAGTTATGAAGAGCTTCCAGTGCAGATCTTGGATACCAAAGAAAAGGTTCTCCGGAACAAGACTGTTCAGTTGGTAAAAGTCTGATGGAGGAATCATTCAGTGGAAGAGGCCACGTGGGAACCATTGGAAGCTATGAAAGAGAAGTATCCCCATCTCTTCAGTGATTCAGGTACGAATTTCGAGGATGAAATTCTTTTAAGGGGGAGAAATGTTGGGCCCCGATTCGCTTTAAGCATGTTTTCGTAATTTTTGAGGTTTAGATTTTTAGTGCTTAGTTAATGGTAATAAATTGAAAGGATTTAGTTAAAATTAGAATTTTGATACATTCTTAGGAATTAAAGACATAAGATGGTGTAGGGGTAAATTTGGAAGTTTGTACATGTGTTTAAGGCTTAAGGTAAATAAAGTGGGCTTTTAGTCCTTTTAAATATCATGTAAATAAGGAAGAAAGGAATTAAATGAGGTTGTAGCCGTATAATATGAGGAAAGAAACGAAAATTGCTAGGAAAGATTGGTGGCTTAATAAAACTACGTAGTTTTTGCTTTAGGTTATAAGTTAGAACATTTTCCCTAAGCTTTTCTAGAAAACCACCGAAACCATCAAGAGAAAGGAGGCTTTCGAAACTTATAGAGAAAAAAGAGAGGGAGCTTTCGGTTGAAGAAGGAGAAGAAGAAGGAGAAGAAGAGAAGTAAGAGCTTAGGTGTTTATGCTTGAAAAAGGAAGGTTTAAGAGTTTTATGCAAGAAGAAAGTGGAAAGGAAGAGTTTAAACTTCCATTAGAACAAAAAGAGCAAATTCGTGGGTTTCCTTAAGGTAAGAGAATTTTGAAATTCTTGGAGTTTTTAGATAGGCTTTGATGCTAATGGATTAGTTAAGGGATGGGTAAGGTTATATGGAATTAATTTCATGTTTTTCTTTCCTAAGGATTATGAATTTTTCCATCTTTGATGCTTATGGGATAAGTATGTTTAATGAAGGTGAATTAAGGCATTTGGAGGAAGAAGCAAGGCCTTTGGATCAATCTCAAAGCTAAAGGAATTTAAGGTGGGTGATTGCTTAATAATCGAGTTATAGGCTATATGAAAGTTTTATAATAAAAGTTAATTATGCTTTCTAATGAATTAAGAATTTTAAATGAATTACCCTATGTATTGATTCTAATTTGTATAAAGTATCTTTTATATGTAAGTTTATGTTGAAAGTGTTTGTTAAATGGTTTGTTAAGTGAATAGGTGCGAATATGTGAATTTGCGATTATGTGCAAATTATGTGAAAGTGATACAAAATTGTGGCTAATGCTTGTAAATTGTGTGAATTATGTGATATGCATGTTTCCTTTGAGTTTATGGTAGTCCAATCTGAGTCAGGTGCACCTGTCTATCCATAGGCTTCTCCCACCTGCCCGCTAGTGGCCGTGGAGTTCCTCTCAAGGACTCCTATTTTTCACGGTTACACATGACCGCTTCGCAGAAATGTGTAGTACGTTTTGTTTCGAATCCACCCGAACCATCTTGTTTGTGATTTTGTGAAAAGTCAGATTGTTTTGTGATATGTTATATTTGTAAACTGTTGATGTGATACATTCGACGAAAAGATTTGAAAATTGTTAATGTTTTCCTTTATGTGATATTGTTTTGAAAATGAAAGAATGATTAATGATTTGTGCTTATATTCTTGTTTATTAAGTTATTACCCACGGAGCCGTCGAGCTCACCCCCCATTTCCCCTCCATAGGTGTCGAGCGAGAAACCGAGTCACCGCATCGGGATTGATGCAACTCCGATGCATTTTGATTTTGAAGTCATGTTTTGGGAAATCAAAGCGTTAGCTTGTTCTTTGTACTTTTACTTTTGTCATTTTGGGATGTAACCAGGCTAAATGCCCTTTGAAGCTTTGTATTGACGTGTTTTCATGTAGATATAAGGGTTTCGAAGTTTAAATGTATCTTATATATGTTTTCTAAGAATGTATGGATGTATGGTTGAAGTTGATAAAAGTAAGGGTGAGTTTGTATTTCTTTATAGTTTGGAATTGAATAGATGTTTAGGAGTGCGTATACTGCCTTTGTTTGAAGTATATTGGGTATGATTTGTTTTATGGAAGTTAGAAGAATGAATTTTTATGCACGTTGATTAGTTGAATTGAAGATTTTGGCTAGAACACTTTTAGGGGAAGTGCTGTCCAATTTTTCCCAAATTGGACAGCAACTTGCTTTGGATTTTAGACTATCTTAGAGTGAGATTTTCAATGAGATGCCTTCTTAAAGATTTTATTGCATGATTATATCTTTCCAATGACATAAATTTTGTCACATTCGGACTTAAGATGAAAAAGTTATGAGAGTTGAAAGGTTTCAGCTACTGTTGATGAGGGCTGAAATTGTGCAACACCTTTAGAAGGCTTTTTCACCCTCTTAGAGACAGTTTTGATTTTTGCTTTCTTCATGAAAAATGTATATTATCCTTCTATATTTAAAATTAGGTATGATTTGCAATTATTAGAATTGGGAATAAAAAGTTATGAGGTTGGGAATGTTGACAGTTACTGTTCATTTAGGTAAAATTACTGTTCCATTGGAAAATTTATAGGCTGAAACTTTGAGTGTGTTTTTACCCTCTATAATGATTGAATTAATTTTTACACCCTTCATGAAACTTGTAGAGCATCTTTTTATCTTTCCAATGAGGTAAAATGTGTTATTTTTAGACTTGTATACGAAAAGATATGAATTTTCAAACTTTTGACATTGTGTAGGAAAATTGAGTTTTGGGCTGAAACTTTGAAGCAATTTATGACCCTCTTAATGGCTAAATTAGTTTTTAAATCCTTCTATGAAGTTGTAGAGCTCCATTTTACCTTTTTATTGATACTAAATTTACGAATTTTGGACTTCAGGAGCAAAAGTTATGATGTTTGTAAATTCTGAAATTTTCCTGCAAATCCAGATTTCATTCTTAGACGTGCCCACGCCTAATCTCTGAATATGTTCCTCTCACTCATTTGCTTGTAACTTTTTCGTTTGGCCTCGGATTCACTCGGTTTTTGAAGCATTGGGTTTCTAAAAAAAATTTATACCCCTTTTTGGTAAAATGAGAGTGTCGGATTTTGGTCGGATTTTATGGATAATATTCAAGAGAGTTAATCACGTGACGGTTTCGAATGTATTTCCGTTTTCGGGCGATTTTGTGAGCTATAGAGATCCGATTGAGGCGGTTTATGATTCTAATTGACCTGGAGATATGTAATTTCATTTTAGCTTAGGAATCAGATTTATTAATGGGCCCTAAGCAGATAAATTTTATTGGAGGATAATTAGGGTGAATTTATCAAGTTTTGTTCGGATGACGTTAAATTAAGTTCGATTTGAGGTTTCTTTCGTGGTGAGGAATTTCTCCCTCGTGAGATGCACGTCCAGATGTCACGTAGGACGTCAGGCACGCGACTCACCGGGGAGGGGTTCCAACATCTACTATCTCCATGAATTTTTCCACGATTTTAGGGTGAGCCAAATGAGAGTAATAGGCCCCTAATTGAATCGGGTTCAGAACACCAGCGAGATTGAACTAAGACCTGAAAGTTAATTTTTTGAGGACCTTAGAGTTGGAATCGGATGATGAGCTCTTCTTACGAAATGTTCAAGAATGTGTCATTTAAGAGCTGTAGAGAGGAAATTTTAATTGGATGAGGATTCTGCTAGCTATGTCCGAATAAGTGAAGGTTGTTTCTAACCTTAGTGATATGAAGAGAATGTAAACAGTCGGTGTGTAAAAATCATAATAAATCCAATTTATATTATTTTCGAACAGGCTTTGGATATGTAATAGCCATTTGAGTTTATGGAAAAACATTGTACCTATGTATAAGGAGTTATGACTTGTTGAATGATGGCTGGTTATGTACATTTTGTTGGAACCTAGCCCTAAATGTAGGTTTGTGAGTATTGTGATTGGAAGCTAAATTATAGATTTTTTTTATTCGAATTGGCTCAAGTGATCTTCTGGAAAGTTGTAGAGGAAGCAATTAGCTTGAAAATGAGATATAGCATGTTATTTTTGGATGTCAGAATTGGGAGTTATGAATTTTCAAAGACTAGACCTAAGTTAGGTCATTGGCTAGTGATCAGGGTAGCCACTTGCATGACAGTTTTGAGTTTGTTAGAGATGGAATTGGCTGTTAAGTCCTTCATGAGAAGTGTAGTATTATGTTTGATATTTTCATAGGTATAAATTATGCAATCTTTTGACATTTGTGCAAGAAGTTATGCTTTTTATAAAATTGTTGTTCAGTTCAGGTGGTTTCAATGGGCAGAATCATTCATTGAATTGTTTGACCTACTTAGAAATTGAATTTGATTTCATGTTGTTCATAAAAGTTGTAGGTCACATTCTGATATTTCATTTGGAATAAATCTTGTAATTTTTAGCAAAGGGAATGAGAAGTTATGGATTTTATAAAATGTTGCATTGTTTTGACAAAATGTTGCACTATTTTGAGAGGCATTGTGAAGGCAGTAACTTTGAGTGTATTTTTGACACCCTTAGAGGTGAAATTAGTTTTTGTGTCCTTCATGAAACTTGTAGAGCTCTCTTTTCTCTATAAAATAGACACCAAGTTTTTCCAATTTGAAGTTTGGAGTTGGGAGTTATGCCCTGTGGAAGTTGGGATATCGGAGGACGTTTGTTCCAGATCTGCCATTGTAGTAGCGTAAGTCGACTTGCAGTCGACTAGGACATACACAGTAGCATAAGTCGACTAGGATTCTCAGGCAAGTCGACTAGGATCGTATATTTTTCCTTATTTTGCTTAGAACTTTTTCGTCCGACATCCGATTGACCTGATTCTTGAGGCATCGGATTCGTTAAATATTTAATTTTATTTTATGAGAAATTGGGAATTTTTGGATGGAAAATTGACGTGGGTCCGGGTAATGGTTCTTTGGTCATTGTTTTA
The DNA here is from genome assembly GCA_029891385.1 of Erythroxylum novogranatense. Classification (NCBI taxonomy): domain Eukaryota; kingdom Viridiplantae; phylum Streptophyta; class Magnoliopsida; order Malpighiales; family Erythroxylaceae; genus Erythroxylum; species Erythroxylum novogranatense. The sequence continues at coordinate 9,993,547 of CM057235.1, read as the reverse complement.
GTTATTTTTGGACCTATAGAGGCCCGAATTGAGTAATTTCGGTGCCGTTAGATTTCTAATTTTTAGATGGAATGTTTGTGATGGAAATTTTGGATTAAGGCCGGGAATATCATGAACATGCATTGTACACTTTTTAATTGTTACATGTGCATCATTAACTAGTTCTGATTGGACAATTAGTAATGGTTATATTCTCTTATTATTATAAAGGCACATTTGGAGCGTCGGGCGACTGACGGTGCAGAGACTTCCCGACAATAGCTCGGAAGTTATAGGTGAGTAACCTAGATGGTTCTTTCAATTATTATATGTCTAATGTGGGGAATAATGGTGGGATTAGTGATTGTGTTTGTTTATGACTGGGTTCCGGACACGGATGGTCCGATGAATTGGGAGATTTGACATAGAAGTGTCCTTTAGTGATGATTGTCAAATTGCTTGCTATTACTATGCTTCATTGTGTTGCCTCTACTGTGAAAGACTATTTTATATTGACTATGATTTATTGGGCATATTGCATTTTATACACAAATACATGAACGGATAATAATAGTTGTGACCAGAGTCGCCACTAATACTGAAAAAGAGCCTCGAGCTCGAAGGGAGATAGTGCATATCCAGAGGGCTCTCCTACTCCTTAGACGCGTCTACTGCCTACTGTTTACTATTTAAGTGCTCGGTCACGACACTATAATAAAATGGAAAAGTGTCACATATGCATTGCATACACATTTTGATTGAATACAGTAAATGGGAAAAAAGGAAAGAGTGCATTATACAATTGTGATTTGCTTCTTCTGAACGTGTTATTGGATATACTCTGTAATTTGCTTGAGTGATGCATGAATTGGGCGAACCATCGATGATGGTTCCTCACTGAATTCCAAAACTCACCCAAAATTTGCAATTATTTTTCAGGCCTTGAAGAGTACTCTGTTAGACACGGGAGTATCCCTACTGCCTGCAAGGGAAAGATAAGAGTCGGGATCAGTTCGCGTCTGCATTAGTGTCTCATAAAATTGTATTCCGCAATCTCTGTAAAATAATGCTTTGTATTTTCAGTGGGCACAATTTGGTTGTGGATTTGTGTACATTAAATGACTACGTTAAATTATTATTGAATGTCTGTAATGACTGAAAATGCTTACAAATTAACGTGGGCTCAAATTGTCGACTGTTTTTCGCGCGTATGAATGTCTTTAAAAAAAATTATACTGAGTCTCGTCTGAGTGATGTAGCACACCACCTTCGCGGGGCACGGACTCGGATATCACCATCGATGTTGGGTTCGGGTCAAGCGGGAGAGGGGTGTTACACTAACGGAGTACTTAATACTTTAGATTTTACTAATTCTGATATTTGTATGGATTACATAAAGGGAAAGCAGACTAACAAATCAAAGAAAGGTGCCAAAAGAAGTTTAGACATATTAGAAATCATACATATGGATATTTGTAGTCTAGATATAGACTTGTATGGTTAGAAATACTTTATCTCATTTATAGATGATTGTTCATGATTTATGTATCTCTACTTACTTCATAACAAGAATGAAGCATTAGATGTTTTTAAAATGTTCAAAGTAGAAGCAGAGAAACAATAAGGTAAGCAAATTAAGATCGTAAGATCTAATAGAGGTGAGGAATATTATGGTAGTTATATTGAAGGTGGATAAGCCCCTGGTCCATTTGTGAGCTATCTTTTAGAAAATGGGATAGTAGCCCAATACACTATGCCTGGATCTCCGGACTAGAACGGTGTGACAAAAAGAAGAAATCGAACATTATTGGACATGGTACAGAGCGTGTTGAGTAGCTCCAAACTTTCCAAGTCCTTATGGATTGAAGCTCTTAAGATGGTTTTGTATATATTAAATCGGATACTAACTACGGTTATTCAAAAGACGCCATTTGAGTATTTAAAGGTTGAAAATCGAGTTTACAATATATTATGCATTTGGGAATGTCATCTAAAGTAATAATTTATAATCCACAAGAGAAGAAATTGGACCAAAGAACCATAAGTGGATATTTCATTGGATATACCGAACGGTCTAAATGATATAGTTTCTATTTTCCATCATATCATACTAGAATTGTGGAATCAAGAAATGTAAAATTTATTGAGAATGAATTGATTAGTGGGAGGGATCAATTTCAAGATACATTCTCTAATAATGATCATATGAATACTCATCCTTCCACATTAAACAATAAGGTGATTGTCATTCACAATGATCCTCAAATTCAAATAGACGTTGTACAACTAACTATTGAAATTCAACAATCTATTATAAACATAAATGACAATTAAGAAATTCCATAAGTTGTTGATAATCTAGTAGATCCAGTTATTCAAGAATTACTTCACAAAATTGAGCAACTAGTTGAACAACATACTCTATAGAAGAATATTGGTGCAACATTAAGGAGATCTACTATAATAAGAAAATTAGCTATTACTAGTGATTATGTTGTATATCTACAAAAATCTGACTATAATATAGAAGTCGAAAATGATCCTGAAACCTTTTCACAAGCCATGAGTTGCAATGAATCAAATTTATAGTATAATGTTATGAAGGAAGAAATAAATTCTATGAAGAATAACAGTGTTTGGGATCTTGTTGAGTTACCTAAAGGAGCAAAATCTATAGGTTGTAAATGGGTATTTAAGACAAAGAAAAACTCATTAGGCAACATTGAGAGACACAAGGCAAGACTTATTTCTTAAGGATTCACTCAAAAGGAAGGAATCAATTATACAGATACATTTTCTCCTGTGTCTAAAAAGGATTGATCACTTCGTATAATTTTAACATTGGATGCTCTCTTTGATTTAGAATTGCATCAAATGGATGTGAAAATGGCTTTCTTAAATGGTGACCTAGAGGAAGAGGTTTACATGAAACAACCAGTAGGATTTTCCTCTACTAATGGTGAGGATTTGGTTTGCAAGCTTAAAAGATCCATAAATGGATTGAAACAAGCATCCTGTCAGTGGTATTTAAAATTCCATAATATTATCTCATCATTTGGTTTTGAAGAACACGTCATAGATCAATGTATATACCAGAAGGCTAGTGGGAGTAAATTTTGTTTTCTTCTAATATATGTGGATGACATATTACTTGCGACCAATGATACATGATGTAAAATAATTTCTCTCTAAAAACCTTGAAATGAAAGATATAGATGATGTGTCTTATGTCATTAGCATTAAGATACATCGAGACAGATTCTGTGGTGTTTTAGGTTTGTCTTAAGAAACCTATATTAATAAAGTTTTAGAGAGATTTCAGATGAAAGAATGTTCACCTAGTGCAGCACCCATTGTGAAAAAGGATAGGTTCAATTTGGACCAATGCCTTAAAAATGATTTTAAAAGGCAACAAATAAAAAACATTCTATATGCTTCTACAATCGGAAGCTTGTTGTATGCTCAGGTTTGTAGAAGACTTGACATTGCATTTGCTATTGAAATGTTATGCAAATATTGGAGTAACCCAGGATTAAATCACTAGAGAGTTTTAAAGAAAGTATTGAGGTACCTTCAGGGGACCAAAGATTACATGCTTACATACAGACGCATCGACCATTTGGACGTAATAGGGTACTCAGATTTTACTGGGGGGTGTGTTGATTCATCGATGTTAAAATCAAGTTATATCTTTATGTTAGTTAATGGAGTAATATCTTAGAGGAGTGATTGCTACTTTTACCATGGAGCCTGAGTTTGTTTCTTGTTTTGAGGCTGCATCACATAGTGTATGGTTAAAGAGTTTCATATATAGGCTTAGACTTGTAGATTCCATTTCTAGGCCATTGAGAATATAATGTGACAATTCAACTGTTATTTTTCTAGCTAAAAACAATAAGGGTGGTATTCGAAGTAAGCACATCGACATAAAGTATTTATCTATAAGGGAACATGTTAAGGATAAGAAAGTGGTCATTGAACACGTTAGCACTGAATTGATAATAGCTGATCCTTTAACAAAAGGCATGCCACCAATGAAGTTCAAGCATCATGTTGTTAGAATGGGATTGAGTTCTATTATATAGTTTTCATTGTATGGACGATGTTATTTTCATGAAACTCTTATAATATTTTCTCATATTATGGTGCACATTATTGAATTTTGAGAATTTTGATTATTTTGAACCTGGAATAAATATAGGGTTTATTCATTAAGTAATGTTACCACATTCAGTTGACACAATTATAGTATATTATAATACAAGGAAGATAATACTTAACTACTAGAGGACCTATCACTATGATTCATATATTATACTTGGATTTGACTAGGATTTGATACTTAGTTAAACATATGGACCAAGTTGGAGAATGTGAGAATCTTTCATATTCTTACCATAGTAATGGTCCAAACGTTATGCATTTAGTGGAATTCAATTCTTGGTTTTATGGTAACTCTTATTGTGCTTGATGGAAGCACATTCATATAGGTTTTTTTCCTCTGATTTTAGGTCCCTAAGCTTCTGTCCTCTTCTGTCAACATACATCATCGTATTTGGGAATTGAGAGCTTAGAAAAATCCAAAAACGCAACTCTTTAAGAACAAACAACAATGGCAAGAGGTAAATTTGTTTTCTTCCGCATTTATTTTATTTACTTATTCTAATGTATATTATTATTGAATATATGTTAGAATTTGCTTACATTAATTTTGCTAATTTAATCTTCGATGCATAATTAAGGGAAATGATTGGATAGTTATCTTACTAAAATTAACAATTGGGTCCTAAATCAACTCGAATAATGAACTAATCTAACTTTTGTATTCAACAGGGAATTATCCAAATTAATTATGGAAACCCGACTATTAATTTCCACTTAAGTTAATATATTTCTAGTTCTAACCTAAACGTCCATAGTTTCTCGATCCGTATTAATTTTCTCCTCTCGGTCCTTCATTTAATTCTAAAAATGATGCAAAGTTTAGTCATTCTACTACATCCATTCATCTTAGAAACCACAAAAATAAATAAGATAACAAATCTGTAGCTCAATCATACATAATCAACCAAAATAGCTACATTAATTGTAAAAAAAAAAGAGATAAGCCATCATAGCATAAACACAATTCATCATCTCCATACACTTCAGTCTCATGTTACTATCAACACGAGTATAAAAGCAATGAAATAGTGAATACTAAGTAAACTCTGAAATGATAATAAAGTAAAAGTAAGTTCAGTAAATAAACAAGAAACACTGCAACAGATGAATAATTGAGCAAGCAAACAGAGATCCGGTGAATCAGGTGCGGTGGTCTCCTATACCTCTCAAGCTTCCTACATTAGCTCTCGCTTTCTGCTTCAGCTTGTTCTCACCAGATGGTTGAAGGCTTGGTTCAGCTTCCAAATCTCTACCATGTTTCTCTCTCTTTCCTCGACTCTCTCTATTATCTTCTTTTCTTCCCTTCTTTCTCTCTACTTTCTCTCTCCCAAAGTGTCTCTAGTGTATTGAGTCAAGAATGAAGAGTGAATGATAAATGATTGATAAGCCGCCACTCTCTATTCCCTTTCTATCTGTGGTATGACTCTAAGTTTAGGGTTTTGAGCCATCACTCCTACCCATGACACGTGATAAGTTGAAGAATTAAAGAAAACAAATAGGTCACAGGGGTGACAAGTTAAGTCACCACGGTGGTGACACTTGTTGCCACTTTTCATTTTTTTTTTCTCTTTTCATGAAAAATTTATGACTTTTCCTTCAATCATGCAAAATTCACAAAATAATCCAATTAATATTTATACAATATTCACACCATTTCTACTCAATTGATCTTACATTTTGATTTTAAAAAAAACTTAAAAATTTGTGAGAGTAATTAAAAGCAATATAATTTAGACACAAGTAGAATATTGCATATGTTACCAAATCATAACTGTCGATACAATTGGGAACAAGCATTGAATTGGATCATTAGAAGTTCCAGGTAAGGAAAAACTAATGCTTCTCTTTACAAAATAGCCTTCACTTCCACCGTCTATATTATTTGGAGAGAAAAAAATGCCAGAAGATTCACTGATAAGAAAGAAGAGAAATATCATATTGTAGACCCGATCAGAGCTAACATCTATGCCAAAAATGCCGAGCAGAGTCTGTCCTTAGAAATGAAAAGTAGGTGGAGTTTATAACTCATCTTAGTTCTTTACTTTTAAGGCATATGTACTGCTTTCCCTTTTGGATCCTTTTGTATCACATAGGCTAATAGCCAAAAAATTTATTGTAACTTTGTAATAGTACCATAAATACATTATTTATTTTTCAAAAAATAAATTTTAATATAAATATCAGGAATTAAAACATAACTTCGACCATAATAAATTTGAAAAAGAGAGTATATAATTTTGGGTAATGAAATAATCTAATTAGCAGACTCGGCCCATTATTTAATAGAAAGGAAGGCTTTTGTCCATTTTGACGTTTCAGGAAAGATTATCTTTCTCTAGTGTTATTTTTATATTTCTGCTTAAAGAAATAAAGTCGTATTTGAGAAAGGAATTTGTTATAAATGCATTGATCCAAACATTGTTAATATAATAGTATGCATTTATTTTGTATTTCATTATAGCTCTCTCTCTCTCTACTCTCTCTCTCTCTACTCTCTCTCTGCTATTTTAGTCAGAGAAACCCAATTCCCTGCCTCACTTGTCTTTCCTTTCCCTCTCACCAAACAAAACTTCTGCTCTCTTTCACGTTTTCAACTGTTGCCTTTTGACTTTTCCAACTCCCGGTCCTAGGTTTGGACCCAGCCTAAATGCATCCCACCAGCGTCACACCGTCGCTGCCGTCGGAGCAACCGCCACAAACACTCCTCGACCTGATCACTAGCGTCCTCTCACTCCTCCTCTTCTCGTCCCTGAACGTCCAGTCTTTCACCGGACGGTGGCAAGTGATTCGCACCAAACTCACCTCTCTCCAGTCATCGATCTCTTCGCTCTCCCATTCTCCTCACTGGTCCCAAAACCCGATCCTCCACACACTCCTCCCTTCTCTTCTCTCCACTCTCCAACGCCTCCAGTCTCTCTCTCACCAGTCCTCTCTCTCCTCTTTCAATGGGGGTAAGCTTCTCTTTCAAAGCGACCTCGACATCGCATCCTCTTCTCTCTCCAGTCACCTCCACGACCTCGATTTGCTACTCCGATCTGGAGTCCTCCACCAATCCAATGCCATCGTTCTCTCGCAGCCTGGTCCTGGCTCCGAGAAGGAGGAGTTGATCTTCTTCGTTCGGGATCTTTTCACTAGGCTTCAGATTGGTGGGGTCGAGTTTAAGAGGAAAGCCATGGAATCGCTTCTTCAGCTACTAAACGACAACAAGAAGTCTGCGAGCGTCGTCGCTAAAGAGGGGAATGTTGGGTATTTGATCGGGTTGTTTGATTTTAACAACGCCCAGAATTTGATACGAGAGCACGCGGTTTTGTCTGTGTCGATACTGGCTTCGGCTAACGATGAATCCAGGAAGATTGTGTTTGAAGAGGGAGGTTTAGGGCCTTTATTGAGAATTCTAGACACTGGGTCTATCCCCTTGAAAGAGAAGGCGGCGATTGCTATTGAGGCAATAACTAGTGATCCTGAAAATGGTTGGGCGATTTCGGCCTACGGTGGCGTTTCTGTGTTGATTGAAGCGTGCCGATCCGGTTCACAAGCTACCAAGACTCATGCTGCTGGGGCTCTTAGGAACGTTGCCTCTGCGGAGGACATCACAATGGCTCTGGCAGAGGAAGAAGCGATACCTGTTCTACTCAATCTGTCGATTTCAGGCTCTAACGCCGCACAAGAAAAAGCAGCCAATTGCATCCAAATACTTGCATCTTCTGGTGAGTATTTTCGGACACTGATACTACAGGAAAAAGGTTTGCAGAGGTTAATGGAATTGATTCATGATTCGTCAAGTGCGGATACAGTAGAACACGTATTGCGAGCACTCAGCTCACTCTCAGTCTCAGATTCAACATCTCGGGTCTTATCATCATCAACTGGATTTATCATTAACCTGGGAGAATTTATCAAACTCGGAAATTTAACCGTGCAACACATTTCTGCGTCCCTTCTCGCTAGTTTGTCAATGAGCGACGGGAACAAGCGAGCAATTGCGAGTTGCATGAGCTCATTGGTGAAGCTAATGGAGTCACCGAAGCCGGTGGGTCTACAGGAGTCATCTGCGTTTGCGTTAGTGTCCTTGTTGACCGTTCGATCCAATAGGAAAGAATTGATAAGAGATGAAAAAAGCGTTATGAAATTGGTTCTAATGTTGGATCCCACGTACGAGCTCGTCGCCAAGACGTTGCCAGTGATGGTGGTGGTGGCACTGTTGAGTGGAGGAAGCAATGGGTGCAGAAAGAGGCTTTTGTCTGCCGGAGCGTACCACCGTTTGCAACGATTGACGGAGATGGAGGTCACCGGAGCTAAAAAAGCGTTGCAGAGACTTGCCGGAAATAGACTCAAGAGTATCTTCTCCAGGACATGGAGGGAATGACGACAAGAATAACTAATCCCGCCAAGAAAGGTACGCGATTTTAAAGGGTAAAACTGGAACTCGAAATTCTCTTTTGATTAATCCCCACATTAAGGATAGTATAACTTGAAAGTACAGTTTTACCCCTCGTCCGGAATTTATGGACCGGCCATTTAATGTCTCGTAAGATATGAGCTAGTGTTGTGCACAGCTCACAAAAGTGCGGTGGCTTAGCCTTAACCCCATGAATTAAGGAATCATGCAAAAGTAGGAGCTAATTCCCGATTTCTTTACTGTAAAATGGACCAAGATGGTGAGCACTTTACCGTGTTTTGTTAGCTTTAGTTAACACCACTATTGGTGCCGGATTTCTTAACTGTAAAAGTGACCAAGTTGGAGAAACCTTTACTGTGTTTGGTTTGCTGTAGTTAACACCCGTATTGTGTATTCTTATAACTGCAGGAGGCTGGAGCCCTTGTGGATTTTCTAACTCTCAAAGAACCGGGACTCCCATGTGTATCATTTGGCGGCAACATACTTTCGTATACTAAAGAAAGTTTATACAATACCACTTACCCTACTCTACTCTTTATTATGTTATAAGATGTAGGAAAGGAGCAAGGATGCGGTTTTTTGGGAGTATCCTCATTTGATTTTAATTTTTGATGTTAATTTATTCACTCATGGTCATGGAGTTGAGGACTATCTATTTGTGTACATTTCCCTATCCTATGTTTTCTCCATTTCTTCATTAACGAATTGTTTGGCAATGTAAATCACCAAGTCTGTATGAATGAGATTAGCTAACATTGTTTTTCTTTTTACTTTCAAAATCTGCAGAGTATTGTTTTTTTTTTTAATCTTTGTATATTTGGTAGGTTTCGTTTTTTTGTAGATTCTTAAAACAGTGGAACTGGACTGGATCTGGACCCCAAGTTGTGTTGGTTTTTATCGTAGATTTGGTAATGGGAGGCGGGTCCTGTTGCTCGTTTTTAATAAGAGAGAAAATTTGTTATGTTATTATAAATAATATCATATTAATTTAAGATTTAAAAATAGTATTAAAATTTTAATTTAATATAAAATATTCTAATCAAATCTAATAAGATCTACTTGACTGGTGAGCTGAGCATAAATGGGTTTTAAAAGAAAAGTAAACGAGTCCAAGACTTAAGAGAGGGAGGCTCGGCGCAGATGTAGGGTAGCAAAGGGGTTAATATTTTTTGTCCAATAATATTATATCTTATAAAATTTTAGTCATTTATTTTGTGGGAACTACGCAAAACTTACGTAAGAGGTACATAAATAAATGATTAAAATTTATTAGATATAATAATACATCGTAATATTAAATAAAAGATCTAAATTCAGAAATGAGGTGTTGCCACAAGAATTGCATGTTCCAAATCCAATAGAAACAAAACTCACAGCCAGCGACCTCACATGGGAAAGCTGCAAGTACCAGACATTATATAATAACAATCTTATGTGTGGGTCCACAAGATCACATGTCATTGCCTGCTCTTTCACCGTCTGTTTCATTCGCATCATATGCGATTGGACGGAAGGGAACGAATGTGTATGCCCCGTGAACTATCCCTTTTAAATCAATGCTTAAAGGCTTCTCCTCTCTCACACACGTCGTCACTGCCTGGCTTTCACGGTTGCAGTTATGTACTTTTCCTCAGCTTTTCCCCTTTTCTACTTCCCGCCAAAATTCACGGGTCACAATGGTTACTTTTTTAACCAAACAAAATATTTTCCTGGAAATTAAAAGTAAATAAAATGTTAAATCGAAAGTACATCACGCAAGTGCAGTGTCAGTTGCATACACCCGAATCTAGTAGATATACAATTAAGGCAATGCAAAACTTGGTTTTATTTAGAAATAAGAAATAGACCAGACTATTACTAATCTAATGATGGAATACCATTCAAACTAGCTAACTAATATAAAAGAGACACAATGCGCTCGTCTTACTTCTTTGCTTTGATCTGCATTAATTCCTCTTGTTTTCTATCATGAGTTGGGACAATATGCTGAATTAGCCGAGGCTCTTGTCTAAGCTGTTGCTTTTCCATTGTCTATTCACTTTCGTTTTCAATGTCTCTGATCTTGGTATCATTTGACTCTCATTTCTAAGTCGAACGTCTACCTTAAGTTCTAGTTGAGTGTTATGCACAGGCTAATCTTCACTTTTTTCTCTTTGACAAAGATTGTTTCTCTACCTACCCTTCTCTTAGTCTCTGTGCAAAAGATTCACTACAAAAAAAATTTAGTTTCAGCAATTATTATTAATAGTTGTTAAAAATAAGAAAATGGTCGTTACAAGTTATAGCAATCAAAATTAGGTTGGTTATAGGTGGTCACTATAGAATTGTTACTAAAAGTGCTCAATGACGAGTTATTACATTGGTCGTTAAAAATGCATTATTAACAACCATTTGAAATTGATCACTAAAGGTAAAATTGTTAGCGACCAAATTTATACTTGTTAATACAAAATTTCATAGTTACTGTAATGTTAGAATGGTTGCTATAATTATGCATATTGTAACCAAATTATTTTTGTTGCTAAAAAATAATCTTATAGCAACCAAGTCAATGGTTATTATAGCTATTCGTACTGCGACCAAATTATTTTTGTTGGTAAAAAATAATCTTATAGCAACCAAATCATTGGTTGCAGTTATTTTTATCTGGTTGCAATAAATGGTGTATTAAATTTCTTTTAGTAACCATGTTGTGACGACATGATGCTGTTGCTAAAAATAAATTTTTAGCAACCAAATAATTTGTTGCTATAGTTTTAATAACATCATAAATTGTATTATATTCACTATAATTTAGCAACAAAAAATTAATTATTGGTCACTAGAGTGTATGTGTTAGCCACCAAAACTTGGTCGCAAAAATAATTTGGATGGTTCTTAATGTTTACCTGTCAGTAACCAAAATTGATTGCAAAAATAATTCAAATTGGTCGCTAAAATTTATACAATAGAAACCAAATAAATACGTGGTTGGAGAAAATTATTTTAATTGGTTATTAACAACAAATTTGAAGTAGTTCCTGTTTTAACACTTCAACACCTCTAATTATATATACATTATGGTATTCATTGAAATCATAAATTACAAACACAAAATCAACAGAAAATACAAACCAATTTATCTAAATACTCCACGAAAAAATAATTCTATGAACATGACTTAATCCCCTTTGTCAAAATCTTCTATATACATATTTAAATGTACGAACAAGTTCTAAAATGAAAATCAGATGTCAAGAAATATCCTCTAGGAAAAAAATAGTCTTAACTCATAGTGTCTCTCTCACATCCAAAGTCGCGTAGCTACAAAACAAATTACTAAAGTTAACATAAATGTTGCAAAATTCATGCTTTGTATTAAGAATAATATTTTTTACATGTAATAATAGGAAAAAAGGAATTAAATGATTTTTTTTACTTTGCTTGAATCAAAATAAATCAAATAGAATAACTACAAGATCACAAAAATATGCAAGATCCCAAAAATATGCAAAAGATCAAACCTAGAAAAGTATGTAGGATATAATCACCACATAATCCAATTATAAGTCTGAATACATAGAATCAATTAAGTAATACAGCAAAAGCTTCAAGTCGTGAAGAAGGGACTGTTAAAAATTGGAATTTCAACATTTTTATATCAACTATAGAGCAATAAAATATAGTCCACAAATGGATGGCCAATAATTTACCTTTAATTCATGGCATACGTTCCGTATTTTGATCAAGCTATCTTGATTGGCGCTGTATATGTCAACAAATCCACGCAAAACCAGATCAGGATTCACATGCCAGAGGTAAAGGATCATGTTGCTTCTAGTAGTATTATGGATTAATGAAGGGAAAACTGTTGAACACACTTCATTTTGAAGAAGATTATATGCAATCTGCAAAGTAAAGAGCGAAGTTTATCACCCAAAAGTCATATCGCATAAAAAAACAATTAATGAATTCCCCAATCATAACAAATCAACAAGTACATTAACATGAGATATACTAAGAAGCAAGATATGTGGACAATGTCTAAGAGGATAGTCCAGCATGGAATGCATAGAATTAGCATAACCCCTGTTAGCCAGGTGACAAAGCACATCTAAAAGTTCGAGGCACATCTAGGCATTATACGGATGTCATGCTTGAAGCTTATGCCCATGAAGTGCATCAATATATGCCTGAAAGAAAGCTGAAATTTAGTAACAGTGATCCTTTATAACTCTGAATATATCAAAATGAGAAGCTCAATTCTAGCTATGTGAGACACTATCAAGGAAAAGCTCTTCAAATGGGGAAGAATTAATCTAATTGTCACCTGAAAGGGAAACAAGATCATGAATTTACCAGCCAACAAAATTGAAAAGGACACAAAAGTTAGGAAACAATCACTGTGGGAACCAACTAATTATATGCGCATCATAACATTCACAATAAGATTAAGATGGTCAAGGAAATAAAGGTGCACATACTAGCTGTCTTCCAGAATTTACAAAAGTAAACACTTCAGGTGGAGCTGATACAACATACTTAAGAAAGGATAATTAGCCCTCAATATTCTTCCACACAGACCCACAGACAGCATGGAGCGGGAATGGGTCCTGAAAAAATGAACCCTAAAATTCAAAAATAAAGAAGGACGGTAACGTATTTAATATAGAAGCACAATGGAAACATGTCTGAGAATGTAATACTGAAGCTTAAGAGTTTAGGCATATCTGTATACAGACATGAAGCAAAACGCATCTTCACTAGGGATGTAAAATCTATCATGATCCAAATTTTCAATGACTTGAGCCCAATCGGTAGAAGGAGCCTATAAACAAGTAGAAGCACACAATCTTCAGGTCGCAGGAATTCCACAGTCATAAATAGTACACAAAAAAAGATAAAAGTGTCGAATATTCACAAGTTGTTTGATAGTTTTTATTAGAACCTCAACATTCCAGGAGCTTAACGATGATTGATCCATTGAAATGCTAGAACCAAGAGCCAAAGCTAATGAAGAAAAACTTCCATTATTGTCCTTAAGACCAGTATGATTGTGGGCAATTGCTCCAAGTATCTTAGAGATTGTAATCTCATTCAAAGTTATAGTAACCAAATTGTTACCAATCCTGCGATAATCTTTGAATAGAACAACAAATGAATGGGACAGATGTAATGCTCCTTTATTCCCATAGATCATAGCAACATATGGGTTCATAAGTTTCTTTTCAGAAAAACAAAACAAAACAAACAAAAGGGTAGATTGTGGGCAGTCTTATGGTCTTCTACGTAATTTAAAAGATCTTTTGTTAATTACTCAGTGCAATCCAACAAGAAGAATCCTAAGCACAACCCCAATTTTAGAAATTATCTTGAAACATGCAAAAATCCTTTAAATACCATATTTAATTTTCAGAAATTTAAGTTAGAAAGGATTAACATGTGCCAATTTATCAGGATGGTGTCGGAAGCTAGCAAAAAGAAGGCAGTCGCCGCTGCCAAGAGTGGCGGTAAAGCTACTGCTGCGACATCGTTGAAGTCGGCGAAAAATGTTCAGTATGGAAACAACATTGACAAGTTGTCTGAGTGAAAAATGCAGAAGAATCCAGTGAGCTTAACAACACTCGCAGCATAAGCATACGACATATTTTATAAACTCCAAAACGATATAATTGCTTTAGAAATAAAACTAGATCTTGCATCCTCAAAAGCAAATTTTACAAAGAAAAAGACGCTAACTTTAGGTTGTTTCGACTTCCAGGAGAACCAAATGCTCTAAACAGTAAACACGTTGGTTCCGCCCTTCCACTTCCAATAGCACAGTGTAATATCCCGTTCCCTTGTGAAGGGTTGGAACCTTAAACTGTGATATGAGTGAGCTCAAAGAGCATAATGTGTCGGGAAAAATGAGTGTGAGACCAGAGGTCTTGAAGAGTGTTTGTGTGAGTCATGTCTGTTTAACGGACATGGAAGTCCGTTTAACGGACAACCTCGGGTGAATTGGAATAAGTTGGGTGATTCATGTCCGTTTAACGGACATGCAGGTTCGTTTAATGGACCTTTTCGGATGAATTTGGATTGCTTGGGGAAGAGAGGAATTACGCATAAGTGGTACTTGATGAGTTAAATGGTAGGAAAGAATAAGTGTAAAATCTGGAAATTTGAAATGGTTTGAGCTTTGGAGTGTGCTCTAATTGGATAGTCATAATTGATTGTATAATTGTCTAAATGAGTTGAAATTTGGCTTAAATGAAACTAGAGATAATTGGCTAAAAATTTTATGAAGCTATTGATTGTGAATGTGGTCTTGGAGAGTCCCATATGTTGGTATGAAGTTAGGAACTTAAGTGTTGAAATTGTTGAGAATAAATGTATATGATTGTGTTTCATGTCAAGTGTTTATGATTAATAATGGGATATCATTTGGCTATGGATGATGTAAAGTTGAAAGGGAGTTAGAATATGGGTAATTGATAAGCATTGCACTAGAAATGATGGGCTAAGCATGAGGAATTAAATGTTGTTAGTGAAGAGTTCAAAATCTGAATTTTTGTTAAAACTCAATTGAACATACTTTAGTGCAAGAGCCATAAATTTTTGTGTAGAACTTGGAATGAGATGATCTATACATGGATTTTATAGAGGACTTCGAGATCTACAACTTCTATTTCAGGGAAAATTTTGAACTTCTGATGTTTTGAGGGTCGAATTTTCAAAGTGGTATAAGTGACCCGTAGTAGTCCGTTAAACGAACATGCAAGTCCGTTTAACGGACATTCACTGGATTAATGGTACTAATTAAGCCTCAAATGGGTGTTTAAGTGAACCTAGAATGATCCTTGGTCTATGGTACTCATGTATAAAAGGTTTGAAGTGAAATCGAAGGTTAAAATTTAGTGAATGAATGGGTGGAATCAAAAGTGTCAAATGCATGTGTAAATGGGAATGGAAATGTTTACATGCTTGTGATATTTTTCAAGGAAGTTAAGTAAATGGTACTAAGTGATTTATTATGATAGGGAATTGGATATGAGGAGATCATATAAGGTTAGAAATGAAATGACTGGAATTTGAGTTATGTTATCAAATGAGCAAGTGTTCTTGAGATGTAAGTGTATAGTTTTGCTAGACTTTTAAAGAGTCAAATTTGAATGGATAATTGAAAATGATCACATAAAAAGGGTGTTGGAGTTATGTAAATATAGTGCCCTGGAAAGCAAGTGTATTTACATGTAACTTTATCTTCTTGATTCTGCTTTGTAATGAAAATATTTATTATTAATAAAACAAAAGAGTTTGGTTTTATCTGTATGAGCATTATATATCTGGTCATAAGGTACCAAGATTCATTTGTAAGTAATATACATATACATAGAGATGTATGGGAAACATGTATATTATTAGAATCAATTAATTGATTCACAGTTGAATAATCAAGTTGGTCGTTTGATTATGGTTTAGATCAGTAGTGTTGCGATTTATCTCCATATAAGTAAATGAGTTTACTTAAAGGGAATGATGAGTTTCATATCATGATAGTAGTAGACTATCGATAATGGCACTATTAAATGAATTGAATTAAGTATGTTTTCAAGAATAAAGTGGGCCGTTACTTTAATCTTAAAACATACAACTTAAGCATTAAATTATTATGAACCACAATCTTGATGAGTGGTGAACTCATATGTGTTTCATTATAATTCTTGATATGATCGGAATGAATTTTACAGGTATTAATCCAAAGGTTCGCATGTTGGAATTATTAATTGAAACATGTATCGTGGAACATTCACTCAAATAAAGAGTTTATAGTGTTATCATCTCTTACAGATGTTTTAAGGAGATTTGGTGATTAAACTAACGCCAGTAGTTTGATGGACTAGCTACCATCAAGTCTTAACACTAAGATGAGATCTTATGTGTTAATCACCATATAAAGTAAAATGAGAGATCTAGAAGGAAAAATCAACATAAGGGCAAAATAGTAATTTTACCCTTTGTTGTGCGGATGGCTATAATAAGGTTCTAAATAGGGTTTGCAATTGGACATATTCTCATAATATTTAATAATTCAAGAGTTCAACTAATTGTCTTTAGTGGAATGACATTTAGTTAATAAGCTAGAATTAATTCCAATGAGATCAATTATTTCGGGCTTATTGGAGCTTGAATTATCAAAGTCCAATAAGATTCCCCACTTGGCTTTAAGGAAGGTTATCAAGCTAAGTAAGAAGTAGTTTGGAGGCTTTAGAAGTCCATAATTGAATGATGGGCTTATACTAATTAATGGTTAATTGGAAGCCCATATGTTCATTTAGAAATGGGCTTGTTTTGGTTTAATGTAATTGATTAGATTAATTATATTAAAGCAATTTTTTTTAATGGAGAAGAATCAATTTTGAAATTGTGTTAGGTTAGATGTGTAACCACACATTTGACATTAAAATACTAAATAAATATGGTCTTTATTATGGTTCATCATTATTAAATGGAGTTATGAACTTACCATTAAATGGTTTAATGGTTGGCTTTTAATGTTGGCATATAACCTATTTGCATTCATTAGATTAAAGATGAAAGATGTGCATTAGATGGACCATCTTCCTTCTTTCTTCTTGCCAAAACCGAAATGGGTATTCAATTATAGGTTATGGTCTTTTCAAATAGCCATTTTAAAGATAAATGAAGTAAGTCTCATTTATTGGCTATTTGATGAGTGATTAATGTAAGAAGTGATGCATTGGATGCCTCTCACTTTTTCCATTCATGCATATTTCGAAATTGAGATGTAAGAAAGGGTTCTTGCATGGTTTTTAGACATTCTCTCCTTTCATGCAAGGTAGAACCGAAATTCCTAAGTGAAAGAATTGAAAGAGTTTCAATTTTGGTTCTTCTTCTTCTAAGAAAATCTCCTCCAAATATTTCTTCTCCTTTCCCACCAAAGGATTTTGTTAACCTAGTTGTCCTTGAAGAACAAGTGGTAAATCTAATTAGTTGAGGATACTACAACAAGGAAGAAGATAGATTGCTAAAGGAAAAGACTCAAAGGCAAAGGATTTGGATATAAGAAGGAGAGGATAAGCAATGAGGATTTAAAGTCGTGGCGAAGGAATCGGTAATTCCTTTTATCTTGTTCTTGGTTTTATTATCCTTATACCATATCATGTATGGATTAACATGTTGATTTGGATATATTGCTTCCGCTGCAAGATAATTTCTTAAAAAGTTTTGAAATCTATCGTTTCTCCATACTAAGCATGCTTTCTTTTTCCGATCCAACAATTGGTATCAGAGCCAGGTTTTTCATGAATGATTTCAGTTCCTATATGGTGGATGCATGGGTTGGCAATCTTTTTATGTATACTGCATATTTTTATGTGATAGAAATATATATGGTGTATGTTGCTCTTTTGGTTGTCCATAGAAGTTAAATTTTATCTTGTAAGATTTCTTCATTTGGTCAGTAATAAGGAGGTGGTCTATCATCACCATGTTTCCTCCTTGGTTTTTTTTTCTATTTTATTTGATTTTGTAATGTACAAATTGATGTAATGATGAAGAAGGAGCAGCCATGGATTGAAGAAATGGAAAGGTAAAATTTTCGGTGTATCTTTTTTGTTTTGGCATAAGTTTGTGAAAACTAAATTGCTGGAATTTTGTTTCAATGAATCATATTTCAGTTATGATTGGAAAACAAGTGCTGGTTTTTGTTTCAAAGAATCCAATTTCGGTTTTGCTAAAATACTAAGTGCTGTTTTTAATTTTCATGAAATGAGTTTCGGTTTAATAAAACAAGTGCTGGGATTTTTTGTCAAAACAAAGATTTGGTTTTCTAAAAATCTAGTGCTGGAATTTTATTTTTCAAAATGACAAAATTCTAATTTCATAAATGCCATTACATTTTGTTTACCGAATGGGCCGGATCATGTTAGCGAAGAGTTTGAAGCGAAAGATCCAAGATGAAGAAGCATATTTTGGGCCTAAAAGGCTTGTAATTATTTTATGTTTCTAGGATGGACAATCAAAAGTGGCTTTATTAGTTCATGTGATGAATGGAGAAATGAATGCTTGTAATATGTGATATTATGTGATTGCATGTCATTTAGAAAATTGCCAACCCTAGGCTTTGCCATGCATTCATTATGTATGAGATATATAATGAAACAATATAGGATGGATAATAAATTGCATCTAGACAAGATGGTATTTAAAACTTAAAGCCCAAAAGATTGAGTGGGAGAGGATGCTCTGAGAGTCCACGGTCTCCAAATGATGGCCCGCTTGCATGTGGTGAAGTGTTACTCCCCATCGGAGGGCATGGATCCTAGATCTTGCATGGTTTGGGTCTCCTTAAGGATAAGTCCACTTAATGATAGCAAATGTGACCTCCCACCGAGGCATGATTTGTAGGTATCTTTAGTGAATGAATTAAATGGTTATACACTCAACATTTTTATCAATAAACCGCCCACCGTAGCTCTGTTGGTAAAAGTATGGACCAAATTAAGACGCTTAAAAATTGAGCATGAGATGCTTGGTAGTTTTTGAGTGGGAGGGTCCCAGCTTTTTCTTTTAATAGATAAGATGACCCACCATCACTTAGTCGTTATAGATAAGAAAAATAACCGTCAGATAATGTTTTAATTTTTAAGTTTTGTTAAATCTATCATTATGCATACATGCATCATGATTTTATACAAAGTTCCATAAATTGTTGACTAGTATGCTCATGTTTTAATAATTTATATTTTCGACATAATCAACCACAAAATGAATCCACTCACCCCGCTTCTCGACTAATAACAAATTGGAAAATGGAGACAAGTTTAATGAATGGAGACGTAACCTTGACATTGTTCTTCAATATGAACGTATTTCATGGGTGTTAACTGAAAATGAGCCTACACCTCTAAGTGGAGATGCAACTCCTGAGCAAGTCCAACAACATGAGCATTGGCAGAATGCTGACAAGACTACTAAGTGTTATATTCTGGCTTCTGTCAGCGGCATGTTACAAAAGCAAATTGCTTGTATGAAAACTGCTAGTGCAATGGTCCATCACCTACATGAGATGTTTGGTATGAGGACTAGGTCTGCAAGAGTGAAAGCTATCCAAACCTTTCATAATCTTAGACAAAAACCTGGTGAATCGGTGCGGGATTACATGATGAAGGTAATCTCTGCGGTCATCGATTTGAGATGCTTGGGGCGGATATGGATGCGGACACGCAGATGATTATGATCATCAATAGCTTAAACTCTTCTTTTCAGCAGTTTAAGTTAGACTATGAGCTCAACAGCAAGGATTACACCTTGAGTGAGTTGATGAATACCCTCCAGAGCACGGAGGAAATATTGAATATTAAGGCTCATGGGCCGGTTAATGTAGCTTCTTCTTCTAAGCCCAAAGGTAAGGGCAAGGAAAGAAGAAGGGTCCAATGAAAAGAAGGCCCAAATATGGGTCAAGGCCAAACCCATGAAAAGAAGGCCAAAGAGAACATCAAAGGAAAGTGTTTCCTTTGTGATGAGATGGGCCACTGGAAAAGAAACTATCCGCCTACCTAGAGTCCCTCAAAAGCAAACAAGGTATGGGCTTCCTAAGTTTGTTAGGAACTAGAAATGTGGCGATTTATCTACTTCTTGGATATTAGATTAGGAGCCACTAACCATGTTTGTAATTCTTTGCAGGGTTCCAAAGAAAGGAAAAGACTTCCTAAAGGCCGATTTCAAGTTAAGATAGCAGATGGTTCCTATGTTTCAGCAGAATCGGTGGGAGTAGTTATCTTGGACTTTCCTAGTGGTCATAGGTTATATTTGGAAGATGTTTATTACATGCCAATGATTGTAAGGAACATGATTTACTTTTTGTCTAATAAAATCGCTATTCCTTATATTTTGAAAAGGTTGTTTCAATATATGAGAATAAGGATTTTATTTGTGAAGCGATAATTAAACAGGATTGTTTTTATAGAACCTATGAAAGGCTCACTAAACACCACGTAATTGATAAAACCAAGACAATCCAATATCTCTAGCATTAATTCAAAGTATCTGTGGCATCTAAGGATGGGTCATATCAATCGAAAAGACTTGACAAAGCTAGTAAAGGATGGGATCCTTATGGGCTTGGATAGTGATCCATTACCCACTGTGAATCTTGTATTGAAGGAAAATGACAAAGCCTCATTTCCTTCTAAAGAAAACAGATTTGAATTCACATTGGACATGGTACATCTTGATGTGTGTGGGCCCATGAATGTACTAGCTAGAGGAGGTTATTAATATTTCATAACTTTATAGATGATTACTCAAGACATGACTATTTGTATTTGATGCATAAAAGAGTGAATCTTTTGAAAAGTTCAAAGAATTCAAAGTCAAGTGAGAAGCAACTTGGCAAGCCATTAAAACGACTTCAATCGATCGAGGTGGTGAGTATTTATCCGAGAGTTCCAGCAATATTTAATTGACAATGGAATTGTTTCCAATTTGTCGACCTCGTACACCTCAACATAATGGTGTAGCAGTAGAGGAGAAATAGAATTCTATTAGAAATGGTAAGATCAATGATGTCCTATGCTAGCCTTCCAGAATCGTTCTGGGGATATGCCATACAAACGGCAACATATCTTCTTAACTTTGCTCCATCCAAATCGGTGCCTAAAACACCTAGGGAGTTGTGGACTGGCCGAGTGCCTTCATTGAGGCACTTGAGGACTTGGGGCTGTCCAGCCCATGTTCTAAAGCTTGAATCCACAAAGATGGAACCAAGGTCAGAAGTATGTTTGTTTGTAGGATATCCTACGGGAACTCGATGGTACTATTTTTACAGTCCTCATGATAGGAAGGTATTTGTGTCGAAAAATGCAAACTTCTTAGAGGAAGAGTTTGTGAGAAATCACAAAGGAAGAAGTGAAGTAGTACTAAAGGAGTTAGCAATTTCATCCAAACCAAGAGTTGTTTTGGATATGACAGAACAAGATGTTGAAATGGATTCAAGAGTTGAATCAGAAGTGCAACCTGAACATCAAGATGTGCCTAGACGTAGTGGGAGGGTTGTGAGACAACCAGATAGGTATCTGGGTTTAGAAGAAGGCTTAATTGCCATCTCAGACCAAGAAGAAACAGATCCCGTTACGTATACACAGGCTATTAATGATGTTGATGCAGGAAAATGGCTTAAGGCAATGGAATCGGAAATAAATTCTATGTATACTAATGAAGTCTGGGTCCTTGTAGATCTACCACCAGGTCTAAAAACCATAGGGTGTAAATGGATCTACAAAAGGAAAAGGGGAACGGATGGAAAGATAGAGACCTTTAAAGCTAGATTGGTAGCTAAAGGCTATACTCAAAAGGAGGGTATAGACTACGAGGAGACTTTTTCTCCGGTTGCCATGCTTAAGTCCATCAGGATTCTTTTGGCTATAGCAGCTTATTTCGATTATGAAATATGGCAAATGGATGTCAAGACCGCATTTCTGAATGGAGATCTTGAGGAGACCATTTATATGGCCCAACCAGAAGGATTCATTGAGCTAGGTAATGAGCATAAGGTTTGCAAGTTGCAAAGGTCCATTTATGGACTTAAGCAAGCATCTAGGTCTTGGAACATTAGGTTTGATAAGGCTATCAAAACCTATGGGTTCATACAAAACCTAGATGAGCCTTGTGTTTACAAAAGAATACAAGAAGGTAAGGTTACTTTCCTAATCACGTATGTTGATGACATTTCGCTTCATCGGGAATGATGTGGGAATGTTATCTGCACTGAATGAACAATTTTCAATGAAGGATTTGGGAGAGGCTACCTATGTTCTAGGGATCAAACTTATAAGGGATCGTAAGAACAAGAAGATAGTTTTGTCTCAACTAACCTACATTGAGAATATGCTCAATAAGTTCGCCATGCAAGATTCCAAGAGGGGTTTCACTCCTACTAGACATGGAATCAAACTTTCAAAGGAACAAGCACCTAAAACCCAAGAGGAGGTTGAACGCATGCGTAACATTCCATATGCTTCGGTAGTTGGTAGTTTGATGTATGCAATGCTGTACTGTTGGCCCCTGAAATTTTTATTTATTTATTTAAGAATGTCTAAATTATTTGGAGGTATTGTCCAAATTATTTTGAGGTTTTAGCTCTTAAGAAATGGAAGTTAAATGATGGATTAAGTGTAAATTAGAGTGAAGTATGTTATTAGAAATTAAATGAATAAGATGGTGTAAGGGCATTTTAGGAAGTTCATGTATGTTTGTATAGTCTAAGGCTTTGAGGGAAGGTTAATTTGGTCCTTTAAATATCATTAGAAACAAATTAAAGAGGCTAAGGTGGTGTGGTCGTATGAAGGAGGAGGAAGAGGAAAATGAAGTGCTTGTTTAAGAAGCTAAGCCAAAACTACGTAGTTTTGGAGAGTTTAGCTTAGGTTGTTGTTTTAAAAAGCATGTGTTGGGTTTAAGAAAGGAGAGGATTCACGAAAATTCTAGAAAGAAGAAGAGAAAGGGAGATTTCGTAGAAGGAGAAGAAGAAGAGGAAGAAGAAGAAGAAAAGAGAAGAAAAAGGGATTAGAGCTTGGTTTATTCTTGCTCTAAGGAAGAGTTTTTAAGAGTTCTATCAAAAGAAAAGAGAAAGATCAAGTTTCCATGGGAAGAAAAAGGAAATTTTCGTGGGTCACTCTTGAAGGTAAGAGAAAAGTGAAATCTTTTGGTTTTATGGATGGATTTAGGTATAAATGGCTTAGTATATTTATGGGTAAGGTTAGTTAGGTTCTTTCCATGCTTTAATGTCCCTAGAAATGGTAAATTTTGACATCTCATGTTGATATGGGATTCTTTTGTGTTGGATGTGTTTGATGAAGGTGAATTAAGGCAATTGGAGGAAGAAGAAAGGCCAAGTGTTCACGCTCCAAGCTTAAAGAATTAAGGTGGTGATACTTTAATAGTTGAGTGAATAAGCTACTAAATTTCTTTGAAATAAATGTTATATAATGTTTTCCTATGGTTTCCCAATTTTAATTGAATTGCTTTTGTGATAATTTAAATTCATGTGAAATGTTTTTGAGTGTAAAGACTTTGTGATAGTATGTGTGAATTGGTTTATCAAGAAAAAAAAGGACCCGAATGGGTGTTTTAAACGATAATGTGAAAGTGATTTTTGCCATTTGAGGCTAATGATTATGAATTGTTGTGAATTATGTGATATACATGCTTGTTTGGGTTTGTGGTGGTCCCTCATGTGTGATAGGTGCACCTGTCAAAATTATAGCCTTCTCTCGGCTGCCCGTTAGTGGCAATGGAGCTCCTTACGGACTCCTTCATGTGTTCACGGCTACACATGACCGCTCTGCGGAAATGTGTAGTACGTCCTGTTTGGATCCACCCAAACCATCTTATATGTGATTTTGTGATATGCTTGTCTATGTGATTTTTATAAGTTATGTGGTGTGATAAATGCTTTTGATTAATTGACTTATTGCTTTCTCCATGCTTATGTAATCTTAACGTGAAATTGCTTGGACGAAATGAGTTTTTCAGAAAGGTTGTGATAAATTTATAAAGTTTCGATCAATGTGATATTGATTTTGAAAACAAGGAGTTTTGATGAAATGAAAGTGTTTTGATCAAGGTAAATTGGCCTTGATAAGTTTGAAAGATTTTTATCAATCGGAAAGTTTCTTTGAGAATGAAAAATAAAGAACGTTTTTGGTTATTTTCTTAATTGTTAAGTTGTTACCCACTGAGCCGTCGAGCTCACACCCCCTTTTTCCCTCCACAGGTAACGAGCGGGAACCCAAGTTAAAGTATCGGATTGAGGCACCACTTCAATGTTCTAAATTTAGAAGTCATTGTATCTAGAAATGAAGCATTAGGTTGCTTTTGGAGATTTGCTACACTTTGTGCTTTGTTTTTTTAAGCTTTCGGATTGTAATCGGGCTAAATGCCCTCTAAAGTGTTGTAATAACTCAGATTATTCATATAAAGGCAAGAATATTGGGTTTGAATGAAATCTATGTGATTTGCATATGTCTTATTTCAAATGCACCATTGTTATAGTTGGATTTAGCAAAAGAAGAAGGATTGAGATTGTATTGTTTTAAAATTTTGGAATGGTAGAGATATCTAAGAGTGTGGTTGTTGCCCTGGAATTGTATCTGGAGACAATTTGGAATTGAAATATATTGAATGTGGTGGGATATTGAGTTTTATGCAGGTACTTGAGTTAGGTTAAATTGAATTAAAGTTTTGGCTAGTCAATATACAAAGGAAATGCTGTCAAATTTTTACAAAAATTTGACAGAACTTCATTTGGGTTTTAGACCATCTTAGTGTTGGAATTATGTTGAGGTGTCTTCATGAAGAATGTAGCATATCTTTAGAGCTTTCAAATGGTGTATGGTATGCTTTAATTGGAGTTAGGAATAAAAACTTATGGGAGTTAAAGCTATACCAGTTACTGTTCATAATTGCCATTTCACTGTTACATTGGTTTTTAGATGAGCAGTACCTTTGAGTGAGTTTTGCCTCCTTTAAGGATGGAATTGATATTTGCATCCTTCATGAGAGTTGTAGAGCATCTTGCTATCTTTCTATTGAGGTAAAATATGAAAATTTTAAGAATTGGAGTAAGAAGTTATGACAATTGAAAGATAACAATGAAAGTCCATTTTGGTTGTTCATATAGCTTATGAATTTAGGGTAACTTTGATGATATATGATTGAAATCCATGGTTTTGATAACCCAATTAAGTTGGAAATCGTGAATTTGGTGGATTGAACTTGGAATATGAAGTGTTTATGCTTTAGAATAAGTGAGTTTGTAAAGTATATAAGTGGTTATGACATTGGGTTTTAGGTAAGATGCATTGGAGGAGGTTTTGGAGTTTTGAAGTTTAGCATGTCCGTTAAACGGACATGAATTTCCGTTAAACGGACAGCCTCAGGTGCAAAAAAACCCCTTATCCTGCTCGTGTCCGTTAAACGGACTTGCATGTCCGTTTAACGGACATTCTTGAAGCATTTGATACCTTTTCCCCCGAATGTGTCCGTTAAACAACGGACAGCTACGGGAACGATGGAGCAATTTCGAAATCTTAGAGGCCGAATCTCGTTTTGTAGTCTTCATTAAAGTTGTAGATCTAGATGTCTAATTTCTAATGGTACAAAAACGAAATAAATACAATTTATGGATCCAAAGTTATAGTGATCGCGCCAAAAGAGTTTCAAACTGATTTAGGGCATGAACATACTTGATTCTTTTGGGCATAAATCCCTTATCCGACCTCCAATTGAGGTAAGACTTGAACCATTAGATTCCTAAGACATATATATTCCTATCCACAAAAATTTGTATCATTTGGAGTTAAATTGAAAAAGTTGTCATTAAAGTAAGTGAGAGGTCGGTTTGGAGATCATATTTAGAGTATGAGCTCATTTAGGCTTTTTAAGCATATCTTGAGTTATACAACTTCGTTTGAGGTGATTCTTGTTGTGAAACGAACTTGAGGCATAGAGCTACAATTCTTATGAATAAGTCAACCTTTGATTTTGGTATTTACATAGTGTGCGCTCGCCACGAATGTGGAGTTACAGCTAAGGAACCTGCAAGGTAATAAGCACAGGGCTTCAGGACTCGAGAAATTGGGCTCTGGAGACGGGTCCAATAAACGTGGAATTAAAGCAAGAGTGATAGTGTGAGGTTTTAAGCAGTTGGGGTCCGGTCTCCGGGTCGGGTTCCAACATGTGCACTAGACCGGATATCTGTTACGCAGTGGGACTGGTAAGCAGATTTCAGTCCAATCCAGGAATGGAACATTGGACTGCGGTTAAGTGTATACTTAAGTATCTTCGTAGGATGAAGAACTTAATGCTTGTTTACTCTGGAAGTAATCTTATTCCGACAGGATATACGGATTCTGATTTCCAATCAGATGTTGATTCAAGGAAATCAACTTCTGGTTCTATATTTACTTTAGGAGGTGGAGCCATAGTTTGGAGGAGTGTCAAGCAATCTTGTATTGCTGATTCGACTATGGAGGCTGAGTATGTTGCTGCTTGTGAAGCAGCAAAGGAAGCAGTCTGGCTCCGGAAGTTCCTAAATGATTTGGAGGTAGTTCCAGAGGCAGAAAAAGCCATTACACTTTATTGTGATAATAGTGGGGCAGTGGCTAATTCTAAAGAACCTCGGAACCACAAAGTTGCCAAACACATTGAGCGAAAGTATCATCTCATAAGGGAGATAATACAACGTGGAGAAGTGGATGTGGTAAAGATTCCTACAAAGCAAAACCTTGCTGATCCGTTCACAAAGACATTGACTCAAAAGAGCTTTGAGGGTCACCTAGAAGGGATGAGAATGAATGATATGTCAAACTTGCTTTAGGGCAAGTGGGAGATTGTTGGAGTTATGTAAATATAGTGCCCTGTAAAGCAAGTGTATTTACATGTAACTTTATCTTCTTGCCATGATTTTGTAATGAAAATATTTATTATTAATAAAACAAAAGAGTTTGGTTTTATCTGTATGAGCATTATATATCTGGTCATAAGGTACCAAGATTCATTTGTAAGTAATATACATATACATAGAGATGTATGGGAAACATGTATATTATTAGAATCAATTAATTGGTTCACAGTTGAATAATCAAGTTGGTCGCTTGATTATGGTTTAGGCTGTAGTGTTGCGATTTATCTCCATATAAGTAAAGGAGTTTACTTAAAGGGAATGATGAGTTTCATATCATGATATTAGTAGACTATCGATAATGGCACTATTAAATGAATCTAGAATCAAGTATGTTTTCAAGAATAAAGTGGGCCGTTACTTTAATATTAAAACATACAACTTAAGCATTCGCTATTATGAACCACAATCTTGATGAGTGGTGAACTCATATGTGTTTCATTATAATTCTTGATATGATCGGAATGGATTTTTACAGGTATTAATCCAAAGGTTGCATGTTGGAATTATTAATTGAAACATGTATCAGGAACATTCACTCAAATAAAGAGTTTATAGTGTTATCATCTCTTCTAGATGTTTTAAGGAGATTTGGTGATTAAATGGCGCAGATGAGTTTGATGGACTAGCTACCCATCAAGTCTTAACACTAAGATGAGATCTTATGTGTTAATCACCATATAAAGTAAAATGAGAGATCTAGAAAGAAAAACCAACATAAGGGCAAAATGGTAATTTTACCCTTTATTGTGCGGATGACTATAATAAGGTTCTAAATAGGGTTTGCAATTGGACATATTCTCATAATATTTAATAATTCAAGAGTTCAACTAATTGTCTTTAGTGGAATGACATTTAGTTAATAAGCTAGAATTAATTCCAATGAGATTGAATTATTTCTGGGCTTATTGGAGGTTGAATTATTAAAGTCCAATAAGATTCCCCACTTGGCTTTAAGGAAGGTTATCAAGCTAAGTAAGAAGTAGTTTGGAGGCTTTAAAAGTCCATAATTGAATGATGGGCTTATACTAATTAATGGTTAATTGGAAGCCCATATGTTTATTTAGAAATGGGCTTGTTTTGGTTTAATGTAATTGATTAGATTAATTATATTAAAACAATTTTTTTTAATGGAGAAGAAGCAATTTCAAAATTGTGTTAGGGTAGATGTGTAACCACACATTTGACATTAAAATACTAAATAAAGATGGTCTTTATTATGGTTCATCATTATTAAATGGAGTTATGAACTTACCATTAAATGGTTTAATGGTTAGCTTTTAATGTTGGCATGTAACCTATTTGCATTCATTAGATTAAAGATGAAAGATGTGCATTAGATGGACCATCTTCCTTCTTTCTTCTTGCCAAAACCGAAATGGGTATTCAATTATAGGTTATGGTCTTTTCAAATAGTCATTTTAAAGATAAATGAAGTAAGTCTCATTTATTGGCTATTTGATGAGTGATTAATGTAAGAAGTGATGCATTGGATGCCTCTCACTTTTTCCATTCATGCATATTTCGAAATTGAGATGTAAGAAAGGGTTCTTGCATGGTTTTTAGACATTCTCTCCTTTCATGCAAGGTAGAACCGAAATTTCTAAGTGAAAGAATTGAAAGAATTTCAATTTTTGTTCTTCTTCTTCTAAGAAAATCTCCTCCAAATATTTCTTCTCCTTTTCCACCAAAGGATTTTGTTAACCTAGTTGTCCTTGAAGAACAAGTGGTAAATCTAATTGGTTGAGGATACTACAACAAGGAAGAAGATAGATTGCTAAAGGAAAGACTCAAAGGCAAAGGATTTGGATATAAGAAGGAGAGGATAGCGCAATGAGGATTTAAAGTCAGAATAAGGAGTCGGTAATTCCTTTTATCTTATTATTGGTTTTATTATCCTTATACCATATCATGTATGGATTAGCATGTTGATTTGGATATATTGCTTCCGCTGCAAGATGATTTCTTAAAAAGTTTTGAAATATATCGTTTCTCCATACTAAGCATGCTTTCTTTTTCCGATCCAACAAAGGGAGTGTAAGTCTGAGTCCAATCCAAGTAGACAAATTGAATTATGATTTGAGAATGGATATTCAGTGTAAGTGTAAAGCATATACCCCGGAATTGTCATTGAGCATGCATTATACTTTACGCATATACACATGTGAAAATGGGATGGTTATGATTGTACTTTTATTAATGTGTGTGCAAATTGTGTTTTGCATATGATTGATCTGAGATAAACGTCCTCGCAGACGCGTTTCCGATCATGAAAGCAAATGCTAATCTGGAGCGTACTGTGAGTAGACCTAGATGGTCTTATTTACTGGTTTATAGCTTTTGTTATAAATTGAATGAATATGGGTTCCGGACAGGAGGTCCGATGATTGTATACTGGGAATTGTGATATTGAAGCGCTCATTGAATGTGAATTGGACGAACTAAGTGTGCGTGATGTGAATTCTAGATTTTTTTTTAATGCAAACTTGCATATGACTGCACGTGTGATTTCTTGACTATATGTTGCATACCGAACTATGGTTCGATGATTCAGTGATTATGATTGAATAAGTGCATATAAATGTAAACAATGCATTTCATGTCATGAATGCACGAAATATAACTCGTTGTGACCAGAGGAGCCAATGATCAGAGCTTAAAGCTCAACGAATGAAAATGAGCTTCGAGCTCAAAAGTGATTCAGAGCCTCAGGTTCAACGTTCAATGAGCCCTATATGGGACAATTTACAATGAGCCCCACGTGGGACAGTTATCAATGAGCCCGATATCCAATGGATATGGGACAGTTAGGCACTCGGTCACAACGAAGAAATAAATA
This sequence comes from Erythroxylum novogranatense, assembly GCA_029891385.1. Lineage (NCBI taxonomy): Eukaryota > Viridiplantae > Streptophyta > Magnoliopsida > Malpighiales > Erythroxylaceae > Erythroxylum > Erythroxylum novogranatense. Next base: position 9,963,724 of record CM057235.1, on the reverse strand, counting down.
GAAATTGGGCCTCATGTATATATGCATGATATGATTGATTTAATTGAATTGAATGGGAATATAAAATTGCATTGAATGGGAATATGAAATGGTATTGAATGGGATTGGTTTACTTGAATTGAATGGAATTGACTTCATTGTTTTCAATGGGATTGACTTAATTAAATTACATGGGAACGTTAATTGGCGTTGAATGTGAACATGAAATTGAATTGATTGTGAATATAAAGTGTGATAGTGAATGTGAAAAGCGATTATGGGAATGTATTTATGTATTGTGTGACTGGGTGAACCATCAATGATGGTCACTCACTGAGTTCGCAAAACTCACCCAAAATTTGCATTTATTTTTCAGGTTTCAGAAGATTACCCCGTTATGCAACGGGAGTAGGCTTTCTGCAAAATTAGAGGATGGGATCAGTTCGTGTCTGCATTAGGATTTTTGTATGAAATGTATTCTGCGATTTTTATGCAATGTATAATTGAACATTTCAGTTTGTAATAAGTGCTGAAATATGGGAAGCTGAGTAAATAGGATTGATTAAATATGAATATTCTTGTGTATATCAATATGTATCAATTTTAAAGGTTTGTGAGTGTTTTGTGCATTGAAATGAGCCCCAATGGCTCAAAGTGAAATGGGTTGCAACTGAAATGCATTAGAAATGGAATTGGGCCCCTATTCGACTAGTGACACTGTATTGATCGTAATGTGTTGAAAACAATGTTTTATCAACTTGTGAATTGATTTGGCCCAAATTGAAAATGGACTTCTGTATTTGTTAATGCTTCTTTTTTTCAAAAAGAAAAAAAATTGGTACCAATTGTTGACTGATTGAGTGTTCTAGCATGCCACCCTTGTGAGTCACGAGCTCGGATATCACCGTCGATATCGGGTTCGGGTCTTGCGGGAGTGGGATGCTTCATATGTGATATCAGAGCGCCAGAAGTACAATCTTATGGGCGTTTTCTGAAATGTGGTCAAATGACATGCATTTAAGTCATGTTAAGCAGACAGTAGTAACTGATCCCCAGTCGAGTATATGGGTCACATGCATGAGCATGTGTCTAGTGTTAATAGTGAAAAAGTGATGTACGTGATGATATGTCATAATGTGAGAAAATATAATGATATGACGGAAATTTATCATCAACGTATTATGGATTATAGCACCATTGCTATATTGGGGTATTGTAGTGTGGAATAATTTAAGGTGTGTATAAAGTGGCTATCGACTTAATGTAATGAATGTGTAAGTATAAAGTGGTGGGTATAGTATGTTATGAAGGAATAAAGGTAATGAGTTTGATAAATGGAATAATGTGAGAATTGGGGACTTCATGAAATTAAATTGATTTTGAGTTGTCATGAAATGGTTTAATGTTAAAAGGTGTGAATTTGAGAAGTTTATGGGAAGATATCATGAGAGAATAAGTGTAGGAAATTTGGAAAAGGTTTGAAAAGACAAGGGGTTGTGAAAGATAGATGTTGACTTTCTCGGGTAAAAGGAGGCAGTTTGGTTGAATCATGTCCGTTTAACGGACATGTGTGTCCGTTTAACGGACACTCACGGGACAACTTTGGAAAATCGCAATTTTGACTAATTTGGAGAATAAACCTTGCATGGATAAGTATATTATTGTTGTGGATTGATAAGGGAAAGTAATGATATAGTAGAATGGTAAGATTGAAAGTGTACAAATAAGGTTGATTGAAAACAAAATTTTTTTGTGATTTAACAAGGATGGGATTGGATTTGAGATGAGATAAGTTTATGGTTTAATGAGAGAATATGATTATGCATCTATGATTTTGAATTGATTGCAAACGTATGTCGATATGATGAAGTAATGGAAATTAGAAAGTGAGATGAGAATAATGGGAGATGAAGAAATTGTCAAAGATCAGTTGAATTGCTGATATGAGTGTGTATTTGATAATGGGATTACTATAAGAAGTGACATTATTAAGCATACGTGTATGATAATCGTGGAAATGATACAGGAAGAAATCGGTAACTTAGTGAATAAGTTCTTGTCAGAATGCCTAGTGTTTAAAGTCTCAAAGGTGAGACGTGAAAGTGCTTATAGTAGTCAATTAGAAATGAGTTGAGATTGATAATAATATGATCAGATATGAGTAATGAAGGAAAAAGAAGAAAGACCCCGATCAAGAATGGGCACCAAAAAGGGGAAGTGTGAGTTAGACTCAGATAAGATCAAGGTATCGTTAACCCAAGTTACCAGTTGGTGAGATTATCCTATTTACGTCTTTAAAAAAAAGTAGGGTTTTGATGATAAATACCGTGGAAGTGGAATAAAGAATTTGAGTAACGTTGTAATAAGCTTTGTTAAACGGAATGTTCTGGTTATATAGGTTATGAGTTACATTGATTGTAATGAGATATATAAATAGTTGGAATTGATTTTTCTTAAAATACTAAGATTGGTTGCTATGTGATTATGGAAAATAGTTAATTGATACAGATTTGGGTTAAATTGATTAGATGATTCGAATTGAAATGCTGCAATGAAGGGACAAGTGAAATATAAAGTGACTAAAAGTAATTATTGGAGTCCTAATCCTTGTGGAGACTCAAGCATAAGGGGTAGAAAATGCTACTCAGAATGTAGGTATTGTGTTTGATGTAAAATAGCCGACATTTGAATTATTGAAAAAGTGAGGAGACATAATTGGCTAAAATAAGGAAGTTGCTAAAATGAGGAGAATACAGGCCTATGTAAATACACTTGGGAGAGACAACTTAGTTATGATGAAGGTGTTATCAACCAACAATTAAAATTGTGGAGAAATTGATAAGAATAAACAGACGTGTGAATACATCAATGTGAAATTAAAGGAAAACAAAATGGATTGAGAAAATCATTTGTGAAGAAAAAGTCAATTGGGAAGAAGTGAAAAATCGTGAGATACTATTACCGTAGTGAGGAATCAGAGTTTTAAGAAAGAATGGGAATAAATCACGGGCATAAGAAAATTTGGGTTATATATATATATATAATGCACGATAATATTATGATAATCATTGAAGCACCTATGGCCATAGATTTTGAATGTATTGAAAGTAAAAAGAACTATTTGATTACGGGAAGAAGTCTTACATATCAAAATGGGCAAATGGTTATGTGCTGAGTGTCATCGAAGTGAATTCAAATTTGATCGAATAAAAGGTGAAGTATAGCATAGTTGGACATGGCATAGTGGGAGACTAAAAGAAAAGTAAGGGCGATGAGAAAATGAGAAATCGATAGAACTCGCTTACCGTATAGCGGATGTTTGAAAAGAGAATTATGAGGAAGGATAACATCAGTGTTGATTTTGCCATTGGGATTTGGGAATTTTACAGATAATGACATGAACTTTTACAATGCACATTGCTGTACTTTCATAAAGTGATTTTTGGATATTTAGAGACAATGAAAGCCTCAACACCTATTGCTATGGTAAACGTGTTAAAGGTTTGGAGGCATTACAGATTGAGACAGTAAATAGGGTTAAATTAATGAGAACTTTTGTAAAGCGAGTGTTGCAAACTGATGTATTGAATGGAAAATTCAATAAGAATAACGCAAGTGTCGATATCAAGGTTATAGAACATTCGAGTGTATTAGCGCTATTGGGATATGAATTAGTAAGTGAAAGATGAATTATCGTTAAGAGTATCACCTTGCCAAGGTGTACTCGGGTTAGGCAAAAGGATAAGCCGAGACTGAAATAACTTGGTCTGTATGAAATTATTAATCGTTAGTGTGACCGACCAATGAAAAATATTCAGAGTCACCCACAGTTATATGGATCTGTTTAAGAAACAGATTCATCATATGTGTTATTGATGTTGGAAGTGAAATTATGGGTAATCGAAATCTATATTATGACATTTGATGAAACGAGTACAGAATTGATTGATTTCATTGACAGTAGTCAATTGGGAGAAATTAATGGAATGGTAAAGTTGAATGGGTCACTGAGAGGCGAATGTAAATTTCGAGGACGAAATTTCTTAAGGAGGGGAGAATTGTAATATCCCGTTCCCTTGTGAAGGGTTGGAACCCTAAACTGTTATATGAGTGAGCTCAAAGAGCATAATGTGTCGGGAAAAATGAGTGTGAGACCAGAGGCCTTGAAGAGGGTTTGTGTGAGTCATGTCCGTTTAATGGACATGGAAGTCCGTTTAACGGACAACCTCAGGTGAATTGGAACAAGTTGGGTGCTTCATGTCCATTTAAGAGACATGCAAATCCGTTTAACGGACCTTTTCGGATGAATTTGGATTGTTTGGCCAGTCTATGTCTGTTTAACGGACATGTGAGTCTGTTTAACGGACATACTCGGTGCCACTTTGGTAAATGGCAATTTTGACAGTTTTATATTTGGTTCATGTGGGCTTAAGTGAAATTAAGATACAAGGGCATCATATGGGGGTACTCATGGATGAATTGGATTATTGCACACATTAAAATCATTAATCATGCACTCAATTGTCATTTTCCGGGTATAATTGGTAATACATGGGATTGTTTTGAGAATCTCGAGTTGTGGTTATCAAAAATTATTTTGGATAGTGAACTAATTGATTTGGCATTTTTGGAAAATTTTAAGAAATTTTTCTGAAATTTTTCGAGGTAAATCCCGGTCTAGGAAAAATATCGAGTGGCAGACCCACTGATAACCGTTATTAGAATTTAGTGCCTATGATAGTGAATTATGGACATATGGTTATAGGAGGTCTTGACAATTGGAAATTGGGCTTCGAAATGAGTAATTGAGAAGGATTTATGAGAGCTTGACAAGTGGCACAATTATGGCCATGCATTTAATTACCTTAACCCTTAAGTTACATTGAATCAAACTCTCTCATGCTCTCATTCACGACACACCCTCTTCTAAAGCAACTTGGAGTTTGTTTTGGGTGATTTTGATTCTTCTTCGTGGCTCTCTCTTCTTCTTGCTTATGTGTGGTGATTTCCTTCAATTTGGGCATAGCTTCCATCTCTTCTTTGTTCTTTCATTTTGTTCTTCTTGCTCTCCATACAAACCTATCTCTACCACCCTTGGATGATGATGATCGATGGTGATGGGTGAAAATTAGGTCTTTGTAATTTTCTTAGAGAACTTGAAGACTTAGTGGCTAAATCAAGTAAGTTTTAGCTTTAAATGTTATGGTTATGTATGGTAATGGAAAAATTGAAGTTAGTATGATGAGACCTTGATGATTTCCTTTTGCTTGTGTATAGGAGTCAATAGATGTTGTTCATGTGTGTGATGATTGTGTATGTTGAGCCTAATTCATGTAAATGTATAGAGAAAGTTGAAAAATTGGTTGATATATTAATGGAGGAATCGGATGAGTACATAGGTGGATATGCCCCGTTTTCTCGGTTGTAATTAAGTGTAGGTCATGAAATGTTTATGAGTGATAGCTTGAGTTGAAGTGAGTAGTGAATGATGGGGGAAGAGAGGAATTAGGCATAAGTGGTACTTGATGAGTTAAATGGTAGGAAAGAATAAGTGTAAAATCTGGAAATTTGAAATGGTTTGAGCTTTGGAGTGTGCTCTAATTGGATAGTCATAATTGATTGTATAATTGTCTAAATGAGTTGAAATTTGGCTTAAATGAAACTAGAGATAATTGGCTAAAAATTTTATGAAGCTATTGATTGTGAATGTGGTCTTGGAGAGTCCCATATGTTGGTATGAAGTTAGGAACTTAAGTGTTGAAATTGTTGAGAATAAATGTATATGATTGTGTTTCATGTCAAGTGTTTATGATCAATAATGGGATATCATTTGGCTATGGATGATGTAAAGTTGAAAGGGAGTTAGAATATGGGTAATTGATAAGCATTGCACTAGAAATGATGGGCTAAGCATGAGGAATTAAATGTTGTTAGTGAAGAGTTCAAAATCTGAATTTTTGTTAAAACTCAATTGAACATACTTTAGTGCAAGAGGCATAACTTTTTGTGTAGAACTCAGAATGAGACGATCTATACATTGATTTTATATAGGACTTCGAGATATACAACTTCTATTTCAGGCAAAATTTCGAAATTCTGATGGTTTGAGGGTCGAATTTTCAAAATTGTTATAAGTGACCCGTAGCAGTCCGTTAAACAGACATGCAAGTCCGTTTAACGGACATTCACTGGATTAATGGTACTAATTAAGCCTCGAATGGGTGTTTAAATGAGCCTAGAATGATCCTTGGTCTATGGGACTCATCTATAAAAGGTTTGAAGTGAAATCGAAGGTTAAAACTTAGTGAATGAATGGGTGGAATCAAAAGTGTCAAATGCATGTGTAAATGGGAATGGAAATGTTTACATGCTTGCGATATTGTTCAAGAAAGTTAAGTAAATGGTACTAAGTGATTTATTATGATAGGAAATTGGATATGAGGAGATCATATAAGGTTAGAAATGAAATGACGGGAAATTGAGTTATGTTATCAAATGAGCAAGTGTTCTTGAGATGTAAGTGTATAGTTTTACTAGACTCTTAAAGAGTCAAATTTGAATGGATAATTGAAAACGATCACATAAAAAGGGCGTGTAAGTCTGAGTCCAATCCAAGTAGACAAATTGAATTATGATTTGAGAATGGATATTCAGTGTAAGTGTAAAACATATACCCCGGAATTGTCATTGAGCATGCATTATACTTTACGCATATACATATGTGAAAATGGGATGGTTATGATTGTACTTTTATTAATGTGTGTGCAAATTGTGTTTTGCATATGATTGATACAGGACAAAACGTCCTCAGCCAGACGTTTCCGGATCATGAAAGCAACTGCTAATCTGGAGCGTACTGTGAGTAGACCTAGATGGTCTTATTTACTGGTTTATTGCTTTTGTTATAAATTGAATGAATATGGGTTCCGGATAGGAGGTCCGATGATTGTATACTGAGAATTGTGATATTGAAGCGCTCATTGAATGTGAATTGGACGAACTAAGTGTGCGTGATGTGAATTCTAGATTTGTTTTGAATGCAAACTTGCATATGACTGCACGTGTGATTTCTTGACTATATGTTGCATACTGAACTATGGTCCGATGATTCAGTGATTATGATTGAATAAGTGCATATAAATGTAAACAATGCATTTCATTTCATGAATGCATGAAATACAACTCGTTGTGACCAGAGGAGCCAATGATCAGAGCTTAAAGCTCAACGAATGAAAATGAGCTTCGAGCTCAAAAGTGATTCAGAGCCTCAGGCTCAACGTTCAATGAGCCCTATATGGGACATTTTACAATGAGCCCCACGTGAGACAGTTATCATTGAGCCTGATATCCAATGGATACAGGACAGTTAGGCACTCGGTCACAACGAAGAAATAAATGAAAATTGGGCCTCATGTATATATGCATGATATGATTGATTTAATTGAATTGAATGGGAATATGAAATTGCATTGAATGGGAATATGAAATGGTATTGAATGGGATTGGTTACTTGAATTGAATGGAATTGACTTCATTGTTTTCAATGGGATTGACTTAATTAAATTACATGGGAACGTTAATTGGCGTTGAATGTGAACATGAAATTGAATTGATTGTGAATATAAAGTGTGATAGTGAATGTGAAATGCGATTATGGGAATGTATTTATGTATTGTGTGACTGGGTGAACCATCAATGATGGTCACTCACTGAGTTCGCAAAACTCACCCAAAGTTTGCGTTTATTTTTCAGGTTTCAGAAGATTACCCTGTTATGCAACGGGAGTAGGCTTTCTGTAAAATTAGAGGTTGGGATCAGTTCGTGTCTGCATTAGGATTTTTGAATGAAATGTATTCTACGATTTTTATGCAATGTATAATTGAACATTTCAGTTTGTAATAAGTGCTGAAATATGGGAAACTGAGTAAATAGGATTTATTAAATATGAATATTCTTGTGTATATTGTTAAATATGTTAAGTTGATGACTAAACTTAATTATGAAATTCATAACAGTTTTAACAGCTAGTGGATAGATTTTAAGGCTGTTTTAAATGAGAAGTTCAAGGGGCAACCGTTATCTATTTTTAATGTATAGCCTATGCATTTGGGGTGCTTTCAAGTCTAGTTTTTGATGGTTCAAGTTCCTGGTCTTTTAGAATTCCCTATATAAGATAGTACTTCTGGGATCTGATACCACAAATGTAGCATCTCACTCTCGCAAGACCCAAACTCAACATCGAGGGTGATATCTGAGCCCGTACCTCACAAGGGTAGTATACTAGAGCACTCAATTACAGTCCAATAACTCAATAAGACATTTGCAGAATTTAGTAAACGATTTGGGCCCACTTTAATTCGAAAACATTTTCGATCATAACACAATTTCAATCATAAAGAGACACTCAATAGTAGTCAGCCATTTCATGTACAAAACTCCATAACCAAATTGGCCCCAATGTTGTTCCTAAACGCTTTCAGTGATCACTTTATAAATACGACATTAACCAATTGGGACCCACTGAAAAAAAAGCACTATTCTGCAGAACTTGCAGAAATACAAATTTACACAAGAACAGAATGACACTAATGCAGATGTGAACTGATCCCGACCTCAATCTTTGACTTATATGCAGTAGGTATACTCCCGTTTGTCTAACGGGGTACTCTTCAAATCCTGAAAATAAATGCAAATTTTGGGTAAGTTTTGCGAACTCAGTGAGAAACCATCATCGATGGCTCCCTCAACTCATGCATAGTCAAGAAATTCATAGCTTACTACACGGTAGAACAATCAGGAATACCACATAGCTATTTTTGCTTAAGTATGAGGCATTTCTCCTTTCACGCAATCCAATATTTAACCAAATACAGATGCAATACTTATGTAACACATTTCCATGTATTACTTTGCTGTGACCAATTCATAGATTACGATAACCACGCATTCAGAAATATCACATAGCAGTTATTACACAAGTATAAGGCATTAACCTCATTCCCAATTCCACAATTCAATCAGATGCATAATACATGAAATTTTCCCATTTCATTACATTGTTGTGACTGAGTGCCTGCACTGTCCCAATCTGGGCACATTAATCAGTGGGCCTGTGGCTCTAAACTGTCCCTTTTCAGGCACATTAAACATTGAGCATATAGCTCTGAACTGTCCCTTTCGGGACTCATTAAGCGTTGAGCATATAACTCTGAACTGTCCCTTTCGGGCTCATTAAACGTTGAGCATATAGCTCTGAACTGTGCCTTTCGGGCTCATTAAACGTTGAGCATATAGCTCTGAACTGACCCTTTTGGGCTCATTAAACGTTGAGCATATAGCTCTGAACTGTCCCTTTCGGGCTCATTAAACGTTGAACGCGTCTTAGGGGTAGGAAAGCCCTCTGGGTATGCACTACTTCCCACGTGTCTTAGGGATAGGAGAGCCCTCTGGGTATGCACTATTTCCTTTTGAGCTCGAGGCTCTTTTTCAGTAGTCGAGCTTGTAGCTCTGATCAGTGGCTGCTCCAGTCACAACTGTTATTAATGATCATGCACAGAATTCGTTTATCACAGTCTTATGGTATCACATTGCAATCACAATCAATTTATCCAAACAGACAATTCATTCTCAATTATTCACAAAAATTCACAGTTAAAGTCTATCACATTGGAAGCATAAAAGTTTCTCAATCTCAGACAATTAACACCTCAATGTCAAATTCTCATTCCCTCGGACCTTCAGTCCAGTATTTCAGTCATAAACAATTCTCACATATCCATCATTTTTCTCTACAGAACTATCAGTACAACATTTTAAACAATCAAAGATTGAGGAACCAACTAGGTTACTCACCTGTAACTTCCGAGCTACTGCCTGAAAGTCCCAGCAATATCCGTGGAATTTCGTTCCAACGGTGCCTCTATAATAGTCAAATGATCATTCATTACTAAATGCACAATCAGAATAAGTCAATGATGCACATGTTGCAATTAAAAGATGTACGATGTATGTTCGTGACCTTCCCGACGCTAATTCCCAAATTCCACTTTCTTTTGTCTGGAAACAATTTTTCATACTATAAATACCACAACATTTAGACAATACCCTTAAATTCTCAAGAAAGACCTCAAAGCCAAAATTACTATTCATTCGATCAAATTCACCCATTCTACTAAGTTTCTAAAACCCCAAAAGCATTTCATTTATTTCAGAAGTCTCCAAATTATACTCCCTATTATCATACAACAATACTTAGGTTGAAATAAAAACCTATCCTCAACTTTCATTCAATAATTGAGATCCTACTAATTTGAATTCAAACTTTCTTTCTTCACCTTCATTTGTAGACCTCTTTCTCTAGTTTATAACGAATCAAAAATCACTTCAATTGGAGGTCTATATCATTAGTTATGACCCAAAAACTAAAATAAATCAGTTCAAAAAAATCAGCCTCGTTGCGGCCAAAGGACATTCGTCGCGACGACACGAGGTCGCTCGCTGCGACTTCTAAACACGCTCGTCGCGACGTCCCAACACGCTCGTCGCGACGAGGATTTATGGACTCGTCGTGACATCTAAACATGCTCGTCACGACGAGTAATTAACTGCTCGTTGCGATGAGACCCCCACACACGTCGCGACGTGCGGGTTCCTGTTCGTCTTCTCCCACCATTTTCCACATCTTTCTCTGTAAAATCAGCCATAACTCAAAACTCAACTACCACATCTTTTCACAATTAAACCCATCAATGCATTTAACTAACAAATAACCAACATAAAAGCCATTTACTTACCAAGTCAAGCTTCCTTTATTCAAACACTCGAAAACTCTCTAACCCTTTCACCTCTCTCTAACACCCACGGTAAGCTCTTTAACTCTCACAAATCATCATCCTCTCAAGGGTTTTAGTTGGTCCTCAACAACAAAGAAGGAGCAAGCGAGAGTCTTGAAGAGAGGATCGAAAATCAACAAAGGAAGAAGAAAGCATGCCCTAGGTGAAGGAGAAGGTAACTGTCAAAGAAATTGTTGAGCTTTCCTAAGGGATGTCGAAAATTTAGGGCATTAGGTAAATCCAAATGTGCCTTCATCAATAGAAATATGCCACTTGTCTTTTTCCTCAAAATACATGTAAATTTCTTTCTCTTTCCAAATTTATTTCTAGTCCCCGTTGTCCTCAAATTCCAATGGTTCCACATTTTTATTCCCTAAAAGTCAAATGTCAAATTTTCCCATTACCATTGGATAGTTATTCCAGTACTATAAAATCAATCAGTCCGTCACTCGAAAAATTTCCAGTCCGGACATTTACTCTCAAAATTTCCAGAAAAATTTCTAAGAGTTATACAATTTTCCCAGAATTCACAAAACACATCATATTCATAAATAAATGCCAGGAATTGTCATGAATGCATGTACATATAAGTGCATGTGCAAAAGGTCTCTTTCCTCTAAAATTAAAGGCCAAATGTATGTACATATCAAATTATGCAATCTAAACTACTAGCATGTCCCAATTGACCAATTTACCCTTCCCATCGGTGATGGGATGTTACATTTTATCTATGTTTATGTCCAGTTGTTACACCAATAATCCATGTTTTTTATCTTTCATAAGATAGTTAAAGAATCAGATTTATTATCCTTTATTCTAGCCAAAAACCAACCTTTTGTTACCTTGAATTTTTGATGATTTTGCATGCATAGAGAGCTGAATTAGCTTGATCTTTGAGCTAAACAAGTAAGTAAAAGATTGATCATTATGAAATATGGTAATAGAAAGTTTTTGATAATTGAATTAGGATGGGTTTTATATGATGTTGATAATGAAGTGTGCTGGAATATGATGTATAAACTTGGACAATTTTATGCTTGTTTCTTAATGTATAAAAAAACAAAAAGTTATAGGTTATTTTATGGATGAATTAGATTGGATTTTGAGGTATAATGTAACATCCCGTTACTGTTAGCAAGGGCATTATGGCAATATTGGGACTGACTGATAGGCTTTACTGTATTCTTGTTGAGCATGCCATCGGCCTCTAATTATAGAGGGCGGTCTCTGCATATGCATATTTATTTATTCATTGGTACATGCATTCATGATTTTCCGGTATTTAATTGTGAATTAGAATTGGTGAATTGATTGGTTTGTGAACCGATCGAATTATAAACCGATCGGGCCATTGGACTGAAATTTGGACTGAATTGGAGACTTATGTCTATATATATATATAGCTAAGTTGAAATTTGGGGGAAACTTACCTAATGACCTAAGGCAAAATCGATTTCTTCTTTTCCCTCCCACGGTGAGTCTTCTCTCCTTCGACGGTGTCGTGCGATTTCTCCCATTGGTGAGATTCGTTGATTTTCTCTTATGGTTTTCCCCTCAATGTGTTAGAATAACATGTCTATAGTGATTGGTGAAGGTTAGAAGCTTGGAGAGTGTTTGATCGTGGGTTTCAAGGATTTTAGGGTTTACGGATTTGATTCTTGATTGGTAAGTTTCTATAGTTTAATGTTGTTATTCTTGGTTATTTGAGTATTTTATGGCATTTATTGGGTTAGATTTGGTAATTGGAGTGTTTAATGGAGGTTTTAAGTGTATTAATGGCGGAAGATCGATCGGAGAAGACGATCTGGTCTTCGCACGTCGCGACGAGCACAGAAGTGTTAGGGCTTCGTCGCGACGAGTAATTAGATTTAATTAAACTTATTAGTCGCGACGAGCTCGGGTAGACGTCGCGACGAGAGTGGATTGGTACGTCGCGACGAGTGGTTTCCACGTCGCGACGAGCATGGTTTTGTGCGACGCGACGAGCGGCCTCCACGTCGCGACGAGCGAGCGTTCCACGTCGCGACGAAGGGGCGTAGGTCGCGACGAAAGGGGTCAATTTTCTGATTGAATATATATATGTGGGTTTATTGGACATAACTTATGGTGTAGACCTCCGATTGAGGTGATTCTTAATTTACTGTGAACTAGGGAAAGAGGTCTACCATTAACGAAAAATTGAGAGTTGGAATTTAATTGTAATGGTACTGATTCTTGAGATTAAGGTTAATTATGGGTTATAGTGTGATCTAAGTACTGAATTGAGACAATTGGAGTTCTAATTGAGATTTTCTTTGGATAATTTGGTGATGGATATGAAATTGTTATAGGGTATATGAATTGAGAAAATTAAAGCGCATTGAGGATTGAACCAAATCGGTGTTGATCCAATAGAGTGGAAAGTTGAATTTGAGCATAGGATATCGAATTTGGGTATTTGCACCGGAAAACGTGAATATGCATTGTACATCATTTCTCCGAGATATATGCATTCTTGAATTAGTTAATTGAGCAATTAGTAATGGACCGTACTTTCATCGTTATAGAGGCACCGTTGGAACGTCGTTCCACGGACATTGCTGAGACTTCCAGGCAGTAGCTCGGAAGTTACAGGTGAGTAACCTAGTTGGTTCCTCAATCCTTGTGTGATAAAATGTGCTGTGATATGTGTGATTAAATTGACAATATGAGTGATAAATGTGTGAAATAAATGTGCTGCAATTATGAATAAGTGTTCTGATTGTGAGTGAATGTGAGCATTAGTGAATGTGAATCAGTGTAAAGAGTTATGAGTCAGTGTTCTGATTAAGATAGCGAGTGAAGTAATATGCATGTGCTAGTGACTGTGCAAGTGTGCTCAATGTGAATTACATGACTACTGAAATATATGTGATCGAATTGCACTGCATGACCACTGAAATGTATAAGAGTGAAGCTGTATTATTCTTGAAATGTATGTGATCAATTACGTGCTTTTCAGTATAGGATTGAACAATGTGAATTGTACCGTATGATCGCATGACTCTTGAAAAGTGTACGATTGGATTATACGCTTTTCTTGAATCGAACTATCTTGTTACGTGACTTTGGGATGAATCTTCGGGCTTTATAGCCATATCGAGGCGATTATCGAACACTATAATATTGGGCTTTTATACCGTACATTGAATCATCGAAAACATCGCATTGCATGCACAATCGCATGATCGATAATGGAATGTGACCCAAGTCGCGATTATTATCGATCGCCTCGAGCAGGGAGTTATCCACGAACATTTGATCTTGGCCCAGCTGGAGGGGAGAAATCTCGACGCGGCCCCATCGATCATCGATCGAGGCGCTGGGCACAACATCGAATAACTAGAAAAGAGTCTCATATGCATTGCATACATGAATGACTAAGTTGTGACAATGATCGATTACGTGATGACATGATTTATCAGAAATCGCAATGTGATCTGCAATTGTTTCGTGTTATCAGAAAAGCTGCATAATATCGCGAACGTGACATGACATCGTAAATCGTTATGTATGATTTCGTGAGATCGTTATAAAGCGTCAGTAAAGCTCGTGATGCAACATCGTAAACTCTCAGATAATCTTGAAATTAGTGTACGATACCGTTAATTGACTAGTACTGTACTGTGTTGTACGCCATACGCGTAATGCATGATTTGAGTGAACCATCGATGATGGTTTCTCACTGAGTTCACAAACTCACCCAAAATTGCAATATATTTTTCAGGACTGATAGAGTAGACTCCTAGCTCCGAAGATATTCTTTTCTGCCTTGTTCTTTGCCGCAAGAGACGCGATGGCACATTGATCATTGGGTTAGCTTTGAGGATGACTTAGGATAGATGCTTGTATGAGTTTCCCTTTTGGTTTTGTTTAGGAACCGATAGACTTGTCTATTCGCTCTTGGATGATGTATGTAAGACCGATATTGTAAATTTTAATGTCTTGATTTACATTATATTGTGATTTAATTACTGCGATGCCATGTGGATATTAGTGAAACTGTTCTGGTAGTGCACCGTTATCGTGGGATACGTGTCGGGCGTCCTGATGTGTACCCTACGGTGAGGGGGCGCTACATATAATGAAAGTGAATTTATGTTGAAGAAATTTGCTAATATAGTGATCTTGAAATAGGAAAGAACAAGGAATACATGTATAATAAATGAATGATTCTGTTTTAATTTGATGCATAAAATACCATAATTTATGAGCTACCAAATGGATGATTTGAATTGGAATTATATATGGAATTGATGAGGATTTGCAATATAATTAAGGTATAACTGATTTATAAGTAATGGAGTATGATGAAGATGTGATGAATTTGGTATGATGATGTTAAAAGTTGGAAAAAAAATTGAAGGAAAATGAAGGAGTACCTTCAATTTACCTATCCCACGATCGTGGCAGCTATATAAGCTCCTTCATAGAATCTTGGGCAATGCACGAAAGTGAGAAAAGTTCAAAATTTTGTGTGATATTTGAACCAAGTAAGGATAAGTTGCTTTACTTTGGTGCATTTGGACTTGATTAAGGCTTGAAATGAATCTAGAAAGTTGCTTGATTAAGTGATTAAGTGTTTGATACGTTTAAGTTGGTTAATTGAGGTTATAAATTAAGGAATGGATTGTTTGATATCAATGTATATGAATTTGGGAAGTATGAGTTGTTAATAGTATATAGTTGTTCTTATGAATGCAAATGTAATCTAAAGGATATAAGTAATGAAATAGATATGACTGAATGAGAACTGGAAAATTGTGTGAATATATAATGCTAGGAAAGGATTGATGAATGTATGATTAATGAATTGAGGGTAACCAAACTTACTTAAGGTATAAACCTAATTGCAAACTAGATATATACAAGCTATGATGAATGAATAATAAAGATTTGTGAATAAGGATACATACCTAGGATAGTTAATTGAGAATGCATTAAACATAACACATATAGATGTGTATGATTGAGTACTCATTTGATTAAACAAGTTAGTAATGTGTAATTAGGTGTGTATTGTATGATATAGAAGTACAAATAGACCGACAGCATCCAGACATTATCAGATTGTCAAGGCAATAGCTATGTGGAGCTTAAAGTGAGTTAACTTAGATGTTTTCTCACTATGTTTGAATTGTTTTTTTTTAAGTTTCATATACTAAACTGTTGTTGACATGATTTTGATATTCCAAACATTGTTGGTATTAGGATTTTGATATTCAGCATTTTATTGGAAGTGCTTTCTGATTGAATATGAATATGGAAAAATGTGTTCCAACTATATGTTGAATGTCGGACTTAAATCCGATGAATATGATAAGTGACTATGCACTTTGAATGAAAATTATTGATAAAATTTTATGTGAAATGATGCATTCCATCACATGAATATGCATAATTAGATAAAGGAGCTATGACCAGAGTGACTAGTCTAAAAAGAGCTTAAAGCTTATAAACGTGCACAAAGAGCCACATGCTCAACAATTAATGAGCCCAGTATCCATAATGGGTAGAAGATAGTATCTAAAATGAGCCTAGTATCTATAGGGGATATAGTACAATTAAATAAGTTCTCGATCACAACAAGATAAAAATGAAAGTGGAGTCTCATTTGCATTTGCATATATATCTTTACATGTATTATGTGAATGATTACAAAGAATGACTAAATTGAATTGATATAATGGTATGCAATGTTTGTGTACATGTTGATGATATAAATGATTGAAAAATATTCTAAAATGAAATGTTTGTATTCATAATAGGCTTGTTAAAATATGATGTATACTGTGATCAAGTACTAAATTCTAAATGATGTGATATATGAGATTTGATTTTGAATGATGTGAGATACTGATTGAACTGTTTTATAAATATGCCCTTCAGACTTTATGTTCAATATTTGAGAAATTGAAGACAATTAAGTCATGGTCTCATAGTTTAGCCACAATTCTTAGTCAGGTAATTTTAACAAGTCAAAAAGTTAGTTTGGTACTTATTCAAGATTTCATATATTTGCCTGAAAGGTACCCATCCACATTTATTGATGAGTTTATTCATTACCCTTTGAGGTACTAAAAATTAATGGCTTCCAATTTTTATTTTATTTTTATTTTTATTTTATTATTAAGAAATTATCCTTTTTCTTATTTTCATTTTTATTTTATTTGGCATGAATTTCCCTTTTATATTGCCTTTTCTTACAAGTCACCATCTCAT
The DNA here is from genome assembly GCA_029891385.1 of Erythroxylum novogranatense. Taxonomy (NCBI): domain Eukaryota; kingdom Viridiplantae; phylum Streptophyta; class Magnoliopsida; order Malpighiales; family Erythroxylaceae; genus Erythroxylum; species Erythroxylum novogranatense. The sequence goes on along the minus strand of CM057235.1, from coordinate 9,946,673 downwards.
ATAAACTTATTTTTGCATACCATATCCATCAACCATATCAAATCATAAATAAAAACTCCATTAATCATGAATTAAGGTGTAAATATTTTATTTTAGGTTCAAAGTTCTTTAGAAAAGGATACAAAAAAGGCTAAATTACATAATAGGCTAAAAAGGTTCACTAATGTTTTAACGATAAAAGATAGGAATTTTAATAAAACTTCCTAAGTTCCTTTATCATTTTATGCCTTTACACACCAAACAAGTTGTCTTAAAAAGATGAAACTTAAGTTCTAAACATAAAAATCAAAGAAAGTATCAATAATAGAAACAAAGAATTTTACATGAAGGTCTAACTTCTCATGAGATCACCTAAGTAAAATCAAGGTATTATCATTTAATAGCTTAGTTTCCTAGTATTCTCAAAGTTATGTTCAAATTGGAATCGATTAACTATTTTATGCATCTAACTATTAATAATTAATCTCAACACGTAATTATGTATACGACTTATAAACTAAAAAGAAATAATAAAAATAGATAAAAATAGAAAAATTAAACATAATACACTAAAAAAATAACTAATTTATGATTTATAGAAAACAACATATGATTTTCTTCGGTTGGACATTTCATCGAACAATTCATAGGCTATGCAAATTCATCTCTACCTAATAACAAAGCTAGTGTATTTTTCCATTTTTCTTCAACTTAAACATGTTCAAACAAATTATTCACCAATCATAGTTCAAAAAACACATAATACTACAACAAACAATACTCAAATCGTCGTTTATAAACCCATCCATGATAAAACCGACATTCATATACGACTTACCTCAACTTAATTGAAGAGGATAAATGATGGACAAGATCAAAGCAATATATGTGGATGATGGATGATGGATGATGGATGATGGACGATGGAGGAGATAAGACTAACGATGAGAAGAAGAAAATCAAGAAACGAAAATGAGGAGAGAAGACAATGGACTAGGGGGTTGTTTCGGGTAGGTTTAAGGTGAGACAAAAATGACATCGTTTAGTGTTAAACCAAACGATGTAGTTTTCGTCTGCTTAAAAAAATTAAATTCGAAAGCAACAATGATGTTTAACTTAAAATTAGATTGATCAACACTCTTAATTCGGTACACCTCACACCTATTTTGTCACCAACCTTGCCATCTACTTTTAAGACAGTCATCACTATTCCGTCAAAAAAAGTGTAGGAATAATTTCCCTCCAACTTGACTGACGAATATTGTGTCTGTCACAAATTTCAATTTTACTAACAATTTTTTATGAAAAATCATTTCTGTCTTTAATTTCCTATGGTATTTTTTTCCATTAGTAATTTTTGTCGATAATTTATTCATTTCTTTAGTGTAATCTTTGCTAGCCAGTCGATCCAACTCACCATATTTTGTACACAAGTCTTTGTTTGCTGATGACTTATGATTGATTCTTGAATAAAATCTGACATCATATCTTCCAAAGTTGGCTTGTTAATTTGAGGTACTTGGTGCTGTAAATATTCAACTTGAGCATAATCATTTTGTCCATAAGTGTAAGAGTTGCTCCATTCTGAATTGTAATTGTTCTTGTATAGTCCACTTTAAGGTTGATTGTACATGTTTGGTTGCTACCACATATATATGTTAGTGGTCGACATTTATGACTGTAATGCTTACTCGAACAAAATGTCGCAACATGACATGGATGATGGTTAAGCCTCTAAAAACATGCCAGGGAACCTCTCTTTCCCATATGGTGATGTTATATATTATTGAGGCACCTCATAGCTCCAATAAGAATATTGTATGTTCCATCTTTCCATTGTGAGTTATGGTGATGAATTTAAACCTTATTCCCTAAGATAAACCATAAACATGCTGTTAAAGTAGAGAAATTCAAAAGATAATTAAATGAATAAGCAAAAAATGCAACAAGATATAATATAATAAAATAAATGCAAAATGTAATGCCAAGAGTAATATCATCTAGGTGTTCCTAATATCATCGTCCCTAGCAAAGGTTCCAAAAACTTGATTGATTTATTTCGATAATTTTACTACAAGTGTGCAACGTAGTTATAGCTACTACAGGTAAGTAAAGGCTAGTCCTACGAAGACATTGATTATCAGTAATTACCTTTCTCCTATTATCTAGCTAACAAACTAGATTTTTATTTTAATTAGGAAAATAAAACTTAAGAATTAAATATAAATAGGCAAAAATATTGAACACAAAAACAAAAAATCACTTAGAAAATAATCAATATTAGGAATTAATGTTTAGGTATTGAATCCCCCTAAAACCATTAAACCATTAACCTTTTATGTTGTAATTGTTTTATTGACTATTGGACCATGGAAATTCCTATCGTATGCTAATATCTCTCTCAAATCTATTAACAACTAATCCTAAGTTTATTAACTAAATTACTCAGGCTAAAGTTTATAAGATTACTTTACTAATTTGTGAATTCCATAGAATTATGCCTACATCAAGTTAGTAAGTCTTCAATCCCTAGATTAAGACTAGGTAACCTTCTTAATAGGTGAGAAACCTCTAAAAACATGAACTGACCAACATAAATTTTCTCGATCAATTATTGAAGCTACCCTTGTCTAGTTAGGTGATGAAATTCTTAAGGATCTATAAATATGAAACAAGTAAAAGGAATCTAACTTATGCTAATTGTTGAACCAAAATTAGGTGTTTTGATTATTTCAATATTTTTTAATTAATTTATGCCCTTATTCCCTAGTTATATTTTAGTATCCATGAAGTTTTTGTCTTTGGTTATGCCTTCCAAAAGCTATGTCCCTTGAGGAAGTGATTCCTTGTCAACTGGAAGTATCAAATTCTTTTAATTAACAAGGCTTAGTAGTTTATAACTCTAATAAAAGTGATTATAAATCCTTTATGAGTCTTAGTTTTATAAAGATCAGACCATTTAACATTAGCACCTGTGAGTTTATTATCTTTTTCATACTAGAGAAAGTTCTTTAAAAAATCTTCCATTAGATTTTATGATATCTTGAGAGAGTGTTATGGGAACTTCAAAATGCATATAAATTGTTGCATATAATTAAAAATTGTAATTGTAATATTCCAGCATATGACAGATTCATATTACACTAACTTCTTAACATCTTTTGAATAAGGTCTATTATAACTTGACAATCCCTGAAGTTTAATCTCTTTGTGGTTATGGGAATAACCAAGTACTTGAAAGGAGGCTTTTCATGCTTAAACTATGTGATGCTACCAAATTTCTCCCTTATAATGTTGCATCTCATTAAAAAAAAGCTTCTCTTACTAAAGTTTATGTTAAGCCCTAGAAAGCTCTTACATTCTTGTAGTGATTTATAAAGAACCCCAACATATTCTAGATTAACACCACATAAGAGCAAAAGATGGTCAACAAATAATAGATTATAAATTTTGAATGCTCTAATACCTAATCAATTATTGGTTTAATATTAAGATTATAATTTTAATTGATAAAATTAATTATTTCTTTCAAGCATGTATCTTGTATCTTGAATGTTTTTACACTTTTAGAAATTGATTTTCTTTCCTATTCCATATTTCTAAAATTTTAATCTACTCATCATAAAATAATTCATCATCACTAGTTTCTAGTTTTTCTAAACATGTTACTTTATTTTCATATGTCATGAGACATATATTGGTGACTTTATATTCGAGCTCCTCTCCTTTAGATTCACTATATTGGTCACCTTTCTATTTTATTTCTTTTTATCCACTTTCATGTTATCTTGGAGGTTTGGGCATTGATTATTGAAATGCCCTTTTTTCGCATTAATAACCAAAAAACCTTAAACATTTCCTTAGAACCTAACTTGTCATCTTTATGTTTTCTTCCTTTCCCATTTTCTCCCTTTTTTTTCTTAAGAAGCCCTTTGTATTATATCCTTATAGTCACTCTCCCTTAGGTTTAAGTCTTTTCATCCTAGCTTCTTTCCTTTTGAGTTTTGAAATGATACTCTTCCCTTTTTTTATATTCATATATTGCCTTGAATCTCAACTAATCTAATCAAATAGATGAATAAAGATCCTATTAATTCCTCTACGAAATATTTCTTATGTTTTTAGCTTCCTATATTGTTATTACCTTGAGTTATCAAGATTTAAGAAAAAATTTAAGAATTTTCCTAACCATCTTAATACTTGAGTATGTTTTTACTTTAAAACCTTTCGAAGAGTTCATAATATCAACAAAACAAGAATATATGTTAGGAATAGTTTCATTATGATTTATACAAAATATTTTATATAAGAGCATAAGCATACTAATTCTACTTCCTTTAACTTGATTGGTGTTTTATGTGTAACCTCTTATGGATTCAAAATGTCGTGAGCATTTTCACACATTAGATGGCTTAAATTAATTCCTACTAAAAAATATAAAGAGAAATGGACTCCTTTTATGGTTTAATGCATCAAGTCTCGTATCATTCTTATCGCACTTGAATTGTATTTTAAGTGATACTTAGTCACTCCATCTATAATGAGCATCTTGGTTAGGATTATAGGTCCCTTTTAACAATATCCTATAGTTTAATCCTTTCACTATAAAGAATAATCTCATCCTAGTTTTTAATACAATTAATCATTAACATTGAAGTAAGGAGTATAATTAATGTTTTAATCCTCCATGTATGTCAGACAAGATAAATAATAATTATAACATGAGTTTAGAACAATCTCACAAAAATATTTTGGAAATTGGTATATGATGTATTTCCCAAAGACATAGACATACATAATACCACATTATTTTTTGTCACTTTAAGACTATAGTTATGCAATATCAGGTGTCTAACCTATACATTAAATGAATACATGAACAATATTATAACATCTCATCACCGATGGGAAGGGTAATTTGGTCATTTGGGACGGGTTAGGCGAGTATAAATATATCTCGGCATGAACATGCATCATATATACTCTATAATTATATGAATGGTAATTTTTGCACATGCACATGATTGTACATGCATTTATGACATTTTCCGGCATATGGGTCTAAATGTAATTTTATGTGATTGATGTGATAATTGTGTTTGAAAAATTGATTTGGAGTGGTTTATGTGTGTTTACCATTTTTAGGGAATTTCAGGAATTTTCCTGGAAATTTTCGGGGAGAATTTCTAGACCGAAAAAATCACCAAGTGGCGGACTGATTGGTTTCCGATACCGAAAATTTATGCCCAATGGCACTGGAATATTGGATAATTGATTTTTTTGGATTTGTTATAGATTCATTAGCATTAGATGGATTAAAGATTAATTTGTATTAGGATTCTTTGATTAAATGTTCTTAATTGGGGTTTTTGTCTTTTTCTCCACGAATTGACAAGTGTCCTCATTTCCTTTAATAGTTTTGTACTGTTCCATTTATCTCTCAGGACATTTCTCTTTGGGAAAGACTTAAAAAAATTTCTTTGAAAGCCTAAAGCTTCCTCTCATCCGTAGCTTTATTTCTTCTTCCTTGGTGTTTTCTTCTCCTTCCTTCGTGGGTTCTTCATCCTTCAAATAACTTCTTGTTTCCTTGCTTGCTTCTCTTTTATTCACACACAAACTCAACCTTAAGCCTTGTGATGATGATGATTGTTGTGTGTATGAGGGCGGTCGTGTGTGGTGTTGAGTGAAGTAGAGATTTGGTGTTTGATTGAAGACTTGAAGAATTGGAGATTTAAAACTTCTTTAGGTGAGAATTTTGTTTTGTGTCCTTTGATTAGTAGGTAGAAGCATTTATTGTGCTTGTTGGTTTATTAATTTCATAAAGATTGTGGTAGGTTTGTATGGGTATAAGTGTATGCTTGTGTGAGGGAAAAAGAATGTGACTTTAGTGTTTTCAGTGAAGTTTATGATGTTAAGTGAGTGGAAATCAAGTAAGAAAATTGTGTATATTGTGTGCTGCCAAATTGTGCTTTATTACTCAAGTAATTGTCTTGATGAATTTGTGGCTGAATTCTTGGCTAAATGGGATGTTTATTGATGTGGTATGGATGTTTGCATGAAAGGAGTAGGGTTTAGTATGAAATCTGGAAAATGGAACTTGTGTATGTTTCAGTTATTTATTTAAAACTTTTGATGTGGTTATGCTATTGAGTTGAGGTTTGCTTTAAATTAAACTTGAGAAGTATGGATAGAATTCCTATGAAGGAAGTTCTACCCAATTGTAGCTTGAAGAGCTTTGAATTTTGCTTGGAAGTTGAGATGTGTGTGCGGGATGAATAGTATACAGATTTTGGTTCCATTATTGAAGACCTAAAACTTTGAGAATTTTTCCAGGATAAAGGAGACAGATTTTTGTGAAAATGATCTTCATTAAAGTTGAAGATTTATTTGTTATCTTTGTAACGCCACTGAGTATGATATTTTTCGATGTGTAGGTTGTAAGTTATGGTCTGACAATGCTCGGTGGTAATTCAGTCAAAATGTGTTTTGGTATGCAAATGCTCTAAGGGCATAAGTTTTGTGCTTTTTGTGTTCTGATATTTATTTTGGATTGTTAAGGGTGAAATTGGCTCAAGTGACATTCTGGAAAGTTGTAGAGGATTGTTGTATCTTTCTAATGAGGTATTTTATGCGAATTTTGAGTTTAAGGATTGTTAGATATAAATTTATAAATTTTTGTTATAGTTTAGATTAAATGTTGATTTCATAAACCCTAACAGGACAGCCACCTTAATGTGAGGATTTGACATAGTTTGAATAGGAATTTGCTTTGAATTTTTTTCGTTATAATTGTAGTCTATTGTCTGAGATTTTTATTTCTATATGATATGGAATTTTTCGAAAATGGGATAAGAAGTTGTGAATTTTGAAAGATTGGGTTATTGCTGAGAATAATTTAGGAAGGCTGAAACTTTGTTTGAGAATTTGATTTGGTTAGAGATGGAATTGGCTTTCAAGTTATCATGAAAGTTGTAGCATTTGTTTTGCTCTTTTGATTGATATAAAATTTGGAATTTTTGGCTAAAGGGATGAAAAGTTATGATTTTAGAAAGATGCTGAACTTTTGTGTTAAATGTGTGATTAGGCAGTATATTTGAGTGCCTTTTTGACACCCTTAGATGTGTTATTAACTTTTAAGCTCTTCATGAAACTTGTTGGATTTTTTGTGCTCTTTCCATCAAGTCCTAATTTGAAATTTTTGAATGTGTGTGTTAAAAGTTATGTAGGTTGGAAGAAGGGAATGTCAATGGGTGGTTTTGCATAATTGGAAAATGGAATTTTGAAAAAAAAAAGGGCGATTCCTCGCCCTTGCGAGGGCGAGGACGCATAAGTGTCCTTGCGAGGGCGAGCTGTCCCTCGTACGCAGAGTGCGAGGGCGAGCCTCGCACTCAACAGAGTCCGAGGGCTCAGCGCTCTGCTATTTTTTTATTTATTTTTATTAATTATTTCATTTAATTTTTTAATTTGTTATTTTGGCCTAATTGTGTTCTTTTGTCAATTTCCTTCCGTCCGACGTCTGATTGACCTGGTTCTAGAGGCATCAGATTTGTATAATATTTAATTTCATTTATTTGTAAAATTGGAAATTTTTAGAGTTGAAATTGTCGGGGATTTGTTAGGCCGAAGTGAGGGGTTCGGATCATGATTTTTCTGATCCGTCTTTCATTTATAATTGGACCTATAGAGGTCCGAATTGAGTTATTTTAGTGTCAATGAGTTTCTAATGTTGAGAGGAAATTTTTGTGACGGGAATTTGTGCAATAGTACCGAGAATGTCACGAACATGCATTGTATACATCTAAATTGCTACACGTGCATTATTTGTTTTGCATTTGATAATGTGTGATTATTGTGATTGTTATAGAGACACAGTTGGAACGTTATCCCACGGATGTTGCCGAGACTTCCCGGAATTAGCTTGGAAGCTATTGGTGAGTAACCTAGATGGTTTCTCGATTATTAATTGTTTATATTTTGCACTTATAACACTGTGGAGAATAATGGTGGGCTTTGCGTTTGTTTATGCCTGGTTCCGGACCAAAGGTGTCCGATGTATTGGGAGATTATGACATAGAAGTGCTACATGTGATTTGGAATGTGATTAATTGTGAACTACTTATGTGAATGTGGTAATTTGGGACCGACTATGATTTGGGCTTTACTTTATATTTCCATGTGCATTTCATGCATAACGCATGATCAGTAATTGGCAGTTGTGATCGGAGCAGCCACTGAGAGCTTAAAGCTCAACGAATTTGGGCCTCGAGCCCACAGTGCTTCAAAGCCTCAGGCTCAACGAATAATGCGCCCTTATTGGGACAGTTTAGGCGCTCGGTCACAACAACGCAATAAATTGGAAAAAAAGGGTCACATACGCATTACATATGCATTTGACTGAATATCTGTGATTTGAGTGAAAAGCCAAAGGCTTTGTGTTCATGTAAATAACCATGTGGTACATATGAATGAGTTATTATGCTATACTATGATTTGTTAGACTATGCATGAATTGGGTGAACCATCGATGATGGTTCCTCACTGAGTTCGCAAACTCACCCAAAATTGCAATTATTTTTCAGGACTCAGAAGAATACCCCGTTAGGCAACGGGTGTATAGTGATCGCTTGAAAGTGATAGAAGAGGACGGGATCAATTGCGTCTGCATTAGTGTGAGAACTTTGGGGTTATATTATTGTGTATTTACAAGAGGACCCTCGTGGTCAATGTATTTACCGGTTGTGTTATGAAAATTATTTTTTGCAACATTCATAAAATGTAAGTGTATGATTGTTTCAAAACAAAAGTTTATACTATGATTTGACTGAGTGATGTATCACACTGCCCTCGCAGGGCACGGACTCGGATATCATCATCGATGTCGGGTTCGGGTCTTACAGAAGTGGGGTGTTACATTTAGGTGGTATCAGAGCATGGTTTGGCATCTGTTGGGACTAGGGAACTATTTAGGCTTGTATTATTGTGAGAAATGCAGAAATTGATCAGAATTATTGTTTTTTTATAGGTCATCCGTTCTTGGTGATCAGATAGATCAACCAGCTGACCAGGGATCAGTCGGAGTGATTAGGGAGTCCTTGGTGCCTCATTATAAGGAACTGCCTCCTAGAGTTCCCGTGAGATGGGAGAGGAGGTTCGATAGACTGCGTAAGCAGGTGGCTGTGGATTTCTATGGAAGCACCCCCCCTGCTGAGGCCGAGGGATGACTGGAGAGGACTGAGAGAGTCTTCGACCAGATGGATTGTGATTCAGATGAGTGCTTCGATTATGCAGTCTCTCTTCTGCAGGGCCTAACTTATCAGTGGTGGAAGACTGTCCCGGGCAGTACCACCAGGCCTTGCCTATTGACCTGGGAGGATTTTCTGAGGGCATTTAGAGACAATTATATGCCCAAGGTGTACCTTGAGATGAAGATGCAGGAGTTCCTAGAGCTGAAACAGGGTAGGATGACAGTGGCAGAGTATGAGGTGAGGTTCAACGAGCTCATGGGTTATGCTACTGCTTTGATTTCCACAGAGGCTGATAGGTGCTGGAGGTTTGAGAATGGCCTCAATTTAGAGATTTGCACTAGGTTGGCCCGATCTGACATGGGCACCTTTGTTGAGCTGAGAGCTACTGCAGTACGAGTTGAGCAACTGATGAGACAGAGACAGGCTGAGACTGGTCAGGGGTCCAAGGGGAAGAGACTGAGTGACAATTAGGGTAGTTCTGGCAGAGGTTTTGACAAGCGCCAGAGCAGGACTTTCAGGTCACCAGGTGGATCCAAGCAATCTGGTTTTGGGCAGAGAGGGAGGTTTGTTCAGACTGGCAATGGCAATGGTAGAGATACAGGGCAGATTCCCCCAGTTTGTGAGCACTGTGAGAAGAGGCATAGTGGGGAGTGTTGGCGTTTGACTGGAGCCTGCCTTAAATGGGGCTCCATGAATCATCAGATCAGGGATTGCCCTGCTATGGTGGGAGCTTGGTTTGTTGTCAGTGCGAGATCAGGTAACAACACCACAGTGCAGTAGAGTAGAGGTGGTGGATTTGGACAAAGGGGGCGAGGTAGAGGCCGTGGCAGAGCTGAGGGATCCTTTGTGAGAACTGAGGGTCGGGGCAGCCGACCACAGTCCCAGGCCAAAGTATATGTCATGATGAGACAGGAGGCCCAGGATTCCCCTGATGTAGTAGCTGGTATGCTTCTTATTTCTGATATTGAGGCATTTGAACTACTGGATCCAGGATCCACACATTAATTTGTTGCACCGCACTTGGCATGTAGATTGCATGGGGATAGGGAGATGTTACAGTATGGGCTAGAGGTGAGTATACCTCTAGGTAGTACTACTGCTCTGGGAGAGGTCTGTAAGGGGTGCTCGATCCAGATTGATCAAGCGGTGTTGAGAGCATACCTTATAGTGTTACCATTGAGAGAGATCGAGGTGATTCTGGGTATGGACTGGCTTACTGCCTATAGGGTCATCATGGACTGCTACACCAAGGAGGTTGTCTTAGAGTCTCCTAGTCATCCTAAAGCAGTGTTCAGAGGAGTTAGTCAGGCAGTGCCAGCCCGGATGATCTCTTTCCTTAGTTCCCTGAGATTAATGCAGGGAGGCTGTGAGGCCTATCTGGCCCATGTTATTGACACAAGAGTTGAGCAGAGGTTGTAGGATATTCCCATAGATAGGGAATTTTTATATGTGTTTCCTAATGAGTTACCGGGATTACCGCCGAATCGGGAGACAGAGTTTACTATTGACTTACTTCCAGGTACTGCTCCTATATATATCCCTCCATATAGGATGGCTTTGTGGGCCGAGGGAGTCAAGGCTCGCCATGAGGAGTTCTTGGAGAAGGGTTTTATCAGGCCCAGTGTCTCACCTTGGGGAGCTCCTGTATTGTTTGTGAAGAAGAAGGATGGGACTCTCAGATTGTGCATAGATTACAGGCAGCTGAATCGGGTGACAGTGAAGAATAAGTATCCACTGCCTAGGATCGATGACTTATTTGATCAGTTGCAGGGAGCTCAGGTGTTTAATAAGTCGGATCTGAGGTCAGGGTGCTATCAGCTGAAGATAGCAGAGGCTGATGTGCCTAAGAGTGCTTTCATGAGTAGGTATGGGCATTTCGAGTTTCTGGTGATGCCATTTGGGTTGACTAATACCCCAGCAGCTTTTATGGCCTTGATGAATAAGGTCTTTCAGCCCTACCTAGACCAGTTTGTCATTCTATTCATTGATGACATATTGGTGTATTCGAAGAGTAAAGAGGAGCATGGGATCAGTATTTGGCCTTGATTGAGTTTGTCTATAACAATCACTATCACAGTAGCATCGGGATGGCACCCTATGAGGCTTTATATGGAAGACAGTGTCGATCGCCTCTGTATTGGGATGAAGAAGGTGAGAGGATGATTGAGGGTCCAGAGCTGATTTAGGATACAGTGGATAAGGTAAAATTGATCCAGAGCCAAATAAAAGCGGCTCAGGATAGACAAAAGAGCTATATGGATCAGCATCGGAGGGAGATGGAGTATAGTGTGGGAGATAGAGTTTTCCTTCGAGTGTCACCATGGAGAGAGGTACTGAGATTCGATAAAAAGGGCAAGTTAAGCCCTAGATACATTGGTCCATATGAGATCATTGAGCGTATAGGACCTTTGGCCTATAAGCTGGCCTTACCGAGTGAGATGTCTCAGTTGCATAACGTCTTCCATGTGAGTATGCTCCGGAGGTATCGATCAGACCCGACACATGTGATACCGGCTCAGGAGATTGAGGTAGCTAGCAATTTGAGCTATGTTGAGGAGCCGATCCAGATTGTAGGATCAAAGGTTAAACAGTTAAGGAACAGGGTTATTCCATTGGTGAAAGTCCTATGAAGGAACCACTCAACTGAGGAAGCAACTTGGGAGACCGAGGAGCATATGAGGAGACAGTATCCTCACCTGTTCGACCAAGCAGGTAAGAATTTCGAGGACGAAATTTTTATTAGGAGGGGAGAATTGTAACCTCCCATCACCGACGGGAAGGGTAATTTGGTCATTTGGGACGGGTTAGGCGAGTATAAATATATCTCGGCATGAACATGCATCATATAGCCTTTATAATTATATAAATGGTAATTTTTGCACATGCACATGATTGTACATGCATTTATGACATTTCCCGGCATATGGATCTAAATGTAATTTTGTGTGATTGATGTAATAATTGTGTTTGAAAAATTGATTTGGAGTGGTTTATATGTGTTTTCCATTTTTAGGAAATTTCAGGAATTTTTCTGGAAATTTTCGGGGAGAATTTTCAGACCAAAAAAATTGCCAAGTGGCGAACTGATTGGTTTTCAGTACCGAAAATTTCTACCCAATGGCATTGCAATATTAGATAATTGATTTTTTTGGAGTTGTTATAGAGTCATTAGCATTAGATGGATTAAAGATTAATTTGTATTAGGATTCTTTGATTAAATGTTCTTAATTGGGGTTTTTGTCTTTTTCTCCATGAATTGACAAGTGTCCTCATTTCCTTTAATAGTTTTGTACTGTTCCATTTATCTCTCACGACATTTCTCTTTGGGAAAGACTTAAAAAAATTGCTTTGAAAGCCTAAAGCTTCCTCTCATCCGTAGCTTTATTTCTTCTTCCTTCGTGTTTTCTTCTCCTTCCTTCGTGGGTTCTTCATCCTTCAAATAACTTCTTGTTTCCTTACTTGCTTCTCTTTTATTCACACACAAACTCAACCTTAAGCCTTGTGATGATGATGATTGTTGTGTGTGTGAGGGTGGTCGTGTGTGGTGTTGAGTGAAGTAGAGATTTGGTGTTTGTTTGAAGACTTGAAGAATTGGAGATTTAAAACTTATTTCCTTTGATTAGTAGGTAGAAGCATTTATTGTGCTTGTTGGTGTATTAATTTCATAAAGCTTGTGGTAGGTTTGTATGGGTATAAGTGTATGCTTGTGTGAGGGAAAATGACATGGTAATTAAAGAATGTGACTTTAGTGTTTTCAATGAAGTTTATGATGTTAGATGAGTGGAAATCAAGTAAGAAAATTGTGTATGTTGTGTGCTGCCAAATTGTGCTTTATTACTCAAGTAATTGTCTTGATGAATTTGTGGCTGAATTCTTGGCTAAATGGGATGTTTATTGATGTGGTATGGATGGTTGCATGAAAAGAGTAGGGTTTAGTATGAAATCTGGAAAATGGAACTTGTGTATGTTTCAGTTATTTGTTTATAACTTTTGATGTGGTTATGCTATTGAGTTGAGGTTTGCTTTAAATTAAACTTGAGAAGTATGGATAGAATTCCTATGAAGGAAGTTCAACCCAATTATAGCTTGAAGAGCTTTGAATTTTGCTTGGAAGTTGAGATGTGTGTGCGGGATGAATAGTATACAGATTTTGGTTCCATTATTGAAGACCTAAAACTTTGAGAATTTTTCCAGGATAAAGGAGACAGATTTTTGTGAAAATGATCTTCATTAAAGTTGAAGATTTATTTGTTATCTTTGTAACGCCACTGAGTATGATATTTTTCGATGTGTAGGTTGTAAGTTATGGTCTGACAATGCTCAGGTGGTAATTCAGTCCAAAATGTGTTTTGGTATGCAAATGCTCTAAGGGCATAAGTTTTGTGCTTTTTGTATTCTGATATTTATTTTGGATTGTTAAGGGTGAAATTGGCTCAAGTGACATTCTGGAAAGTTGTAGAGGATTGTTGTATCTTTCTAATGAGGTATTTTATGCGAATTTTGAGTTTAAGGATTGTTAGATATAAATTTATAAATTTTTGTTATAGTTTAGATTAAATGTTGATTTCATAAACCCTAACAGGACAGCCACCTTAATGTGAGGATTTGACATAGTTTGAATAGGAATTTGCTTTGAATTTCTTCCTTAGAATTGTAGTCTATTGTCTGAGATTTTTATCTCTATATGATATGGAATTTTTCGAAAATGGGATAAGAAGTTATGAATTTTGAAAGATTGGGTTATTGCTGAGAATAATTTGGGAAGGCTGAAACTTTGTTTGATAATTTGATTTGGTTAGAGATGGAATTGGCTTTCAAGTTATCATGAAAGTTGTAGCATTTGTTTTGCTCTTTTGATTGATATAAAATTTAGAATATTTGGCTAAAGGGATGAAAACTTATGATTTTAGAAAGGTGCTGAACTTTTGTGTTAAATGTGTGACTAGGCAGTATATTTGAGTGCCTTTTTGACACCCTTAGATGTGTTATTAACTTTTAAGCTCTTCATGAAACTTGTCGGATTTTTTGTGCTCTTTCCATCAAGTCCTAATTTGAAATTTTTGGATGTGTGTGTTAAAAGTTATGTAGGTTGGAAGAAGGGAATGTCAATGGTGTTAAGTCAAACCAGACTTCACGTATTAAATAATTTTGATGATAAACAAAGAGAAATATACAAATGAAAAACAGAAGGAAGAAAAGCGAAGGAAGAAAAGCGTAGGAAGAAAAGCGTAGGAAGAAAAGCGAAGGAAGAAAAAGCGAAGGAAGAAAAGCGAAGGAAGAAAAGCGAAGGAAGAAAAGCGAAGGAAGAAAAGCGAAGGAAGAAAAGTAGAAGGAAGAAAAGCGAAGGAAGAAAAGGGGCGAAAGAAAAAGAAGGAAGAAAAGCGAAGGAAGAAAAATCGACGGAAGCTTTACGAAGAGAAAAGCGAGCGATACAAGAATCGAGCGAAGAAAGAAACATCGTTTAAGGCGATTCTGAGTTAAACTGAATAACCGTTTCTTTAAAGATTCAAGAAGATATTCAAGAAAGCAGTTGAAGACTTGATTATAAATAAGAGTCGAGATTGAAGTAAAAATAACTTTTGAGCAAAGTGAATGAAACTCTGAGTATTCAAACATCTGACTATCTGAGAAAAATTGTGAACTATTTTTCGAGTGTACTTTGTTAAGAGCAACTCTTTTGTAAAAAGCTCTTTATTAGTTTTCATTTTGAAAAGTGTTACAGGTAGCTGAAGAGGCTAAGAGTAAAAGAATACTTGTTGTTAAGAGACCAAGAGGCTCACCCAAAGAATACTTGTAAGCAGTTCGAGATAGTGAAATCTCGAAGGATATCGAGGATCGGGCGTAGCCCAGTTTAGGGTGAACCGGGATAAATTGCCGTGTTTCTCTCTAACTTTTACTTTACTTAAATCGTAGTTCTCATTATTATCAAAGGTTTTCAAACTAGTCAAGAATTGATTTAAGATAAGTTTTCGAAAGAACAAGCAATTGTTATTGAAGGGATTAACGAAAAGTTTATCACAATTCAACCCCCTTCTTGTGTATCTTGATCATATCATTACTCAATATATTAACGTGTGATTTACTTGATTGGTATCAAAGCAAGGTGTTCAAGAATCACTCTAATAAAGTGTGAACTAAAGAAAATGGTGGAATCACACACGATATTGTCGAAGGAGCCTCGATCACCGAACTCCAAAGCATTCATTGGTGAAGACTACCACTATTGGAAGGATCGGATGAGATTGTTTATCGAGTCTACTCACATTGACCTTTGGGACATCATCGAGAATGGACCATACACACTGAAGATGATGATAAAATCCAATTCCACGAGAAAGATGGACGGTGAAAGTAAAGCAAGATTTCAACTAAACTCTAAAGCGAAATTTTTCTTGAGTTGTGCATTGAAGCGAAGCGAGTATGACAAAGTTCATGGATGTGATCTGCCAAAGAAATGTGGGATACATTATCAATTGCACATGAAGGAACAAATCAAGTCAAGGAGTCCAAGATAAGTATTTTGGTGCATCGATCGAGTTATTCAAGATGAAAGAAGAAGAGACCATTGATCAAATGTTTGGAAGATTCCAAACAATTGTTAATAGACTAAAAGCTCTTGGAAGAGCGTATACGATCAAGACCATGTTCGAAAGATTTTGAGGAGTCGCCAAAAGATGGAGACCCAAAGTAATCACGTACAAAAAGCCAAAGACTTGAGCGTCATGAAGCTTGATGAATTGCTTGGATCGTTGAAGATACACGAAGTAGAGCTTGATGCGGAAGATAAGCCCAAGAAAGAGAAGTCCATAAGCGCCAAAGCAAGTCAAAAGAATCACAAAATCCGGAAGAAGAAAACAAAGAGGAACACATCAAAGGCTTTAAAGATTGAAGAAGCAAAGGATGATGATTCGATGAAGTCGAATCTGAATCAAGTGATGAAGATGATGAGCTATCTTTCATTTCAAGAAAGATAAGAAGAATGTGGAAAAGAAGTCAAAGGAAATTCAACATTTAGAAGGAACAATGCAAAGACGATGAAAAAGTCGATAAAGCATCCGTTACATGTTATGAATGCAAGAAGCGGGACATTACAAGTCCGAGTGTCCAATGTTGAAAAGACAACCCAAAAGGAGTAGGGATAACAAGAAAAGCATGATGGCAGCGTGGGAAGATCTGAACTCATCGAATCGGATACAAGTTCGTAAGCGTCGTAACATGCTAACATATATCCGTAGTGAAGAAGAAAGTGATGAGGAGGTAACTTCTAGCTATAATGATATACAAGATGCATACTCGTAATTATTAGAGGATTCTCATGCTATTCGAAGCGGTACAAGTCGTTGAAGAAGAAATATATAGAAAACCTCAAACATACTCATGAGATAGAGAGTGAGAATATAAGTTTGAGAAAGCAAGTTGAGGAATTGAATAACAACAAAGTTGTAGATAGATCGAAGAGATTAATCAATTGAAAGCGAGAATCAATAATCTCTCAATTGATCTAACTAAATTTGAGATAGTACAAAAAGATGAATGAAATGATAGGAAAATCTGAGACATCAGGGATAAAGCTGGATTAGGGTTTACTAAAATAAGCCCGTAAATACGTAAAATCAATTGCTCAAAAGATAAGAAAAGATATCAATCGGTTTTCGAGAAAGGTCATCAACGTTTACATTCTACACCCTATTATCATTCATTACATCATACTAACCCTAAAGGACCCAAGAGAATCTGGGTACCTAAAAATAAGATAATATCTCCTACAGAAATCCTTCTTTGGAAGAACCAGCAAGCACCATTGGTATTTGGACAGTGGATGCTCGCGTCACATGACGGGAAACAAGTCTATGTTCCTAGATCTACAGTACAAGAAAGGAGGATCAGTAACTTTTGGAGACAACCAGCAAGGAAAGATAATCGGGTTTGATAAGATTGGTAAGAATTCCCATGCATGCATTAACAACGTACTACTAGTTGATGGTTTAAAGCATAACTTGATAAGTATTAGTCAATTATGTGATTCTGGTTTTGAAGTTACTTTCAATCAAAAATTTTGTGAAGTCAGAAACAAAGATGGTTCCATCTTCTTTTCAGCCAAAAGACGAAACAATCTTTACAAAATTGATTTAGACGATTTTCAGTCTCAAAATATTTCATGTTTTTATCTATGAAGATGAAAGGCGATCGGCATAAAAACTAGGTCATGTCGGTTTTAAACATATTTCAAAACTTTTGAAACATGATTTGGTAAAGGTTTGCCATAAATTCGTTTTGACAAAGATTTCTTTTGTGAAAGTTGTCGAGAAAGGAAACAAGTTAAAACCTCTTTCTCTTGAAACATTTAAAAGCGTCATCTAGACCACTTGAGTTGTTACATATGGACTTATTTGGTCCAACAAGAACAATAAGTCTTGGTGGAAAGAAGTATGGACTTGTGATTGTTGATGATTTTACAAGGTTTTGTTGGATACTTTTTCTATCACATAAAGATGAGTCTTTCAAGTGCTTTAGAAACCTTTCCATGAGGTTACAAAATGTAAAAGGAATGTCTATAGCCAGCATAAGGAGTGATCATGGTGGAGAATTCAAAAATGAGAAGTTTTATTCTGCGAAGAAAATGGAATTTTCCATAACTTTTCTGCCCTAAGGACTCCACAGCAGAATGGAGTTGTTGAGAGGAAGAATAGGACGATTCAAGAGATGGCAAGAACAATCTTTGCGAGATGAATCTTCCTAAATACTTCAAGCGAAGTCGCAATCAATCTGACATGCTACATTCGAATAGAGTGTTCTTGCGACCAATCTTCAAGAAAACTCCTATGAGTTGTGGAATGGAAGGAGACCAAACATTTCTTATTTCCATCCTTTAATTTGCAAGTGCACTAGTCGAACACAAAGGAAGCTGGACAAATTTGATGCAAAGACATTTTCAGAATTTTCTAGGCTATTCTCTCACTTCAAAGGCATTTAGAATCTTCAACCTCACCTCAAAGACTGTTGAAGAAACTATTCATGTTAAGTTCGATGATAGCTCTCAACCCAATAAGGAAGAGGAATCGGAAGATGATATTCTGATGCCTTTGACGCTTGAGGCAAGGAAGTATCTTCATCGAAACACCTCATGATGAAAAGATGACATTTCTAAGAATTTTGAGTTAAAGAAAGATTGGAGATACAAAGCTTTCATCCCAAAGAGTCAATTATTGGAGAAACCTCGGAAGGTGTAAGAACAAGGTCCAAGTTCGTAAGAGAAGCCAACATGGCATTTATATACAAGTAGAACTTAAGAAGATTGATGAAGCTCTAAAAGATGAAGCATGGATATTAGCTATGCAAGAGGAGTTAAATCAATTACAGAGGAATAAAGTCCGGTCCTTAGTTCCTAAACACGAAAAGAAATCCATTATTGGTACTAGATGGATATTCAAGAATAAGCTAGACGAATCGAGGAAAAGTAAGTCATGAACAAGGCAAGATTAGTAGCACAAGGCTATAATCAGCAGGAAGGAATAGACTACAATGAGACATATGCTCCGAAGAGCAAGACTTGAAGCAATAAGGATACCGCTTGCATATGTTGTTTGCCATGACATAAAGCTTTTCAGATGGATGTAAAAGTGCATTTCGAGCGGTTTTATAGATGAAGAAGTCTATGTCAAGCAACCTCCTGGATTTGAGGATATAAAGTATCCAGATCATGTCTCTGAGACCTCATAAAGCCTTATATGAACTCAAACAGGCCCTAGAGCATGGTATGATCGTCTCGAGCTCATTGCTTATAGGAAATGGATTTACTAGAGGTAAAGTAGACAAAACTCTTTTAGGAAGAACTTGAATAATGATTTTATTATTGTGCAAATCTATGTTGATGATATTATTTTGGAGCAACCTCAAAAGATTATGCATGAGCTTTGAAAATATGATGAAAATGAATTTGAGATGAGCATGATGGGCGAGTTAAAATTCTTTCTTGGATTGCAAGTAAAGCAAACTAAGGATAAGATTTTATCCATCAACAAAATATGTTAAAGAATTGTTGTCTAAGTTTGATATGTGCGGTGTTAAAAGTATGTCTACACCGATGCATCCTTCAAACTTGTTGTCAAAAGACGAAAGTGGTAAGAAGGTGGATCAAACCCTATTTAGAGGATGATTGGTTCTTTGATTTATCTTCTGATAAGTAGACGACATTCTATTAGGTGTATGCTTGTGTGCAAGGTTTTAGGCGATCATAAAGAATCTCATTACATTCTCAGAAACTAATTTTGAGATATCTCGCAGTACTACCGATCTTTGCTTAATGTATGAGAAAGGTAAAGATTT
This sequence comes from Erythroxylum novogranatense, assembly GCA_029891385.1. Lineage (NCBI taxonomy): Eukaryota > Viridiplantae > Streptophyta > Magnoliopsida > Malpighiales > Erythroxylaceae > Erythroxylum > Erythroxylum novogranatense. The sequence goes on along the minus strand of CM057235.1, from coordinate 9,927,123 downwards.
CAGGTTGAATGGATATTCGATGCGGACTATGCGGTGATAGGATCGAAAGGAAGAGCATGAGTGGTGGTTGTCACTTCCTTGGACCAAACTCGTGTCATGGTCAAGCAAGAGACAAAGCTCGATTGCATTATCAACAGTACCGAAGTGAATATATATCTGCATGAAGTTGTTGTTCACAATTGTTGTGGATCAAGTATCAATTGGAGGACTACTCAATACAAGAGGAAGAGATTCCAATATCTTGTGACAACACCGGCGCCATCGACTTGTCAAAAATCCAATTCAACATTCAAGGTGAAGCACATAGAAGTTAGACATCATTTCTTGAGAGATTACGTTCGGAAGAAAGTCGTCGATCTACAATTCGTGGAAGCGAAATATCGGTGGCGGATATCTTCACAAAACCACTAAGTGAAGATCGCTTTAAAGAAATCGAGACGCAACCTCAATATGGTGATGTTAACAAACCATTCATCGGTTTTTTAAGTAAAGAAGAAAGCAGACAGAGACGGAGGAGTTAACGGACCATTCATCTGCTTTTTTTATAAAGACAAGAGGCAGATAGATGGCGAGTTATGATTGATCATCGATTTTGAAAAGAAAAGACAATGAAGCGGTGGAGTTAAGCGGCGTTGGCGGTTTCAGACTTAAAACTTCTTTCACGAGGAAAAGTTTTAGAGGAAAAAGGTCGAGATCATCGAGAAGTACAATAGTTCTAGAATTTGCAATAAAATCCTAAAAGCGACTTTTGGGATTCCTACCAAATTCGAAATTGCTAGTTCTCCAAATCTCTCTAAAAATCTTCAAGCAAGTTCCTATTCAATGTAATCGCAAGATGTATGTCAAGCCTATTTTGCGAGTTGATCCAGGATCGGGATGGAAAAGATTGGTAAACTTGAAGAACTAAGAAAAGAACAGATGGATATAAATAGGAGATAATGGCGGCGGGATGGAGAAACTTCTTTCAAATACGAGATGAAGTTTATCTCAAGAAATTTATAAGTTACGGAAGAATACTAAATCGATAGATGATACAATCGTGTCATATGTAGACACACACTCTGTTATTGTAACAAAGGAGTTACTGGAGAAAGTTACTGAATGTCCAATGGATGGAGTTCAACCCACTAATATGGTGAAATGGATGACAAAGCTCAAGATGAGCGAAGATGAAGTTAGTCGTCAACTCTATGGACCTGATAACCTAATTGAAAGGAGAGCCTCTTGCTGGTACCAAAGCGAGGTATTGTTCACGATTCTATGTGATTTGTATCTTCACCGAGAATAGGTTCAAGACATCAGGTCACTACCCTGGATGAACAATGCATCTTTCATCTTCTAAATCATCACCCAATAGATTTACCATATTTGATTTTTCAGTACATGGTAAAATCTATAAAGGATACAAACACCTATCCTTATGGGATCTTTGTTGACAAGAGTGTTCAAAGAATCTGGCATCAGATTGGAAAGGGGAATCAGACAGAAGATAGCTGTCAAAAGCTATATAGATTCAACAATTGTTGCTAAAATGGGTCTGAGATTTCCAGACAGAAAAGGAGCAGAAGCACCAAGGAAAGCAACAACCGAGGGGAGCTATCTGAAGAAATCCTCTATGAAGGAGAGAAGATCACACTCTCGTGAATCAAAGTCAAGAAGTGTTCGATTTTTGAATCGGGAGACTTGAGCGTAAAGGGAACCTCTCGGTGAGTGACATTCCTAAGCAAGCAAGAAGGTCACCGCAAGCGAAGCTGTCTGACGAAAGAAGCCATCCATCCAGAGATTCAAGCCAATCAAAGCATTATGATCGAGAGATCAAAAGCTACAAAATCACTATCATCAATCCTTGAGAAAGATTGAAACTCGATCTCAAGGAAATGGAGGAAAAGGAAAGTAGAAGAACACGAAAGAAGAAAGCACAATCCAAGAGGTCACCAAGGTTAAAGAAAATGAGTGCGAGAAAGAAGAAAGTCCAACAACAGAGACAAAGTCTAAGAAGGCAAGGCAAGAAGAGGCATTGTTGACACTTCTGAAAAAATCATTGCAAGTCTTTGTTAGTCTTTGTTGCTGATTTCTTGAAGTTAATATGGAAGCGCTCATCAAGTGATTATGGAAGCTATTACGGGTAATATTAAGGATTCTCACAAAGTTCTTAATAATCCAATTTTGAAGAAGTAGTTCCTACTACTTTTCAGTCTACACTTGTCCACAAACAAGTTGCTACTCATATTATGGGTAAGAAGGCTACTCAAAAAGTTGTGAGTGTGATGACCAATGTTCCATCCAAGTATTTAACTGCTCAAAGAGAAAGTTGGGAACACAGATTGGTTGTAATAGAGGAGAAGAAGACCAAGTCATCATCATCAAGAGACAAACCAAAGAGATATGTGAAAGCCTTCTTCAAATCAGTTGAATATGATAATGACATTTTACATCTGTTGGATAGGGGTTACAAAAATTTCTATGATCAACTGAAGAGAGTTGAAAGAGAACCATATCCACCAGAGCCATTTGGAGAGCGTCTCACTTCTTATCCTATCTTGAGCGATCAAATAATCAAGGTGGTACCGATCTTCAACCACCAAATTTTGTTGAACTCAGTATGAGAAGTGAAGCTAAAAGTTCAACCAGAGCAGTTATGGATGACATGACTTCTGATCAAATTGAAGAGGCAGTAAAATTGATTGATGAAGCATGTGAAGAGAAAAGGAGTGGAAATTCTATCTGCGTATATCAAGATCCAGGACCAAGCCTAACTAAGGCTACAGCAGAGGATTCACATGGAGGGACTATCAGAAAGGGTCAGTATTGTTCTGTTCGGATTGGCAACTTAGAATGTTGTTATACTATTTTACAGAACATTCTGCGAAATCGACTCTCGTGGGAGATCACCTCGATTCAGAAGCTATGCCATGGTTGGAAGCACTTATCAGCGTATACATGATTCCTATGATCTTGATATTCATGAACAAGCTGTATTTGTTCCTCCACCTCTCCTACAAATCATTGAAACAAATGTCTTTAACAAGGAAGCTTATACAACAATAGTGGCTATCGTTGAAAAGCAAGTTGTTGAGACAGAATCCTCGACTGTAGATGAATCATCAGCTTTAAAGAAGCATGTTTAGAAACTTGATAAGGATATGAAGAAGATTAAGAAGATCCTGAAAAAGTTGGTGAAGCAGATTGGGAAATAATTTTTTTGATCAATAACAAATAGGGGGAGAAGGGAGAAGGAAGAAATCAATTTGGAAGGATAAGCGAAGTTATTTTTATCTCAATATACAGTATAATTGATACTTTTCATTTTCTCTAATTCACAAGTATTTGTTATCATCAAAAGGGGAGAATGTTAAGTCAAACCAGACTTCACGTATTAAATAATTTTGATGATAAACAAAGAGAAATATACAAATGAAAAATGAAGGAAGAAAAGGAAGGAAGAAAAGCGTAAGGAAGAAAAGCGAAGGAAGAAAAGCGAAGGAAGAAAAAGAAGGAAGAAAAGGAAGGAAGAAAAGCGAAGGAAGAAAAGCGAAGGAAGAAAAACAGAAGGAAGAAAAAGCAGAAGGAAGAAAAGCAGAAGGAAGAAAAAGCAGAAGGAAGAAAAATCAGACGGAAGCTTTACGAAGAGAAAAGCAGACGATACAAGAATCAGACAGAAGATAGAAACATCAGTTTAAGACAGTTACGGAGTTAAACTGAATAACCGTTTCTTTAAAGATTCAAGAAGCAGATATTCAAGAAACAGTTGAAGACTTGATTATAAATAAGAGTCGAGATTGAAGTAAAAATAACTTTTGAGCAAAGTGAATGAAACTCTGAGTATTCAAACATCTGACTATCTGAGAAAAATTGTGAACTATTTTTCGAGTGTACTTTGTTAAGAGCAACTCTTTTGTAAAAAGCTCTTTATTAGTTTTTTATTTTGAAAAGTGTTACAGGTAGCCTGAAGAGGCTAAGAGTAAAAGAATACTTGTTGTTAAGAGACCTGAAGAGGCTCAATCGAAGAATACTTGTAAGCAGTTCGGAGATAGTGAAATCTCGAAGGATATCGAGGATCGGGCGTAGCCCACGGTTTAGGGTGAACGGGATAAATTCTGTGTTTCTCTCTAACTCTTACTTTACTTAAATCGTAGTTCTCATTATTATTAAAGGTTTTAAACTAGTCAAGAATTGATTTAAGATAAGTTTTCTGAAAGAACAAGTAATTGTTATTGAAGGGATTAACAAAAAGTTTATCACAATTCAACCCCCCTTCTTGTGTATCTTGATCATATTATTACTCAATATATTAACGTGTGATTTACTTCAAATGGGTGGTTTTGCATAATTGGAAAATGGAATTTTGAAAAAAAAAAGAAAATGGGCGAAAACTCGCCCCTCTCGAGGGCGATGCCTCGCCCTTGCGAGGGAGGGCGAGCTGTACCTCGCACGCAGAGTGCGAGGGCTCAGCCCTCTGCTATTATTTATTTATTTATTTTTATTAATTATTTCATTTAATTTCTTAATTTGTTATTTTGACCCAATTGTGTTCTTTTGTCAATTTCCTTCCGTCCGACGTCCGATTGACCTGGTTCTAGAGGCATCGGATTCGTATAATATTTAATTTCATTTATTTTTGAAATTGGGAAATTTTAGAGTTGAAATTGTCAGAGATTGGTTAGGCCGAAGTGAAGGGTCCGGATCATGATTTTTTTGATCCATCTTTCATTTATAATTGGACCTATAGAGGTCCGAATTGAGTGATTTTAGTGTCAATGAGTTTCTAATGTTGAGAGGAAATTTTTGTGGCAGGAATTTATGCAATAGTGCTGGGAATGTCACGAACATGCATTGTACACATCTAAATTGCTACTTGTGCATTATTTATTGTGCATTTGATAATTTGTGTGATTATTGTGATTGTTATAGAGACACAGTTGGAACGTCATCCCACGGACGTTGCCGAGACTTCCCGACATTAGCTTGGAAGCTACTGGTGAGTAACCTAGATGGTTTCTCGATTATTAATTGTTTATAATTTGCACTTATAACACTGTGGAGAATAATGGTAGGCTTTCCGTTTGTTTATGACTGGTTCCGGACCGAAGGTGTCTGATGTATTGGCAGATTATGACATAGAAGTGCTATATGTGATTTAGAATGTGATTAATTGTGAACTGCTTGTGTGAATGTGGTAATTTGGGACCAAATATGATGTGGGCTTTGCTTTATATTGCCATGTGCATTCCATGCATAACGCATGATCAGTAATTGGCAGTTATGACTGGAGCAACCACCGAGAGCTTAAAGCTCAACGTATTTGGGCCTCGAGCCCACAGTGCTTCAGAGCCTTAGGCTCAACGAATAATACGCCCTTATTGGGACAGTTTAGGCGCTCGGTCACAACAACGTAATAAATTGGAAAAAAGGGTCACATACGCATTATATATGCATTTGACTGAATATCTGTGATTTGAGTGAAAAGCCAAAGGCTTTGTGTTCATGTAAATAACCATGTGGTACATATGAATGAGTTATTATGCTATACTAGGATTTGTTGGTGTTAGCCCCAATTTTTTTTTTTAAAAATTAAACATGATTAGATTAATTGAGTAAGTTATGTTAGCATAAATTGAGTTGATATTAATTAATGTGTGATAGCATTAATGAGTTAGGTGGTGAATTAATGAAATTAAATGAGTTAGTTGGGCCTTAATGAGGTAGGAAAAGAAAGATAAGATAGGCTTGAGAGACAAGTGGGCCTTGAGAAGTTTAAAGAGGAAAATAAAGAGGAAATGAGAAGGAAGGAAGAAGAAGTGAGTGGGCTTTAGGCTTTAGGGCTTAAGTGAGTTATTGAGAAGTATAAAAAAGAGAAGGAAATAAGTGAGTTAGAAGAAGAAGAGGAGGATTTACGAAAATTTAGAGGGAGAGAGGGGAGAGTTCGTGGAAGTGGAGGAAGAAGGAGAAAAGAGAAAAGCATGCCTAGGTCTTGACTTTCCAAGAGATTAAGCAAGAGTTTGAAGAAAGTTCAAGAAGGAAAAGTGTAGAGGAAGAGCTAAGCTACATTTTGAACCAAGAAACTCTTGGGTTGAGTCAAGAACCAAGGTAAGTTATGTTTTCAAGTGTTGGTTTTTAGTTGGGTTTTGGTGTAGAAAGCTTAGAAAGGAAGTGGGTTTAGAGATTTTAAAGTTGATTTCATGAAAAGGGTTATGTAGAATTTTAATTGAATTTATGTTGAAATGGGTTCTTGTTTCTCTTGAAGTAGAGCAAGAGAGAGGAGAAGAGCAAGGAGAAGAGCACTCCTAAGCAAGGATTAAGCAAGTTATAAGGTGGGTTTCATTTTTATCTTTATGCTAGTAAGTTCTAAATACTATCTCAACTAAGGAAAATTAATATTTTTCAATTACCTTGGGTTGAGCATTGATTGAGCTTTGGTTGTGTATTAATTGATTTATGATTGCCATTATGTGAGAGTTTGATTAGTATATGACATTGCTTGCTTTTGCTTGACAAGTTCATGAATTGAATGAGCATGAATATTAGTGAAATCATGAAAGGTGATTTAAGCATGAAATACAATTTTCAAGAATCAGCTATTTGGATGCATAAAAAATCCAATTTCAGAAATCAGCCAGCGAACAAGAACAGTCCAGATTTTAATGCATGAATTTGTGTTATGTGGGTACTTAAGTCCACCCAGCAAAGTCACGTGTCGTTGACGATATAAACCCACTACTTTGCCTGATTGTGGCATAGGATGTTCCTTTTGGACTCTTGACATCGACTACACTTGTGTAGTTCGCCGATTATTAATGGACTTATCTTACCATCAGCTATGTGTTTATGTGTTAGCACGTATTTGCAAGAATGATAGATGCATGAATCATGAAAGTTATGCTTTTAGCTTGATGAATTTATGAAATGCAAAGTTGTATGATTGTTTGATGAGAGTTTTGCTAGTAGTATGGATAATGAAAAGAATTCAGCTTATTTGCATAAATATAAACATGTTACCCACGAGCGAAAGCTCACCCCCTCCAATCCCATCCCATCTCCAGGTGAGGAGCACGAGATCGACCATCGAGCTTAATGGCATTACTCCAGAAATGATGATTTTGTATTTTCAAGATAGCTTTTGTAAATCAATGCTTTAGATGCAATTTGGGCAAGTTTACTTTTGCAAGTTGTATTTTGGATTTTGATGCAAGTGACTTAAAATGCCTCTAAAGCCTTGTAATAACTCATATTTTTCATATGAAAGCAAGAATGTTAAGTTCTAATGTATTTCGTGAAATCCATGTATGTTTTAAAACAATTGCATCATTGTATAGTTTGGATATGGTTAGAATGCTAAGAGTGTGGTTGTTGCCTTGAATTGCATTTGGAGATGCTTTTGGGATTGAGTTATGTTATATGAGGTTGCATGTTGAGTTTTATGCAGGTGGAAGCATTAGGATTGCAAATTGGTTAGTTGCATTTTCAAGGGAAGTGCTGTCAAATTTTCCTAAAATTTGACAGAACTTCGCTTCAGTTTTAGACCCTCTTAGGGCTTGATTTAGATCGGGAAGTCTTCACGAAGATTGTAGTAGAAGTTCAGAACTTTCTAAGGGTGTATCATTTGCCTCATTTGGACTTAGGGTTAAAAATTTATGAGGTGAAGAACACATTCAGACACTGTTCATTTAGCTATATTACTGTTACATTGGTCTTTAATGAGCAGTGTCCTTTAAGTGGCTTTTTGCCTTGATTAATGATGGAATTAGCTTTTGCATCCTTCATGAGAGTTGTAGAGAATCTTGTTATCTTTCCATAGAGGTATAGTATGCACATGTTGGAGTTAGGATTAAGAAGTTATGAGTTTTGAAAGACGCTAGTGTCAAGTGGTTTGAAGTTGGATTGAAGAGGAGAGGGTTTGAAGTTTTGAAGAAAGGCGTGTCCGTTAAACGGACACAAATATCTGTTAAACGGACAGCCTCGGGTGCCAAAACACCCCTTACCCTGCCCATGTCCGTTTAACGGACATTTGCGAATCAATTGGTACACTTTCACCCGAACGTGTCCGTTAAAAGGACATGTGTGTCCGTTTAACTGACAGCTACGGGAAAAAGTGCAAATTGGACAATGTTAGAGGCCGAATCTCGTTTTGTGGTCTTCATAAGAGTTGTATATCTAGATGTCTAATTTCAAATTGTGAAAGAAAGAACACAATCCGACATCTAGATAAAAGGTTATGGCAATCGCGCCAAAAGAGTTTCAATTTGATTTTGGAAGTGAGCATGGTCTATTGTTTTGGGTATAAATCCCTCATCCGAACTCCAATTGAGGTGAGGCTTGAACCATTGGATTTATAAGACATATATATTTATTTCTACAAAAATTCGTATCATTTGGAGTTAAATTAAGGAAGTTCACATTAAAGGAAGTGAGAGGCAGGTTAAGAGAGCATGTTTCAGGTGTGAACTCTTTTAGGTTTTTGGAGTGTATCTTGAGTTATATAACTCCGATTAAGGCGATTCTTGCCTCTATGCGAACGTGAGGCTTTAAGATATTTTTGATATGAACAAGTCAATATTTGATTACGATGTTTAGGTAGCGTCGCTCATCACTTTTATGGAACAACAAAGATACAAAGACCGCAATGTTATAAGCGCAAGGTTTCGTGAATACGGAAGTTGGGTTCCGGAGCGGGTCCAATATCTTGTGGTATCAAAGCAAGCTGTGATAGTGGTAAGTATATGCAGTTGGGTCTGGATCCAACAACTGTGGTATCGAGCAAGTGTGACAAGTGGTAAGTCTAGCGGTTGGGTCTGGATCCAACAATTTGTGGTATCGAGCGACTCTAGGTTTATGATTTCCTAGGAACCCTAGTGGGTAGCCTCAAGGGTAGAGTCAGCATGCATCATGTTACATGAACCCTATGCATTGTTTTAAATACAGTACATGCACTATTGGTTTTGAATTGTTTTACATGATTTGAACTGGTTTCACAAAGCATGAGTTAAAGATTTGAAATGGTTTTCATTTAAAGGAGTAATATGCCGCCTCGAAGGAGAACTCGAGGAGCTCAATCTCGATCAGGCTCTCAGCGGGGAAGTACGGATGAATCCCATATTCCCCAGGATGCAGGGACCATCCCTGTTTCAGATTCAGAGGCACCAAGTGTGCAGCAGATGAAGTGCCTCCACCCCTCCTATACCTCAAGTAAATCCAATAGATCCCAGTTCTTTTGGGCCTTCGCCAAAGCTTTCACTTACGCCATGGGCGAGGAATGCAAGCTCGAGATGCCAACTCCAGCAGATCGGAGTGGGCGTTATAACAAGCTCGGAAGTATGGAATTTGTCGATTTCAGCGGGACTACTAATCCCGAGGAAGCTGAAACATGGCTGAAGCGGACCGAGAGGGTCCTGAATCAGATGAAGTGCTCAGATGAGGAGAGGTTAGAATATGCGACTAGTTTATTGCAGAAGGGATCTGTTGACTTTGGTGGGAGTCGGTGCCATGATCAGCAAGACCTCCAAGTCTTGACATGGAGGGAGTTTCTGGAAGTATTCGGAAGAAGTACTTCTCGAGGGTTTACGTACAAGAGAAGGTTAGGGAGTTTCTGAGCCTCACGCAGAGGGAGCTGAATGTGAGTGAATATGAGCTGAAATTCACTCAGCTGTCACGGTATGTAGCAAACATTGTGGCGACTGAAGAGGATAAGTGCCGCAAGTTTGAGAGTGGATTGCACTTAAGGATCAGGGAGAAGGTGCTGATCCATAATTTCCATGACTACCAGCAGTTGGTAGATGCTGCTCTCGAGCGAGAAAAGTTGGAGAACATCAAGTCGAGGTAAATGTAAAGAGAAAGACCAGGAGCGATCTTCGGGAAGGGAGTGAGTGCTCCAAGACTGAAAGGAGCACCGGGACTTTTCATTCTCGTGGTGGTATGGGCAAGTAGTGGTCCGCCAAGAGCCAGTGATCAAGGCGTTTCGAAAGGTGTCTCAGTGTGGGAGGCCCAGGAAGACATGGAATGGCAAGTATGCAAACCCTCGGTGTGGTCGATGTGGGAAGTTTCACGGGGAAGTGTCTCGGGGGTTTGGTGGTTGTTTCAATGTGGAGAGAAGGGCACATGATGAGAGATTGTCCTCGAGATCAAGGCAAGAGGGCTCTCAATTTCAAGTCCAGAGGCGACGGAAACAACAGAACGCACGATTCTGAAATAGGCGATTCGGGAGGCATGAGGAAGGCAAATCCTGCAGGGAGGCCAAGGAAACAGGGTCAGACACCAGCTAGAGTATTTTCCATGACCAGGGAAGAAGCTGCAGCTGCTCCCGGAGTTGTGACTGGTATGGCTCAATTATTTAATTCAGCAGTTTATGTTCTGATTGATACTAGCTCTACACATTCATTTGTGTCCTCAAGTTTGAATATGCATGCTGTGAATCTTGAGATTATGGATAATTTTCTGGTTGTTAGTACTCCTTTAGGGAGTAAGGTGGTGATCAGTCTAGTCTATAAGGAGTGCGAGCTCAGTATCGATGGTGCTAGATTGGTAGTAGACTTGCTACCTCTAGACCTAAAGGGACTAGATATCATACTAGGTATGGATGCCATGGAAAAGTACCGGGCAAAGTTAGATTGTAGCAGTAAGGAAGTGGAGTTTGACCTAGGAGATGGAGAGAAAGTGGTCTTCAAGGGGGACAGGAAGATGCCAACACCGAGGATCATTTCAGCTTTGCTAGCTGACAGGATGATGGGCCAGGGGGCCGAGGCCTTTTTGGCACATGTGGTGGATCCAGAGGTGAAAGTAGGAAGGTTGGAGGATTATCCTATAGTGAGGGAGTTCCCAAAAGTATTTCCAGAAGAGTTACCAGGTTTGCCGCCGGTGAGGGAAATTGAGTTTGCAATTGACTTGATTCCCAAAACCGCAGCCATTTCAATACCACCATCTGAGGATGGCTCCGGTGAGTTGAGGGAGCTTAAAGAGCAATTGCAGGAATTATTAGAAAAGGTTTATCAGGCCAAGTTCATCACCTTGGGGAGTGCCAGTTCTATTTGTTAAGAAGAAGGATGGAACGTGGCGGATGTGCATTGATTACAGGAAACTCAACAAGGTGACGGTTAAGAACAAGTATCCTCTGCCCAGGATAGATGATCTGTTTGATCAGCTGCAGGGAGCAAGGGTCTTTTCGAAGATAGATCTCAGATCAGGTTATCATCAACTCCGAATCAGGGAGTCTGATGTTAGTAAGACGACTTTCAGGACCCGTTACGGGCACTATGAGTTCAGGGTCATGCCATTCGGACTGACCAATGCTCCAGCTGCATTCATGGACCTTATAAATAGGGTTTTTCAGGAGTTTTTAGATCAGTTTGTCATAGTATTTATCGATGACATTCTGGTCTATTCCAAGGATGAAGGGGAACATGCAGAGCATCTCAGAATAGTGTTGCAAAGATTAAGGGAAAGAGAGCTATATGCCAAATTCAGCAAGTGTGAATTTTGGCTGCATGAAGTGGTTTTCCTTGGACATGTGATTTCCAGCAGAGGGATCCATGTTGATCCGAGAAAAGTAGAAGCAGTGGTGAATTGGCAAGAGCCTAAGGCAAGTAAAAGAGGTACGGAGTTTTCTAGGCTGGCCAGGTTATTACAGGAGGTTTGTGGAGGGATTCTCCATGATAGCTGCCCGATAACTAAATTGTTGAGGAAGAATCGCAGTTTATCTGAGCGAAGAATGTCAAGAGTTTTGAGGAACTCAAGCATAGATTAACGAGCGCTCAATCCTAATCGCCCAATGGAGATCGGGGTATCTGATGTACAGTGATGCTTTGAGAAAAGGCTTAGGTTGTGTTAATGCGAATCCACGAGTGATAGCCTATGCTTCACGACAGTTGAAGCCATATGAGTTGAATTATCCTACTCATGATATAGAGCTAGCAGCAGTAATTTTTGCCCTGAAAATTTGGATACATTATTTGTATGGGGTGCAGACTAGGATCTTCACGGATCACAAGAGTCTTAAGTATTTACTGAGCCAGAAAGAGCTGAATTTGAGGCAGAGAAGGTGGATTGAGTTACTTAAGGACTATGATTTGATGATTAAGTACCATCTAGGCAAGGCAAATGTAGTAGCGGATGCATTGAGTAGGAAGTCATCCATAGCTCATGTCCAAGCAGTTTACTTGCCTTTGTTGGAACAGATGGCTAAGCTTAAGATAAGCTTGAAGCAGGATAAGCCAGAATGCATTCTTGCTCAATTCAGGGTGAGGCCGATGCTTAGAGAGAAAGTCAAGGAGTTGCAGGAGCAGGATGCAGAATTGAGTAAGCTTCGTGAGGAAATCCAGAATGGCAAGCAGTCTGAAGTGGTAGTGAGAGATGACGGACTTATGGTAGTCAGAAGCAAATTGTGTATTCCGAATGTTAAGGAAGTCAAGGATGAGATCTTGGATGAGGCACATAACGCGCCTTATTCCATGCACCAGCAAAGCACCGAGGATGTCTGAGGATTTGAGGAGCATTTCTGGTGGAAAGGCATGAAGAGGGATGTAGCAGAGTATGTGAGCAGATGTCTAGTGTCTCAGCAAGTCAAGGCTGAACACCAGGCACCTTCAGACATGTTAAGGCCATTGTCCATTCCTGAATGGAAGTGACAAAGGATCATTATAGATTTTCTGATGGGTTTACCCAAAACTAGTAGGAAGCATGATGCCATATGGGTTATTGTAGATCGGTTAACAAAGTCAACCCATTTTCTGGCAATTAAGCAGACAAATTCGTTGCAGGTGTTAGTAAGGAAATACATTGATAAGGTAGTAAGGTTACATGGAGTTCCAGATTCCATAGTATCCAACAGGGATCCTCGATTTACGTCAAGATTCTGGAGTAGTTTGCAGGAAGCTCTAGGGACTAAGTTGAGTTTCAGACAACATTTCATCCTCGGACGGATGGTCGACCGAGAGGACCATTCAGACCCTAGAGGAATGCTCGGGCGTGTGTCATGGACTTCAAAGGGCATGGGATGAACATTTGTCGTTGGTCAAATTTGCTATAACAATTGCGTACCATTCGAGCATTCAGATGGCTCCTTATGAAGCTACCTGTATGGCGTAAGATCAGGACTCAATATGTTGGGATGAAGAAGGTGAAAGGAAGCTGGTGGGACCAGAATTTGTTCAGATGACAATGAATAAGGTTAGTTTGATCAAGCAGCGGCTTAAGGCAGCTCAGGATAGAATGAAGAGTTATGCAGATGCTCACAGGAAGGAGATGGAGTACGAAATAGGTGACAAAGTATTCCTGAAGACGTCTCCATGGAAGGGAGTCATGAGGTTTGGCAAGAAAGGCAAGTTAAGTCCTCGGTATGTGGGTCCGTATGAGATTCTAGAGAGGAACGGGCCGTTAGCTTACAGATTGGCATTGCCTCCAGAGTTGTCTCAGATCCATGATGTTTTTCATGTTTCCATATTGAGAAGGTACATATTAGATCCTTCTCACATTATTCAGACCTCGGAGGTTCAGCTGAGTGATGATCTGAGTTATGAGGAGATGCCAGTGGCAATTCTGGATAGCAAGGAGAAAGTTCTCAGGAACAAGACAATTCAGCTAGTTAAAGTCCTTTGGAGGAATCATGCAGTTGAAGAGGCGACGTGGGAACCTTTGGATGCAATGAAGGAGAAGTATCCACACCTCTTCAATGGATCAGGTAAGAATTTCGAGGACGAAATTTCTTAAGGGGGGGAGAAATGTTAGCCCCAATTTTTTTAAAAAAAAATTAAGCATGATTAGATTAATTGAGTAAGTTATGTTAGCATAAATTGAGTTGATATTAATTAATGTGTGATAGCATTAATGAGTTAGGTGGTGAATTAATGAAATTAAATGAGTTAGTTGGGCCTTAATGAGGTAGGAAAAGAAAGATAAGATGGGCTTGAGAGACAAGTGGGCCTTGAGAAGTTTAAAGAGGAAAATAAAGAGGAAATGAGAAGGAAGGAAGAAGAAGTGAGTGGGCTTTAGGCTTTTGGGCTTAAGTGAGTTAGTGAGAAGTATAAAAAAGAGAAGGAAATAAGTGAGTTAGAAGAAGAAGAGGAGGATTTACGAAAATTTAGAGGGAGAGAGGGAAGAGTTCGTGGAAGTGGAGGAAGAAGGAGAAAAGAGAAAAGCATGCCTAGGTCTTGACTTTCTTAGAGATTAAACAAGAGTTTGAAGAAAGTTCAAGAAGGAAAAGTGTGGAGGAAGAGCTAAGCTACATTTTGAACCAAGAAACTCTTGGGTTGAGTCAAGAACCAAGGTAAGTTATGTTTTCAAGTGTTGGTTTTTAGTTGGGTTTTGGTGTAGAAAGCTTAGAAAGGAAGTGGATTTAGTGATTTTAAAGTTGATTTCACGAAAGGGGTTATGTAGAATTTTAATTGAATTTATGTTGAAATGGGTTCTTGTTTCTCTTGAAGTAGAGCAAGAGAGAGGAGAAGAGCAAGGAGAAGAGCACTCCTAAGCAAGGATTAAGCAAGTTATAAGGTGGGTTTCATTTTTATCTTTATGCTAGTAAGTTCTAAATACTATCTCAACTAAGGAAAATTAATGTTTTTCAATTACCTTGGGTTGAGCATTGATTGAGCTTTGGTTGTGTATTAATTGATTTATGATTTCCATTATGTGAGAGTTTGATTAGTATATGACATTGCTTGCTTTTACTTGACAAGTTCATGAATTGAATGAGCATGAATATTAGTGAAATCATGAAAGGTGATTTAAGCATGAAATACAATTTTCAAGAATCAGCTATTTGGATGCATGAAAAATCCAATTTCAGAAATCAGCCAGCGGACAAGAACCGTCCAGATTTTAATGCATGAATTTGTGTTATGTGGGTACTTAAGTCCACCCAAAGAAAGTCACGTGCACGTTGACGATATAAAGCTTCGCACTTTGCTTGATTGTGGCATAGGATGTTCCTTTTTGGACTCCTCAGCATACGACTACACTTGTGTAGTTCGTCAGTTATTGTGGACTTATCTTACCATCAGCTATGTGTTTATGTGTTAGCACGTATTTGCAAGAATGATAGATGCATGAATCATGAAAGTTATGCTTTTAGCTTGATGAATTTATGAAATGCAAAGTTGTATGATTGTTTGATGAGAGTTTTGCTAGTAGTATGGATAATGAAAAGAATTCAGCTTATTTGCATAAATATAAACATGTTACCCACGAGCGAAAGCTCACCCCCTCCAATCCCGTCCCATCTCCAGGTGAGGAGCACGAGATCGACCATCGAGTTTAAAGACATTACTCCAGAAATGATGATTTTGTATTTTCAAGATAGCTTTTGTAAATCAATGCTTTATATGCAATTTGGGCAAGTTTACTTTTGCAAGTTTTATTTTGGAATTTGATGCAAGTGGCTTAAAATGCCTTTAAAGCCTTGTAATAACTCATATTTTTCATATGAAAGCAAGAATGTTAAGTTCTAATGTATTTCGTGAAATCCATGTATGTTTTAAAACAATTGCATCATTGTATAGTTTGGATATGGTTAGAATGCTAAGAGTGTGGTTGTTGCCTTGAATTGCATTTGGAGATGCTTTTGGGATTGAGTTATGTTATATGAGGTTGCATGTTGAGTTTTATGCAGGTAGAAGCATTAGGATTGCAAATTGGTTAGTTGCATTTTCAAGGGAAGTGCTGTCAAATTTTCCTAAAATTTGACAGAACTTCGCTTCAGTTTTAGACCCTCTTAGGGCTTGATTTAGATCGGGAAGTCTTCACGAAGATTGTAGTAAAAGTTCAGAACTTTCTAAGGGTGTATCATTTGTCTCATTTGGACTTAGGGTTAAAAAGTTATGAGGTGAAGAACACATTCAGTCACTGTTCATTTAGCTATATTACTGTTACATTGGTCTTTAATGAGCAGCTTCCTTTGAGTGGCTTTTTGCCTTGATTAGTGATAGAATTAGCTTTTGCATCCTTCATGAGAGTTGTAGAGAATCTTGTTATCTTTCCATAGAGGTATAGTATGCACATGTTGGAGTTAGGATTAAGAAGTTATGAGTTTTGAAAGACGCTAGTTTCAAGTGGTTTGAAGTTAAAACGGACAGCCTCGGGTGCCAAAACACCCCTTACCCTGCCCATGTCCGTTAAACGGACTTGCATGTCCGTTTAACGGACATTTACGAACCAATTGGTACACTTTCACCCGAACGTGTCCGTTTAACGGACAGCTACGGGAAAAAGTGCAAATTGGACAATGTTAGAGGCCGAATCTCGTTTTGTGGTCTTCATAAGAGTTGTAGATCTAGATGTCTAATTTCAAATGGTGAAAGAACGAACACAATCCGAAATCTAGATAAAACGTTATGGCAATCGCTCCAAAAGAGTTTCAATTTGATTTTGGAAGTGAGCATGGTCTATTTTTTTGGATATAAATCCCTCATCCGACCTCCAATTGAGGTGAGGCTTGAACCATTGGATTTATAGGACATATATCTTTATTTCTACAAAACTTGGTATCATTTGGAGCTAAATTGAGGAAGTTCA
Source organism: Erythroxylum novogranatense (assembly GCA_029891385.1). Lineage (NCBI taxonomy): Eukaryota > Viridiplantae > Streptophyta > Magnoliopsida > Malpighiales > Erythroxylaceae > Erythroxylum > Erythroxylum novogranatense. Next base: position 9,910,629 of record CM057235.1, on the reverse strand, counting down.
CATTAAAGGAAGTGAGAGGCCGGTTAAGAGAGCATGTTTCAGGTGTGAATTCTTTTAGATTTTTGGAGTGTATCTTGAGTTATATAACTCCGATTAAGGCGATTCTTGCCTCTAAGAGAACGTGAGGCTTTAAGCTATTTTTGATATGAACAAGTCAATATCTGATTACGATGTTTAGGTAGTGTGCGCTCATCACTTTTATGGAACAACATCATACAGCACTGCAATGTTATAAGCGCAAGGTTTCAGGAATACGGAAGTTGGGCTCCGGGAGCGGGGTCCAATATCTTGTGGTATCAAAGCAACTGTGATAGTGGTAAGTATATGCAGTTGGGTCCTGGATCCAACAACTGTGGTATCATAGCAAGTGTGACAGTGGTAAGTCTAAGCAGTTGGGTCCTGGATCCAACAACTGTGGTATCAGAGCAAGTGTGACAGTGGTAAGTCTAAGCAGTTGGGTCCTGGATCTAACAGTTGGACTATGCATGAATTGGGTGAACCATCGATGATGGTTCCTCACTGAGTTCGCAAAGTCACCCAAAATTGCAATTATCTTTCAGGACTCAAAAGAATACCCCGTTAGGCAACGGGTGTATAGTGATCGTTTGAGAGTGATAGAAGAGGACGAGATCAGTTGCGTCTGCATTAGTTTGAGGACTTTGGTGTTATATTATTGTGTATTTATAAGAGCACCCTCGTGGTCAATGTATTTACCGGTTTTGTTATGAAAATTGTTTTCCGCAACATTCATAAAATGTAAGTGTATGATTGTTTCAAAACGAAAGTTTATACTGTGATTTGACTGAGTGATGTATCACACTACCCTCGCAGGGCACGGACTCGGATATCACCGTCAAAGTCGGGTCCGGGTCTTACGGGAGTGGGGTGTTACAAATATAGTAATGTAATCATGTAAGAAACAGAAACATTTATGTTTTTATAATGATTCCATCTTTTTTGACCTACTTCCACTCCCCAAACTCACTCTAAACTTTGAATCTATTGTATTCCTTCTTTAATAGGTGAAGAGAAGACTAGTACAAACTATCTTTTTCAAGTTTTAAGATAAAGCTTATACAGTTTTTAGCATTTGGAACTCTTTATAACACGTCCTAAGATCTACAACTAACACTACAAAACTCATAGCTCAAGTTATCACAACTAGGTCTCAGTTGTAGTTATTATTTCGTTCGAGAGCTCTTACTTTTCTTCTCTCTCTCTCTCTCTCTCTCTCTTGCACCAATGGAGGTTTTTTATAATTGTTCTTGGTCTTCTAGATGTTCATTAGGGTTAGAACCTTCTATATTGTGTAAATATGATTATTTGTACATAAAATAAGAAATCATGTTCAATTAATTACAAAACTTTGTTTGATTGCCAAACTTGATGACCTAAAATTCAACTTCATTATTTAATTAACCACTCAACTTCAATAAATTGGCTACTACTAACTAATTTGTTTCAAATAAAAAAATGTGATGGTCCTCCCAAAAAACATTATTTTAGTTGTTCTTATGTCATTTAATGTTTTCTTACCTTAACACCTTCTTAACTTATTTATAAGCATGTAATTACCTATTGGAATCCTCCTAGTAGCCTCACAAACTTTATGAAATTCCTTCTAAATACTTTAACTTGCAACTTAGTCTCCAATTCCTTAAAACTTTAATCTTGTTCCTCAAAGCTTCAGTCTTTTCTATCCTATAGCATTGAATAATCTTAAACCTTAGGAATGAACTCACTTGGTTGAATAATCTTGCAAATCTTTGAACAAAATTTGGAGAACTCTTTAACTTATTTAACTCAATTTTTTTCAAATAAGTATGTTTAAATCTTTTAAAGGATTTGATAGTTTTCCAAATTGAATGAATTAGTGTTTTTTTTTTTAAGTTGATTTTCATGTAGGTCGGTTAATTGAAGGATTTATATTGGTTAAGAAAACCCTTTGAATAAAAGAGACAAAATGAGTGTGTTGATACTTTTTGCATTAGTTGGTTCTTTAATTAATCAATGGGTGATCGAGTAACTAAATGATGTTTCACAAAAAACATAAAGCTACATAGTGAATGAAATTTTAATTTTGGACTTTGGTGGGTCATTTGGTTAATTAATATGCCAATTAAATAGGATGTTGGTTAACCAAACAAGACTAGACGATTAATTTCTATTTGAAGTAGAAGTGAGTATAAGTACTTCACATTTTGATTATTAACATCCTCATGACTTTTTTATAACACAAGTGCACATCTGTGAGAGATTCTTGATTCAAAGCATCAAATGTTCATTATGATTTGATTATAGTCCTTTGAGCATTAAGGTGAGAAGAGTGAGAAATTATGTGTTGTATTCAATTGATGGTTAGTTCACTACAACAAAATAACACCTTTAGCGTCATTTTTAAAGTAGACGTCGTGAATGGTCTGAGGCTTTCACGACGTCTGGAAAAACATCAAGAAAAGATGGAATATTTTGCGACGTTGTATTAAGACGTCGGGGATAAAGGAAGTGTTTAACGTCGTTTTGGTAGAAAGATGTCCCAAAATAGAATAAACTTCGTTTTGGAGAAATAGACGTCGGGAAAGGCCTGGTCCACGTAATTAATTTCCTCTCTCCCAAATTTTCGAAATGAAAACCGAAGCCTCCCTCTGTCATCTTCGTCAGTCTCCCGCATTCCATACTAACAGCTTGTTTGGTAGAATGGAATAGCTGATCCTTTGTTTTTTTTTTTTAAGACGACTCTACCCTCTCACGTTCAAGCCTCCAAAACAAGTTATCCTTCATTATCTTCCGAAACAACTTTCCTTCTTCAACGTTGAAACATCTTTGAGCCTCCGAAACCTCTCACGTTCAAGCCTCCAAAATCTTCAACTACGTGATTTTCGAATCAAGTTCGTGATTCGAGCATCCTACACAAGTGCTTGATTCTAGGTAAGTATTTTGCATTGTTTCGACTGGGTGATGGGTGATGGGTGATGGGTGATGGGTGATGGGTGATGGGTGATGGGTGATGGGTGATGGGTGTCGAATGAGTGGGGGTGGGAATTTTTTTCAATTGGGTATTTCAATTGGGTGATCGGTGTCGAATGAGTGGGGGAATTTTTTCATCCGGGTATTTCAATGGGTGTCGAATGGGTGGGGGAAATTTTTTCATCTAGGTATTTCAATAAGGTAATGGGTGTCGAATGGGTATTTCTGGTTCATCTTCTTTCTGTTGTTTTTATGCTTGTTGAGTAGTCACCTGATGTCCGTGTTTGTTAATAAAATCTGCTTTGAATTAATTACAGTTGGGTTGAACTGCCATTGGCTTGAACATAACAAAAGGTGTAGTGCTTGCTGTGGAGAAGTGCATCATCTTGCCATTGCTGGTTAGTCCTGTACCAATTGCATCCTTTAGATTTATATGAGATAACTGGAGTTTATATGTTAACACACGTGTAGGAAAGGAACAAAAATTTTCGTTGGATAAAGGGTCTGTACTTATCACATTGTGGCAGTCAGATGTAGTTATCATATTGTGTGAGTTAGGTATAGTTTGTTTTTCTTAGTTCCCATATTGGTGATGGTACGGTTTGGTGAAGTTTAGCACCACCCATAACAGCTGCTGAGATACCCTATTAGCATAGCTTCTTGCCAAAAATTGGCCTTGTGTATTGATTATATTAGGACAATTTGCAAAGCTATTAATCTCTATTAGTATAGCTTCCTGAATGCCTCTTCTTTTACTTTCAACTTAAAGATATATCTAGCAAATAGGACTTGACGAATAATTTTTTAAAAGCTCTCATCATCTTGCTTTTCAAATTTCATTTTCTACAAAACTTTTGCAGAGACACCCATAATCTCCTCACCACAGTCCTAAAGTGCAAAGAAACCAAAATATCTGAAATCATTGACTTGTATAGATAGTTCCCAATCACTTACCATTGAAATCATTGACCCTTACCAAATTTCACAGGTAGAAGTGGAAAGCTCCCCGTATCACACACATTGTTTTGAGTTCCTGAACCATTTTTCCTCATTTTTGAAGTTGCAGTATCATAAAAACCAAAACAGAATGCCTATACATGATTATTTCCCAGATTTGTCATACACACACTAATAATTTCTCTGTTATTTCCGTTTTTTCCATGAAAAAATTTTGATTTTTTTTGTTTGGTTTCTTATTTTTATAAGATCTCTTACATGTTATTTTACCTGGTAAAGGCTATTCGGGAGCCAATCTTTGTTCAAAACTGGGTATTTTGTGCGGCAGAATGAGTCCTATTGGGCAAATTTGAACTATAATATAAATATTTAATATTTTATTGGTAATAAAAACTTGAAAATTAGCAACCTGTTTTATTTATTGCATGATGCGTCTAGAATTGATGATTGTCTTACTAACGTTCAGACATAAGCAGCTTCCATTCGCTAGCATTTCATAGTCAAGTACTAAACCTAGGGGCCCTTCAATGCTTAGTGTACTTTCAAGGGAAATTATTGAATATTATAAGTCATTCATGCCATTGAAGGGAAATAGCATCAGATTTCGTTAATGCTACTAAGCATGGATTTTTGGCATGCTTTTTAAGTAACTACCCATGGATTCCTGGAACAATGACAAAATTGGATTATGGTATCCAATGAGCAGTCATTAATTTAGCAATAATGGCCAAGACATTAATGTACAATCAAATAGAATAATTAGAATTATTCTTAATGGCCAAGACATTAATGTACACTCATGGACCATTTAAGCACACTCACATCACCACCTAGCAGTAGTCATGCACATATGGTTTGAATAATGTCTTTTCTGAGGTCTGAAGTTTTTTAATCATCCTAACAAACAATAGATGAGGACTAGTCACATAGATTGGAAATGGACTGTTGTTAGAACCATACAACTACAAAATCATGATAACAAAGAAATCATGTAAATAGGAAACAATGACATTAAAAATAAAGAAAGTTTAACATGTTAAAGCACAACTTTGTTCAGACAAGGAAGCAAATAGCAATCTGATTTATACAAGTAAAATGCCATCTAAAAACTGAAGCACGTTCAACGTAAATGTCAATAGTTACACATGTCATATGAATAGATACAAGACACTAACACCGAAACATAATATTTCTTCCCAAATATAATAATAATAATAATAATAATAATACGGTAATTAATTTCATATAATAAAATTAATAATAAAAATAATAATATTAATAATAATAAGTAGAAATTTTATAACAATAATAAATAATAATATTATTATTATTAATAATAAGATAACTAATTTTGTATAATAAAATTAATAATATTAATAATATAAAAAATATTCTTATACTTCTAACTTACATGAGTTCTATATTGTATCCAAAAGGGTATCTTGGTCGTTAACCTTAGAAGCAAAAAAAGGCATATCAATCTTCTACCAAAACCTGTAAAACTAGACTAGTACAAGCATTTTCTGCCATATTCTTTACGGTGATGTTGATATGCATATCCTAGTAGACGTCGCGAAATGTAGGAGGCTTTCGTGACGTGTTCCCGAACCAATGGCAATTAGTCCATGTTTTTTTAATTATTTTCCAAAAACCAATGGCTCTTTTTAAGACAATTTTCTTTAACCTTAATTTTAATGGGACTTATAAAAGTTGGTTTGTTACTATACAAAATGTCACAGATGCTTGTTATTTGGAATGGTAATTTATGACAATTATATTCTAAATAAAAGAGAACATATTATATGCTTGTTTTGATTGTATTTTTACTATTTATTTTTCATTACGCTTTGTTTAACTTTGATTTCAAAGGTAAACTTGGTGTATGATAAGAAATTGAGATTCCATTTTCTTATAATAAGAATTAGAGCATCAAGAAAAATGTAATCATAATTGATGGGAATATACTGAATAAAAGAGGAATAGGATAAGATTGTGATTTGTTGCTTGAAATTATCTATGCATAACATAACAAAGTCAAAAAATGTTGCTTCTTGATTACTTTATCATGTCTAAAATGGGCTTTTAATGACCAAAAGATAGATCTTTGGATAAATGGATAATTGAGTAAATATATTTTTAGAAACTTAAAGAAAACCGACAAGTCGTAGGCCTTTATCCTTTCAAAGAAATGTCTTTGACTTAATTCTCTCTTTTTCATACACCTTTAATGGATCACATATTTATATAAGCAAACAAACATCACGAAGACAAAAATAAAAATAGTAAAATCTTTTTTCAGTGATTTTAGGACTTCAGTCCAAGCAATGAGCATATTCATATTGAGCCTAACATCAATTTGCATTTTGAAACTAATCATAGGGGATTGGGTTAGGTTTATTCAATCTAAAGATGAAGTTATGTTTTCTATGTTTAATAATTTTTAAAAGAAAGCTAGTGATAATGTGTAAACTAAAAAAAGACAAAAATAACAAATAAGTTATAAACATAAGATACATCACACATAAAAGTGGGCTTGGGGCTTGATATAAACCTAGTAACTTTGGACTAGGCTCAAAATTGACTGATAATGGTAAATATTAGGCGAAGGTTCTAATTAGGTTAGTTAATCTAAGTTAGGTCATTTGAGTTTATATTGAATAGGCCCATTTGAAAAACCCCATAAACATGAAATTAGTGATAAACCTAAAGAAAATTTGAGGAACTCTATTTTCTTAAACTATCCTTAGCAAACATATGTTGAAGCTGTGATATAGAATTAAAATTGTATTAACAAATGACAACAGTGAAACTACAATAACAATGAAACATTCTAAGATGTTGATAATCAAATGTCATAACCTAAACCTAAAATTTTTTTACTTGTGATTATGAATATGAATTTCAATCTACTTGTAGAGTTTTTGTAGGAAAAATCATAAAGAAAGAAAAACCTTAAATGTGGAACCTTAATTTGGCAGTTTGTGATTATAGTTTTCCTTACTATAATATTCTTAACTTTTGGCAAGTGGACTTTTCATTATATAGTAGTATAGTTATAAATAGTTTTAAATGTGTTCATAAGATTTTTGACATTCAATTGCGAAAGTAGAGTTATAAGTAAAACTGCTTGATGACATATACTATTTGCAATTGTGAGGACGAGACAGTTGGAGGTGCCATTGGAAAACAAGAACCAGGTATGATAACTTATAATATAAAGTTGCTCGATTGTTAATTGTTTTGTTTGCATTCATACTTTAGCTATTGAATTTGCTATATGAGATGCGATATTTTGTTCTATGCAATTATGCTAAAGTAAGGATCCTGCATTCATACATAAATAGAGAAGTGAAATGTCATATTTTGCTTCATTTGTTTTATGATTGTTTTTATTGCTCTCTCCCTAGTTCTCCGTATAGTTTATGAAATAATAATACAAATTATACATATTAGTTTGTGTAGAGCTAAGCTAAAATTCTTAGAAACGTAGGTTAGGCAAAAATTAGTTTTTCTACTTTACCAGTTAGCTTTTCTCCTACTTCATTTAGGTACGTAGTAAACCTTCCCTCATCGTTCGCTTACTAACATAACATAATGTTTGCATTCTTAGATTGAATTGATAGGAATTTGTTGCTCTATGGACAAGAGTTGGATGAACAGTGTTAGGGTTTCTCGTGAATACATTGTTGGAGTAAGGATGTTTATGAATTTTTTCGCTGGAAAAAAGGGCAAAGAGTGTAACATTTCATGCCCTTGTGCACGTTGTATGAATTGTTCTAAGAGATCTCAGACAAATGTTTATGCACATTTAATGCAATTCGACATAGACCAATCATACACCCGTTGGGTTTTACATGGTGAAGTGCCAGCATATAGATTTATGCCTAGGGAAGAAAAGCTTGACACGGCAAATGTTGACATAGATGGGACGGGCATTGATGTTAATGAAGGTGATAACGATGAGGAGGATGATGGGATGCAAGCTTTGTTTGATGATGTGGGTACTTTCGTAAATGATCATCCAATTAATCAAGGCGAAAGGAGTCATCCTACAGGCATTGAACATTCTACTATGGGTGGCTTTCATGAATTGTTGAGTAAAGGTGGTGAAGAGTTGTACCCGGAATGTAGAAATTATTCAAAGTTGTCTTTTTTAATGAAGTTGCTTCATTTGAAAGTGTACAACAAGTGGAGCAATAAGTCATTTGACATGTTACTTGCTCTGCTGAAGGATGTATTACCGAATGGTAAATCTTTGCCGAAGTCCTATTATGAAGCAAATCGATTCCTACGGAGCCTAGGCTTGGGTTATGTGTCGATACATGCATGTAAGTACGATTGTTGCCTATATTGGAAAGAGTATGAGGACTTGGAAAGTTGTCCCAAGTGTGGAACATCAAGATGGAGAATTAATGATGGCAGGGGTAAGATGATACCACATAAAGTATTGCGGTACTTTCCATTGCAATCTAGATTACAACGATTATTCATGTCAAGTAAGACTGCTAAAGAAATGATGTGGCATAATGATATGCCTAAAGGTGACAGTAATAACATGGTTCATCCTTCTGATGGAGAAGCTTGGAAGAGCTTTGATGAGCTATATCCTGAGTTTGCCAGAGAACCACGTAATGTTAGACTAGGGTTAGCAACTGATAGACTCAATCCACATGGTAATATGTCAGTTTCATATAGCGTATGGCCTGTTATTCTCTTAGCATATAATTTACCCCCTTGGATGTGTATGGATGAGTCATTCTTTATGCTATCGTTGGTTATTCCAAGTCCGAAAGCGATTGGTCGAGACATTGACGTCTATATGAGACCACTAATAGATGAGTTAAAAAAGTTATGGGAGGATGGTTTTGATGTATTTGATGTTTCAAAAGGAGAGAATTTTCGATTGCATGCAGCTTTAATGTGGACTATTAATGACTTTCCAGCCTATGGTACTGTTTCTGGGTGGAGCACAAAAGGCTACATGGCATGTCCTGTTTGTAACAAGGACACTCCTTCTTGTAAGTTAAGAAGTAAGATTGGATACTTAGGTCATCGTCGTTATCGTCCTTATAATCATCCATGGAGAAAAAGCAAGAAGTTTGATGGAAAGAGTGATCATCGGCCTATACCTAACTTCATTAGTGGAGATGATATGGTGAAACAATTAAGTCATATGCAGAATATATGTTATGGAAAGCACCCCAGAAATAAGAGGAGAAGGAGATTGGAAGGAGAGTTTAATTGGAAGAAAAAAAGTATTCTTTTTGAACTACCATATTGGCATAAGTTAAGATTAAGGCATAACCTTGATGTTATGCATATGAAAAAGAATATTTGTGACAATATCCTTGCAAATTTGATGAATATTGAAGGTAAAACCAAAGATACAATCAAGGCTCAGCTTGATTTGGAAGATATGAATATTCGAAAAGAATTAAACTTGATAAGAGCAGCTGATGGAACTATTGTTGGAAAACCTCCTGCATGCTATACAATGACTACCGATGAGAAGAAGAAGTTTTGTGAGTTTGTAAAGCAGGTGAAGTTTCCTGATGGTTACACATCGAATATATCTAGATGCGTTAATGTTGATGAAAGGAAGATTACTGGACTTAAGTCTCATGATTGTCATGTATTGTTACAAAGCATTCTACCATTAGGAACACGTTCTATCTTGAACAAAGATGTGACAGGTGTTTTAATGGAGTTGCGGGACTTCTTTCGTCGAATTTGTAGACGAAATCTGAATAAGGATCAGGTACAGAATATGTGTCATGAGATTACTTTAATCTTATGCAAGCTTGAGATGATATACCCACCGGCGTTCTTTGATGTGATGGTACATTTGGCTATTCATTTGCCAAATGAAGCCTTACTTGGTGGACCAGTTGTGTATAGATGGATGTATCCAATTGAGAGGTATTATTTACATTGATCTTATTACATCAAAGATTTAAGTAAATACTGGCCTATCGATTTATGGTTAATCATTTGTTCAGATTCTTAGGTACACTCAAGGGATTTGTTAGGAATAAAGCACGTCCAGAAGGATCAATTGCAGAAACGTATGTTGTTAAAGAGTGCATGACATTCTGTTCAATGTGTTTAAAAGGAATTGAAACTAACTTCAACGTGCCAGAGCGCATCAATGATATGGTTGATGGTAGTGACATATCGGTATTCTTTCAACAATGTAAGTCGATTGGTGCTGCCAAAACAATTGCTCTTCCTACAAATGAGCTAGAGATTGCACATTGGTATGTGCTTATGAATTATCATGAGATTAGCCCCTTTATTGAGTAAGTTTATCTAACCTTTTGTCAAATTAAGATATGTCATAAGTTAAGATATCTCATATAACATTGATTGACTTTATGATGACCCATAGTGAGCACATGGATAAGCTGAGGCAACAAAGTCCATTGCACGTTGATAGGAGACATAGAGAACAATTTGCTTCATGGTTAAAGCATCGGGTGAGAAGAAAGTTTGTGCGTAGTGGTAACTAATAATTATATATTATTAACTAATTTTCATTTCTTGTGATAGATGACGACATTAACTAGCTCCCGTGAAGGAAATATGCTTGAGTCTTTGTATGCATTGGCATGTGGACCTCATAGCTTGGTACAAAAGTATACTGTATGCAATACAAATGGCATGTGATTTTGCACTGAAGCCCGTGATGGGCAAAGGATTACACAAAACAGTGGTTTTGCAGTGTTAGAAAATTATGGGGAAGATAATATAACATTTTATGGGATGTTGACAGCTATTATAAGGCTTGAATATGTAAGAGGTTAAAGTGTTGTGCTTTTCAAATGCAAATGGTACGATCTTGGGCATTCGAATATGAGGGTCAACGGCATTGTAAAAAGCATCAACGTTACTAAGTTTTGGTTTAAGGATGACCCATTTGTTTTGACAAACCAAGCAAAGCAATTTTTTCTAGTTGAAGATTTGTTACTTGGTTCAAATTGGCGGATTGTTCAAGAATGTGAAGTTAGACGCGCGTTTGATATCCCATGGCATGGTAATGAAGAAGATGCAGATGATGTTGACGAGTCTTCTGATGTTCGAGTGGAACTCGAGGAATGTTCCTTAGATTTTTTAGATCGGACTGATATTGCTTTTGATGTAATAAATAATGTTGTGGTGAATTCCGAGCAACGTTTGAATGACGATTTGGATGACTTAGAGACAAGCAGTAGTGAGAATGAATGTGATATTGTATACGAAGAGTCCACTGATGACAATGATGAATAAATTCTTATTATGCACTTCTACCTTTATTGATCTATCTTCATTGCTTTATCACATGTGTTTGGTTATGCATGTAATATTTGTGTTTGTTTAAGGTACATAATATCACAAGTAGAGGACTTCATAACTAATCAAACAGACCAACAAAGATACTCATCAATAACATCAACCATGTAGAGGACTTCATAACCCTTCTTCTTCAACTTCTCAATAATTTTCTGCTCTGCACTGTTTCATGCAACTAAAAAAGATGTATCTCTATTCACTTCATATAGCAGCATTAAATGTTTATGATTTGCGTTCCCATAGCGTTTTATCCCTCTAAATTGATAACTTTAACATTGCAAATCGCTTTCTCAATTTAGGTTGCTATTCCTACGGCTGCAAAAGATCACTAACCTGTGGTTTCCTTTGAAGTGGAGCAATATCTACAGGTAAGAATCCTTTGCTGCATTTGTTTTATTTTAGAGTAGATGTTTGTTGTTGGCATATTGTTGGTTGTTGGCATCTCTTCAGAATGAGTTTACAATCAATGTTGCATTTGTTTTACTTTCTAGAGGTAATTATTCTTTGCTGCATTTGTTTTATTTTGGAGCAATTTGTAGATATTTGTTGTTGGCATTATCTTCAAACTGAGTTTACAATGTTGCAAGTTCTTTGACTTAGATTTTACAATAACTGCACAAAATCAGGCTTCTTTTCCCTAATCTAATTTCATATTCATACATTTACTTTGAGTTATTCAAGTTATGGCTTCATATTCTGCTTATAAGTTCTTGTTCTTCGAATATGAACTCTAACAATTTGCTAATGGAAAAGGAATTTGAATATGAGTTGATACATATTATAATAGGTAATGAGCAAGTTAGGTATGCCTAAACATCAATTGCATCAACTATATAGAGGACTTCATAACCCTTCTTCTTCAACTTATCAATGAACTTATATGCAGTGTTTGATGCCACTAATAACCTCTTGTTTATGCAGTGTTTGATGCAGTGTTTGATGACCTATAGTTTAGTGTGTTTGATGCAGAGTGGAGATGACTTAACTGGTACTTACCTTTACTAAGTCATGCATGATTTCAAAAATTAAGGTTGAGAAACCTAATTTAAGATTAGACTTAGTATAATTGAAGGTAGATTATTATAATTTGTGTTCTTAAATATTAGGTGTATTAAACTTTAGTTTAATGTTATTTCTTTAATTACATCATCACCTAATGTTTCGGCTACATAATAAGAAAGAGGTAACTACTTGTTTATGACCTAATGAAGTTGATCTAATTTGGTTAAAGAAGATTAAGAAATTTAGAGGATAATTATTAAAAATCTTTGAAGGACCTAATTTAAAGAAGTAGAGCTAGAGCAATAGATAGAGGAATTAGAATGCCAAATTAAGGTTGAAAATTTGGAAATCATGGCAGACCAATTGAGGGAAATCATGGCAGACCAATTTAGGTTGTAGTATGAGAATCCTACTGCACATATAACCAACTTGTTAGATAAACCTTAATGCGACATCTCTACTGAAAAACTTCATTAGTATTTCAAAAACCCAGCTCATTTATGTAAAGTAGTCCAAAATATGGTCTCATTGAGATTAGTTGAAATTTAATGGAAACTCCTTTCATCCATTCATCTATAGGTATATTATTAGGTTAATTAGTACCATGATTGATCCTAAACTGCATATTCTATAATTGCACATTCTATAATTGTATGATTGATCCATTCATCTATAGGTATAATTGCATATTCCCATAATTGCATTCCAAATACCTAAAGTAAAATGAAAAGCAAACAAAGATGCTCTATAATTTCAATAGCCTAATTGTAAAGCACACAAGAATCAGTTAGTGTAAGGAATTTCCTCAGTTGATCTATAGTGCTTAACTTCCCCTTAATAGTAAGCCATAAAATATTTGAGGCTCTTCCATTTAATTTGAACTTCCTTATTGGGTGAAAGTTGAATTAAAAGCTGGTTAGTATGTAATGTGTTGGATATTAATCCACTATGCGTAGTTAAGGCTTCATAATCTGAAGCATTTTCTGCAACTACATTGCTTATCATGTTAAGTTCTTGAAACTCACTCAAAGGTACAAATATGTACCGATTTTCATGCTAGAATTGAAGTGGAAGATCCATTGCTAATTTTATGTGAAAACTTTATTACATACCTTTATTCTAACATCAGTACATTGTCCTTGATCTATTATATTATGGTTCCAACTATCATAAACTTCTACTTTGAAATTTTAAGCATGAATCTGCTTCACCCATAAGAAGTTCTTGTCATTTTATAATTCTCCATATTCTTTTGAGAATTTGTATTTAGTTAGTGACCATTGTTGGAAAGCTTTTGAATTAAGTAGCTTTTGAAGTAGAATGGAAAGCTCCTCTTCTATTGACTGAATATATTTTGCACTAGAATAATTGTATGGTCTGATAAGAAATGATTATTGAATACTGTTGTGCTCTATAGAAAAGCATCCAATCAATATTGAATACTGATGCTGCTGTATACTGTTTTTTGCATTTTTTCTGCAGCTGCTCATCTTTTATTTTTTTGTTGTTGTTGTTTTCTTCTTTTGTCCTCTTGATTTCTACACTTTGGCTGTACCAAGAGCCCTACCCAGCCTCTTCTGTTTCTAAACTCCAGACCTTAGTTTCTAGGATTAGGAATCTATGGTAGGGTTCCCTTCTTGCTTCAGGACTTCTCATTGCCGTTTGTTTGCACTGATCTTCTATAAATAAATTTGCAAGTTTTCCTTTGTTCATGCTCTTGAGGATGAAGCACAATGGTCTGATATTTACCAAAGAATAGGAACTAGTCAACAGACATTGATATTGAAATGCGAAACAGAAAATGACATAATGTGAAACTACACAAATATAATATTTACATAAATTTGTGAAACATTTTGTGTTGAATGACAATATTATAATACTGTTTGTGATAAGGATCCAGCAGATAGATTTTTGTTATCATGGGACAACACTTTAGTAGAAGTCTATTATTTCCCTATTAATTCAGCACTAGTTTATGTTATTGTTAGAACTCTAGCTTTATAAACTAGAGATAGTGCATATTATTTCATATATGAAAGGCATAGCTTTGTTATGTTATGCATAGATAATTTCAAGCAACAAATCACAATCTTATCCTATTCCTCTTTTATTCAGTATATTCCCATCAATTATGATTAAATTTTTCTTCATGCTCTAATTCTTATTACAAGAAAATGGAATCTCAATTTCTTATCATACACCAATCATGTAGCTCTTCATTACAAAGTAAGACACAATCATCTATCTCTTCATTAATCCATATAGAAGGTAATATATTGTCATTATGCTAATTTAGATTTCTATTTACTTTATATTGGCAATAATTTTATTTACTATAATTAGATTTCTATTTTGCTTCACATTTATCCCCATTTATCCTGTTTTGCTTCACATGAATGTAAAGACTAATTAACTTGTTAAATAATTCTGTTTCTTATCTACTTAGTTATATGTGTGTTAACGGTTTTGGAAGTTATGCACATGAGAATGAAATTTATGTATTTAATGAAACGAATGAAAAACGTGATCGCTCCTATTAAGCTTTCATTGATGATATTGATGTTTGCAAGGTTGAGAATGTGAAAGCTGTTGAAATTTAGGTAAATGACATAGCTTAATCAAATGTTTAATTTGTTTATTGATGGATATTACATTATAGACATCATACATAAGGCTTTACAGTGATGGATGTAATGAGAAAAAGGGATTTATGCACTAATGTCGATGTGAATGCAGGTGAATCCCATGGGACCTGGTCTACCCAAGAAGAAGAATAAGGCTGCACCAAGTTCCTTAGTACCTACACAACTGCAGTCACGGTATCGTCAGCTAATTGGAAGTGCAGCTAATGAGTCATGTGCTCGTCCACAACCACAAGATAAGACACCTACACCTACATAGGCACAAGCTCACACACGTGAACCTTCTGACCATACTGCAACACCAAGAGAAGTCAATTCTATGCCTAGTATTCGTCCTAGAGATAAGTATGAACAAATTTTGAATATGCGATGCAATATTAGCACTCCACCAACTTCTGAACAGACGCCTCCATCTTCAAATTATCAGACACCAGTAAATCCTGCAGTTTCTAATTATCAGACACCAGCTAATCACACTATTCCTTCTAGTGTGGGCTCCTCTTCTACAAGCACTGCAGGTATGATCTTAACATTAATTAGATTTATCAACATTGTTATATGCTAATTATAAATTATTCTTTTGCTATTTTAGGACCCACAAATAATGCAAAAAAAATAAGGGGTGTCACGAAAGGACATGGATTAGCAAAGATTAATAAGGCGATAGGTAAAAGATTGGAGATAGAGATATCCCCTGCTGAAGGACGACCAACCAACTCCGTACAGTCTACCAAATTATCGAGTGAGATTGGTCTGATATCCCGAACTTCTTTGCCTGTAAGAAGAAAATTCTCAAAAATTACTAATGAAGAATTGGACATTGCATTTGATAAGTTAGACGTAAGTATTCTAAACTAATCCAATTTGTTCGTGTTTTCCATTTGGTTAAAGCGTTGACTGATAACTTATAAATTTTTGCAGCAAAAGTTGGAATTCAAGGGAATGAAGACTGACAACGAAATACATGCTGCTGTGAAGAGGTTTCTTTCTTTAAGGTCTAAAGATCAAAGGTATAATTTAAAAAGACATTTTACCAAGCACGGAAAGGATGTTCAGCCGCCTAATGTCACACTGGCGGAGTGGATGGATTTATGTGCGTATTGGGAGCAATCAGTTACAAAGGTTAGTGGTTGGGTCGGCTATATTGGACCCGAGCCCAATCCCATAGGCCGATCGGTCGGTCTCACATCCACTAATTAATTCGGGCCTGACCCACACATCCATGGCCCAACAGTAGAAGAATATCTATCATGCAGATACGTAAAGACCTAAACCTAGCTGAAAAACCATATAAAAGGTATTATTCTCATAACAGAGGTACGAACAATGATAAACCTAGCTTTCTCTGTGTTTATCAACCTCACCTTCACCGTAAAACCGACTTGGCGTCGGAGGGCTAATCGGGACCTGACCCTCGTCAAGCCTTCTTTGTTTTGCGGTATCTTCATCTTGAATTCACCATGAAGGCGGTCAATCACATGGAGCTGTGCAACGTTCCATCCTGCCCGAATCCGGCAGAACCAAGTTGTCAGAATCCGGCAGAACCAGTTAGTTTTTATTTTATACAAAAGCTTTATTTCACAACTTCTTTCATAACCAATTAAATTTTAGTATTTATGATTTGTGATTTATAAATGTTATAATAGATTTTGCTACGTGTATGATTAGGAAAAAAGTTGGAAAGCCAAACTGGCTCGAAGTCAGGTCAAATGTCGACCAAACACTGGCTCCAAGGCCTTTGTAGCGATACGACATGAGATTGTGAGTTACTATCTTTTTAATTATATTTTACTTTGATTGACATTTAAAGATTTATGAAAATTATTACTTGTCATTTTTTTTTCAACAGAGTGACAGGGATGGAGAAGAGTGTGACCGGATGAAGCTATAGTATCACACTCATTATGATGAAAGCAAAGATCAATGGACAACTCTCGAAAGCAAAGCAAAATGGGTGAGTACATAGTTCATTTACAAATATTTGTTAGATAAGAATGTGTATGTAATTAATTCTTACTTTTTCAGAAATTAATGTGTCATGAAATGACACATTCAATAGAACAAGGTCATCCGATGACAGTGGATGAAGTGTGCGACAAAGTCCTGGGCACTAGATCAGATTACATTGTTAGCATGGGAATTGGGCATCGACCACAAGGAAATACTTCGGTAAGAAAGAGACTTTGAGACGAATTAGAAGAGTCAAAGAGGGCTAATCAGGAATTGCAGTCTCAAGTCGATGAATTGACTAAACAATTTAAAGAAATGCAGGATCGATTGAAACTTTTATGTTCTACACATAATGTTCGTTCAGACTAAACATGTACTCATATTGATATATTAAATACTTATGACGTTTTGTTTATTTTAATTATCATTTTATGACATATTCGGGAGTTGTAATTAAATTATAAATTGTTTGCATTTATTCAATTCTTGTTATACATGAAAAATAATTAAAATTTATTATATATTCAAAAATGAAGAATTATTAAACAAATTTATTTCATAAATATTATTTAATAGTTATTAAATAAATATTATTATTTTAAATTAGCAAATATTTAATTAAAATTATTTTCCTTAATTTGAAACAAATTTCAATAAAAGCTAATTACAAATCTAATTTATTCAATATTTTTTAAAATTTGAAAATTTTAAATTTAATAATTTAATTTGATTTAATTTAAAATTATTCCAATATTCAGATCAATAAATACAAATCAAGAAATTCTAATTTATATTAAAACATTATTAACATAATTATTATAAATTAATTAATTTTCAGGAAATTTATATTTTATAAAAAATTACAATCCGCGACGTCTTTTAATTCAAACGTCGCAAAATATTCCTTCTTTTACGACGTCCTCTAAACGTCGTTAAAACCACAACCATCACTGACGTTCTCTCCAAACGTCACAAAATACACCGTTCTTTCCTGACGTTTCTATGAACGTCGCAGAATATGTAACCATTCTGCGACGTTTTGTATCAGACGTCGCAGAAACCTATTACCTACCCTACAATTTACAACGTCTATTGTAACGTTTTAATAGATGTCGTAGAAGGTTTTATGCGACGTCTGATTGGCTTCTACAACGTCTACTAGACGACGCCAAATGTGCCTTTTTGTTGTAGTGGTTCTTTGAGCTTATTTTAGGGTAACCAAGATTGTGGTTTTTCTTTATCATCACGAAGGGATTATAAAAGCGTTGTTTTCTAATCCAAGCAAAGAAGAGCTTGTAAGGAGGTTTTTCTTTACCTAATTAAAAGAAGAAGATAGTAAATCCTCCAAATAAAACTACTTGGAGAGTGGATAAAGGTAAAATTAATTGTCAAACCACTCTAAATTGAGTTTACAATCTCTTTCACTTCAACTCTATTTATTTGTTGTTCTCTTGCCATTATATTACGTATTTTGGATTGCATTCTGTGTTGTCATAACATCATATTATTTATCTAGAACTTAATTGTATACAAACAATTGTATTCTTTTGATATATAATATGGACTCTCAGGTCGTAAGAGTACTAATTAAAGAAGATTTAAATTTCTTTGGATTTTTATGCGCCATGCTACCTAGATCATGCTCGTACTGGGGAAAAGATTAACTGATAACATTAAACTTGCAAAGTGTAATTTGGTCGTAACAATTTACAGATACGCTTCTTTTGTCCCCAAATCATGACAAATTTTTGCTATAATCTTGTCCTGCTGTTGCAGCCACAATTGTTGTTCACGCAACAGATGCTGTTGATCCACAGAACTATTACATCCATGCGCACTAACCAACCCAGTAGGGCATGGTCCGAAGGGGTTATCTTCATTATGCCATTGAAGTGTCTGATTTGGATTCTGGGCATTGAACGTTGGCGTTGCCTGAAACGTAGGAGTCATCGGAAACAAGTTATTGCTAGGAAATACAGATTGATTTTCGGTAGGGATGACATCTGCTGGCGCGTCAATTGCATCTTGTAGGAACGGATTGTAGTATTGCTCTTGCAGCGATGTTATTGGATCAAACAAGTTGCTAGCAACTGGGGGCTGAAATCCGCTTGCTACGGCAGGTGAATCATGAACAAATAAATAGTCATTCGTTTGCTGAACTGCATTGGCTCTGCTTGATGGCGAAGCTTCCATTGGCTGGTTTGTACTCACTGTTAGGACGAGCTCCCAGGGTTCAGCTTGATTTAAGGTTGGGTTCATGGCTAAAGTTGTCTGTCCTCGTTCTTGTTCCTCTTTAGGCTCTTCTGATGGCCAATCATCCAAAGATACGAGGTCTAGAGTGCTGTTTCCACCGCTTGCTGTTCCTTGGTCACATGGCAATGAAGTAAGTGAGAGAGAGTGAGCTAGACTAGCTCCATTTTCTGTCGTTCGAAACCTCTCAAACTGTTCGAAGAAGAGGTCCATCGCAGGTGGGCTGGTTCCTACATCTGTGGTACTCATCAGATCCTCTAATGATGTACAACGTGAGCCAAATTCCGATCCTTTCTCAGATGGTCTATCTGCTGTGTCTGATTGCTCGTAGTCTTCGCCTTTATCAAAGCTGAAAGAGTCCTCCTTAGCTGTTGGTCCAGGCAGAAGGAAACGCGAAGGTGATCTCCTAGATGCAGGAAAAGAAGTTTGATCTTTCAGGAACTCTTGTAATATTTCTATGAGCTCTTCGGATATCTTTTGCACACTTGGATACTCAGAAGTTCTTCCAACCCCAATGCTTTTGCATAGATCGTAAAATGAAGAAAGCTCTTCAAATTGTTTTGAGGCCTTGACACATGTTTGGAAGGCATTGACACAAGATTGATATGGTAAATGAAAGAAACTGTCTAGGAGAAGGGTAAGTCCATCAGAGACGTCCCGGTAGAGATCAAAGCTCTCTTGCACAATTGCGTACAAAGAGATCTGCACCAACCTGTTTGTCTTGGCTGCACCAGTTGGTCTAGTTGCAACAGCTCTATCCAGCAATCTTTGCCAATGAGATATTTTGTCAATCAGCATTACAGGTTTCATGTCAATAACTGAATCATTTCCGCGACGAGTTCTAGGAAGCATAGGCTCTCTAGCTCTGTTAGTAAATCTTCTTTGAAGCTTACCTGTCAGGAAGCAGTCTAAACGCTCATCAAGGTAGAGGGCAAATGTTCTAACGAAGGCTGTATAATCCCACGGGTTTGAATTTGAGTCATCGCGAAATGTGGAGAGATTAAGAATCTTAGCGCCACGTTTCATTGCATGGAGTACTTCTCTAGGAAAAAAAGGATCACCATCTTGAAAAATCCTGAGAACAAGCATGAGGGACTTGACAGCCACCATCCAATTCCTCGTCTTGCCAACTCTTTTGGCAATAGCTTGTGCACAAGCAGCGGCATATAATTTGTTGGATGAGATGAGACCCAGCAGTTCCTGCACGTAACGTTCATCAATGGGCACTTCATCGTGTCTCGTGGCTTTAAGAATCAAAACTTCGAGGTTTGAGGAATTATTGTTGGAAACCTTGGCAAGGCTGATACTGGTTTGGTCTTTCACAGCCCCAAGCGCCTTCCTTAGCTTGCTAGGCATGTTTCGATCAATCACTGTTCCTACAACAGCAAAATTCCTCTCTAATGCTTATTTTTATCTTTTTCTTCTTAGGGGGATTATCGCTATTAGTGTATCTCTTTTTCTGTCAGTTTTGGGCAAAGTTTCAACTGAAAATGGGATTGTTTGTCCCTGTAACCAGGAGACCTAAGCAAACGCCGCAAACCTCTCCCCATCACACATAGGCTACGACCCTATTCATAAATATGATTGTTGACGTGGTCAAAGAAACTTGTGGTAAAATCAATGATTTAAGATCTTAAAAAATTGGAATGCTTCCGATCAAATCTTAAGACATATTATAGAAGATATGTCTTAATTAATAGCATTGCTTTTCATATAAGACATGATGATACCCGCTGCATTCTCATAAGACCGTAAGATTTATTTTAGATCATAGAAGTAGAGAAACAAATTATCTCTTGTTATTATGCTTGCACTCTTAGGTTATATTTAATTGGACGTAAGGTTTTAATAGAATGAAATAGAATGATTTATAATAAAATACAAATAGATGTAATACTAAAAATTGTTATTTAGAAGAGCTAAAAGAGTTCATAATGTAATCTGGTGAAATGTTGTTTAGAAAAAAGTTCATAATGTAATATATTAGAATATTGCTTATAATTTTACATTCTATCCTAAACTCTCCAAATTGAAAATAACTTATTTTTACTGTTTAAGACGAAAAAGAGATGTAATGTGAAATCTTCCTCTTCCATCATATCTTATTCTATTCAATTATGAACCCTCTGAGAATTGTGCATTAGTGTGTATTTTTTAAAATATTTGGCATGTGTTTCTTATATAATAGGTTATTATTATTGTATTTTAGGACTTATTTTGTATTTTTTTTTTGTTTAGTTTGATCTTCATGGTTGTTATTTTATGTTTGATGTTGCTGTAGGATAAGAATTGATCATTTTGATGTAGGAATGGAAGGTGATCACCTTTGTGATTGAGTTAGTGACTAAGAGAGGAAAAGAGAAGTGGAGGAATTGTAAGACAAAAACCCACGATCATGTGATTTATGCTAATTCCCACGATTGTGGGATCCCTAACCCAAAGAGACGCAGATTTCACTTATTTTTAGGTTTTTATGACTATATAAGAAAACAAATCCCTATGGCCCAAAGGAGGTTGTGAGAACTTGTCTCGTTGAGCCAAAAAAACATATTTAGAGCCTAAAGATAGGTAGAGAATCAAGATTGTCATTCCAAATTGGCAAAGAGCACACCGACTCCAGATTTTTTAGATTTGGGTAAAGAAGAGGAGGAGTTTTCTTCATCTAGTTCTTATTTAGTTTTTTCTTTTCTAGCGTCTTTATTATGGATTTTCTAGTTATTGGGGATGTTAATGACATTATAAGTGGATGAGTTATTTGTAGAGATTACTTTTGAACTACTTAATGAACTCCTACTTTGTTGATTTGAATGAATGATACTTTTGATGAATGTTGTGTTTATATCTTGCAATATATTGAGAAATTGAGTTGGATAAATTGTGTAGGTTTGTATAATAAGAATTGGCACTCTATAGACCTATATTCATCAAGTTGACTAATTAGTTAGAGGGAAATCTTGGCTAATTAGTGTAAGTGCAAGTTGACTTGTACATGGGGTAAGTCGACTTACACATATTCAGTACCCATAAGTCAACTAGTACATAGGGTAAGTTGACTTATGCGAGGACGGTACTGTTTATATTGTGCCCTAAAGGCAATCCCCTTTAGCGCGTTTTATTCAAAGTCGTGTGCAGACTTTATGAATAAATAAAGAAAGGCATATTTCATTAATTTGATGTTCATGAACATTGTTTATGAATTGATATGGATCTTTAATCGAATTAATGAAGTCCATGATATATGACATAGCATGAAGGAAATTATGATGCGATCATACTCTTGAGATTCCTATCATGTGCAATTATGTCAATATCTAAATTATCCTAGTCATAGGATTAACGAGATTGGACATCGTTAATCCGGATAGACTACACGTGTCATATTCCATGATTGGATCAGCGGTGGATCTTAGAAGCGTAAATATTGAGATATTTAGATTTGACATGTGGATGCTTACTAAGGGTAGTAAGTACGTTGGATGACTGTCGTGAGATCATCACATGGATATTCTATTTAATTGTCGGTGATAATCTCATCATAAGAATGGTGCAAGTATCCTTAGACTTGAGGTACTCGAGGATATCTTGGATCTTGATTATGTGCTTTGACTCCATTCCTTGTTGCCTTCAGGAGGTCGCTTCGTAGGGTGGTGCTTGGAGTGCAACTTGAGGTATTGAAGGTTATTGAGTAGCCAATAGAGAATTCACCACTTCTGAAATAGCAGAAGAGATACCCTGGCCTCTTGTCAGGATCATTACTTGAAGTCTTCGACCGAAGCATAACTATGTCATGAAGAGTGTCTTCATGGACATATAAAGTAATGAGTCCTGGACAGGAACTAATATCACTTGGGCTAGACTCAGTCTAGTGAGAGTTGACACATTGACCATACTCAGAACTAAGTGGGGTATAAGATGGTGAAAGGACGAATTGCACGGTAATTGTCTATGGAAGGGTTCGTGATCTGGTTTATGATGAACTCATCAAACCGATTACTTTCCGGTCAATTGGGGGTCATGATGTGTTGCTAGATACCGCTCATGACTTGCTCAGATTAATTGTTAATCTAAGTGGCTAACATAACCGGGAGCCTAAAGGGTCACACGCATAAGAGTGTTTCAGAAAATCTGTAAAATAGTATTGGACAGAGTTCCAATTATGGAGAGCAAATGGATTAATTGAATCCTAATGGGATTGGGATATGTCCCGATGAGATCGCGACATTGATATTGCTAAGAAAAGTTTAGGAATTTGTTTGATCCAAGGGGCCGTGAGTCAGTAGGGAATGATTCCAAGTGTATTGGACCGTCTCAAAGAATAATATACATATATATATGTTATTAATTAATTAAATAATTAATATATATATATATATATATATATATATATATATATATATATGTTGAATACGTGGAAAGCATGAGAAGCTTCCACTTTTATGCCTTGTCATAAGTTTCATTAAATGACAAAAGGACAAATAAGAAAGATGAATGGATGATGCTCGTTGGCTTTTCTAAAAAGAGCAAGAAAAGAGTTTCTTAGTCATTTTTTAGATGAAGATGATCGTGGCTTTGAAGAGAAGAAATGGTTTCTTGCTCTTTGAAGATGATCTTCGTGTGTTTGAAGAGAAGGAAGAAGGGAAAATTGTTTTCTCTCTCATCTCATCAACGTTCTTCATCATCTCTTCATCTTTCAAGCTTTTTCATCTTAAGCTTCTCCAACGTTCAATCCAAGCTCTCCAAGGACAGAGGTAGGGTCTAGCAGCCTTTAATCTGTTCTAGCTATTCCCAGGTCAAAGGGGTTTGTCCTGGTTAGGTTTTCTGATCTCTGCGTGGATACCTTTAGAGACAGTCTCTATTGGCTATTTAGGTTTGAGTTTGCATCTGAGACACATGGATCCTGGCGGGAAGGTCCCGGCAACAAAAATTTTTGTTTTCCGCACCTAGTACATGTGATGTACCTCCCGGGATTTTCCTACAGTGGTATCAAAGCCACTTGTGTCGTGTATGAAGCTAAACCTTAGCTAGGTCAGAATTCCTATTTGAATTTGTAGCTGATGCATGTTGTATGTGTTGAATTTCGAATTCAGTATGTGATATAGTTTTCAAACATTTTCTGCCCAGAATTGTTCATAACATGTTATAGAATATGTCTGTGAAAGATGAGAATTTATCAATTTGATTTGATATAGTTTTGCTAATTTAATTCCCTAAGTTTCGGATGCTGTTTTGTGAAACGATTCTGGAACAGGCAGTAGTATAAATTCGATAATAAATTCTAAAAAAATGGTTTTTCGGATTTTCCTTCACCTACATGTCTCTAAGATGTTGGTGAATGTCTATGAGCATGGAAATTGGATTTCAAGGTGATTGGATATTTATTTTCGATTTTATTCTATGCTGTTGGGAATAACTGTGTTGATGAACACAGATTTTGAATCGGTTTTGTTGCTTAGGTTGATTGAGTTTTTGATGGCTAAAACTCCTGAAAAAATTCATGAAGCATGTTCTGAACATGTAGTAACCTATGTAATTTTCTCAGAATTTGTTGAAATTGTTTCAATGATTATTTCTAGCAATGTACAGAACTTGGCAGTTTTGTGAAAATTGCTGGGACTGTTTTGCTTGACATAATTGAATGTGTATTTCTGAATTCCAATGCCTTGAACCATTTTTAATGTGATTAAAAATGTGTTATATTGATTTTGTATGCATGCCAAAATGAGATTCTTGAAATTAGTTTTCCAATAATTTTCGGATGTCAAATAGGTCACATTAGTGTCTCGTTAGTATATTTCGTTGTCTTGATTGTTTTGGCCGTCACAAATTTTTGTGACAAGTGCCGAAGTAGTTTTGATAGTGTGTAGACTAACTAGAGATGCTTAGGGTGATTATTTGATGTTTTTGAATTATGTGGAATTCTAAGTGATTAATATTGGATTAATCCGTTTCAAGATTTTCATATATAGTTTGACTATATGGCATGCATGATTTGATGAAAATGTTTCATTAGCACATCAATATAAAGGATAATATACCCTAGGTATGTTGGTATTGTGAATTGAGATCTACACGGATTGAGAAATTAGCCGATTATAGTGCGAGGCGATTCGGTCATTAGAACAAGTTCGGTCATTTGGAAAGTGAATTCGATCGACTAGAACATGTTCGGTCATTTGGAGCGTCTGAGAACACATTCTAGTCGACTAGAACATGTTCTAGTCGACTGGAACGTGTACAGCAACTCATAGTCGACCAGCACAAGTTCCAGTCGACTGGCACATGTACCAGTCGACTAGAACATGCACCAGTCGACTATAACAACATGCATAGGTGGGATGATGGGTGATTTTAGGTATAGACTCAATGTGATTGATGAAATACCCTAACTCATTCCATATAGTCATGGTGACTATAATCCTACGGCTTGGAGAAGAAGAAGAAGAGACCTGAAATCCCTCCTCGGAATATGAAAACTAACGTCTTCCATTAATATGGTAAGAACCAGAGTTCTTATAGAGTTGGGTTGTTGAGCTAACCTCAAGCTCACTCTATACGAATATGTTCGAACCATGAAAATAAGATTTTCGGATTAATGGGTCAGTTTTCCTAGAAGCGTTGATTTGTTGAGCTAACCTCAAGGTCAACGTGGACAGAGGCGAAGTTGGGTAGTGTACATCAGATGTACGCGCATCAAGTGTTGATAACCCAATGTTTGTGCATACATCAACAAGTTGATAGCACTGGACGATAGTTGTGTCTAAAATGTAATTGGTATGTCTGATACCTCCTGAGACATAAGGTGGCTTGTTGAGCTAACCTCAAGGTCATTCTTAATGTCGGTTATCGATGATGCAATTGGTATGACCGATACCTACCGATTGACCTAAGAAGTGGCTTGTTGAGCAAACTCAAGGTCATTCTTAGCAATGTCGGATATCGACTCACTAGGACATGTTGTCATAATTTTCTTTGGATTCGTAAAGAGGGTTATGGATTCTTAGAAACTAGTGGGAGCCATATGCATGTCATTCAAGTCCTTATGATCATGCAGGCATTTCTATTTTAGCATTCGTTCTCTCTTTCCGTTTAGGTTAGTTGAAGATGTCTTTCAGTGTGAATTAACGCTCACTCTTCTGGACTTAATTTTCTCGATTGGCTGAGAAATCTAAGAATTGTTCTCAGATCTATGGTCCTGGATGTTCCACTTCCTGATCCAATTACTGTTGATGTTTCTGATGAAGATCAGAAAGTAGGAAGAGCAGCCAAAAGAAAACCAAAGTAACTGCCCCAAAAGGATATTGTTTTCATTGTGCCAAGAACGGCCACTGGAGGCGAAACTGTAAAATCTATCTGGAGTTCCTGAAGCAGAAGAAGGCATCAGATGCCTCAACTCCTTCAGATATGTTTGTCATTGAGGTGAATCTTTTCGATCAAAACATATAAGTATGTGATACGATGTGGCTCACGATCCGCTGATGATATCTGGGGCCTCGGGGACGATGAAAGCTCATAAAGGGAAAACTTGACCTTCGTGTAGGTAATGGAGCAAGAGTTGCTGCATTAACCATAGACACTTATGTCTTGTTATTCCCCAGTGAACTTGTATTCAAGTTGGATGATTGTCATTTTGTACCTGTTTTAACAAAGAACATATTGTATGTTTCTTGTTTAGATAGAGCTGGTTTCCATTGGACTTTTGGAAGCAATGGTTGTTCTATTAGTTCGAATGGAATGCTCTATGGTACTGGTACATTATGCAATAGAATTGACATATTAGATATGTCACATCCAGTCATGAATGTCAATGACGCGAAAGGACATAAATGAGATAATTTAAACTCGACTTACTTATGGCATTGTCGCCTTGGCCATATAAATGAGAGACACATCGCTAAGCTCCAAAAGTGGATGTTTAGGGTCATTTGATTATGAATCATATGACACATGTGAATCTTGTTTATTAGGCAAGATGACTAAGTTACCCGTTTAAGGGAAAGGGTGAACGAGCGACTGGAGTATTAGACCTAATACATTGAGATGTATGTGGTCCGATTTCCATCCATGCCAGAAATGGTTGTTTTACTTCATTGCCTTTATCGATGAGTGATCTCGATATCGGTACCTGTATCTGATGAGATACAAATCTGAAGCATTTGAAAAGTTCAAACCAATTCAGAAATGAAGTAGAAAACCAACTTGGTAAAAGTATCAAGCCATTGCGATCGGATCGTGGTGGGAAATACTTAAACCAACAGGTTTTGGATTATCTCAGAGATAATGGGATTTTATCTCAAAGGACTCCACCTTTTATGCCTGGCTGAAAGGTTCGATGAGACATGGTGCGATTCAGGATAGGTTTTGCACAGGTTTTGGGGGTACGTGCTCGAGACAGCTGTTTACTTGCTAAACAGAGTTCCATCAAAGACAGTTGATGTTACTACATATGAGATGTGGACTAACAGAAAGCCCTATCTTTCTCATCTGAAAGTTTGGGATTGTCCTGCTTATATGAAGCGGACACAGTCAGATACATTTGATGTAAAAGCTGACAAGTGTTTGTTCGTAGGATATCATGGGATATCAATTCTACCTTGCTGAGGAACAAAAGTTGTTTGTTTCAAAGCATGTTGTTTTCTTAGAGAAAGAGTTTCTTTTACAAGAAGACAGTGGGAGCAAAATTGAACTTGGAGAAGTTCAAGATCCTCGAACAAACACAGTTCAACTGCCTGAACCTGAAACTGTGACTCATACAGATGAAGTAACAGTTCAACCTTCTACTACACACGAAGTTCGTAGGTTCGTAGGATACGCACTGTTCCTGGGAAATGTGGATTTCTCATGAGTCAACAGAATGACGTATTGCTCATATAATATGATGAGCCTGCTACCTATGAAGAGGTTCTGAAGAGTTCAGAGTCTGACTAATGGCTCCATGCCATGCCATGAAATCTGAAATGGATTCCATGTACAAAAACCAAGTATGGACTTTGGTTGTTGCACCTAAAGGAATAAAACCCATAGGGTGCAAAAAGGTTTTCACAAGAAAAACCGACATGGATGGTAATGTGATTACCTATAAAGCAAGGCTTGTGGCTAAAGGCTTTCGTCTAAGACAAAGAGTTGACTACGATGAGATCTTCAGCCTAGTAGCAATGCTTAAATCCATTCGGATACTCCTAGCCATTGCCGCTCATCATGATTATGAGATATGGCAAATGGATGTGAAGAAAGATCTCCTGAGAGGAAATCTAGCCGAGGATGTGTATATGACACAACCAGAGGGCTTCACCTCCTATGATGGCGAAAAGGTATGCAAGCTTTAGAAATCCATGTATGGATTAAAGCAAGCATCCAGGAGTTGGATTATCCGTTTTGATGAGGTAATCAAAAGGTTTGGTTTCTCACAAAATTCGGATGAACATTGTGTGTACAAGAAAGAACATGGGACTACAATCGTATTCCTTGTGCTATATGTGGATGACATATTATTACTAGGAAACGATGTCTCAATGCTGCAATCAGTCAAGATTTGGTTGTCCAAACAATCTGCCATGAAAGACCTTGGAAAAGCAATAAAGATTTATAGAGATAAATCAAAGGTTGCTTGGTCTTTCACCATCAACGTACATAGACAAGATGCTAAAGAGGTTTAGCATGGAGCAATCCAAGAGAGGGTTTCTTCCCATGTCTCATGGGATAACACTCTCGAAATCTATGTGTCCTAAGACACAAGATGAGTGGATGCGCATGAATCAGATCCGGTATGCGTCTGCAGTAGGATCGATCATGTATGCTATGTTATGTACGAGGCTCGATGTATCGTATGCTCTAAGAGTCAAGAGCAGATACCAATCGGATCCCGGTGAGGGTCACTGGATGGCTGTCAAGAATATCCTCAAGTACTTGCGAAGACCTAAGGATGTTTTCTTGATATTTGGAGATGGTAATCTCAGTGGCGGCATGCGATCTAATGTTTAATCGATAGGATGATTACGAATCACAATCAGGTTATATACATTCACTCTGAATAGCGCGGCGGTCAGTTGGAAAGAGTTCCAGACAGGAGACAACTGCCGATTCAACAACCGAGGCAGAGTACATGCCGCATGAGATGCGCAGAGGAAGCAGTTTGGATCAAACAGTTCATTACTGAACTTGGTTTGGTTCCTAGCTGTGATGAGCCCATAGGATTGTATTGTGATACAATGGGGCTAGTCTTGTGAGGAAAGGAGCCAATGTCTCATCATCGATCCGCATACGTACTCGCCGATTTCATTTGATTGGAAATCATCGGTCGAGATGATGTCCTTATAGAAGAATTCCACGAGCAAAGTGTTCTTGATCAGATGACAAAGCCATTGTCACAGGAGAATTGTGATTCTTATGTACTCGCTTTTGGTATTAGATACTAAGGCGATTGGCTTTAGGTCAAGTGGGAGATTTGTAAGTGCAAGTTGACTTGTACATGGGGTAAGTCGACTTACACATATTCAGTACCCATAAGTCAACTAGTACATAGGGTAAGTTGACTTATGCGAGGACGGTACTATTTATATTGTGCCCTAAAGGCAATCCCCTTTAGCGCGTTTTATTCAAAGTCGTGTGCAGACTTTATGAATAAATAAAGAAAGGCATATTTCATTAATTTGATGTTTATGAATTGATATGGATCTTTAATCGAATTAATGAAGTCCATGATATATGACATAGCATGAAGGAAATTATGATGCGATCATACTACTGAGATTCCTATCATGTGCAATTATGTCAATATCTAAATTATCCCTAGTCATAGGATTAACGAGATTGGACATCGTTAATCCGGATAGACTAGCACATGTCATATTCCTTGATTGGATCAAGCAGTGGATCTTAGAAACTGTAAATATTGAGATATTTAGATTTGACATGTGGATGCTTACTAAGGGTAGTAAGTACATTGGATGACCTGTCATGAGATCATCACATGGATATTCTATTTAATTATCGGTGATAATCTCATCATAGCAATGGTGCAAGTATCCTTAGACTTGAGGTACTCGAGGATATCTTGAATCTTGATTATGTGCTTTGACTCCATTCCTTGTTGCCTTCGAAGTCGCTCATAGGGTGGTGCTTGGAGTGCAACTTGAGGTATTGAAGGTTATTGAGTAGCCAATAGAGAATTCCCTTACGAAATAGCGAAGAGATACCACAGCCTCTTGTCAGGATCATTACTTGAAGTCTTCGGCCGAAGCATAACTATGTCATGAAGAGTGTCTTCATGGACATATAAAGTAATGAGTCCTGGACAGGAACTAATATCACTTGGGCTAGACTCAGTCTAGTGAGAGTTGACACATTGACCATACTCAGAACCAAGTGGGGTATAAGATGGTGAAAGGACGAATTGCACGGTAATTGTCTATGGAAGGGTTCGTGATCCGGTTTATGATGAACTCATCAAACCGATTACTTTCCGGTCGATTGGGGTTATGATGTGTTCTAGATACCGCTTCATGACTTGCTTCAGATTAATTGTTAATCTAAGTGGCTAACATAACCGGGAGCCTAAAGGGTCACACGCATAAGAGTGTTTCAGAGAATCTGTAAAATAGTATTGGACAGAGTTCCAATTATGGAGAGCAAATGGATTAATTGAATCCTAATGAGATTGGGATATGTCCCGATGAGATCGCGACATTGATATTGCTAAGAAAGGTTTAGGAATCGTGTTTGATCTTCAGAGAGCAGTGGCCGAGTAGGACCAACCCAGAGTGTATTTGGACCGCCTCAGCAATAATATACATATATATATGTTATTAATTAATTAAATAATTAATTAATATATATATATATATATATATATATATGTTGAATACGTGGAAAGCATGAGAAGCTTCCACTTTTATGCCTTGTCATAAGTTTCATTAAATGACAAAAGGACAAATAAGAAAGATGAATGGATGATGCTCGTTGGCTTTTCTAAAAAGAGCAAGAAAAGAGTTTCTTAGTCATTTTTTAGATGAAGATGATCGTGGCTTTGAAGAGAAGAAATGGTTTCTTGCTCTTTGAAGATGATCTTCGTGTGTTTGAAGAGAAGGAAGAAGGGAAAATTGTTTTCCCTCTCATCTCATCAACGTTCTTCATCATCTCTTCATCTTTCAAGCTTCTTCATCTTAAGCTTCTCCAACGTTCAATCCAAGCTCTCCAAGGACAGAGGTAGGGTCTAGCAGCCTTTAACTGCATTTCTAGCTATTCCCGGTCAAAGGGTTTGTCTCAGTTAGGTTTTCGATCTCTGCGTGGATACCTTTTGAGGCGGTCTCTATTGGTATTTAGGTTTGAGTTTGCATCTGAACACATGGATCCTGGCTTCGGGAAGGTCCCGGCAATAAAAATTTTTGTTTTCCGCACCTGGTACATGTGATGTACCTCCCGGGATTTTCCTACAATTAGTTGATTACCCATAGGATAACTTCATAACTAGTTGAATTGGTGGACTAATTTTGTAGATTGAGAGATTGCTTAATCATTTCTATTTAATTTGGATAAGGACAATTAATTACACCTTGAGAGAGGGTAGTTAATACATTAGGACATCTTAGGTGAGGCACAATTCAATTAACAAGGTAGGATGTAACATCCCATCTCCGATGGGAAGAGTATTTTAGTAAATTGGGACGGGTTAGGAGTACGGAATTATATCTCGGCATGCACATACAGCATATAGCCTCTATGATTGACGGTTTGTTGCACTTGCACATGGTAAAAATGCATTTATGACATTTTCCGGCTTAGGTTTCAAATTGAGATCTTTTGTAAAATTTATGGGAAAATTGTACTTGGAAAATTATTTCGAGTCTTGATGAGTGTTTTACATTTTAGGATTTATGGAAATTTTACGGAATTTTGGGATACTAGCCGGACGAAAAATTTCTAATTATTGATCGAGTGGGTTTCTGTCTTCGAAATGGTGGTCGATGGCTTTAGAAAATTAGAGACATGATGTTAGGATTTATTGAGTTAAGCCATCAGAGGTTAATGAGAAATTGGAGTAGAAATTGGAACCGGGATAAAACCAGAACAAGTGTCACTTGCCTATTTAATCCTACAATTTAATTGGTTATATAAATAACCTAAAGGGATAGTGCTTCCACGACATTCCAAAGGTGGAAAGATTAAAGTCCCACTTTTAGTTGCTCCTTCCTTCATTTATCCGTAGCTTTGTTTTTCATTGGTGCTTTTGTCCTATTCACCATTAAGTTTAAGGGACAAGTGTCCTCCTTCATAAATGCTCTTGTCTTATTCCATGTATTTTTCACGATATTTCTCTTTGGAATGACCTAACATTGAGCTTGAAAAACTAAACTCTTTCTTCAACTCTTCTCATCCTTCGTGAGTGGTGCATACATGAGCTTGTCTTGTTCAGTTTCTTGCTTCTCCTTCTTCCTCCACATGGAAAACCAACCATGAGACTTGTGACGATGATGCTTTGGGTATGTGTAGTGAAGAGGAGAATTGGTGATTTTGTAAAAGGTGGAAATAAAGAAGAATGAAAGGCTTGTTGAGGTAAGATTATGTTTTAAGTTGTGATTGTTCTTTTAAAGCATAAATTGTGATGCTTGTGCTTCAAATTACATGAGAAATTGTGTATAGGTGTGCTGCCATATACAAGTAATTGCTGTGTGGAGTTTGTGGTTGAATTAGAGGTATAAATGGGTGCTTAGTGATGTGTTATTGATGTTAGAAGTGATAGGAGCTAGGTTGTTGATGAAAGCTGGAAATTGAGTTTTGAACCTACTGTCATGTTTTGTTCATAACTAATTTTATAGGTGAGCAAATGAAGTGAGGTTTGTGCACAAGGAAACTTTGGGATGTTGGCTTCAATTTAGTGTGAAATAGGTGTTGTTAAATTGTAATGCTAGAAGGTCGAAATTTTGATTGGAAAGTTTCTGTTTTAGGGTATGTGAACAGTAACCGACTCTATGACCTGATTATTTTGCTGATTTTTCTAAATTAATTGAGATGGAATTTGGGAAAATGGTCTTTATGGAAGTTGTAGCATATTGAGTTAGCTTTCCATTGCCACTGATATTGCTAATTTTCGAGTTGTATATTGGGAGATATGACCTGATTACTATTGACAGGTATTATGCTTGGTGATGAAACCTAGCCTACTTGTCGATTTCTGTGAGTTTTCGGATTGAAAGCAATTTTGGTAATTTTTGTGAATTGAATTGGAGTTTGAATTGTACTGAAGAGTTCTAGATGACACATTGATATAGAAAATGATATATGGCTTATAATGTTTGAAAATCAGATGTGGGAGATATGGAATTTCAAAAGCTGAACCTACATTGTGATGTTAAGTGCTGATTAGGTCAGGAATTTGTATAACAGATTTGAAACTGTTAGAGGCTGAATTGGAGTTTGGTTATTTCAGGAAGAATTGAAGTTTGAGGAGTTATCTTTTCAGGGATATAAATTTTTGATTTTTCTGACTTGTGTACAGGGAGTTATGCTTGTTATAAATTTACTGCTCAAATTGAATGATTTCAGGGACAGCAACATGGAGTGAATTAATTGACTTGTTTAGCAATGGAATTTGATTTTGGGCTGTTCATGAAAGTTGTAGATGACATTGTGAACTGATTGAGCATATTTATTGTGTAATTTTTGACTGAAGAACCAGAGAGTTACTGAATTTGAAATGTACTGCCCTGTGTTGATAGGTTTTGAGTAGGCAGTAGCTTTGATGGGATATTTAACACCCTTAGGGTTGGAATTGGTTTTT
The DNA here is from genome assembly GCA_029891385.1 of Erythroxylum novogranatense. Lineage (NCBI taxonomy): Eukaryota > Viridiplantae > Streptophyta > Magnoliopsida > Malpighiales > Erythroxylaceae > Erythroxylum > Erythroxylum novogranatense. The sequence goes on along the minus strand of CM057235.1, from coordinate 9,876,756 downwards.
ATGGTCTTCTTGAGAATTGTAGAGGGTTTCATGATCTTTCCAATGAGATATAGTTTGTATTTTTCTGAATTGGGTGCAAAAAGTTATTGATGTTGGAAAGTCGGTTTGGAATCAGGAGAAAAAAAAGGGAAGTAGTGGGCTGAAACTCGCCCATCGCTAGGGTGACGACGCGTTGCCCTAGCGACGAGGTGAGGTAGTGGCCCATCGCTAGGGCGAGCTTCGCTAGGGTGACGCCTCGCTCGCCCTAGCGACGAGATTTAATCATTTTAATGGTTTTGTTTAATTCTTTTGTCAATTTCTTTTCCGTCCGACGTCTGATTGACCTGATTCTTGAGACATCGGATTTGTAAAATATTGAATTTGAGTTTGTGAGAAATTGGGAATTTTTAGACGGAAAATTGAAGTGGCCCCTGGTAATTGTCCGGTAATCACTGTTTTAGTTATTTTTGGACCGATTGAGGCCCAAATTGAGTGCTGTCAGTGGCTATAGTTTTCTAATTTTTTAGATGAAATTTTTATGATGGGAAAATTTTGGATTAGGGCCTGGAATGCCATGAACATGCATTATACACGTTTTACTTATTCCATGTGCATTATTTGGTATTTCTAACTATACATTGGTAATGTATACGTATTTTAATTGCTATAGAGACTCGATTGACGGATAGATCCACTTGACGTGGCGAGACTTCGGCATTAGCTCGGAAGTTATTAGGTGAGTAACCTAGTTGGTTCCTCAACCTTTATGTGTTTAATATTTTGCAATTATGCCATGTGGAGATAATGGAGGAATTATGTGTGTTTGCTTTTGAATGATTTGGACCATATGTGTCCAAGTATTGAAACTTGTTATCGAAGTCTTTATTTGTGTGTAATTGTTTGTGAATGTTTACATTGGAGATCTCGGACCAAAGGTCAGAAATGGGAAATTGATATTAAAGTATTAATTGTATGTTCGATACATTGGATGTACTGTCAATGTGATATGGTAGGATGCAATAAATTGGAAATGAATATGATTGAAATCTGGGACCGAAAGTCAGAAGATTTGGCAAATAACATTGACTTGTAAATGGAAATTTGAAACATGTTCTTTACATGCATCAAAGTATGATCGATAAAAGCGGTTGTGACCGGAAGACCACCGTATCGGGGCATATCACGCCTAACGTATATGAGAGCTTTATTTCAACGCACGAGACCTCGAGTCCAGCGTATTGAGCCTCGGGCTCGATGTATCGAGGCTTCAAGCCCGATATTTTCGAGCCACTGGCTCGATGCAATGTTTGTCATTTGGGGACGATTTGGTATGCGACCTAACAATGAAATGAAAATGAAAAGTGGTCACATGTGCATTGCATCTATGAATGATTGAGTATGAATTGTATTAAAGCGAAACGCCTTACATTTGAAAATGTGATTGTATGTATTATTTAGTAAATTGATTGAATATGCATGAGTTGAGTGAACCATCGATGATGGTTTCTCCTTGAGTTCGCAAAACTCACCCAAAATTTGCATCTATTTTTAGGATTTAGAAGAATACCCGTTAGGTAGCAGGCGTATGACATCTATTTGAGTTGAGGAAGCAGAGAAGTGGTCGGGATCACCAAGGCGTCTGTCTTAGTGTGTTTCTATTCTTGGACTTTTGTATTCTTGATTTGGAAAATTTGTAAAGTCAATTGGTGAAATAAATTGTAAATGTAAAAAGGCCCCAAGGCCATTGAATTGTTTATATAAATTTTTTCGCATTAATGATTATATGTGAGTATGTGTTAAGAAAAAAATGTTATCCGAAGTTTTCTCTTGAGTGATGTAGCACGCCACCCTTGCGGGGCACGGACCTGGATATCACCGTCGATGTCGGGTTCGGATCTTGCGGGAGTGGGGTGTTACATTTAGGTGGTATCAGAGCCCAGAAGTACAATCTTACATGGGCTTTCTGAAAAACAATGTGTCAAATTCGTGCATTAAAGTCATGTCACTACAGACGGTGACAACCGATCCCGATGTCGTCTATGAGTCGTATGCATACGTATGTCTCAGTCGTTTAAGCGCTTAGGAAAAAGTGAGAAAAAGAATAATGTGTGAGAAGGTAATTAAAGAAAGAAATGGATCCCGCAAAATAGGAAAAAGTGTATGGTTCGACCAGACAGATGACTATTTAGTGTACTGGTATTGACGGATATCTTGTGACATATAGTATTAGAGTGATATGGGGTATATCCTTGATTGTGAGTGTGAAATAAAGATGATAGTTGTGAATTAATAGGAGAAAATAGAGATGTGATAATGGTAAGATTTTCAGTGTATAAGGTGAATGAAAATAAAGTGTTCTATGATATAGAGAAGTTACAATTGGGAATGATTACCGTGATAAGAGTTAAATAAGGATTGGTGATTTGGAGTCAAAAGATATTAAGTGCAAAATCAAGAATGATTTCATATCTGTGATATTGATTTGAGTCGGAAATATATGAGTATAATCTGATAATGAAAAGATTGAAATGTAAGACAATGAAATTGGTAGATGAAAAAGTTGTTCGGGTTTAATTGATGCATCTAAGTAAATGCACACGATTATGGGAGCCCTATGGTAAGTGAAAATGTTAAGTTAAAATTGATGAGTTAATGGATAATTGCTAGCGAAATTCTTGTCGGAAAAAAAAAAAAAAGAAATGAAAGTGCTTATCTTGATCGGTTGTGAATGAATAGAGATTGTATATGATCCTCACGGCGAGGGCCAGGTGTAAGCAGGAAGGTTGTTGAGTTGATTATATTGTCACTATAAGTGTATATCTGATAGAGGGGTTACCATCATGGGTGAAATGATTAAGCGTAAATGAATAATTTGCGTGAATATGATATAGGGCGTGTCGGTGGCCTATTCCATAAGCTCGATTATAATCTTAGGTAGCTCAAGTGCAAAATGAGTTAGAGTAAGGCATGAGAATACTTATCTTGATTAATGGAGAAAGAAGTGAGGCAGTGAAAGATGTTAGCATCGGTAATGAGCTTGAGGAAATAAAATGAGGGATGTGAATATAGTAAGGTCCCCATGATCGAGAATTGGTACTAAAAAGAGAATGGTTATCGAGAATTGCATTATGGTGTTCTTAGCAGTATGAGCTATTAACGGGCAAATTGATGCGTATATATCTATATTGTTAGTTAAGGTATGGTGATCATGGTGATGTATGTCAAGATATTAGAGGAAATGAAATTGTTTAAGTGCCCTTGATTTATCTTCGTGAAGTATCAAAATGGCGATTTGTATTACATCTGGCAGAGACTCTAGCGTAAGAGCTAAACTAATATTAATTGCGAAGTTAAGGGGATTAAAAGTTAGTGTCTATTTTGTGTAGTTATGTTCTGAAAGTACGAGATCGATATAACGATTGTTTATTCAAGTCAGTGAGGGATCTATCGTGAATAAAGTAAGTTATGAGGAGGAATTAAGGTAAGGAACACGTGGCAGACTATGTCATGATGAGAAAATGACGAAAATTGTTCCTCATTGGAGACGTTCGATAATTAACAAGTTATATGAATCAACTATGGGTACGGAAAAGGAACATGTCTTAATTGTGTTTGGGGTGGATAATGGATATAAGCTTAAGAAATAGATGAATTGGTATAGTTGAGGAACTTGGTGAGCATGCAAGTCTCATAAGAGTGAATCTTAACCTGTTTGAATGAATAAGGGATGAATTAGTATACAAACTTGGTATATTGGGAGAATTAATAAAGATATAGGTATTGATAAAATTCGAAAGTTCAAAAAATATGTGTATGCGGAATTTGAAATTAATTAGAACTAACAGAATGCTAGATGCGTTCAGAAATTGTCAAATATCTTTTGGTGTTAGCAAATTGACAAGAATATTTGAGGAAAACGTGTGAATGTTATGACTGATGATCACAAGGGAGACATTTGGAGAATTTAATATATATATACTGAAGTGTTTCAGTAAAGGTTTTGATGTGATCTATGGAAATTGGATAAAGTGATTTCATGCACCTTGGGATAAATATGATTCCATGGGCGGTATTATGATTGATGATTTGAAATTTGTTTTATTGAGTGTGGTCTAAAAACTTGGAGATATTAATCGTACAGAAATAATTTGGAATACGCAAATCGATACCGATTGAGTTATTTCGTGCATTTGAATGTTTTAAAAAGGATTCAGCGGCTGATTATTCCAAACTAAGCTAATGGTGCAATTCAAGGGATTGAGCAAAGAAATAAATAAATAGATAAATAAATTCAATTGCAGAAGATCGAAATTTGGGCAATTAGGTTATCAAATCTAGTGTATTATGTTTATAGTCGAACTGAAAAAAAAAAGGGCAAAAGAAAGTATTATTAGTTATTGGAATTTCAAGTTGATGTGCATCAAAACGGATTGGCAAAACCCGAAGTGAAGATGTAGAAATTGTAAACCGTATCGAAGAACTGAAGATAATTCTCATTGTTGAGGAAAGTGATAGGTCTAGTTCAAATTAAGAAATATGGGTGAAACTCATTACGGGAACTGTTAGTGAAGACGTAAGGAATGATTGACGCTTTATGTTCTAGCAAGAGCGTATTGAAAGAGTAATTGACAGGTTAGAATGAGAAATCAAATGATTATAAGTGAATGGTTCGAGAAAGCACAAGAAACAATCGAAGTGTTATGTTCTAGTAAAAGTATTGTGGAAAAGCAATTGATGGTATAGCCTATCAAAGTGAACGATGACATGTGTGATTAACCAACGAGTATTTTGAGATTTTATTGGGATATGAAATTGTTGTATAGTGCAAAGGGATTATGGCATGACAATCATTATATTGGTGTCACCATTCGAAAAGTGTATAAGGAATCTTACTGTCAAAATAGGTTAAGTAATTTAAGATGGTGACAATGAGTCGAATTAATACACACTGAGGTACACTGAGGTTATAAATCTCATGAGATTTTTGTTTTGAATTGTGTTTTGATAATAACGGAATTGTGTTTTGATGATAGCGGATTGATGTTTTGATAATAACGAAATCTGATAAGCGAGAAATGAAATATGTTCAAGGGTATCGCTTTGGCCAAAATGTACGTAGATGGAAAGAAAGGTGTAATTACGGGAAATTGAATTCGTGATGAGTGGCCTCTATGCGGCTGTGATGTGAATAGACTTATGGATTGGCAAGTGAGGCTAGAACCGAAAACATGATTCGAATTCACAAAGAAACACCTGGTGCTCACGGTGGATCTTGTAGCTCGGGATGGAAGTGCGGTTGATATCCAAGCTCCATGTCAACAGCTTGGGTCCTGGGCAGCTCCATATCCATTCCCGTATCCGAATAAGCACCTGCATTATCATCAAAATAAAGCGCCTCAAAGAGATCATTAGTGGTCGGGGTTAGAGTTTACGCAAATTGAACAAGCATCATCAATCACAACATCAGCATATTCACCCCAAGCAAGGAGTAATCCTCGTTAGGGTGCTTCATAGCTTCATAAATGTTGAAGCTAACGTGTTGATCACCAACCTCCATAGTGATCTTCCTTCCTTCATCTCGATCATTGTACTTGCCGTCCGAAGGAAGGGTCGTCGAGGATTAGAAGTGTCTTGCACCACCGATGAGACATATCCAAGACGTAGAAATCGGCAGGAACACTAATCCTTTCACTTGGACGGATGTCCTCGATGATGCCCACAGGATGTCGGAAGGATCATCACCAAGCGTAACACTCACCAAGTAGGTTTTACGCTCTTAACTCGAGGGCTTCATAAATGATTTTGGCATCACATTGATTGCCGCTCCCAAATCAATGATGCTCTTCCAATTGTCACCTTTCCTATGACACATGGTATGGTGAACGATCCTGGGTCTTGACACTTTACCGAATTTGGGGCTTAAACAAAGTCGACACGTTTGAGCTCACCTGGACTCTCTCATTCGACCTAAACTTACGCTTGTTTGTGCACAAGTCCTTCAAATATTTAGCGTAGGCCGGAATCTTCTTCACCAGGTCCAGCAGGGGCACATTCACTTCCACTTTTCCAAACAGGTCAATAATTTCTTTTTCATGTTTGAGCTCGTTGACCTTCTTACTCATCAAGTAAGAATTTGGAAAAGGGAGATCCTTTAAGTTCACTTCCCTACTGGTTACTTTACTTCTACTAGATTTTTCCTTTGCAGACTTCTGTTTGGATCGCTTGATGGTTGCTCTGTTTCCTCGATGGTTGATTTCTTCTTTCTCTTGACAATTCTTCTTCGCGATCACTCTCTGATCGCACAGCCTTCTTTTCTCTTACTTTAGGTGTCTCTTCAACCTCAATTTCTTCGGCGCATTCTTCTTCTTCAGGGATGCTAAATTGCACTTTCTTTCCACTCCTTAATTCAATTGCGTTCGGGCTCTTGGTTTATGACCGTGTTGGAGGAATTGATCCGCTACTCCTCGCTTGATTTTCACTCGAGTTGTTGGACAAGCTGGGTGGCGTAGGCGTTCATGTTCTCGGCCTTGGTCTCCCATTGGTCCATCCGTTTCTCCAAGACACTAAAGCGGGCAGCATTCTTGGCGGAATCCTGTTGGATTAAGTTTGCGATGGCGTTGAATTGATTAGCCGTGGAGGTTCTTTCTTCCTTCATCAACGTCATCATACCATGTAGCAGTTGGTTAGTGTCCTCTTTTGGCGGTTGTGGTTGCACCGTCAATGCTTCTTGATCGAGGCTGGTTTGTAGATGGTCCAGCTCCACTCCCTTGTTGAAAGCGGTTGGGTGCTCTTCCCTCATTACTCCTCCAACTAAAGTTAGGATGAGATCGCCATCCTTCATTATACGTGTTGGAGTACGGGTCCCACTTAGGATTTTGTCTCCCCGGGTACACTGCAGAGACTTCTTCATACCTCCCGGATGACATCGGTTATGTGCATCACCGATCCGCAAGATTCGCAACTAGGTGCGACCGATTCGATGGAAGGCGATGGCGATGTACATTCAAATTCTTTAACTCCGCGTAATCGAGGACAAGCTGTGAAGTTATCCGATGTTCGAGAATCCACCTTTGATTCCGGGCTTTCCATCCTTTTATGCGAGCCGACATGGCTCCCACTTCATGGACACTCTGGAATCTCTGACACTATACTGCTGATGATTTAGGGCCATCCTCTTAATCAAGGCCCAAGCTTCCGTCGCGGTGAGGTCGATCAATGATCCTCCCGAAGCAACATCCAGCATTCCTTTTTCCTTATTCTTCACCCCATCATAGAAATACTGAACAAGTTGTTCATCAGGGATTTGGTGATGGGGGCACCGAGACAACAGATCTTGGAATTTGTTCCAAAAGTCATACAAGGACTCGTCATAGTCTTGCTTGGCAGAATAGATCTCTTTCCTCATTGACGACGTCCTCGAGGCTGGAAAATATTTTTCCAGAAAGGTTTTTCTCAAATTGGCCCAACTGTGATAGGCATTCGCGACATGCCTTGGGAGGCTCATATACCACTCCCGGGCCTTCCCTTCTAGGGATAAGTGAAACACCTTCCACAACACATGATCTAGGGGAGCTCCTACGGGTTTCATGCTTTGACAAATCATTGTCAATGCTTGTAAATGCATGTAGGATCTTCTCCGCCAAACCGTGAAATTTGGGGAGAATTGATCAATAGCCCTTAACCCGAAATTCACGTCGAAGTTCGGGCAGTCATGATGAAGGGTCATAATTGGCGCCCGAGGTCGTAGCTTCTCGATCGTTCTCGCTGTTGTTCCTATGTTCTCATCGACTCTTTCTGATCACCATTTAATCCATGATTTCCGTTCCTAGGTTGGTGACCGGAAAATTCTTGGACTTCGACCATTTCTCCTACTTGATGTTCTAGTGTGCTAAGGGTTGCTTGCTCTCTTACATCCTTCCCACGCTTCCTTAAGTATCGCTTGATTTCAGGTTGAAAATGAACTAACCTAAGTCTACGGGGCATGCACAAAAGAAGTTCTCCTAAATTAGCTCACTAAAACGACAGCGGATAAAACGAGGCTGAAATTCACACGGTTCGTCGCGGCTCGTAGGAACTCGCTGCGGCGAATAGAGCAAAATTCGAAAAGTCGTCGCGACGAATATATGAACTCATTGCGACGAAAGATGAACTCGTTGCGACGAATGATGAACTCGTCGCAGCCAAGAATCAGAGCAAAGCACAATCACTCGAAATTAAGAACAATAAACCGAAACAATCGAATTAAACACTTAAAGAAAAACAGAATCGAAATCACAAAACACAAGCAAATAAACCAACACTTAAGAGATGCAAACAATGAAAATTAACATGTAAACTAAAACAAATAAGATGCAGAAACAAAATGACTTGGCTAACCTAGAAAACCAATTAATTTGGTTCCCCGGCAACGGCGCCAATTTGATTAAACTTATCGTTCAATCCTAAGATTGATCCTTGGAAACCGGTCAAAATCAATTTATACCAAGAATTGCAACACAGGGTGCAACCTCGGGTCGACTCTCAAGGAACCAGTGCAGAATTGATCCTAAGACTAGCCTAATGTTTGAATTATGCAAGAAAGCAGTTAAAACGGGGGTTTTGATTTAGTCTTTAAAATTAAAGAAAGCTAAGTATGAAATAAATGTTTTTGGGATTTTTGAAAGGCAAGACAATTTGAAATAATTAAGATTGAAAACAATTAACTAAAGTTCTCCTGAAAATACAGCTCGGGTCATCATCGTTCAAAATAAATGTCGGGGTTTGAAATCCACTAAGTTTCGAAAACACAACCTTAACAACTCGTTAAGTCCAAGATTTAATTGATCAACTCGATAAATTAAAACTTGTTAAAACCCTTAGTGTATGGTATGAAATGATTTATGCAATAAATCAATCAGATAATAACATAACCAAACAACCAAACACAACTAGGCGATTAGGTTAATTAATGCAAGATCGGTGATATACATAAGACTTCATGTATTCAGGCACAATATTCAACACAAACCAATCCTTAACATAGATCAAAGTTTAACATCCTACTAAACTATAGCAAGATTCATTCGGTCATACAATGCAATCTCCAACTCGGAGTTGTTACAAAACTATGACAGAAATTCAAAACAGCGATCGATTACCCCTTGAAGCTCATGAAACTCAGACCGTTCCTACATCTTCAGGAGATCCGACGCCTTAGCCACGCATGATGCCGGGTGAGTCCATCACTGCTGGAATATCACCTCGGGCCATGACTCCAACGACGAACAGTTGAGAGTGAGTGCGACGAATGATGGAAGAGATGAAGATGGTGATGGTGGACGTCATTTGGAGGTGGCGCCGAATCTGCAAAACAGAGGAAACAAAACCTATCAGAAAAATAGAGAAGACGAAAGATGGAGAGCTACCTCGGGAATGCGGCCTCCTGTTTTAACCTAAAATGGAAGGTTTTATAGGAGCTGTAAGCGGGTCGGGTCAGAACAGTGCAAAAATTTGCCATTTAAGGGTGGGTATCAGACATTAAATCGCGACTAATGAATAAAGTTCGTCATGACGCATAAAAATAGTCACTGTCGTCATTTAATTAATTTATACCAAATTAATTTGTCGCGACGAATCAAAATGTTGGTTCGTCCCAACGAATGGATGGCTTCTCACGACGTGTTGACTTTCTCTTGTTGACTCCATTGTTCCTACAAAAATACAACACATTTGCAGTATCAATTGTCCCAATAAAAGTTATGCAAAAATTAATATCAAATGACAACAAAATATTGACAATGTGCAAATTATAAAAGCTTGATATGAGGAACCAATTTAAGCACAAAAATCATGAATTAGGAGTCAACAAGTGCATAATTACTTAAGAAAACAGGGTCAATTTATAGTATAAATTTGTCTCAATTAATATGCATGAGTTGGGTGAACCATTGATGATGGTTTTTCATTGAGTTCGCAAACTCACCCAATATTGCAACATATTTTTCAGGGCAGCGTTAGTAGGACTCTAGCTCCCGTGATAGATCTTCCTGCAGTGAGAGGTCGTGAGCAAGTGAAGCGATGGATCACAGGTCGGTCAGCTGGGGCGATTCTTTTGGGATGACCTAGTATAGACGTTTTTATCAGTTTCCCTTTTTGGACAGTTGTATTTAGCTTGTAGGGGGACTGATAGACTGATCTATATTTTGAGATTGATATTTTGGAAATGGAAGTTTATTGTGAATTTTAAATTGTAGTGAATTGCATGATGAGTTTGATTTTATTGATGCCATGCGAGTGTTTAGTGACTGCTTTGCGATCGTAGCAATTTCTTGTTGTGGGATATGCGTCGGAACGACCCACGGGCGTCCCGGTGTGTACCCTACGGTGAGGGGGCGCTACAAATAATGTTACATTCTATTCCATTTCATTAATAACCACCCAACTAAACATTAGCCTTAGTCTCCCTTCTTTATTTTCTATCAATTTTAAATCATCACTATAATGAAATCTTACAATACTTTTTGAGTCAGAAACATCACATAAAAGCCATGAAAAATGCAAATGCATGAATGCTTGCTCTCACATTTCATTCTTTTAAGTATATACATTTACTACCTTAAATTTTTTCATACATATTTAATTGAATATTCTTTAAATTTTCTAGAATCCTAACCTTTATTAGAGATGTCAAAACCAGCTCGACCTGGCCTGACCGTTACTTCAAAATCGATATCGTTTTACTAAAATAACGTCATTTTTGAAAATTTTCTTAAAAATATGACGGGTCATGTTGACTCGACCTGACAGTGGTCCATTGGACCACGAGCCTTTTAGTTGATGTTCGGATCGAGCAATAGGTCAGGCTAATTCACATCTCTAACCTTTATAGAGATTTGATACTTGGACTTTTACTCGTGTTAAAATATCAAAATTTTGCTTTATTTGTGTTGTTTCTTTCTAAAGCATTGACCTTTTCTAAATGTTTGAATTTCTTATTTTAGAACATTTTTTAAATCAAGGTAGGATCTGATTTCATGTATAATGCAATGATAAAGAAACTTTATTGTTCAATTTTCAAAAAGTCAAAATCACTTAAATTCTATAACATAAAGATAAAATTTCTCAAACTTTATAATCAAGTTCAACTTGATTAAAATACCTTTTCTCTCTTCAACCTATTATTTGTGTGTGACTCATTAGGTTCTCAATTACGTTATAAATTGATATAAACTATAACACTAAATCATATTTAAAATTATATAAATTAAACTTATTTAATTTATTAGAAAATTTATATCCATATCCGAGATTGGCATCTAACAATACATCATGAACATTTAAATATTTAGAAATGTCAAAGTAGTTTTGACTAACCTTTTATGCATTATTTTTTTATAATTCAATCCTTTCATAATATAATATTTCAATTAAACATAAAATATGTAAATGGTGTCAACTATATTTGAGTTTGATCATATTAGTTTGCCAATATTAGTAATTGATTCTATAAATGGCATTTGTAAAATGACATTTGTAAACTATTTTACAAAGTGTCATTTCACCTTGTTCAAAATTTCCTAAATCAATATTAATCGAGATCAACAAAATATTCTCCCTAATTACTTTAGGGTGATGAATCTTTTATTGATCACTTAACTATCTCTACTTAGTTTATGATATATCTAATGACTATCAACTGATTTCCTCTTAACTAGAATATGTCATAAGTAGTATCAAAATATAGCAATCCCTATATGAGATACTTTGGTGATCTTAGGTCAAATGACTAGTTATACAATCATCATAATGAGTATTTTCATAGACATATAAATAATGTTCCAAATAGAATTCTTATATAAGATCAATTCAATGAAGTCATTCTCTGCAAGCATCTACACATTTAGTTAATTATCTTCATACTCTAGTATATAAGATCTATTACTTCCTTTATAAGAAAAACCGCAATATGTGCTAGCCTTGTTATATTCTATTAATGTTTAATTTTAATAGAACCATGACTAAGAACAATTTAGGAATAATATATACATGCAATATGATTCTCATAATAATGATCTCATCACACACTACAAGAAAAATAAAGTTTAGCTACGAAAATTATCGATTGAATTTGTACACATTCCGTCAATAAACTTATTTAACAACATAATTTACTAACAAAAAAAGGTGTCAAAAATACGACCATAGGTAAATTTACCGACAAAAATTTTTATACCCTTGGTAAATTTACCGACGAAAATTTTGTTAGATCAGTAAATTTACCAAAGGAGAAAATTTTTCTGTCAGAAAATTACCAACGGATTTTGTTTTTCCATCGGTAATTACCTAAAAAAAAGAATTTCTGTCGATAAATCCAATATATTTGACCTGCAAAATTGGATTTTTCTGCAAAACTATCTTTTAAAATTTACCTGCAAAGTGTTCAGTTTCTCTGGAAGCCACCATGGAGAGAACTTTGCTAAATCTCTTTGTACCAATCGCATCACTTATTATATTTTGGTTCTTGTGGTAAGTTAAGAAAATAATTCATACCAAAGAACTTAAATTATGAAATTTATACTAAAAAAGAACTGAAACTATTCTTTCAAAGAACAAACATTTCATCAAACACCTTAAATGCATCTGAAATTTATCTCAACATCATAACTAAAATCACGTCTTGTCCCTTCTATCATTAACATTTATATTTTAAAGTTATTTTTCAATCACAAAATATACAAATAAATGAAACTAATCAGATACCCAAATTAACTTTCATTCAATATACGAAAAAACACATGACAGTAGTTGCAAAAATACCTCCACCGAAGGACACCATGACAATGGCTGGAGAAGACAACGCCGACGAGCAGAGAAGGAGTCCACAATAGAGAAACTAGAGAGAAGAAAGTTGAAGAGGAGATGCAGGAAGAAGGAAGAAGAAGACACAGGGGGAGATGTCAGGTGAGTTTAAATTCCCGCCTTTTTATTGACGGATATCTTACACCGTCGCTAAATCTTTTACCGACGGGAATCTTGTATTGTCACTAAAGTCCCTCACAAAATTTGTCGGGATGATTTTCCTCTCTATTTAACGACAGATATTAGTACCGTCATTAAATGAAAACTTTCTCGTTAATTTTACCTATGGAAATAAATTTTTCATCGCTAATTTTCTGTTGCTAAAGTCCATCGCAAAATATGCCATGATGATTTCCCTCTATATTTAGCGACGGATATTAGTACCGTCATTAAACGAAAATTTTCTCGTCAGTTTTACCTATAGAAATGAATTTTTCGTCGGTAATTTGCTACGGTTTATTTTCCTTCAGTAATTTTCTACCACTAAAGTTCCTTACAAAATTTTTCGAGATGATTTCCCTCCATATTTAGCAACGAATATTAGTACCGTCGCAAAACATTTTTTTTTTTGTCAATTTTACCTACGGAAATAGATTTTTCGTTGATATTTTGCAATGAAATATTTTCTGTCGGTAATTTTCTTATAATGACATTATTTATACACTTGGAATTAGAATAGGTACAAAAACTTCATATATCTTTATAGATCTACTTCCTATAATTAAGTTGTTACCTTTTCATATTTAATAAGAGTTATTCTTGGGGTAGGAACGATACCTTTTGGTACTACAATATAAGATTCGTATACTTGCGGTATTGACAGTTTTATTATATATAAAACTTGCTCAACATGTATAATAGAAAAATAAAAATTTTCCAATTTTCCAATCAGATCTTAATAATTGATTAAATTAAAAAATATCATAAAATAATTCATATAGCTCTTACATGGAATCTGTCATTGTAAAGTGGGACTACCCCTGATAATAAAAGTACACGATGGTTGGAATCACTTGATGATGATTTGCACATCTGTCTGCGGTCACACATATAGTTTCCAATACTTTTAGCTTAAATTGTAATTGATATAAGATTTACAGCTTATGATGTTCTATATACTCGTAATCAGGGCTACTTTTTTTTTTTTAGGAGTTTAACAAAAACTTCTTTAAAAAATTTTCTACAAACAAATAACCCCAAGGCAAGTTACAACTCTTATGAAAGGATACATCCATTTTGGTATTTAAAGAATACACGAGGATGAATGATTTAACCTTATTTAAATTAGCATTTAACAGTTAAAAAAAAAAGAGAACAGATCATTTATTCTTGTTAATCAAATTTTGTTATGTTTTATTTATATATTTATGTAGTGTGTATATAAATATGTAAATAAAATTAAATAAAACAAAATTAGAACATCCTATCTGAGGATCTCTTTCCCTCCCAAGTCCTAAGTCCGTCCTTCTTGTAATAAACATTAAATCCTGCTCCTGTCACCTTTGCAGGACGAGCCTTTATTGGTGCGTGGGGTTAGCATTTTATAATGGACATGTTAATAAGTAAAGTCTTATTTTCAACTGCCGAATTATTTATTCAACTAAATTCAAATTTAACATGAAGCATATAACACTAGCAAAAAAAAAAACCACATTATGGACCACACCCACCTCAACGAAGACACTTATGAGTGCTATATATTTCCTGTACATTTAAGTGCGGGATATGCAAGGAGTTCTGTTCCCGCTATTGTTGGTGTTTGTACTTTTTCAAGCATAATCACATTCTCTCTCTCCCATATTAGACAGATGTAGTTATTGCGACTTGTAAACCATGAGAGAAGAGATGGCTTGTCACAAGTCCATTTCTTTTAATGTGGAGTATTACTCTTTCTATTTTATAATAAGAGTCGTTTTAGATACATTTTAATTATTCAAAATAAGTGTCATTCTTGACTTTGTATGCATGTTTATAACTTTTCTTCCAAAATTAACCTTTTATTTCTCTCTCATCTTAATTATACAGATCTCAATTTCAAGGCAATTTCTCTCACAATTTCATTTAAAATATTGATTATCGAGGTAATTTTATGGAAGTATTAATAAGGGTATATCTATAATTTTATTAGCTTTCTTAATAGGCGTGTATTTTTCTAAAACGAGTCTTATTATGAAACGGAAGGAGTATAAATTAAAACAAGACTCAAAATAGCTAGCTAACAAACATATATATACTCCATGTCTGTAACAGATGGAGGGTGTTGCGTCTCTTAATTGCAGGGTTGTTGTGAGAAATAATGGAGTATTTACACTCCCCCCGTCAAGATTGGGGTCTATGGGGCTGGATTTAACTGGACTAGATAACTCGTTTCATTTAGCTCATCAATCACTGCAGTAGGTCTAATGAGTGAAAATTTAAATTGGGTTAGTCTGTACCAAAAAAGTGTTTAAAGAGTAGTTGATCTTGATTCACTGCAGCTGCTGATCAATACATGGTTCAATGTCAACAAACATGACACGTAAAGAATCACTAATCCTGTTCCGATGCAGTGGAAAAGACCTCGCTGAAAATTTTGACAAAAGATATCGTTTGAAGTCGCTGTGCTTACCTCAGAATTCATGGCGACCACAGTGAAGACAAGAATCATTCAGCCTGAGACTGAATAAGAGACTGCATCCTTGAACCCAAGCCCCAAATTTCATTATCAGTATAAATAAAACAATGGACATTTATCTCGTGTTATATGTATTGTACAATAAAGACGAAATTCATTTCAGGACGAGATACAAAGCACAAAAGAACTCAAACAAGCTGGTATAGGAATATTTCTAACAACAAAATCAATTTTACCTGCTGTACACATTCTCTACAAGCAGAATCAACTAGGTATTGTAATGGTGTATTATCAATAAACCAGAGAAGAACCCCAGCTGGTCATATCTATCTACCACGGAAGATAAGATAATGGGCACTTCAACAACTTCAGTATCATCTCTTGTTGTTCAACAACTTCAGTATCATCTCTTGTTGTGCAACGGGTTCGATCCTGTAGGAACCCTTCGCTTCTGTGACTGGAACTCTTTGGCCTGGTGCGAGAGATGAACATTGCCAGTTGCAGACCGAAAAGCTTGTTGGGTTCTAGTGGAAGGTGCAGCAAAAGGGTGTCTTATAGCGTGGCTCGGATTAGGAGTAAATAAAATCAGAAGAGAAACGAAAAAGAAGAGACGGAAACGATGCATTTTGGGAGAATTCTGTTGAAATAGATCGCTAAGGGTCATGGAAATCTAAGGCAAAAGTGATGGCCCTGGATGCCCATGTCTATGGACATATGTGTTCAATGCTTGTCCATTTATAAGGTTTCTATCTTTTAATATTTTACTTTTGCCGTCGGACTTTAGTCTATTTTTTAATAATAAATAGAAAAAGAGTTCATAAATTGTGGCCGTCTGATCTTGATCGAGCGGTTGAATGACGTTGATTGTGGTGAGGAGTGACCTGTGTCTGTGCGACTATAAAGCGTGAACGTAATGACCTAGCGGCCAGCAATGACGGTGGAACCGGGTTGGTGACGTTAGTGACCCAAACTCGTATGCGAAGTTGACGGAGGCTCAACTACGACTTATGATGTTCTTGAGGGTCACTTTGATATCCTGTACGTACCTATTACATTTGTCAATAAGAAAAGTCAAAAGCTTCGAGCACTCAAATACACCGTCAAATAAGCGCGTGGTTGGCAATATAAACCACAACTGTCGACAAAACAAAACGTGTCATCCGAGGGTTGTTGAATTTCAAGCAAAACAGTTAACTGAATGTAAATAGAGAGTTAATAAAACAATAAACAACAATTTGTTGGAGAGGCAAAAAACTAGTAGTACTTAAACCCAACTTCATATACTTTGGGGCGGTTAAGTGGTGCTTTATTGCAAGTCAAAGGTACATTCATGTCCTAAATGATGAAGAATGTAGAAAAATATACATATGTATATAATGCTATAGATAGAAACTTGAAAAGTGTGATACCTTTTAGGTGCACGGGTAGCCAAAAAGGATGCTACTTTTCTTACCCCTTAGTTTCACAAAATGTACCTAAAAAATGTGGGTGCGTTTTGTGATTTTATATAGAACAATATCATATAACTGGTTGGAGATCATGGAATGTGTTTCTGTGTGGTCGGCATGTGTTTATATTGGCATAGGTTGCTCACGAATCGAATTCCATGGTTACAACTTTAATTTTTGTTTACCAAATTAAAAGTCAACCTTTGAAGATGCGTTAAATTGTTTTTAACCGTATACTTCACCGACTCCAGCCTGTTTAATTTGATTTATCGTCATTTGAATGGAACGCAGCATCGATATTTTTTGCCATATAAGTTAGTAGTGGAAGCAGACTAACCACGAGATTAGACCGGTGTTGTGGTCAGGATGGAACATCAAATTATTCTTTGTTAACATCAAACGACGTACTGAATATGAAATGCATTAAATAATCCATGTCCAAATCGACATCATGGAATATTGAATATGTGGTGAGTTAGTACTTGGACAGACTAAAATTACCTACCGATTATGGATCCCAAATCCCTGAGGGGTTTGCCGTCTAAAATCACACATATTTCAATCATAAAAATAAATAAATAAGGGTACTTGGGTGGGTTTAACTATTATATTTTAAAATTTGACGCAATTCTTAAAACAAAACCAAATGAGAGCACTTCACATTCAAAAATTACTGAAAGGGCTAGTCCTAGGTAAAGAGAGAAGAAGTAGGTGAATTTTATGAAATTAAGCGATAGAAAAGAAACTAGAGTTAAACTGGATTTGGAAAAGAAAAGTTTATTCTCACTACAAGAAAACAAGCCCTTGCGACGTTTTAAAAAACGTCACAAAAAAATGTCGCAAAATGTGATGTGGGCAAAAGATTTTCGCGACATTTTTCGTAAAAAATGCCAACATTTCATGACATTTTAAAAAACGTCACTAAAAGATTGAACAATCCGTGACGTTTTAGATTATTAGAGTTTTTGCGAGGTTTTTTAAAAACATCACGGAACCTTGCAAATCTACGACGCTTTAGGTTACAATCCCCAACAATTGTTTTTTAAACATCGTGGATTGTAATTAATTTATCTTTTTTTAAAAAAATAATTTTAATTTAATAATTTTTCAATTTTAATTTAATAATTTTTATTTATATGAAAATAATTTTAATTTAATAATTATTCAATTTTATTTTTCTTTTTATTCATCTGAAAAAATTTAATTTAATAATCATTCAATTTTAATTATTATTTTTCTTTCATTTTGTTTCAATTTTCAAAAAAATTTAATTTAATTATTTTCTAATTTAATAATTACTTTTCAAATAATTTTTTAAATCTTATTTATTTAATAACTATTCAATATTATTTATGAATTTTATTTATTTAATAATTCATCAATTTTTTAGTATATCATTAATTTTAATAATTATTCATGTATAACAAGACTTTAATATATGCGACAATTTATTATTTAATTGCAATTCTCAAGTATATCATAATACAAGAATTAATATAAACAATACGTCATAAGTATTTAATTGCAATTCCCAAGTATGTCATAATACGATAATTAATATAAACAATAATAAGTATTTAATATATCAATACGACTACATATCTAATCTAAACGAATATTATGTGTGACACATAAAAGTTCTAAGACCTTTTTTTGTTATCTGACTTTGGTAGTAATTCAGTCCTGCATTTCTTCGACTTTTTTAGTCAATTCATCGACCTGAGATTGTAACCCCTAATTAACCTTCTTCGATTTCTCTAATTCGTCTCAAAGTCACTTTTTGACCGAAGTCTTCCCTTGTAGTCGAGGCCCAATTCTCATACTAACAACATAATTTGATCTAGTGCCCAAGACTTTGTCACATACTTCATCCGCTATCATCAAATGACCTTATTTTATTGATTGTGTCAATTCGTGACACATTAATTCCTGAAAAAAGTAAGAATTAATTACATACACAGTCTCATTTAAGAAATATTTGTAAATGAACTATGTACTCACCTATTTTTCTCTACATTTGGTAGTTATCCATTGACCTTTACTTTCATCATAATGAGTGTGATTCCATAGCTTCATCTGGCCACACTGTTCTCCATCTCTGTCACTCTGTTGTATAGAAATATATTACTAATAATATTTATTATAAATTTTGAAATGTCAATCAAAGAAAAATATAATTAAAAAAATAATAATTCACAATCTCATGTCATATTGCTACAAAAGCCTTGGAGTCGGAGTTTGGTTGACATTTGATCTGACTCATAGCCAATTTGGTTTTTTTGACTTTTTCCTAATTGTACGAGTAATAAAATCTATTATAACATCTATAAATCACAATTCATAAATACTAAAATATAATTAGTTGTCAAAATTAGATACTTTGTTATCGAATAACACCTTCCTTAAGTTATTACTTTGATTAATAATCGAAACCTTATTCAACCTTTAATTAACTAATTTCACATTAAACTAGGTTCATTTTACACCTTAATCAAGTCCAATTACACCATTAAAAAGTGCCTTAACCTTATATAGTCCAACAAATGTACAAAACCAACCTTTTTCCCTTCCAAAGAATTTTCCATGACCATAGGAAGGCACCATATAAATCCCACAATTGTGGTATTAGTGAACTGAAGGTTCACTCACCTATAACCGTCATTTTGTTTCCAAATTTAACTCCTTCATACTCCACCAACATACCTTTACCAAAATACATCAATTTTACTTTAATTATACCTTATTCATTCTTCAATACCTTATCAAATTCATGTCCAAATCCAATTCAAAAATCATTTGTTAGGCAACTCACAAATCATTATCTTTCATACATCAAAACCAAAACAAAATTTTCCATACAAGGATCAATTTTCCAGTACTCATTTATCATCATCATAACACATATTCTATGACAATTCAATCATTATAAAACTTATATTAATACATGCTATCAAGTTTAGAATTCCCTTGCCTATTTAACGTCAAATTTCAACTCCAAAGAACCAGCTAATCTAGCCCTTCCAAACAACTAGCACATATTCAAGATCAAGGTGCAAATCTTAGCACCAAAAAGATAACAAGATTCAGCTTCCTTGATGCAGCATCTTGCAAATATGTCAAGTGATGATGATCCTAATTGAAGAAAAATTCAGGAGTTTATGAGAGTAAGAGAGAGTTCTTGTAGAGAGCAGCAAAGGATAGTGAAAATACAGCAAAAACATCAAATAGGTTGGAGTGATTCAGCACTTGTTTAGTGCTAGGTGTCATAAATTTGAAAGGGCACATGTCTTTCAATGAATCAACCTATAGAAATGAGTCACTTGTCCTCCATTTAAGCTACCAAATGTCACAATTCTATTAGGTCATTTGTAACTCAACTAATGCTGCCAATTATCATTCAATGTATAGGCTTATTCATACAAATTTTTATGTACCAACTTATCTTACTACTTGACAATTTTCCTACTCCAATTGTACATTTTAACACATCAATTTTATAATAGTATCAATTAATTATATGTTACTAATCATGGTCCATCAAAGCAAGATTTAAGACATATATAATTCACAATCATATCACAATTTTAACACCCATCACAAATACTTTCATGGATATGTAACATTTCTGTAGTTTAGGAACTTACATTCATATTCATTCCAAACATCATACCATTAAGAAGCAGGTTTTTAAATCCCAACTCTACAACAATTATTCTATTTTAGGAAGGCCATTGTCCTCAATAATTAGATTATAAAGAAGAGGAAAGGAGTTTTAATTTTGAGAGACCAAAGGCTATTTTCTTTTATTATGTAACTATGCATCTACTTCATCCATAGTGACTCCTTATCCACTAACTTGCTTTATAATCTCTTTTCCATCTGAATTCTATTCATGTTTCTTATGGAAGTGGTACTCAATCCCCCTTCTTCCAAAGGATTGTGGACTTTAAACCATTTTACCTATGCATTTAATCAATTTTCATTAACCTTGCACTATAAGAACTTTCCCATCATTCCTTCAATGATTTTAGTTAAGCCTTTTGATATGAAAATATGAGCACTCTATTAAATTTGCATATAGTAAATAATTGCTTTAATCAAGAGTAATTTTTCTTCAAAAGGCAAAGCTTTGTTATTCCAACATCCCAATCTTCTTTTGATCTTTTGAATTAGAGGAAAACATTCCCAGAACTGTAATCTTCTTAAAACAAAAAGTAGCCCAAGATACATTAATTAGTGGTTTTTAATGAACAAACCAATTAAAGCTTGTTAACATTATGCAATGTAGTAGCTGCAATGATAAGGTGAATCTCACCGTAACTAATCTACACACTAGAAATTTCCTTAAATATCTTTAATGAATTCATTAGAGTCTTAATTGAATGGTGATTAGCTCTAGAGAAAAGTAATAAATAATCTGTAAAACATAAGTTAGATAGATCAATCATTCCATAATTGCTATAGTATTTATATCTCCTCTTTTATCAATTAGGTTAAAGCTTCTATACTGAGGATGAAAATTTATAGAGATAAAAGGTCTTGTTGCTTGAGGGTCATTGCTTCCTTGAAGAACTCAGATGGTAATCCATTTACCAACACACTGAAAGAAGGAGAGGTGATACAAGACTTGATTTAATTTCTAAAAGTTTTGTGGAATCCAATTGCTTCAACCTACTACATCGCAAACTACCAATTGATGTTGTTAAAGGATTTATTAAAGTTGATTTTGATTGCATAGTTTTGTAGTGATTTTTTTTATCATAACCCTTTAGAATCTCTTAATTTATGAGGATGTTATTTATAATTAGTTTACCCTTTATGAAGGTCCCTTGATTAGCACTAATAAGATAATGTAGCACAATCTTCATCTATTTACCCAGATATTTGTAATACATTTATAAATAAAGTTACTATAGGCTATAGGACATTTCTGAAAAGGTTTGAAGGTATTAGAGAAAAACTCTAAAATAATTGTAGTTACCAAATGTCCTACCTAATCATATGATTTGTCAAAGAAAAATCCATTTATACCATCTAGACATGGGGCTTTTGGGTTATGCATTTGCAACTCTTTTCTTTTAATTTTAGATTCATTAACTAGTTAGATAAGACTTATAGATTCTTTATGATTGATTTGATATTTATAAAGGAATTCATCTTTTAGATAGTGGAATTATTGAAAGAGGAAGTATCAATTAACCCTTTAAAGTACCTTACTACTTCCCTTATCAACTCTTCCTTCGCAAAAATTAACTGGCCTTCTTATGAAATAATGAACATGTCCTCTTTGCTACTATAGATATGAAGAATAAATTTGTGCACCTATCTCCATCTTTAAACCAAAATTTTCTAAACCTTTACCTTAATAAGAAAGCATGGTCCTCCAACTTGTTCAAGTAATACTTAGGGGTTATCTTTCCTTCCTTTAATAGCTCATTAAAACTATAATTACTACAGAGAATTTTTTGAACTTTGAACAAAATTTCTTTAACATATGACACTGCCTGGTTAGTATTTAAGGCCTTTTTAGAGTTAAAGAGTTTTAACTCTTATTTTAGACACTTCAAAATTTTTTTTGGAAACCTGAATTCTACCAAACCTTTAAAAATAACATATTGGAATCCAATGCAAGGAGTTATTAAATCTGGAATGGAAATTCATGTGAACATTTAAAAGTAAGTTAGTGACCTTAATGGGAGTGTAAATAGAAAAAAGGGGCTTTATAAATGTAGCTTTGCTTTTAGGAAATCTGGTACTCTAATTCAAATTGACCATTACTCTATCCAACTTTTTCCTTAAATACCACTTATAATTTTACTTTTTACTCCTGGTGAAATTAGGCCTTCCATAACTCAGATTTATAACCTCTAAGAACTCCACATATTCTTCTAAATCAATATAATGCCTTTTCAAACTAGCATGACCATCTACCTCAGACTAGTGTTGTGGAATTAAAAACACCACAAATTAACTAGGACACCTAGTATTTTCTTTGAGTTTGGATCAAGTTTTACTATAGAAGCTTCCTTTGAAAACTAAAATTATAACTATAGGCCATAGAAGAGAACACCTTGGTATTTTCATTTGTAAAGTGAATCAGCATATGCATAACCTAATCACTAGCTTTTAGTTCCTTAACATTGATCATCTTGGTATTAAAAGCAAGAATAATCCTACCATAATAGTGGTGATCGGAAATGAATTGCTAATAAGCCAGAAAATACATAGTTTATTCATATTTTCCTTTCTTATCTTTGTTTCTAACAATCCTATGAAAAAAAAACTTTTCTTTATAGACAAAAAACCCTAGAGCTAAGATTTTTTAAAGGTAGTTTGATTCATAAACCTTCCAAACTATAAACATTTATTTCTTAAGAGAACTTTTACCTTTAGAGACCTTACTCCTATTACCTCATTTAATTTCCTTTCTTTCATCATCTTAAACTCCTTCTCTATATAACCATTATCACCCTTAGCATCTACATTTATTAGAATTTTACCCACTGGGGCAGAGAATGAATCAATATCTTATGCAATTTTGTCATAAACTAGGATGGGATCATGTTCTTACACATTTTTATCACCAAATTGCCTTGCATTAGGAACCTCTTCAACATCACTCTTATAAGACTTTACAACTTCTTCATAGCATGAACATTTTTGTCTTGAATAATAAAAGGGATAAGATTTTGCTCCTTAGCCTCCAAATTCCCTTCATCGTTATTCTTTAGACCCATCAATTCATTACAATCACCTCTCTTAAAGGTAACAGGGACATAAAGAAAAGATCCAATATGGGACCTCCACTAGACAATTGAGTCAAACATAGGGTAGATGAGGGCAAGGGAGGGAAATCACTAGTAGATGCTTAGGACAAAAACTAGGATTATAGGTGGTAGTGGCAATAAGATTAAGGCAAGATAAATAAAGAATAAAAACATAAAAATAATGTCAACCTCAAGTTGGTTGAAGAACACAAAGTGGACAATAAAAGTGAAAAGGTGGGTTGAAAGGCAATGAGATAACTCAATAAACTTAAAGAAGGAAATGGAAAACAATAAGAAACTACTAAGGAGCTAATGAACATAATAGTGAAGAGAAAAAAGAAAGAAAGTAGAAGTGAGACAAGTTGCTTTTATAAAAAGAGCCATCTCCAATTTCTACACAAATCATCTCCCAATTTTCAATGGCTCACTTAAATAAATCCTACAGTCATTTATCTAAATTTTCAGTGCCATTGGATAGTACTTTTTACTACCAGTAACTAGTCAGTCCACCATTTGACATTTTTCCTAGTCTGGAAAAGTACCCCGAAATTTTCAGAAAAATTTCTAAAATTCTCCAAAATTCAAAACTCATAAAGAACCACTCCAATTAAATTTTCAAGCACAAAAATCATATTTTTCACAATAAACACATTAGAGACACATAAACCGGGAAATGCCATGAATGCATGTACAATCATTACTTGTGCAAAATTTACTATTCACGTGTATATATGAATGCATGAACATAGCAAAACAATTTTATACACTCCTAACCCGTTCCAAATTACTATTTTACCATTCTCATCGGTGATGTGATGTTACACAAACTATATATATTAATTGATAATAGAGACTTTTTATATGTTCAATGATTGCACTCCTACGCCTTGAAGGGAAAGAGCATTTGGGAAATTAAAGCCACCACCGCAATTTCTTGGTTTTTAAAATAACTAATGGATCTTAGGAATGGGATAACGAGCCATTTCAAATAACAAATTTGTAATGGGACTATAACATCACTTTTTTTATAATTGGTTTAGAATAGGCCCTATCTATAATTTACTTACATTTGCTACCTTAAATGGTAGATATGATTCAAGCACTAAGGTAGAAGTGTGGATCCATAATAAATAATATGGATCCATGATAATTGATAACATGATATACTAAGTGAGATTGTATATTTTCTACTTATTTATAATCCTAACCAAGGTTACATGGAAAAGTGCCTATAGCTCAGATATAACTCAGGTATCTGTACTAATGCATTTGTCATGGAAATGTTTATAGATAAAGGATAAAAAATGTCATGTTGGTAGATAGTTTAGCACAATCTACTCCTACATAAGATCTCCTTTCATTATGGCTACCTTTTAATAGTAAACTAATAATTCTATATAAACTAAAATCCTAAACACCAGTATCATTTGTATACTATACAAGGATGTAGAGGAATCTAAGGATCATATAATCTTTTAATAAATTATGGAAAGAAATATTAAATTTATTTTATATTGATTTATGGGGTCTTACTTGCTTAAATTAAGAGTCTAGCTTCCCCAAAACAAGTCAATAATTGAAGGGAAAGAATAATGGCAGTCATCGCATTTGCATCTTCTATCTTCCACATACAAAAGGAGAGAAACCTTAGCTACTTTTGTAGTAAATAAAAACCACTAAATGTTGTAAAGATGGTTCTAGTTACCTAGATATGTGAACAAATCTTGCTTCAAAACGAATACAAAAGATTGAGGACACAAAAAAAATCAAACAGTACAAAATTGATAAAATTAAAAAATGGGTTTCAAATCCAATTTGTAGTTCAATCTCAACTTGCACACGAATGTGCATAATCAATCGTCATGTTGTTCTTATACCTCTCTTTGAAAATGTTAAACATAGATTAACAGCAAGCTTTGTTAATCCCAGTTTTCCCTTTGGATGTACCTAATTAAAATAAGCTCTTTAATTAAGTCAAACTATAAGACAACCTAGAATAACCTCTTTATATTTTGTGTGAAAACCCTCATTATATAATAGGAAAATAGGTTAATCTAAACAATAACCATATAAGCTCGAGTCATTTAACCTATTTTATGTTATGCCTAATGATACTCAATATTGGTTTACTATAAGAGAATTAGATATACAACGATTATGTATTGCAATCTAGATCCCACAAATGAGTTTATACACGAATATCTATTTAAAATATCTAAATCATTTATACGTAAATCCCAAAAAAGTTATTAAAGAATAAAATAATCAATTCGAAAAGAGAGTCAAGAGAAATATCACTAGAATAATCAATCACTAAACATGTTCATTAGCTTGGTTATCCCTATTAAACTATAAAGATAAAGTTTATCTTCTTATAACTCTCAAAAGGGGAAGGAATTTGTGTCCTCTTTGAGTATCTAATTTCTTAATTCTTCATTTAGATTTTAATTGTCTTTTTATATGTAAAATTAAGATTATGTAATGATATATGGTCAACTACACAGGTATGTAAGTGATGGCGTAAGTCAATTTCGCTAGAAATTGTGAATATACACATTCACAATAAGCTACAGAGGCATTTACACAACTATATACCTCACTTACATGGCGGTGTAGGTCTACATATGGCTGTATAGGTTGTAAAGGAGATTGAAATGTTGTCTTCAAGCTCCTACGTGCTTCTGGGGACTTGCACAGTTCCATACATAATCGTGTAAGTTAAAGTAACTACATTTTTTTCATTCCTTATCTTGTTTCCACCCTATCTCATCCCCTTTTCTTTTAAGAATGAAAATAAGATTAAACATCCATTGAACAACACTAAGGATATATTTTTAGTTCATTTTGGTTCTTATTCTTCCTACTTGTACCTAAAACCAAATATGAACCAAAGTAAGTGTTTTAAGCTCATTGTAACATTATTTAATAAGCATTAGGGAGTAAATATATAGTCAATTAAGCACTTATGAAGCTCCCCTACACTTAGTTTTTGATCTTCCTTAGGAAAAAATAAAAATAAAAATAAAAATCCAAAACACTTCCTCTTTAAATAGATAGTCCTAAGAAAGAGGAGTAACTTTCAAATTATAGCCAGAATCGAACATTCAATGTTTTTACTCATGCTAAATCAACAAACCATTCCCTTCAAAAACTGATCAATCTAGGCATAGAATTTGACAAGTTGTGTTTAAAAATAAAATAAATCTACAAGTAAACTCAAACACCTTTCATGATTAAGTTATTCCATAACTTTGAGTATCATTTCATTTCTCAACCAATAAAGATTCACGTGCATAATCATTAATCAAAAGACTTTTAAAGGTTATAATCGGGCCAAAGGTTAAGGAGAGAAATATTTAGGTCATGTAGAATAAAATTTATCAAAATTAGTAAAGTAGGAAAAGCCGTCAACGGAGTATTGAGTGTCAAAATTAACATCCACTCAAAACTAGGTTTCATCAATTATGATGAATGCAAAACTTCATTTCACAAATTAGGTTCAAACCTTCATAAAACAAAATGCTATGAAGCACAAGGAATTAGAAGGAATCACCCACAAAAGCAACGATGAACAATACACTATGACTATAAGGAGTGACCCTTCACAACAACTTCTCCCTTATTTGCATCATAATTAATTCACACATTTCATACAAATTTAAGAGGAAATACTAACATGAATTACTTTCTAGAACAAATGATTTTCCTCCTTGATAACTTATTTTAGTTATCCTCTTTTTCTTTTATTTTTACCTTTTTAATATATAACCAACCAAAACATATGTAAACCCTGGAACTTATTCTTTTGCGCATCCACAAACATCAACAATCATAAATGCTCCACTAGCTTTAAGGCTTGGTAAGATATTTTATTAAGTTAAAGGTTTGTAATGAGGTTAACACAAAAAGAAAAAGGCTAATAAATCTCAAGGGGCTTAATAATAGGATAAATCGTGTCATTAGGTAGGCTATTTGGTTAATGTAGCTTGCAAAAGAAAGAATGACTATATCATTTCCATATTAATGCATGTTATAAAAATGTAATCATTAATTTAAAATCAAAGAAAAGTCAAGATATACATGTTATGAAGGTCATACATGAAAAAAAGACAATGAGATTGATATGGATATATTAATTTGAAGACCCAAAATCTCACTGGCATATGTCTATCCACTAGTCACTAATCTTTTAAAGAAAACATACAATGAATAAAAATACACGGCTAAGTTTCCATGAAACTTTCTAATTAATTAAACTCTTTAATTACAACTATATAGTCCTAGAAGAAATAGAAAAAGTGAGAATTTTTGTTTGTTTTTTAACATGTAAAAAACTTAAAAACACATAAGAAACTAAATTAAAAATAAACATAATAAACAAGATCCCTACTCTGCACTTCAAATTTACATTGTGCCCAATGTAACATTAATTGTAAGAAATGGAGCATTCAACAAAAACAACAATTTCAAAAATGTAAAGGAAAAGGAAGAAACTCCACTTGGATTACCTCTCAAATGGTGCCTTTGATTATTATCATTGGCTCGACTCTATGTTTTTCTCATCATATGATAAAATTTTTATCTATATCAATCATAACTTCTACATTCTCCATTTGAAATTCTTCAAGATAAGGCTTAATTCGATGACCACTTACATTCATTCTCTTTCCTACTTTTAGGCTCCTAATATATATTGTACTATAAGGATAGATATTAGTAACCAAAAGAGGATCATTCAAATAAGGACATAATTTATGTGGAAACATTTTATATATTGAGTAATAAAGAAGAACTTTTTTATTAGAAACAAAAATTCTCATCGAGATATAGATAGTTTTAGTATTCTCTTTAGTTGAAACTACTTCTAATTATTTATACATTTATGCTCAAAATCTTCCTATGTTGAATTGTCAATCATATTAATCACAAAAATAGAATGGTCATCTTGGGGGTGTGTCATGACATCAAAAATATTGAAATAAGTAGCTTCCCCATTAAATTTCATTGTAAGAGCACCCTCAAGAACATTTTTCCTAGTTTGGATCGTGTTAAACAATAGTCTCTATAGTAAGATAGGTATAGGATTATAGGAAGATTCATCATTCATATTTACTACATAAAAATCTATAGGAAACACTAATTCATTTTTTTATACCAAAACATCCTCCTTGTTTAACTTTGCTAACTTTCTAGGAAAAGGTAAAGGGTTAATCTTAATAACAATCAGGGATTTAATACTTACCTTTGAGCTAGATGATATATCCCTTTCTCTTTTAAGGTCCTTCTCAATTTCTTCTTTACTAGCTAACCATTGTGTAGTCTTTTAGGACCCTCAAGCTTCTTAACACCCCTCAATGTGATTGCACTAACATTTTTATATTTATCTCAAGTTATGAAGGAATTTTTGCTCCTTTTTGGGTTTTTAAACAGTTGATAGACACTGCCATCTAAATCATATAGTTCTCCAAATTCTAGATGCTAGATCTAATCTCTTGGAATTAAGATTTTGTCTTCTGCAAAATTGTTTTAAATCCTGCTGGAATTGAAAAGTGTTAGTGGCAAGAGACTTAACCATATCCTCCACTGATGTACTTGAGGGAAAAAGGGAGGCTTGTTATTTATATTGAAATTTTTTTTCACCCTGTGGCCTATATAGGAATTAGTTCTGCTACCTATTCCCTCTATGACTCAGGTTTGGATGATCTCTCTAACCTGGGTTATAGGTTTGGGAATATGGCTTGTATTGATAGGAAAAACTTCCTTATATAGCATTAACGTACTGCATATTTATATTTTGCTAAGTTAGATGCCCAACTATTGGATGGTTTTCATTTGTGCATATCCCACAGGCTTCCACCTATGCCTTCCTTATAGCAACTTGTCTAAAAAAGGATGTTATTTTATCAAAAAAATGTTCCATGGATGAATTGTTTATCTCATTTACTTGATTAAAACATCATTGTGAATGCCAAATTATTGATTGTTTACTACCATATGCTCGATCAAAGTTTTGACCTCCACAAGAGTCCTTTCACAAAATGTTTCACTGTTTATTGCATCTACAAATCTCCTATCAATAGGCATTAATGCTTTATAGAAGTATTGGACAAGGATTTTTTAGTGATATTATGATTAGGGAAATTGGAACATAACTTCATAAAGGATTCCTAATACTTGTAAAAGAATTATCCATGATGTTGTTTTATCCTGTAAATCTCTTTCCTTATGCTAGTTGTCTTTGATATCAAAAAGTAATTCTTTTAAAACAATCTCTTAATTTTGGCCAATATGCTCACAATTCATACAGGGAAATCAAAAGGTTAATTTTTTTCCTATTTATAAGGCCACCTTCTCTTGCTTAATTCTTAGGCTAACTAGTATTAAGAAAACAAAGCCTGTAAGAGGTCTTGTTTATTTAGGATGGGATTTTTTTTACTATATTGAGAATGTTCGAGTTATGTAAATATAGTGCCCTGGAAAGCAAGTGTATTTACATGTAACTTTATCTTCTTCAGTTATAGTTTTGTAATGAAATTATTTATTATTAATAAAACAAAAGTGTTTGGTTTTATTTGTATGAGCATTATATATCTGGTCATAAGGTACCAAGATTCTTTTGTAAGTAATATACATATACATAGAGATGTATGAGAAACATGTATATTATCAGAATCTGAATTAATTGATTCACAGTTGAATAATTAAGTTGGTCGCTTGATTATGGTTTAGACTGTAGTGTTGCGATTTATCTCCATATAAGTAAAGGAGTTTACTTCAAGGTAATGATGAGTTTCATATTATGATAGTAGTTGACTATCTTTAATGACACTATTAAATGAATCTGGAATCAAGTATGTTTTCAAGAATAAAGTGGGCCGTTACTTTAATCTTAAAACATACAACTTAAGCATTCGCTTATTATGAACCATAATCTTGATGAGTGGTGAACTCATATATGTTTCATTATAATTCTTGATATGATCGGAATGGATTTTTACAGAGTATTAATCCAGTGTTTGCATGTTGGAATTATTAATTGAAACATGTATAAGGGAACATTCACTCAAATAAAGAGTTTATAGTGTTATCATCTCTTCTAGATGTTTTAAGGAGATTTGGTGATTAAACTGGCTCCAGTAGTTTGATTGACTAGCTACCCATCAAGTCTTAACACTGAGATGAGATCTTATGTAATCACCATATAAAGTGAAATGAGAGATCTAGAAGGAAAAACCAACATAAGGGCAAAACGATAATTTTACCCTTTGTTATGCGGATGGCTATAATGAGGTTATAAATAGGGTTTGCAATTGGACATATTCTCATAATATTTAATAATTCAAGAGTTTAACTAATTGTCTTTAGTGGAATGAAATTTAGTTAATAAGCTAGAATTAATTCCAATGAGATTGAATTAATTATGGGCTTATTGGAGCTTGAATTATCAAAGTCCAATACGATTCCCCACTTGGCTTTAAGGAAGTTTATCAAGCTAAGTAAGAAATATAAATGGAGGTTAATTAGAAGCCCATAATTGAATCTTGGACTTGGTCTAATTAAAGAAGCCCAAATGTACATTTAATAATGGGCTTGGTTTTTGGTTTAATGTAATTAATTAGATTAATTATATTAAAACAATTTTTTTAAGAAAAAGATAGCAATTTCGGTTATTCCTAGGTTAAATGTGTAACCACACATTTGACATTAAAATGCTAAATAAAGATGGTCTTTATTATGGTTAATCATCAGTAAATGGAGTTATGAACTTACCATTAAATGATTTAATGGTTGTCTTTTAATGTTGGCTTGTAACCTATTTGCATTCATTAGATTAAATATGAAAGATGTACATTAGATGGACCATCTTCCTTGTTTCTTCTTGGCAAAATCGAAATTGGATATTGAATTTTAGGTTATGGTCTTTTCAAATAGCCATCATAAAGATAAATGAAGATAATCTCATTTATTGGCTATTTTATGAGTGAATAATGAAAGAAGTGATGCATTTGATACCTCTCTCTCCTTCCATCCATGCATATACGAAATTGGTAGGCAAGAAAGAGTTCTTGCATGTATTTGACCCAACATTTGCCCAGCTATTTGCACACACAGGATCTTATTGAATGAAGGGTTAAAATCGGTTCGGCAACCTCAAAGAAGACTCAACCCACTTATCTTAGATGTTGTAAAGAAGGAAATAACGAAGTTGTTGAGTGCAGGGATAATATATCCCATTTCTGATAGTGAGTGGGTTAGTCCAATACATGTAGTGCCAAAAAAGAGTGGGATAACAGTGGTAAAAAATGATAGGGATGAGCTTATTCCTACCAGAGTGCAGAATTTGTGGCGTGTGTGTATAGATTATAGACGATTAAATGACACCATAAGAAAAGACCATTTCCTTCTCCCTTTTATTGATCAAATGCTTGAAAGGCTTGCGGGCAAATCACATTATTATTTTTTGGATGGTTTCTCTGGGTACTTTCAAGTACCCATTGCACCGGAGGACCAAGACAAAACCACTTTTACATGCTCTTTTGGCACCCTTGCATTTCGAAGGATGCCTTTTGGTTTATGTAATGCCCCAGGAACTTTCCAGCGTTGCGTGATGGCTATTTTCTGTGAATTTTTAGAGGAATGTATGGAAGTGTTTATGGATGATTTCACAGTCTATGGTGATTCTTTTGATGCTTGTTTATTCAGTCTTGCAAAAGTTTTACAAAGATGCATTGAAAGAATTTGATTTTGAACTTTGAGAAATGTCATTTCATGCTCAGTGGAGGTATCGTGCTCGGTCATTTAATTTCTAGGAAGGGGATTGGAGTAGATAAAGCTAAGATTGAGGTTATATCTTCTTTGCCTTACCCTACTTGTATTCGTGACATACGATCATTTTTGGGTCATGCAGGATTTTACAGGCGCTTCATAAAGGATTTTAGCAAAATTGCGTTACCTCTCTCCAAGCTTTTACAAAAAGTTGAAAATTTTGAATTTGATGATTCCTGCAAGAATGCCTTTAACATGCTGAAATCAAAACTCATTTCTCCACCTATTTTAGTTGCTCCTGATTGGAACTTTCCTTTTGAGCTTTCATGTGATGCATCTAACTATGCTGTAGGGGCTATGTTGGGTCAAAGGGAGGAGAAACTACCAAGAGTTATCGTATATGCCTCGAAACACTGGATCCAGCTCAAATCAACTATACAACAACTGAAAAAGAGCTGTTTGTAGTAGTTTTTGTTTTGGAAAAATTTATGCAATATCTTTTGAACTCACATGTTACCATTTTTACTGATCATGCAGCTGTTTGGTATCTCCTCAAGAAACCACAATCGAAGCCTAGACTGATACGGTGGGCATTGCTACTCCAAGAATTTGACATCGAGATAAAGGATCGAGCGGGAGCGACAAACCATGTAGCTGACCATTTGAGCAGGCTACCGAACGACACACAGGGAGTGGATTCTTCCGAACTTACCTGTGATTCATTTCCTGATTCGGTTTTGTGTGCTTCAATTATTAAAGAACCTTGGTATGCACATATTGTTAATTACCTAATGTCTGGGCTCACTCCTCCTTTTATGTCTCAGGCACAAACTCAGAAGCTAATTACGTAATGTCTGGGCTCGACATTACATTTGGGATGCCCCTTATCTATGGAGAATGTGCAGTGACCAGGTGATCAGAAAATGTGTGCCTCATGAAGAGTGTGATGATATAATTTCAGCTTGTCATTCTATGATTTGTGGTGATCATTTCAGTGCAAGGAGAACATCTAGGAAAATTCTTGATTCTGGTTTTTATTGGCCTACACTTTTTAAGGATTCATTTAACTTTTTTCGGTCATGTGATAAATGTCAACGATTTGGAGGATTAGGGAAACGACATGAAATGCCACAGCAACCTCTTTTATTTTGCAAAATTTTTTATGTTTGGGGAATTGATTTCATGGGCCCATTTCCTCCGTCTTTTGGCTTTGTGTATATCCTTTTAGCTGTTGATTATGTGTACAAATGGATAGAGGCTATTCCTACTAGAAAAGATGATGCCCAAGCCGTGTCTAAGTTTCTTAAGTCTAACATTTTTTGTAGATTTGGCATACCAAAAGCTGTGGTTAGTGATAGGGGAACACATTTTTGTAATAGAGTCATTGATAACCTATTTTTCAAATTTGGGGTCACTCACAAAGTCTCCACTGCATACCACCCACAAACCAATGGACAAGCTGAAGTTTCAAACAGAGAGGTGAAGCACATTTTGGAGAAATTTGTGAAGCCATCAAAAAAGGATTGGAGCCTTCGCCTCTAGGAAGCACTATGGGCATATCGGACTGCTTATAAATCCCCAATAGGCATGTCCCCTTCTCGCCTAATTTATGGAAAGGCTTGCCATTTGCTTGTGGAACTGGAGCATAAAACATATTAGGCAGTTAAGCAATGCAATATGGACTTAGAATCTTCCGGCACGGAGAGGAAGTTGCAACTTTAAGAGCTAGAGGAGTTAAGATTAGAGGCATATGAACACTCTCGTCTCTACAAGGAAAAGGCAAAATTGATGCATGATAAGATCATTCAAAGGAAATGCTTCAGGGAAGGGGACAAAGTCCTATTATTCAAGGCTCGGTTTGCTTTCAAACATGGGACTTTCAATACTCGTTGGGATGGACCGTATCTAGTGATGAAGGTGCACAACTTCGGTATGGTAGAGCTTTTGCATGAAGAAACTGAGACACGACTCAAGGTGAATGACCATCTTTTGAAGCTCTATCATGAGAACCAGGACCCACCTTAAACATCGAGTAGTTTCTTTCCTTTCACTTATCATATATTTTTACATATTGATTGAAAATTGGATTGACACAATTGTGCATAAATATGTTGACTAAGTGTGGGGGAGAGACCCAACCAGTAGGATTAGCTATAGTTAGGTAGGATTTCTGTTTCTTGTTCTAATAAATTACTTCCCCTTTGTGAGCCTTAAATCTTTCTGAATTAACGAAACATGACATTGGTAAAAGAGATTGGTTTTTATGAGATTGATTGTTGCTTGATTATGCATATTGTTTAGGATCTTTAGGTTTGTGTTTTCTGTTAGGGTAGAGGCGTCGCGACATGGCGTCACACGTCGCGACATGCCTCGTTTTTTTGCCCCTTACGTCGCGACGTATTTAAATTTGTACGTCGTGACGTGTCTCGTTCTTCTTTGATGCCTACGTCACGATATGCTCACATTTTTACGTGGCGACGTGCCGTTAATTGAAATTCCTTTTTGCCCCTTCTGTCCGTTGGTCTTCTTGTTTTGTCCGGTGCCCCTTTTTATCTTTTCCCCTCGCGAAATTCTGCCTCCATTCGCCGTTTATTCTTCTTCTCTTCCCCTTCATCTGTTCTCCTCTGACACTCTGTTTCTGCCGTTATCGCTCTCGATTTCTTTCGATTCTCTCCGTCGTACAACTGTGCCCAGAGTCTCCGTCGTCTCCCTCCTTGCATTTTCGACCTCTGTAAGTGTCCCATTCCCTCTCATTTTGTCGTTTTTCGTCCTCATTGTTAGTAGTTTTAAGTTAGGTCTTCGCGATGAGCGTTGCTCGTCGCGATGCGTCTGGAAAATCGCCATACATCGCTACGAATGTCTTGCCTCGTCGCGACGTATGAAGTACCTTATCTCGTCGCGACGTATGCTTTTGCACGTCGCAACGTCTGGTCGAGGGCTTTGCCTCGTCGTGGCGTCTACCCACACGTCGCGACGAGGTGGCTGATTTTTGCTTAACTCCTTATTGATTTTTCTGTTCTATCTCTTTTTATGTGCAGGACAATGCCTCGAATAAAGAATGTTAGCAGGGTCGACCGTCCCCATTCTCCTTCTCATGTCCTCCCCTCTTCCTCTGACTCGCTTGACGAGTTTTTCTCTGACCATTCCATTTTCCGTCACCTTGCTGCCTCTCTATCCTCTTTGGGAGTTTTCTCCGCTCACTCCCATTCTCCTCAACCTTCACATTCTTCACACCGTCAACCTTCTCCTACCCATTCTTCTTCCTTTCCGGTTGATCCGGAGTATGCTGAATTGGTCGCAAAAACTGCGGCCAGGGCCATACTTAAGGAAAAGCCTTTTCCTCTAACCCCCCACAACAACCCCTTCGTTCGACAACTTGTTCAACTCAACCTCTCCAACTTAGCCCATCCCCGAACCTCTGGGAACCTCACTTTCGTCCGCCAATACTATACCAATGCCCGTTACTCTGGCACCTACGGAAAAAAGTTCCGCGGTGTTACCATTCCCCGCGCTTTCACTGCTGTCTCCATTAGGGAGCATTACCACCTTCCTCCTACCCCCCGTTGCCACTACACCGAACTCATCCATGAGTACCCTTGGGCCGATGTCCTTCGTACCCTCTATCCCGAGGGTACCAACTGGTATCAACCCAGGGGGGCTCAGCGCTACATCCGCTGCTCCGACCTTCACTCCGAAGCCCGTCCGTGGCTTCATTTCATTTGCAACAACATCCTCCCCACCTCCCACCTTGCCATGGTTCCTAAGGAGCAGGCTCTTTATATCTACCTGTTGATGGTCGGCCGGCCCGTAAACATCGCTCAAGCCATCCCCTCCGCCCTCTGCCAATGCATCCTATCCTCTAATGTCAACCATTCCCTCATCTTTCCCCACCTTATCACCGATATGTTCCGAGCCTATCGGGTTTCGGAACATCCGACCGATCTAACTTTTGAGCCTGCCCCTGCCTTCAAATATATCCGTCTCTGCAACCCTCGTTGCCTACACTCCCCAACTTCTTCTCCCTCCCCTCCCCCTGTGGTTTCTTCCCCTTTTCCCTCCACTACTGCTCCTTCCGTTGTTGCACCTCCTTCCGAGGCTCCGCCTCGCGACCACACCCCTCAACCACCTTCACCTCCCGCCCTCCCTGATCAGGTCGTCCTTTTTCGCGAGAACCTACGGCACATTGAGGCCCAGATGGCAGCTGACCGCCAGTTCTACCACTCTATGTTCATATTGATTGTGGATCGTCTCCAGTTGCCCATCCCTCCTGCGGCCCGAGATTCTTCAGTTGGCCCTAGCACTTCTCAGGCTGCCCCTTTAGACCCGTCGGCTAATGATCCTCCGGCCTAATTTTGGCATTTTGCTCTTTTTTTTTTCTTGTATTTATTTTCTTTTGTTGTCTTTTTTTTATGTATTTAGTTCCTTGGTTCTTTTGTCCTTTTTGTCCTTGACTTGTTCCAATTAATAATCAATCTTCATTTCCCTCTTCTCTCCCTTTGTGCCTTGTTCTTATTATGTTTTCCTTGCTACTTTTTCATTGAGGACAATGTGTGCTTTAAGTGTGGGGGAGCTGTTTCCCCATTTATCTTTCTTTATGCATGCCTGTTGACATAGTGTTTATGAATTGTTGGCCTATAATGCATTTTGTTGATAAAACTTGGTAAATTTTAAAATTTTCTGTCATTCTACATCTCCTCGCCACGAAAAGTGATCACACGTCGCAGCGAAGCTGTTCATTCGAGTGCGTAAATTGCGACGACATCCGTGTTATACATCGTGACATATGCACGTCGCGATGTCACCTTTATGCATGAATAATTTTTGCCTAATTCTTCCACTCAATTCAAACATTTTCTGTACTGGACTTTTATGTCTGTTGTTTTCAAAGCTATTACTAGTTTCAAAATGCTGCTTGAGTTTTTGAAAACACCTCCCATCCTTTTAATGATAGTTGGAATTGGAAAAATATTGCTTTAAATGTTTTCAAAACAAAGTGAATAGAAGCATGCTAACAAAGTAGCATTTTAAGTTTTTGAGACTTGAGATTGTTCATAGAGACAATACGCTTATTGGAAGGATATTTGAGCCAAAATTTTCTTTTATCTTTGTGTGCATCTGCTTATTTCATACTTCTCTAGAACTTGTTTCAATTCTTACTCGAAGCTTGATGGACTAGATTTTTGTTGATGTGATAGACGCGTTCCTTCTTCGACCCCTTTTCTCAAACACAGTCCCTTAAACACTTATCCCTTGCTAGCCCCTTGAGCCCTCTTGTTATGAGCATTTGCATTCATATTTTTATGGTTTCATTAGTTATTTTGCTTTCGCTTCTAGTTTTTTTTTAAGTATATCCTAAACAAGGATGGTGAATTTTTTGTGTCCCAAAAGGGACAATATCTAAAAAATGAGACAGTGAAAAGAAAAGAAAAAGTGTATGCATTCTGTTTATGAAAGTGTTTAGTTTCAGTTCAACTGTTGACATCAGTTCCTCGTTTAGTGCTTGTGCTCATACTTTCTTTCTTTCACTTCATCCATTCATTTAGCCTTCCATACATTACAACCCTAAATGTCCTTTTGATCTTCGAAATGATAGTTCTTGTAGTGGAGAAATAGACTTGACACAAGCCTATGGTAGGAGATGGATTAAGCAGATTGAGAGTAAAAATATCCCTAAACACAAGTGAGATGAGCGCAAACACTATATCCTGAGTGATTCTCTGTTGTTCAATCTCTTGTACTTTAATTCTTTCAATGTTTGTTTTATTAGCACTCTTTCAATTTGCTGTGGTTGAATTCTGAGGAAGTGAATTGCGTCAATTTCCTTTTATTGTTTTGAGCATGGGCGGATATTTTCTTTCCCTTTTGTATTCTTTTTGACTCTTGTAAACTTTGTCTAGGAGTACAAAGGTCTAAGTGTGGGGGAATTTGATTGAGCCAAGTTTACATTATAAATTGGTTGTATTTTCATAACTATTTATGCACTCGTTGACTCCTAATTGATGACTTTTGTGCTTAAATTAGTTCCTTATAACGAGCTCTTATAATTCGCAATTTGTCAGTAAATTGTCATAATTTGATATTAATTTCTCTATAATTTTCATAAGGACAATTGATACTGCAAAATGTTATTTTATATTGCAGGAGCAAAGGAGTCAACCCATCAGAAAGTCAACAGGTCGTGAGGTCCTATCCACACGTCACGACGCATGTTAATTCGCACGTCGCGACGAGCAAGCCAATTCTACACGTCGCGATGAATATTTATTCACACGTCGCGACGTAGGAGTGGATACCCGACTTTAAATGGAAAATTTGTCTCACTGTAGCGACCCGGCCCGAACTCATATCTATAAATAATTGCCAAATTAGGTTAAAAAGGAGGTCGGCCACACACACAGAACACAGTAAATACGATACCGAGCGATTTTCTTGTTTTTGATTTTGCAGTTCGGCAGTCACCACGGACGAACCATCCTCAACCGCACCACCATCATCTTCACAGCCACTTCCACCGTCAATCCCTGGAGTTATGTTTAACGTCAGATTTCTAGCAGTGATGGACGTCGTCGGCATTATGCGTGGATAGGCTTCCAACCCTCTTGAAAATGTAGCAATGGTTTGAGTTCATCGATAGCTTCAAAGGGGAGTAATCATATAGTGTTTGAAGTTTAGTTATGTTTGTGTAAGCTCTGAGTTAGAGATTGCATCTGTATAACTAGATTAGCATGGTTAATAGTTTAACCGTGTGCTGAACATTATGTTGCGATTTGGACATAGTTATTTGTAGAATTTCAATGCTTAATATATGAAGTCTCATATATGTCATTCGGATATTAGATTGACTCTCATAATCTGCCTAGTTGTGTTTGATTTAGATGGTTGTGTTTTTATCCGATTGACCGATTGCATTTACTTGTCCAATTTTCACACTAAGGTTTTTTTTAACAAGGATTTAAATGATGGAGTTCATTAATTAAATCTTTGGACCTAAAGAGTCCTTTAGGGTTGATCTTTTGAAACTTAGTGGATTTTATCCCCGAAAAATCATTTTGAACCGTGATAGCCTGCGCCCATTTTCAAGAGGATTTTATCAATTTGATTACTATCTTAGTTTTTGTCAATTGCATAATTCCCTAAAATCCAAAAATATTCTTTTATACTTTTTCTCTAATTTTAATTACTTTTACCAGTTCCGATCAACGTACCAAACCCCCATTTTATCAACTTTGATTGCAATTTTTGGTAATTAGGCTAGCTTAGACCTTTTTCACTTGGTTCCAATTAAGTGAGACGACCCGAGGTTGCATCCTGTATTGCAATTTTAGGAATTATTATTTTTGACCGATTTCTAAGGATTGATCGTAAGGTCGAATCGACAAAGCCGCGATCACTTCCGCTGCAAGTAATGATTTCTTAAAAGTTTTGAAATCTACCGTTTTTCCAAACAAAGCATGTTTTCTTTTTCCGATCCAACAGAGAATACACAAAGCATTCTTGAAGTAGGCCCTTAACATTTTAACAACTAATCACTTCTTCCCCAACTGTAGAAGCCAGGGTTCCAATTTTAGGAAATCATGTATAAATAGGTCCCTTTATGGGTGAATATTTGGAATGTTCGCTTGTAATATTAGACCACAAGTGAGATCAGTCACTTTGGTAGCTTCCTTAGGAAGTCCTTTTATCTAGATGAAGTAATAGTCATCTTAAAAAGAGTAAGTAAAGTGCAAGTGTGTGTATTAATTGTTGGAGTTATGTAAATATAATGCCCTGGAAAGCAAGTATATTTACATGTAACTTTATCTTTTTTAGTTACAGTTTTGTAATGAAGATATTTATTATTAATAAAACAAAAGAGTTTGGTTTTATTCGTGTGATCATTATATATCTAGTCAACAGGTATCAATATTCTTTTGTAAGTAATATACATATACATAGATATGTATGGGAAACATGTATATTATAAGAATCTAAATTAATGGATTCAAAGTTTAATAATCAAGTTGGTCGCTTGATTATGGTTTAGACTATAGTGTTGCGATTTATCTCCATATAAGTAAAGGAGTTTACTTAAAGGGAATGATGAGTTTCATATCATGATAGTAGTTGACTATCGATAATGGCATTATTAAATGAATCTGGAATCAAATATGTTTTCAAGAATAAAGTGGGTCGTTACTTGAATCTTAAAATATACAACTTAAGCATTCGCTTATTATGGACCACAATCTTAATGAGTGGTAAACTCGTATGTGTTTCATTATAATTCTTGATATGATAGAAATGGATTTTTACAGATTATTAATCCAATGTCTACATGTTGGAATTATCAATTGAAACATGTATCAGGGAACATTCACTCAAATAAAGATAAGATATTGTGTGTTAATCACCATATAAAGTAAAACGGGAGATCTAGAAGGAAAAACTAATATAAGGGCAAAATGGTAATTTTACCTTTTATTGTGCGGATGGCTATAATAAGGTTCTGAATAGGGTTTGCAATTGGACATAAAATATGCGTTCTCATAATATTTAATAATTCAAGAGTTTAACTAATTGTCTTTAGTGGAATGACATTTAGTTAATAAGCTAGAATTCATTCTAATGAGATTAAATTAATTCTAGGCTTATTAGAGCTTGAATTAATGAAGTCCAAGAAGATTCTCCACTTGGCTTCAAGGAAGGTTATCAAACCAAGTAAGAAATATAAATGGAGGTTTTAGAAGCCCATAATTGAATGTTAGGCTTACACTAATTAGTGGTTAATTAAAAACCCAAATGTTCATTTAGAAATGGGCTAGATTTTGGTTTAATGTAATTAATTAGATTAATTATATTAAAATTTTTTTTTAAAGAAATGAAGGAACAATTTTGATTATTAGAGTTGAATGTGCAGCTGCACATTTGACATTAAAATGCTAATTAAAGATGGTCTTTATGATGGATTATCATCATTAAATGGAGTCATGAATTTACCATTAAATGGTTTAATGGTTATCTTTTAATGTTAGTATATAACCTATTAGCATTGATTGGATTAAAGAAGAAAGATATACTTTGGATGGACCATCTTCCTTCTTACATCATCAAAAATTGAAATTAACATGATAATATTAGGTGATTGGACTTTTCCTATAGCCATCTTAAAACAAATGAGAAGGGTCTCATTTAATGGCTTCTTTATGTTTGATTAAAGAAAGGTGTGATGCATTGGATGCTTCCCCTATTCTCTCTTATCATGCATAACTAAAATTAGGAGTGTAAGAAAAGGGTTCTTGCATTGTTTTGATAAACTTTCTCCTCTCACCTATGCATGACCGAAACTTAGTATGAGAAGTGTCTAATTGTTTCCTTTTTTTTTTTCTAAGAAAATACTCCTCCAAAGTTTTTATCCTCCTTTCCCACCAAAGGATTTTGTTAACCAAGTTAGGAGAACAAGAGGTAAATCAAATTGGTTAAGGATACAACAACAAGAAGAAGATAGATTAACTACGCAAAGGCTTTGGATACAAGAAGAAGGAGAGGATAACGCAATAAGGAATTAAAGTTGTAGCAAAGGAGTTGGTAATACTCTTCATCTTGTTTATGTCTATTATTATTCTTATACCATAGCATGTATAGATTGGTATGATGATTTGGATATATTGCTTCTATTGCAAATAAGATTTCTAAAAAGTTTTGAAATCTACCGGTTCTCCAAAAAGTTTGTGATAGAAATATATATGGTGTATGTGTTGCTCTTTTGGTTGTCCATAGAAGTTAAATTTACCATGTAAGATTTCTTCATTTGGTTATAACAAGGAGGGTGGACTATCATCCCCATGTTTCCTCCTTGGCTTCATTTTTCTGTTTTCTTTGATTTTGTAATGTACAAATTGATGTAATGATGAAGATGAAACAACCATGGATTGAAGAAATTGAGAGGTAAAGGTTTTGGTGTATCCTTTTGTGTCTTGGCATAGTTTCGGTTTTGTGAAAACAAAGATGCTGAATTTTTGTTTCAATGAATCTAGTTTCAGTTTTTTGTTTTAAAAACAAGTGTTGGATTTTTGTTTCAAGGAATCAAGTTTCGGTTTTGATAAAATGCAAAATGCTGGTTTTGTTTTGAATGGATTGAGTTTCGGTTCTAATGAAAACAAGTGCTGGAATTTTTTTTCATGAAAAAAGATTTGGTTTTATGAAAATCTAGTGTTGGAATTTTTATTTTCAAAGTGACAAAATTTGTTTTATGAATGCCATTACATTTTGTTTACCAAATAGGCTGGATCATGTGAGCGAAGAATTCGAAGCAGAAGATCCAAGTCTAAGAAGAATATTTTGGGCCTAAAAGGCTTGTAATTATTTTTATATTTCTAGGATGGACAATCAAAAGTGGCTTAATTAGTTCATGTGATGAATGGAGAAATGAATGCAAATAATATGTGATATTATGAGGTTGCATGTCATTTAGAAAATTGTCAACCCTAGGCTTTGCCATGCATTCATTATGTATGAGATATATAATGAAACAATATAGGATGGATAATAAATTGCATCTAGACAAGATGGTATTTAAAACTTAAAGCCCAAAAGATTGAGTGGGAGAGGATGCTCAAGTGAGAGTCCACAGTCTCCAAATGATGGCCTATTTGCATATGGTGAAGTGTTACTCCCCATCGGAGGGCATGAATCCTAGATCTTGCATGGTTTGGGTCTTCTTAAGGATAAGTCCACTTATTAGTAGCAAATGTGATCTTCCATCAAGGCATGGTTTGTAAGTATCTTTAGTGAACAAGTCAAATGTTAAACACTCAACATTTTTTATCAATAAACTGCTCATCGTAGCTTTGTTGGTAAAAGTATGGACCAAATTATGACGCTTCTAAAAAAATTGGGCAAGAGATGCTTGGTAGTTTTTTTAGTGGGAGGGTCCTAGTTTTTTCTTTTAATAGATAAGATGACCCACTATCACTTAGTCTATTATAGATAAGAAAAATAACTGTCGTATAATGTTTTAATTTTTTTAGTTTTGTTAAATCTATCATCATGCATACATGGATCATGATTTTATAAAAAGTTCCAATATTGTTGACTAGTATGCTCATGTTTTAATAATTTATATTTTCATACATAATCAACCACAAAATGAATCCACTCACCCTAATCTTGACTAATAACAAATTGGAAAATAGAGACAATTATAATGAATGGAGATGTAACCTTGGCATTGTTCTTTAATATGAGCATATTTCATGGATGTTAACTGAAAATGAGCCTACACCTCTGAGTGGAGATTCAAATCCTGAGTAAGTCTACCAACATGAGCGTTGGCAGAATGTTGACAAGACTGCAAAGTGTTATATTCTAGCTTCTATCAGTGGTATGTTGCAAAAGCAAATTGGTTGTATGAAAACTGCTAGTTCAATGGGCCATCATCTACATGAGATGTTTAGTGTGAGGACCAAGTCTGCAAGAGTGAAAACTATCTAAGCCTTTCATAATCTCTGACAGAAACCTAGTGAATCGTTGTGATATCACATGTTGAAGGTAATCTCTGTAGTCACTGAGGCTGAGATGCTTGGGGCGGATATTAATGCAGACACGCAGATGATTATGATCATCAATAGCTTAAACTATTCTTTTCAACAGTTTAAGTTAGACTATGAGCTCAATAGGAAGGATTACACCTTAAGTGGGTTAATGAATACCCTCCAAAACACGGAGGAGATATTGAATATCAAAGCTCATGGGCCCGAAGCTAATGTAGCATCTTCTTCTAAGCCAAGGGTAAGGGCAAACAGAAGAAGAAGGGTCCAATGAAAAAGAAGGCCCAAATAGGGGTCAAGGCTAAACCCATGAAAAAGCAGGCCAAAGAGAACATCAAAGGAAAGCGTTTCCACTGTGATGAGATGGGCCACTGGAAAAGAAACTGTCTAGTCTACATTGAGTCCCTCAAAAGCAAACAAGGTATGGGTTCCTAAGTTTGTTAGGAACTAGAAATGTGACAGATTTATCTATTTATTGGATATTAGATTCTGGAGTCACTAACTATGTTTGTAATTCGTTACAGGGGTTTCAGCAAAGGAGAAGAC
The DNA here is from genome assembly GCA_029891385.1 of Erythroxylum novogranatense. Taxonomy (NCBI): domain Eukaryota; kingdom Viridiplantae; phylum Streptophyta; class Magnoliopsida; order Malpighiales; family Erythroxylaceae; genus Erythroxylum; species Erythroxylum novogranatense. Next base: position 9,832,274 of record CM057235.1, on the reverse strand, counting down.
TACCCAAAGGCTAGTTTCAAGTCAAGATAGTAAATGATTCCTATGTTTCAGCAGAATCAGTGGGAGTAGTTATCTTGGACTTTCCTAATGATCATAGGTTATATTTGGAGGATGTTTATTACATGCCAATGATTGTAAGGAACATGATTTCTGTTTTTTGTCTAATAAAAAGTAGTTATTCCTTATATTTTGGAAAAGTTGTTTCAATATATGAGAATAAAGATTTTATTTGTGATGCGATAATTAAACAGTGATTGTTATTTATAGAACATATGTTAAGCTCACTAAACATCACAGAATTGATAAAACTAAGACAATCCAATGACTCTAGCATTAATTCAAAATATTTGTGGCACTTAAGAATGAGTCATATCAATCAGAAAAGACTTGACAGATTAGTAAAGGATGGGATCCTTATAGGCTTGGATAGTGATCCATTACCCACTTGCGAATCTTGTATTAAAGGAAAAATGATCAAAGTCTCATTTCCTTATAAGGGAAACAGATCTGAATCCACGTTGGACCTGGTACATACAGATATGTGTGGGCCCATGAACATACAAGCTAGAGGAGGCTATGAATATTTCATAACCTTTATAGATGATTACTCAAGACATGGCTATTTGTATTTGATGCTTAAAAAGAGTGAATCCTTTGAAAAGTTCAAAGAATTCAAAGCTGAAGTTGAGAAGCAACTAAGCAAGCCATTAAAACAACTTCGATCGGATCGAGGTGCTGAGTACTTATCTGGAGAGTTCCAGCAATATTTAATTGACAATGTAATTATTTCTAATTTGTTAGCTCCTTGAATACCTCAACAGAATGGTGTAGCTAAAAGGAGAAATAGGACTCTACTGGAAATGGTAAGATCAATGATGTCCTACGTTAGCCTTTTAGAATCATTTTGGGGATATGCCATACAAAAGACAACATATCTTCTTAACTTTGCTCCATCTAAATTAGTGCCTAAAATACCTAGGGAGTTGTGGACTGCAGAGTGCCTTCATTGAGGCACTTAAGGAGTTGGGGCTACCCAGCCCATGTTTTAAAGTTTGAATCCACAAAGATGAAACCAAGGTCAGAAGTATGTTTGTTTGTAGGATATCCTACGAAAACTTGGGGTACAATTTTTACAGTCCTCAGGATAGGAAGGTATTTGTGTTGTCGAATGCGACCTTCTTAAAGGAAGAGTTTGTGAGAAATCACAAAGGAAGATGTGAAGTAGTACTAAAGGAGTTAGCTATTTCATCTAAACCAAGAGTTGTTTTGGATATGATAGAACAAGATGTCGAAATGGATTTAAGAGTTGAATCAGAAGTGCAACCTGAACATCAAGTTTTGCCTAGATGTAGTGGGAGGGTTGTGACCTAGCCAGATAGGTATATAGGTTTAAGAGAAGGCTTAATTGCCATCTCAGACTAAGAGGAAATGGATCCCATTACGTATACACAGGCTCTTAATGATGTTGATGTAGAAAAATGGCTCAAGGAGATGGAATTGGAAATAAATTCTATGTACACTAATGAATTCTGAGTCCTTGTAGATCTACCACTAGGTATAAAAGCCATAGGGTGTAAATGGATCTACAAAAGGAAAAGAGGATCGGATGGAAAGGTAGAGACCTTTAAAGTTAGATTGGTAGCTAAAGGCTATACTTAAAAAGAGGGTATAGACTATGAGGAGACTGTTTCTTCGGTTGCCATGTTTAAGTCCATTAGGATTCTTTTGGGCATAATAGCCTATTTTGATTATGAAATATGACAAATGGATGTCAAGACCACATTTCTTAATGGGGAACTTGAGGAGACCATTTATATAGCCCAACCAGAAGGATTCATCGAGCCAGGAAATGAGCATAAGATTTGCAAGTTGCAAAGGTCCATTTATAGACTTAAGCATGCATCTAGGTCTTGGAACATTAGGTTTGAAAAGTCTATCAAAACCTATGGGTTCATACAAAACCTAGATGAGCCTTGTGTTTATAAAAGAATACAAGAAGGAAAGGTTACTTTCCTAATCTTGTATGTTGATGACATTCTGCTCATTGGGAATGATGTGGGAATGTTATCTATGGTTAAAGGATGGTTGAATAAATAGTTTTCAATGAAGGATTTGGGAGAGGCTAACTATGTTCTAGGGGTCAAACTTATAAGGGATTGTAAGAATAAACAAATAGCCTTGTCTCAATTAACCTATATTAAGAATATGCTCAATAAGTTCGCCATGCAAGATTCCAAGAGGGGTTTCAAACCTACTAGGCATGGAATCAAACTTTCAAAGGAACAAGCACCTAAAACCCAAGAGGAGGTTAAACACATGTGTAATATTCCATATGCTTCGGTAGTTGGAAGTTTGATGTATGCAATTGTAACACCCCACTCCCGCGAGACCCGAACCCGACATCTACAGTGATATCCGAGACCGTGACCCGCGAGGGTGGTATGCTAGAGCAAATCAAATACACTTTAAAACTCGCTATGACATTTTTCTTTTCATTTTGAAAACCGATTGAGTGCGCAGAATCAATAACAATTTGTGCCCACTTTATTACAAAATCATTTTCAGTATAACCATACAATTACAACATAGACCAAAAGGGCCCACTGAATAAATCACTACACTAATGCAGATGTGAACAACACTGATCCCGACCCTTTACTCTGCCTTGCTAGCGGTAGTCATACTCCCGTTTGCCCAACGGGGTACTCTTCATTTCCTGAAAAATAGATGCAATATTGGGTGAGTTTGCGGACTCAGTGAGAAACCATCATCGATGGTTCACCCAACTCATGCATATCTGATCAATTCACATTGTATCACATAATATCACATTCCAAATTAATCCATGCATTACCAATTTCACACATATAAGGCATACCGCCTATCACACACAAATCGCATTTAATCATTCATATATATGATGCACATGTGACACTTTTCTATTTTCATTCCGTTGTTGTGACCGTGCTTTGAGCTCATTTACGTTGAGCGGTGGCTCAAATCGTTAGGCGTGATATGCTATCTTTGTGAGCTGAGGCTCTAATAATCGTTGGACACGAGGTCTATCGCCGGGCTTACTGACTCATATACGTTAGGCGTGATATGCCCTGATAAGCCCAGTGACGGGCACAATGCATTGAGCCTGTGGCTCTGAATACGTTGGTACCACCGGTCATAACTACCATTATCTGATCATTCAATTATGCATGAATGCATATGTCACTTTCCATTTTGATACCACTTTTCATTTCTTCGGACCTTTGGTCTGGTATCTCAATCATATCCAAACTCAATTCATTTCACTAATGCATTTACAACTCAATTCGCTAATGCATTTATACACATTTATTCACATTTTCACTTCAATATCGCAATTCAATATTTCGAACACCCATGGTGTTGGGACCCGATCCGGGAACCGGATCCCAACCGAATAAACGTAACACTTTCACTCTATGCTCTGATACCATAATTGTTGGATCCCGTTACCGGAACCCAACTACATAAGCAGAACGGAAACCGAAGCAAACGGAAACGAAGGGAAACAGAAATGTCGAATGGAAAACAAAATGCGAAGCGAACAAATCCAAAGTAATAAGCGGAAGCAAATGCAAGCGGAAGCAAATACTAATCGAATCAAACGAACAGATTCAATCGAATATAGCGAAGCGAAATAATCGAATACGAATCACAAAGCGGAACGAATAAGTGAAAGCGGGATCGAATCGAATGCAAATCGAATTCGGATAGAAAACAAAGTAAGCAAACAAATCAATGTAAACTGAAACACTTTCCGACATCTGTGACTAAGCAAAGAACAGGAAACAGAATCGCGTTGGAGATCCTAAGACGTTCCAAAATCTGATATAATTTTTTTTTCTTTCTTATTCTCATTTCTTACATCAATCACATCCATATAATTTCCCATAGGAAAATTCATTCTTAAACCCGAAACTCAACAATCATACAAATTCTTATTCATCCATACAAATCTCAAATTACATTTTAACCCGATTTTATCGAAATTTCGGCAAAGATAACTACGCCTTTATCCTAACCCAAACCTGCGAGGTTCAAAAATACACTTCTAAAAACTCAAACAAACATACACAATCAAAATCAACCGGACCTCCGTCCGGATCTCAAGCAGATAAACACAAACCTATTTCTAAACCGCTTCAAATTGTAACTCAATACACTAGTCTCACCAATCAAACTCATTCCCATAATCAAACATAAATATATATTCCAAACATCATACACAATTTCATATACAAATTCCAAATATTCAAAATCTAACATATTCAAATGTAAAGCGACGTCTTCACATTCTTTCATCCGATCTCTGCTTCAAACACGGAGATAGGGATGAAAGAGGGGTGAGCTCAAAGCTCGTGGATAACACATTTATAAATCGATAAATAAGCGGAAATCATTTTCACAAGCTTTTGCCAAAAGGGCTAGTTTTTCAAACTTTATAATTTTTCAAACAATTTCCTCAAACCCATTTTTTTCATATTTTCAAACTTTTCATAATAATCTCACTTTTTCTCATTTTCAAAACTTCTTGAATTTTTCATAAATATGAATCAGAACACATAAACAAATCAAAACATATTACACATCGAATGGTGCAGCTAGGTCCAAACAGAGCGATTGCGGTCCGCATAGCGGTCCTGTAGTCGTGAACGAACGTACTACACTTTCCGCATTGCGGTCCAAGTAGCCGTGAAGGAGTCCAAATCGAGACTCCGTGCCACTAATGCAGCACTGGAGAAGGCTATACACATAGAGACAAACTGACTCACCAAGGGACCTACCAAACCCACATAACACATAATCGAAAACGAAAAGTCGGATTGCCCGAAGGCACTTTTCAATTTCGTACTTTTCTTCAAAATTTTCCCCAAAAATGCATACCACTCAATTTATTCAGTCTATCATTCACTAAATTCAACAATCAAAACATTCAATCAAACAATAATTTCAACAATTGAATAATGCATACACAACAAATGCATTTTCAAAAAATTTCTATCGGTTTATCGAATCATTTAAAGCAATGAATTCAAACTTATAATAATCTTTCAGAAAACATTCGGAAATCAGAATTTCAAACCTTTACAAAACAATAATTTGTCAAAATTTTCACATTTTGCTTTCTTTATTTTCAAAATTGCTTTCTTTAATTTTTCAAAAATTGCATATTGCTCACAAATCAAAATATAAATATGCTACCCACCTCGAATTATTGCCGGAAACTTGATTTCAAGCTCCAATTGATCCTTGCTTCTTTCCTTCTTTCAAAAATACCAAAACCTAAACCATAATCATCCAAATTTCACATCAGAAAATACTTAATTTTCACAATCAACTTAGGAATTCACCAATTCCATTTACATTCAAGCTATTTCAATCTCCAATTTTGAAAATCTCCAATTTTCAAAATTGGCCTAAACCAAGACACTCGAATTCAATCTCATAAAACATAATTTCTTCAAAATTAATCTCACAATTCCTCAATTCACATTAATTCCAAACTATTTAAATCCTCAATTTCAAAAATCCCCAAATCTTAAAATTGGCCTAAACCAATTTATCCAAATTCAATACCATAAAATACCAATTCTTCAAAATTGATTTCATATATCATCAATTCATCATATTTCCTATAATTCTACACCAAAATATCTCAAAATTCTCAATCATAAAATTTAGCCTAAACTTTAAACAAATTTCCATCCAAAATTAAACCCAGCCTAAAGCATATATTTCAAAATTAATTCCACAATCCATAAACCCATCTCATATGTCATAATTCTAAACCGAAAATTAATCAAAATCTCAAAGTAGAACAATTTCTCTTACCTCTTTTCTCCTCCAAATTCGAATTTTTTTGGTTCCTTAGGAAGCTCTTATGCTCCTCTACCTTTTTCTCTCTTGGAACCATCCCAAAATCCTTAAGAAAACAAGTAGAAAAATCAAAAATAACTTTCTCTCTCATCTTTTCTCCATACGAAACTTCCACTCTCTCTTATTTCTTCTTCTTTCTCTTCTTCTGTAATTTTCCAGACCATTCATCGTTTTAATAGCTCAAAGCGACAATCATTAATGAGTTTCATTAATTGATGGTCATATGACCATTTTGCCCTCCATTCAAAACTTAAAATTACACTTACTTGCGGTTTGATTCGCACTATCGATTTGAAGGAATTTGTCAAAACTTCCTTCTCGAGAAATGTTCCTCTCACTCATCTGAATCCAACGCCACTGACCGCGCTCAATTCGAGTACCACATCAAAAGTTATCAAACAAAGGCGGAAATATCCATATTCTAACACATTTTCTATGTACGATTATTTCCGTCCAAAATTTCACATTCTTAATCCCGGAATTGAAACTCGATGTATTCATAACAATTGTAGCCTTATGTCTCTAGTTTAATTCAAAACAAGAATCGTCTCATTTCGATTCCCAGATCAAAAGTTATACTCAAATTACTCACAGGTGTTCCCAATCCAAAAATTAAACCCTAATCCGAACTTAAATTCAAAAAGTAAAAGTCCTAAGGGCAAAATTGACATTTCATGTCTTCATAAGATTTGTAGCCCCTTGTCTTATCTTTATTTCGCCTCAAGAATCGCTTCAATCGGATCTCTACAGATCCCGAATTTCACAAAACACTGAATCATGCTCGGAAAATTTCCCGACTCACTTTGATTAAATTAATCACCATTAATTTAATCTCAAAAGTTCACCAATTTCTTATAAAATGAAATTCATTGTCTTAGGAATCCAACGCAAAAAGAATCAACTCAATCGGATGTCGGACGGAAAAGATATAAGCAAAATAGTGAACAAAGGTCGGATTAAAGGAGGAAAGTCAAGAAAATCGAGAAGAAAAGCAGGCGTCGGGCGTCAGACGGACGTCTAACTCATGAGGGCGAGACGCCCTTCATGAGGCGAGGCGCCTTCGCTAGGCGAGGCGTCGCCCTAGCGAGGAAGACAGCTCATGAGGCGAGCCTTGCCCTCATGAGGCGAGCGAACGCCCGCCTCGCTAGGGCGTAGCCGTCGCCTAGCGAGGCGCTTAAAACTTTTTTTTTTTTTTTCACTTAAAATCAAAACTTCCGAAATTCATAACTTTTACTCCCGAACTCCGATTTTGACAAACTTAGTCTCTATAGAAAGCTTGAGAGAAGCTCTAAATCTTCCGAGAAGAACATAAAACTCAATTCAACTCCTACGGGAGTCCATTTTTCCGGTCAAAGATACTATCCTCTATACAAACTTGTAAAAATCATAACTTATTATTCCGAGATCGAAAAATTGCATACTTTATATCGAAATAAAGATCAAAACAAATCCTTCAATTTCCATGAAGAACATCAAAGCTCAAGTAACCTCTAACTAGGTTAATTTCTCAGTCAAAGATTCAACCATAATAAAAGTCAAACAGATCAAACATAAACTTTGGTGATCATAACTTTCACTCCGATATCAAAAATTACAAACTTTATGTCCACAAAAATCTCTTAACATAACCTACAAGTTACCAGAAGACCATTTTATCAAATTTTGCCTCAAACAAAAGTCAACTCTCAAAGTCAAACATTCTCTCTCCAAAAAGTCAAACTTTCTAAATCCTTCAAATTTTCACACTTTTTCTTTCTACTTCTTGCTATATAACTTCATTTCAATCAACTCATCCACTTGATCATTCATATTACTAAATCAAATTGTCACTCAAAGTTCGGGTCCAACATTTCTCCCCCTCTTAAAAGAATTTCGTCCTCGAAATTCATATTTACTTAACTCCAAGTAACTCATTCTTGCATAAATTTCTTTCTAAACAATGATCATCAAGCACTTTCTTACTAATTTCTTTTCACAACTCATAATCAATTTCTTTTTCATCACTTTTTACTCTTCATACATATTCTCAATCTCTTCAAAATTTTCACTTCCTTAAATCATATATCACTCATATCATATCAAAACACTATATCTATAACACATTATTTCTTCATATATGGGCACAAATTAATGGTCCATTTCTTAAGGAACCCTAATATGGTTTAATCATCATTATGTCATCATTCTTTCATCTATATCAATTCATCACAATTTCTCAAGAAGTTATAATCTTAATTTTCTCAACACATTCCGAAAATCAAACATATTCTTAACACTCAAATCAAACCAATCATTTGAATTCATCAAATAGTCATACATATCAATTTGCAAATTCCTAAAGGCAATCATACTTCTTTCATCAAAATCAAATGATCACTTAGCACATTCTCACAAATTCACTTTTATCTTTACAAACTCGTATCAATTCCTTATTCATACTCATACGCCCAAGTAAGATCATATTACTGGGCTCTGATACCATAAATGTTGGAACCCGATCCGGGAACCGGATCCCAATCGAATAAACTTAACACTTTCACTCTATGCTTTGATACCATAAATGTTGGGACCCGATCCGGGAATCGGATCCCAACCGAATAAACGTAACACTTTCACTCTATGCTCTGATACCATAATTGTTGGATCCCGTTACCGGAACCCAACTACATAAGCAGAACGGAAACCGAAGCAAACGGAAACGAAGGGAAACAGAAATGTCGAATGGAAAACAAAATGCGGAAGCGAACAAATCCGAAAGTAGCGAAGCGGAAGCAAATGCAAGCGGAAGCAAATACTAATCGAATCAAACGAACAGATTCAATCGAATATAGCGAAGCGAAATAATCGAATACGAATCACAAAGCGGAACGAATAAGCGAAAGCGGGATCGAATCGAATGCAAATCGAATTCGGATAGAAAACAAAGTAAGCAAACAAATCAATGTAAACTGAAACACTTTCCGACATCCGTGACTAAGCAAAGAACAGGAAGCGAGAATCGCGTTGGGGATCTAAGGCGTTCCAAAATCGATATAATTTTTTTCTTTCTTATTCTCATTTCTTACATCAATCACATCCATATAATTTCCATAGGAAAATTCATTCTTAAACCGAAACTCAACAATCATACAAATTCTTATTCATCCATACAAATCTCAAATTACATTTTAACCCGATTTTATCGAAATTTGGCAAAGATAACTTTGCGCTTTATCCTAACCCAAACTGCGAGGGTTCAAAATACACTTCTAAAACTCAAACAAACATACACAAATCAAAATCAACCGGGACCTCCGTCAGGGATCTCAGCAGATAAACACAAACGTATTTCTAAACTGCTTCAAATTGTAACTCAATACACTAGTCTCACCAATCAAACTCATTCCCATAATCAAACATAAATATATATTCCAAACATCATACACAATTTCATATACAAATTCCAAATATTCAAAATCTAACATATTCAAATGTCGAAACTGACGTCTTCACATTCTTTCATCCGATCTCCTGCTCGAAACCTAGAGATAGGGATGAAAGAGGGGGTGAGCTCGAAAGCTCGTGGATAACACATTTATAAATCGATAAATAAGCGGAAATCATTTTTCACAAGCTTTTTTCCAAAAGGACTAGTTTTTCAAACTTTATAATTTTTCAAACAATTTCCTCAAACCCATTTTTTTCATATTTTCAAACTTTTCATAATAATCTCACTTTTTCTCATTTTCAAAACTTCTTGAATTTTTCATAAATATGAATGCGAACACATAAACAAATCAAAACATATTACACATCGAATGGTCCGGCTAGGTCCAAAGCGAGCGTCTTGCAGTCCGCGATAAGCGGTCCCATGCGATCGTGAACGAAACGTCATTACACTTTTCGCATTGCGGTCGATTATAGCAGTGAAGGAGTCCGAAATCGAGACTCCGTACACTAGCGAGCAGCACTGGAGAAGGCTATACACATAGAGACAATGACGACTCACCAAGGGACCTACCAAACCCACATAACACATAATCGAAAACGAAAAGTCGAATTGCCCGAAGGCACTTTTCAATTTCGTACTTTTCTTCAAAATTTTCCCCAAAAATGCATACCACTCAATTTATTCAGTCTATCATTCACTAAATTCAACAATCAAAACATTCAATCAAACAATAATTTCAACAATTGAATAATGCATACACAACAAATGCATTTTCAAAAATTTCTATCGGTTTATCGAATCATTTAAAGCAATGAATTCAAACTTATAATAATCTTTCAGAAAACATTCGGAAATCAGAATTTCAAACCTTTACAAAACAATAATTTGTCAAAATTTTCACATTTTTGATTTCTTTATTTTTCAAAATTGCTTTCTTTAATTTTTCAAAAATTGCATATTGCTCACAAATCAAAATATAAATATGCTACCCACTTTCGAATTATTGCCTTAAACTTGATTTCAAGCTCCAATTGATCCTCGCTTCTTTCCTTCTTTCAAAAATACCAAAACCTAAACCATAATCATCCAAATTTCACATCAGAAAATACTTAATTTTCACAATCAACTTAGGAATTCACCAATTCCATTTACATTCAAGCTATTTCAATCTCCAATTTTGAAAATCCCCAATTTTCAAAATTGGCCTAAACCAAGACACTCGAATTCAATCTCATAAAACATAATTTCTTCAAAATTAATCTCACAATTCCTCAATTCACATTAATTCCAAACTATTTAAATCCTCAATTTCAAAAATCCCCAAATCTTAAAATTGGCCTAAACTAATTTATCCAAATTCAATACCATAAAATACCAATTCTTCAAAATTGATTTCATATATCATCAATTCATCATATTTCCTATAATTCTACACCAAAATATCTCAAAATTCTCAATCATAAAATTTAGCCTAAACTTTAAACAAATTTCCATCCAAAATTAAACCCACCTAAAGCATATATTTCAAAATTAATTCCACAATCCATAAACCCATCTCATATGTCATAATTCTAAACGAAAATTAATCAAAATCTCAAAGTAGAACAATTTTCTTACCTCTTTTCTCCTCCAAATTGAATTTTTTGGTTCCTTAGGAAGCTCTTATGCTCCTCTACCTTTTCTCTCTTGGAACCATCCCAAAATCCTTAAGAAAACAAGTAGAAAAATCAAAATAACTTTCTCTCATCTTTTCTCCATACTGAAACTTCCACTCTCTTATTTCTTCTTCTTTCTCTTCTTCTGTAATTTTCCAGACCATTCATCGCTTTTAATAGCTCAAAACGACAATCATTAATGAGTTTCATTAATTGATGGTCATATGACCATTTTGCCCTCCATTCAAAACTTAAAATTATACTTACTTGCGGTTTGATTAGCACTATCGATTTGAAGGAATTTGTCAAAACTTCCTTCTCGAGAAATGTTCCTCTCACTCATACGAATCCAACGCCACTGACCGCGCTCAATTCGAGTACCACATCAAAAGTTATCTGTAAGCAAAGGCGGAAATATCCATATTCTAACACATTTTCTATGTACGATTATTTCCGTCCAAAATTTCACATTCTTAATCCCGAATTGAAACTCGATGTCTTCATAACAATTGTAGCCTTATGTCTCTAGTTTAATTCAAAATAAGAATCGTCTCATTTCGATTCCCAGATCAAAAGTTATACTCAAATTACTCACAGGTGTTCCTAATCCAAAATTAAACCCTAATCCGAACTTAAATTCAAAATTAAAAGTCCTAAGGGCAAAATTGACATTTCATGTCTTCAAAAGATTTGTAGCCCTTGTCTTATCTTTATTTCGCCTCAAGAATCGCTTCAATCGGATCTCTACAGATCCCGAATTTCACAAAACACTGAATCATGCTCGAAAATTTCCCGACTCACTTTGATTAAATTAATCACCATTAATTTAATCTCAAAAGTTCACCAATTTCTTATAAAATGAAATTCATTGTCTTAGGAATCCAACGCAAAAAGAATCAACTCAATCGGATGTCGGACGGAAAAGATATAAGCAAAATAGTGAACAAAGGTCGGATTAAAGGAGGAAAGTCAAGAAAATCGAAGAGCAAACGGCGTTGAGCGACGGACGCCTAACTCATGAGGCGAGACGCCTGCTCATGAGGGCGAGGCGCCCTTCGCTAGGGCGAGGCGTCGCCTAGCGAGGGCACTTCATGAGAGGAGAGCTTGCCTCATGAGGGCGAAGCGAGAACGCCCGCCTCGCTAGGCGAGCCGTCGCCTAGCGAGGCGAGATCTGGCGCCTACGCTAGGGCGAGCCGTCGCCTAGCGAGGCGCTTAAACTTTTTTTTTTTTTTCACTTAAAATCAAAACTTCCAAATTCATAACTTTTACTCCCGAACTCCGATTTTGACAAACTTAGTCTCTATAGAAAGCTTGAGAGAAGCTCTAAATCTTCCGAGAAGAACATAAAACTCAATTCAACTCCTACGGGAGTCCATTTTTCGGTCAAAGATACTATCCTCTATACAAACTTGTAAAATAATAACTTATTATTCGAGATCGAAAAATTGCATACTTTATATCGAAATAAAGATCAAAACAAATCCTTCAATTTCCATGAAGAACATCAAAGCTCAAGTAACCTCTAACTAGGTTAATTTCTCAGTCAAAGATTCAACCATAATAAAAGTCAAACCCGATCAAACATAAACTTTGACTGATCATAACTTTCACTCCGATATCGAAAATTACAAACTTTATGTCCACAAAATCTCTTAACATAACCTACAAGTTTCAGAAGACCATTTTATCAAATTTTGCCTCAAACAAAAGTCAACTCTCAAAGTCAAACATTCTCTCTCCAAAAAGTCAAACTTTCTAAATCCTTCAAATTTTCACACTTTTTCTTTCTACTTCTTGCTATATAACTTCATTTCAATCAACTCATCCACTTGATCATTCATATTACTAAATCAAATTGTCACTCAAGGTTCGGGGTCCAACACATGGTCCGAAATTAATCAAAAGCAATCACATATATCCATCCTTAACTCCACATGGCATGAGTGCATATAATTAAACAAATATAGGTTGAGAAACTAACTAGGTTACTCACCTGCACTTCCGAGCTACAGCCTGGAAGTCCCAGCATACCCGTGGAATTGCTCCAGCGGTGCCTTTAAAACAGTTAAATAATCTCACATTACCAATTATATCAATTCCAATAATCAATCATGCATATGTATCGAATAATTTACGTACTATATAAGTTATGACATTCCCAAATTTTCTCAATTTGATCACTCTCACTCTAATTCATAACAATTTCAGATACCATACTTCAATTTACTAATTTCCATACTCTAAAGTCACATTCCAATTAAAATCACATTCACTATTTCTTTGTCATCCAATCCCGAGAATCATCAAATCAAATTCCGTAATTCCTATTCTTATTAATTCAGAATTCTTAGTCTCCAAATTCCAATTAATCATTAAGGAACCAATTCATTTAAAATCAAAACCTCAACTCATTACTTGTAACAATCATCTCATAATCACTTGATTTCATTTCTCCCAAATTGCAATTCCTAGTCTAAGAAATTCAATTAATCCATAACCAATCCATTAAGAATAAATCCCAAAATTCTTCAATTCAAAAACCTCACAATCTCATATTCGGAAATTAATCCCCTTCGCCGCGACGTACATTTCCCCCTCGCCGCGGTGTATAATCTCTTGCTCGTCATGACGTCGCCGCTGCTTTCGTCATGACGTCGAACTAAATCTGCTCGCATGCAAGACTCTGACTCCGCATTGTCGCGGTGTCGTCCGAATCTTCTCGTGCGCGCATTTAATTAAATATTCGCATCGATGCAAGTAAAGGGGCTCGCCATGGCAAGTGTTTATCACACGTCATGACGCAAACCTTAAAGCAAGCGTCCAAACCCGAAATTCATCGATCTTCGATCTAAACTCATCCAAATCCATTCTAAACACTCTCAATCAGTTTTAAACATTAACCCAACTTATTTCTAACCTCAGATCATCATTTAAATCATTTTTCATCAAAAACCCAAATCAAATCCTCAAAAACCCTATCTTCCGAAACTTTCTAAATTTCTAAACAATTTTATACTCAAAGCAATGATCAAATGAAACGATTTAAAGCATAGACAAGTAGAAACTTACTTGATTCAAGCTAGAAACCTTCGAAAATTCCTTTAGAACCTCCAAATCCCAAGGTATGCTCATCCACGACAAACTCCATTTTCTTTGAAAACAAAGGAAATTCGTGGATGACGATAATCAAACATTTAAGCTTATATATAAGAGATTTAGAGGCTAAGGGCATGCTTGGCTGATCATCTGCCACATGCCCAATTCTTAAAGTCTAACAACCCGATTCTTATTCCATTTTTCTCCCAATTTCGCAATGCTCATCAATAATAAAATCATAACTCCAATGGTCTCATATCAATTGTCAATCAATCTCGGACGCAATCAATTTAATCACTCATTGGGCCAATTTTTGATCCGGATCCATTACTTTAAAATTCGGAAAAATTCTCATAAATTCACAAAATTAGAACATACCCATTCCTATCCTCAAATTACAATTTCCACTCCTCTAATTCCAATTTCTCACCCATTTCCACAATCCAATCCTTATTTTTGATTATGACCAAATTTTGATTTACACAATCAAGTCAAAAATTTGTCATGCATGCATGTACATATATATGCTTGTGCAGTTAATAATCATTTACCAATGAATATCGAGACTATAATGTATGTGCAATGTAACATTTGCCTGTACTCAATCCTAACCCGATTCTAAATTACCGACATACCCGTCACACCAGTAACGGGATGTTACAATTCTCCTCCTAATAAAAATTTCGTCCTCGAAATTTCATATCTGATGATTAGGGAGATGGGGACTTATACCGATCACTAAAATACCTTTTTCCACTATAGCAATACAAAACTAATTTATGCCAATTTACTGAAATTAATACTATTATTTACCCCTTTTTCCTTTTTCAAACTCTACACTATTTTAACGATTTCTTTATGATTACTCGCAATTCTTCATATTCAACACCAATAACACACACATCCGATCATACCAATATTCCTTATTTCTGTCCATTAACTGCCATCAATACAATTAATTTCCCATGTTTACTTTTTCAATCTCTGCACTATCTTAACTCATTTCTCATAACCACTCTTAATTTGTCACTTTCAGTACCAATAACACATATATCTATCACATCCAATCATAATGATATTTCGAACTCTGTTCGTAAAACAATTTATGAATCCGAATCATCTTTTTGGTTCTTAACCTGCCTTACAAGTCTATTCACAACACAATCATATGGAGGCCACTTAATAACAAGTTTAGTTTCTCCCATTAACTTTTATCTCAATCAATTTGGATTTCTTAACCACTATTAATGATTCAAATCACCTATCAATCTTAACTCAAATCACTCAGGCCCTTCGACTATATTAGGCCCTGTTCACTTTACTATCGGGATGAACAACTCCTTTTTGGATATAAGACCTTTATACACTTTTCAAGTGATATCACCAATTTAACAATTTATATTCTCACAATCAATCTAACCTATACATTAATCTCATAACCCTATAAACTCTAAAAAATAATAGTTTCACGCTTAACATCAACATTCAATTCTGTTAATCAAACATACACTAACTGCTCTCATACTTTCTATTACTCTTCTCATAAACTCTTACTAAAACATATAGCTTCGATTATTCCTTGCGTTTTTACTAACAGTTCCTTTAATGAGTTTTACTCATACTTCTTAGTCGATCACAATTTCTCATTTCTCTATGGCTAAAGCTATTCACAATTCCTCGATAAGGTCCACAAATTCAAAATTCTCCATTCGGATTTTGCCATGCTTTCAATACACACCGCACACTTGGTTTAGAATTCCAATCTCTAATACGTTCTTTTCGTGCTTTATCAACTCGACGGTTTACACTCGTCTTACATCCAATTTCATAACCTTATCACCTAATTATTTGTTTCATTAACGAAATTCAAACACTCAAACGCATAGTCCTTTTCCTAATTCACTAATATCTCAATCATTCTTGCTTTACAAACACATATGCATCCAAAACATTTCTGTCAGAATAGAACCTCTATACTTTCACAACACTTTCCAATACAAGAATTTTCAAGTCATCAAATACCAATGCAGCCCATAAGCTTATATCGATCTCCATACATCTATTGTAAAATCTCCAATGTCTCTCTTTTACAATCATTAGTCATACACTTCACACATTTTCCTCGGACATTTTGATCTTTAACAATTTACGGGCATTTCTAGCATACTGACTAGTTCTAAATAACTCAATTCCACATACATAGAAGTCCCTTACAATTTCACATTTATCAATACCTCTATTTGCATTTAATCTCCCAATATCATATTCGAATAATAATTCATCCACTACTTATTCAATCAAGGTCGAATTCACTCTTATGAAACTTACATGCTATACAATTTCCTCAACTGTGCCAATTTATCTTCTTCACTTTTCAAATGTATTCAGTCGATCGTCGATGATCATAGTCACCATTCACTTTAAACACAATTTAGACATTTCACTCTTCAGTACAATAATGAACGTTTTACACCTATAATCAATTTGCATAACTCTTTAAAATGTCATACGTCTCCAACGAGGAACGATGTTCTTACCATTTTCTCAATTTTATCATAACCTATTCTGACACATGATCCTTTACCTTAATTTCCCCACATAACCCAATTTATTTACCATTTATCACTCCCGGGGTTGAATGAACATTGATCAAATCTACTTTATGCTTCACGATATTCACACAAAATATGCCTGAACTAGTATTCTCTTCATAATCACGACTAATATCTCTTTACTGTTCAATAATCCTATTGCACAGTCGGATTCTTTACATTATCATAACACATACCTTCTTAATAACTTATTCTATCTTTACACTTCCAATAACGACTTTTCGTTCATTTCACATTTATCTCCAGTTTGTCCTTTCATTGCTAAACCTTTCAATTTTAATCATCTAATCGACTTAATCCAATTCAAGGGAACTCTTCTATGAAAGAAGATTCCTCACTATTTTCATTGATATCACTCATGAAATTTCTAATGATCAATAGTCATCGCATTTCTTATCGGTTATTTTCAATGCCTTAGGAAATCAATTTCGACTATTCACGCTATCCCGTGAAGATCAATCTATGCCATAATCCACATAACTAGAACATCCTTTTTAATACCGTTCATTGAGGTACATACCATTAAAATTATTACATCAATATACCAATTAGTCGCTTACACTAAAGACACCTCAATCTCATTTGATTTTCGGACCACATTTTACCTATCCTTGATCATGAGGATTTTACCATACCAATATCCTTATTACAATCTCAATTCATCCTCAATTAATCACTATAAACACTTTCATTTCTTATTCTATCCGATATCACTCCCATTATCAGGTGTGCATTCACATAGGCAAATCCACTGAACCTTAACAACTTTTCAACTTTTTCATCTACCAATATCATTTTCTTACATTTCGATCTTTTCATTATTTCGTTTCCCACAACATTAATCACACTCAAATCCCTATCACACATGTGCATTCATTCTTGCTTTCTCACTTAACCTATTATGACTCTAAGTCATAGACCTCCAATCATAACTCCCATCACGCTCCCGCTGCGCCACTCTGATCATAGAACATGTTATTTCCATTCACTTTGCCTATACACTTTCAATCTTGCCATCTTTAACATATCTCTATTATTGCCTCTTTCAATCCGCAACTACATATATATATATATATACCTATCCACATCTATTTCACATTCACAGATATATTCCAATATAACTCTAATGTCATATCTCATAATAAATCCATCAGTACCAATACACTAAATCTCCATTTATCAGATTGTACCATATACCTGTTCTTATTCCTTGATATCCACAACTTGCATTTATCACATCCTTCATATCATATTTTCTTTACTATTTCTAACCACTTAAACCATTAATACAGGCTTATGCATGAGACTCATATGCTAGGCTGGGGATCAGTGGTCACTGTCTGCCAAGACGTGACTTGAATGCATGCACTTTGACACATTTTCTCAGAATGCCCATGTAAGATTGTACTTCTGCGCTCTGATACCACAAATGTAACACCCCACTCCCGCGAGACCCGAACCCGACATCTACAGTGATATCCGAGCCCGTGACCCGCGAGGGTGGTATGCTAGAGCAAATCAAATACACTTTAAAACTCGCTATGACATTTTTCTTTTCATTTTGAAAACCTATTGAGTGCGCAGAATCAATAACAATTTGTGCCCACTTTATTACAAAATCATTTTCAGTATAACCATACAATTACAACATAGACCAAAAGGGCCCACTGAATAAATCACTACACTAATGCAGATGTGAACAACACTGATCCCGACCCTTTACTCTGCCTTGCTAGCGGTAGTCACACTCCCGTTTGCCCAACGGGGTACTCTTCATTTCCTGAAAAATAGATGCAATGTTGGGTGAGTTTGCGGACTCAGTGAGAAACCATCATCGATGGTTCACCCAACTCATGCATATACAGTCAATTCACATTGTATCACATAATATCACATTCCAAATTAATCCATGCATTACCAATTTCACACATATAAGGCATACCGCCTATCACACACAAATCGCATTTAATCATTCATATATATGATGCATATGTGACACTTTTCTATTTTCATTCCGTTGTTATGACCGTGCGCCTGAGTTCATTTATGTTGAGCCAGTGGCTCTGAAATCGTTGGGTGTGATATGCCCTGCGGTGAACCTGAGGCTCTAATAATCGTTGGACCGAGGTCTCGCTTGTTGAGCTTATAGCTCATATATCGTTAGGCGTGATATGCCCTGATAAGCCCAGTGACGGGCACAATGCATTGAGCCTGTGGCTCTGAATACGTTGGTACCACCGGTCACAACTACCATTATCTGATCATTCAATTATGCATGAATGCATATTACACTTTCCATTTCGATACCACTTTTCATTTCTTCGGACCTTTGGTCCGGTATCTCAATCATATCCAAACTCAATTCATTTCGCTAATGCATTTACAACTCAATTCGCTAATGCATTTATACACATTTATTCACATTTTCACTTCAATATTTCGAACACCCATGGTCCGAAATCAATCAAAAGCAATCACATATATCCATCCTTAACTCCACATGGCATGAGTGCATACAATTAAACACATATAGGTTGAGAAACCAACTAGGTTACTTACCTGCACTTTCGAGCTACAGCCTGGAAGTCTCAGCATACCCGTGGAATTGCTCCAACGGTGCCTTTAAAACAGTCAAATAATCTCACATTACCAATTATACCAATTCCAATAATCAATCATGCATATGTATCGAATAATTTACGTACTATACATGTTATGACATTCCCGAATTTTCTCAATTTGATCACTCTCACTCTAATTCATAACAATTTCAGATACCATACTTCAATTTACTAATTTCCATACTCTAAAGTCACATTCCAATTAAAATCACATTCACTATTTCTTTGTCATCCAATCCCGAGAATCATCAAATCAAATTCCGTAATTCCTATTCTTATTAATTCAGAATTCTTAGTCTCCAAATTCCAATTAATCATTAAGGAACCAATTCATTTAAAATCAAAACCTCAACTCATTACTTGTAACAATCATCTCATAATCACTTGATTTCATTTCTCCCAAATTGCAATTCCTAGTCTCAGAAATTCAATTAATCCATAACCAATTCATTAAGAATAAATCCCAAAATTCTTCAATTCAAAAACCTCACAATCTCATATTCGGAAATTAATCCCCTTCGTCGCGACGTACATTTCCCCTCATGCGCGGTGTATAATCTCGCTTTCGTCATGACGTGCGAACTAAAATCTGCTTTCATTGCGAGACAGCTCCAGCTCGTCGCGGCAAGGTCGAATCTTCTCGTCGCGCATTTAATTAAATATTAAATCGCGTCGTGCAAGTAAAGGGGGCTTGCCGCGGCGTGTTTATCACACGTCGCGACGTGCAAACCCAGAAACTGCGTCCGAAACCCAGAAATTCATCTGATCTTCTGATCTAAACTCATCCAAATCCATTCTAAACACTCTCAATCAGTTTTAAACATTAACCCAACTTATTTCTAACCTCAGATCATCATTTAAATCATTTTTCATCAAAAACCCAAATCAAATCCTCAAAAACCCTATCTTCCGAAACTTTCTAAATTTCTAAACAATTTTATACTCAAATCAATGATCAAATGAAACGATTTAAAACATAGACAAGTAGAAACTTACTTGATTCAAGCTAGAAACCTTCGAAAATTCCTCTAGAACCTCCAAATCCCAAGGTATGCTCATCCACGACAAACTCCATTTTCTTTGAAAACAAAGGAAATTCGTGGATGACGATAATCAAACATTTAAGCTTATATATAAGAGATTTAGAGGCTAAGGGCATGCTTGGCTGATCATCTGCCACATGCCCAATTCTTAAAGTCTAACAACCCGATTCTTATTCTATTTTTCTCCCAATTTCGCAATGCTCATCAATAATAAAATCATAACTCCAATGGTCTCATATCAATTGTCAATCAATCTCGGACCCGCAATCAATTTAATCAGTCATTGGGCCAATTTTCCGGTCCGGATCCATTACTTTAAAATTCGGAAAATTCTCATAAATTCACAAAATTAGAACATACCCATTCCTATCCTCAAATTACAATTTCCACTCCTCTAATTCCAATTTCTCACTCCATTTCCACAATCCAATCCTCATTTTTCGATTATGACCAAATTTTTGATTTACACAATCAAGTCAAAAATTTGTCATGCATGCATGTACATATATATGCTTGTGCAGTTAATAATCATTTACCAATGAATATCGAGACTATAATGCATGTGCAATGCAACATTTGCATGTACTCAATCCTAACCCGATTCTAAATTACCGACATACCCGTCACACCGGTAACGAGATGTTACAGCAATGCTTTGATAATTCAAGAGTTCACTAATTGTCTTTAGTGGAATGACATTTAGTTAATAAGCTAGAATTAATTCTAGGCTTATTGGAGCTTGAATTATCAAAGTCTAATAAGATTCTCCACTTGGCTTCAAGGAAGGCTATCAAGCTAAGTAAGAAATATAAATTGTTGGGACCCGATCCGGAAAACCGGATCCCAACTGAAAAACAAAAAAAGAAGGAAACGGAATCGAATGGAAACGGAAAATTTTGCATCGAAATATCGAATCGGAAACAAAATGCAGAAGCGAATAGTAAAAGCAAACTCGAATCGCAAAGCAAGCGGAAGCAAAGCAAATGCGAACCGAATACAGAATCGAATCGGAAGCAAATCGGAAAGCATAACAAATCAAACCAAACGAACGGATTTCGAAACGAAACGAAATACAAAGTACCGAAGCAAAACGAAGGGAAGCGGAATCGATACTTAACAAATGTCCGACATCCGTGCATAAATTATCTAAAGGAAGCGTCGCGTTGGAATTCCTTAGACTCAGACTATCCCGAAATTCGGTATAATTTTTTTTTCTCATATTCATTTATTACATCTTTAGGCAATCTCATTCAAATCAAACAAACAATTTCCACTCTTGGAAATTCATTCTCATGCAAATCTCAAAACTTGTTCATATTCTTATATATCCGTACAAGTCCCATAATACATTTTTATCGAAAAATCGGCAGCATAACGACTGCCTTATGACTAACCCAAACCTGCAAAGTGTTCAAAACAACACTTCTATAATATCCAATCAATCACACAAATATCAGAATCCACCGGACCCTCCGTCCGGGATCTCAGCACACACAAACGCAAACCTAATTCTAAAACATTCTCATAACTGCAACTCAATATACTGACCTCATAACTCAATCCTCTTTCCAAATTCATACACAATTTCATATACAATATACTTTCATACACAATTTCATATACAATATACTTTAATGGCATTGCAAGCCATTTACAATACCCAAAATATTCCAAATCTCAAAATTTACGTAACAATACAAACGATGCAAAAACGGACCAAACGTCTTCACATTCTTTCATCCGATCTCCCGTCAAACACGGAGATGGGGATGAAAAGGGGGACTTCTAAGCTCGTGGATAACACATTTATAAAATAAAAATAAGCAGAAATCATTTCTTTCATAAAATTTTTGCCAAAAGGGCTAATTTTTGAACTTTGTAACTTTTCAAAACGGTTTTCTCAAACCTTTTAATTTTCTTTCGAGCTTTTCATAACAAAAGTCACTTTTTTTCTTGCTCAATTTTGTTTAAACATGAATGCAGACACAGAACAAATCAAAACACATAACATATCGAATGGTGCAGTTCATCCAACAGAGCGTCATCGCACATTCTCGCATAGCGGTCTGTGCGGTAGTGAATAAACGTATTACACTTTTCCAAAGCGGTCTAGTGTAGCCGTGAAGGGAGTCCGAAATCGGAGCTCCGTGCCACTAGTGGGCAGCCGGAAGAAGGCTATACGAATAACGACAGCGCTGACTCACCAAGGGACCTGACCAAACCCACTTAATCACATAACTCAAAATTGAAACTTTCGGATTGCCCGAAGGCACAAATCGAAAACTTGATTTTCATACTACATATATATTCACAGTTCTACATAATTCATACAATTCAATCAAATCAAGCAATTCCATAAATTCAACAATTTGCATAATTTATCAATGCACTCATAACATATGATTTTTCAGAAATTTCTATTGATTTATCAAATCATTTCAAACAATGAATTTAAGCTTGTAATAATTTTTCAAAAATCATTTAGAAACGAATAAAGTACGAAAATCTTTTCTTTCACTTTCTTAAATTTTCGAAAAGTCATATATACTTACAAATGAAAATATAAATATGCTACCCACCTCGAATTATTGCCAAAAACTTGATCCTAGCTCCAATTTGATCCTTGCTTCTTTCCTTCTTTCAATTAAAATCGACCTAAGCCACAATCATTCAAATTCCACATCATAATTTGCATAATTCTCAAAATTAACTATCGAAAATTTATAAACATCATATTTCCAAGCTTTCCAAAACCGGAATTTCTAAAATCCCCAATTTCAAAATTTGACCTAAACCAATACACTCAAATTCAATCTCATAAATAACTTAATTTTCAAAATTAATGTCACAATTCATCAATTCACATTAATTCCAAAATATCTACATCCTCAATTTCAAAAATCCCCAAATCTTAAAATTGGCCTAAACCAATTTATCCAAATTCAATACCATAAAATACAATTTCTTCAAAATTAACTTCATATTCCACAAACCTATATCATTATCTATCAATCTACACCAAAATTTCACAAAATTCTTAATCACAAGATTAAGCCTAAACCTTAATCAAATTTCCATCCAAAATTAAACACAACCCAAAGCATATATATCAAAATCAACTTCATAAATCACATACCCATATCATTATCCATATTTCTAAACCAAAAATTCATCAAAAACTCAAAGCTGAAAATTTTCTCTTACCACTTTCTTTCTCCAAAATTCGGATTTCTTAGTTTGAGAGGAAGCTTTCATCCTCTTCTCTCCTTTTTCCTTTGGAAGCTACTCAAAACTCTTGCTTGAATACCCTTGAAAATCGAAATCTCGCATTTTCTCCTTCTTTCTCCTTATACGAAAGTTCTTCTTTCTCTTCTCTTCTTCTTTTCTTTCCTTTCTTCTTCTTTTCTCTAGAATACCCGTGAATCTCCCTCATATAAAAACGACAATCTCTTATAGTTTTAAAGCCATGTCATTTAAAATTTGATTAAAAGACCAAAATGCCCTTACATTTACCTTATGTCATTCTCACTTGCGGGTCTGATTCGCACTATCAAGTTGAAGGAATTTGTTAAAACTTCCTTCTAGAGAAATGTTCCTCTCAATCATACAAATCGAATGCCACTGACCGCTCTCAATTCGGATCACTACACCAAAAGTTATACACAAAACAGTTCGGGTATATCCATATTCTAACACATTTTCCATGTACGATTATTTCCTTCCAAAAAATGACATTCTTAATCCCAGATTTAAAACTCGATGTCTTCATAACCATTGTAGCCTTATGTCTCTAGTTTAATTGAAAACAAGAATCGCCTCATTTCGATTCCCAAATCAAAAGTTATGCTCAAAATACTCTCAGATGTTCCTAATCCAAAACTTTCACACAAATCCGAACTTAAATTCAGAAATTGAAAGTCTTAGGGGCAAAATTGACATTTCATTTCTTCATATGATTTGTAGCCCCTTGTCTTAGCTTTATTTATCCTCAAGAATCGCTTCAATCGGATCTCTTTAGATCCCGAATTTCACAAAATACTGAACTATGTTCGAAAAGTTTCCCGACTCACTTTGATTAAATTAATCACCATTAATTTATTCTCAAAAATTCACAAATTTTTATGAGGATGTAGATAATTGTCTTAGGAATCCAACACCGCAAGAATCAACTCAATCGGATGTCGGACGGAAAAGATATGAGCAAAAGAGTGAACAAAGGTCGAATTAGAGGAAGTAAAGTCAAGAAAACCAAAGAATCAAAACGGCGTCGTGCGGGCGAGGTCGCCCTGGTGACGCGGGCGGAACGCCCGCCATCACTACGGCGACACGTCGCCCTAGCGATAGCGAGCGTGTCGCCCTAGTGACGGGGATAAAATAATTTTCCTTTTTTTTCACATAAAAATCCAAAACTTCCAAAATTCATAACTCTTAACCCCGAACTCCAATTTTGACAAACTTAGTCTCCATAGAAAGCTTAAAGGAAGCTCTACATCTTCCATGAAGGACATAAAAATCAATTCGACTCCTAAGGGATTCCATTTTCCGGTCAAAGATACTATCCTCTAATAATCATGCTAAAACTACAATATAAACTTGTAAAAATCATAACTTATTATTCCGAGATCGAAAAATTGCATACTTTATATAGAAATAAAGATCAAAACAAATCCTTCAATTTTCATGAAGAACATCAAAGCTAAATTAACCTCTAACTAGGTTAATTTCTCAGTCAAAGATTCAGTCATAATTAAAGTCAAAAGTCAACCCTATCACACATAACTTTGACTGATCATAACTTCCACTCCTGATATCGAAAAATTGCAAACTTTATGGCTACAGAAAGCTCTTAACATAATCTACAAGTTTCCAGAAGACCATTTTATCAAATTTTGCCTAAATCAAAAGTCAACTTTTAAAGGCCAATTTTATCAACTTTGAAAGCTTTGCATGAACTTCAATTGTTTTGAATGGAAAATGAGACCTTGAAAGGTTTCCTTTTGTATGATTGTGTGTTTATCAAAGTTTGCATATGTTAATTGTGTATATTTTAAGTGTTGAGAAATTCCAATTGTTAGTTGTGTTAGATTAGTATTGGAATGAGTATATGTTGTGCTGCCTTTGAAAAGTTCAAATTGGGTAGATTTTGAGTATATATGATGTTAGGATTGAAGATAAATCCTTTGGAGGTTGAGTTTTAATGAGGGATTGATGTTATTGAATGGATTTGAAGTGGTTTTTGTAGTGTTGGAGAAGTGTTTGAGGTATGGTAATGTTAGGAGAGGGTTTAGGAACCTTGAAAGAGGGCTTAAAGGGTGAAATTGATGTTGATGCCGTAGGTTACTGCCTGTGTGAATTTCACACAGACGGTGTAAATCTAGGGGCAGGAGGCGTAAGTAATCCGTAGGTTACACAGCCTGTGTGAATTTTCACACAGACTGTGTAATTTAGGCGCAATTAATCCGTAGGTTACACAGCCTGTGTGATTTTCACACAGACTGTGTAAATTCGGAACAATTAATCCCTAGGTTACGCAGCCTGTGTGAATTTTCACACAGACTGTGTAAAATCCAACAGCCCTTCCGAAGGTTACACGGCCTGTGTGCCTGACCGTGTAAATTTCACACGGTCCATGCTTTTTCAGGATATGAACATATCGGATTCTTTTGACCATAACTCCTTCGTCCGACCTCCGATTGAGGCGATTCTTGAGGCGTTAGATTCCTAACACGTGCTTCTTACCTCTTCATAAAAATTGGTAGCCATTGGATTTAAATTCAGAAAGTTTGACGGAAGGGAAGTGACGGGTAGGTTTGGAGAGCATATCTTTAGCCATAGGGCTCTGTTCGAGGTGGTTCTTGTTTCTAATTGAACTAGAGACTAAGAGCTTTTTTTTTTGTAGTTTTGTGATCCTCTTTTTGTGGGCTCGCCTTTGTGGCTTGATTTGCTGTTAGATGGAGGACTTTTCGTAAGGGTTTGAGCGCTTAGGAAACCCGCTTATGTTTATGCCCTTCGATTTCGAATCGATCATTGGGCTTCGGAAACGAGGCCCAGCATCTTTGGTATCAGAGCTTAGGTTTATTTCTAGGCTTAGAAAATGTTGTGTTATGTGCTAATTGTTTGCATTTTGAATTGATTGTTTGCCTTAAATGACATGCATATTATGCATACATGTAGAATGTGAGCTAATCGTGAGTGTTCCTGTTGAAGGAGTGAGATGCCACCTCGTCGAAGAACACGAGGGATAATGCAAGGATCGGTCGCACCTGACCCTTCGTCCCAGGAAGGGGGCACGGATGAGTCTAGAGCCCCAGGGGATGCTGAGGCTTCTGTTGGGCAGAGTAGTGAGCCTGTCCAATCGCAGACTCAGGAGTCGCCTGTTTCGCAGGGGCAAGCGCCTACCTTAGATCTGAGATTGTTCCAAGAGTTTACCCAGGCGTTCGTCCAAGCTATGGGACAAATGCCGCAATCTTTTGTTCCGGCCCTTGCTAAGAAGGGGAAGCAGTTTGATAAGCTGAGAAAGTACAGGGCAGTGGATTTCTATGGAACCACTGATCCCGAGGAAGCTGAGACATGGCTGAAAAAGACGAAACGGATACTAGATCAGATGGACTGTGAAGATGAAGAGAAGGTGGAATATGCTGCAAGTTTGTTGCAAGGAGATGCTCTGCAGTGGTGGGAAAGTGTCCCGGGAAGTCAGCTGAAACCGTCGGTATTGGTATAGAAGGATTTTCTGATAGTCTTCAAGAAGAAGTATTTGTCGGAAGTGTACATCCAACAGAAGCAGAGAGAGTTTCTGAGCCTCACCCAGAGGGAGATGACGGTGAGTGAATTTGAGCGCCGATTCACACAATTGGCCCGTTATGCAACTGATTTAGTGATGAGTGAAGCGGCTAGGTGTCGAAGGTTTGAAGCAGGACTGCATTTGGCCATCAGAGAGAAAGTGGTGGCACAAAAATTCTGTGATTTCCAACAGCTGGTGGAAGCAGCACTGAGGGTAGAGAATATTGAAAATATAAAGAGTCTTGTCGAAAAGAGGAAAGGGAAAACGATCCAAGAGGGGGCGGTGCTCTAAGTCGAGAGGAGTGCGGGACCTTTCTGCCTGCATACCGAGGAAAAGAGTAGTGGAGCAAGAAGGCCCCGACAGACGAGAACTGTCTCGTATCAAGCCTCAACGGCTAGAGGCAGTAGGAGGGGAGATGGGGATAAGCCGCCCATTCCTAAATGTGATCACTGTGGCAGATTTCATAGAGGGGAATGCTACTAGCTAACTAGAGCATGCTTTAACTGTGGAGAGAAGGGACATATAGCAAGAGAATGTCCTCAGAATCCAAGATAGGAGGGAAGTCAGATGCATGCTCCAAAGAGGTCAGAGACAGTGGGGCATAGGACGGTTACAGAAGTGGGCAGTAGAAGTTCTGATGCGGCCATAAAAGTGAACCCTCCGGGGAGACCGAGGGGACAAGCTCCAGCAAGAGTTTTTGCTATGACAAGGGAAGATGCAGAGGCAGCTCTAGAAGTTGTAACTGGTATGATTAAGCTTTTTGATGAAAATGTTGTTGTTTTGATTGATCCGGGTTCTACCCATTCATTTGTGTCTTTGAGTAGAACTGTGACTAGTGGAGAATTGAGCCCATTGGATACTCCTTTGATGGTGAGTACTCCAATCGGCCAATGTATTATTATTAGTCAAGTATATAAAGATTGTGAAGTATTTATTGGAGCAGAACAGTTAGTGGTGGATCTAATGCCTTTGAGAATGAGAGGTTTAGATGTGATTTTGGGGATGGATACATTGGAGAAATATAATGCCAACTTGGATTGTAAATAGAAGATCGTGGAGTTCGAGATTGGCCATGGTAAGAGGGTGCTATTTAAGGGGGATAGAAAAGCGAGTCCGATTAGAATAGTTTCGGCTCTGGCAGCAGAGAAATTGATGAGGAAAGGATGTGAAGCATTTTTGGCCTACGTAGTAGATACAAAGGCTGATGGAGGGAAGTTAGAAGAAATACCAGTAGTCATGGAATTCTCGGACGTCTTTCCCGAGGAATTACCAGGACTACCTCCTCTTAGGAAAATTGAATTTCCCGTTGACCTTCTTCCGGGCACAATGCCAATATCAATTCCGCCTTATAGAATGGCTTCGGCGGAATTGAAGGAGCTTAAGGAGCAGCTAGAAGATTTGTTGGCAAAAGGGTATATAAGGCCGAGCTCTTCACCTTGGGGAGCTCCGG
This sequence comes from Erythroxylum novogranatense, assembly GCA_029891385.1. Taxonomy (NCBI): domain Eukaryota; kingdom Viridiplantae; phylum Streptophyta; class Magnoliopsida; order Malpighiales; family Erythroxylaceae; genus Erythroxylum; species Erythroxylum novogranatense. Next base: position 9,803,673 of record CM057235.1, on the reverse strand, counting down.
TCCTTTTTGTAAAGAAGAACGATGGATCGCTGAGAATGTGTGTGGATTACAGGAAACTTAATCATGTCACTATTAAGAACTGATATCCGCTCCCTTGCATCGATAATTTGTTTGATCAGTTGCAAGGGGCAAGGGTCTTTTCCAAGATAGATTTGAGATCGGGTTATCACCAATTGAGAATAAAGGAGTCAGATGTGTCGAAGACTGCTTTTTAGACTCGGTACGACCACTTTGAGTTCTTGGTCATGCCTTTTGGATTAACGAATGCACCTGCAGCTTTCATGGACTTGATGAATCGAGTATTTAAGTCCTTTTTAGATCGATTTATCATTGTTTTCATTGATGATATATTGGTCTATTCTAAAAGTAACAAGGAGCATGAGGAACATTTGGGGATTGCTTTGGAGACTTTGAGGAAGAACGAGTTGTATGCCAAGTTTGACAAATGTGAATTCTGGCTAAGGGAAGTTGTGTTTCTTGGGCATGTAATTTCACAGCATGGGGTTCATGTAGATCCGAGAAAGATAGAAGCTGTAATAAAATGGGAAGCACCTAAGAACCTAGCAGAAGTGAGGAGTTTCTTAGGTTTAGCTGGGTATTACAGGAGGTTCGTGGAAGGCTTTTCCATGATAGCCACTCCACTTACCAAATTGTCAAGGAAGAATTAGAAATTTGTATGGACAGATGAATGTCAGAAAAGTTTTGAGGAGCTTAAATACCGATTGACGAGTGCACCGATTTTGACTTTGCCTTCAGGTGTTGATGGATACACAGTCTATAGTGATGCCTCGAGGAAGGGATTAGGCTGTGTGCTAATGCAGGGAGATAGGGTGATTGCTTATGCGTCAAGGCAATTGAAACCTTATGAGATGAATTATCTGACACATGACTTAGAGTTAGCTGCCATAATTTTTGCGTTGAAAATTTGGAGACACTATTTATATGGAGTCACCACCAAGGTGTATACAGATCACAAGAGCCTTAAGTACTTACTGAGCTAAAAGGAATTGAACTTGAGACAGAGAAGATGGTTAGAACTGTTAAAAGACTATGATTTGATGATTGATTATCACCCAGGAAAAGCAAATGTAGTAGCGGATGCACTGAGCAGAAAATCGACTATAGCTCATGTGGAGAAAGTTTATTTTCCTTTGCTGAAGGAATTAGCCAAACTTAGAGTGACATTGACTCAAGCTGAATCAGATTGTATATTGGCTAACTTTATAGTAAGGCCAGTATTGAATGATAAGATTAAGGAATTGTAAAAACAGGATGAGTATTTGAGTAAGCTCAGAGAAGAGATAAAGAATGGTAAACCTTCTGAGGTAGAGGTAAAGGAAGATGGATTGATGGTAGTAGGAAGCAGATTATGTATTCCGGACGTGCAAGAGTTAAAGGATGAAATTTTGGATGAGGCACATAATGCACCTTATGCAATGCACCCAGGAAGTACGAGAATGTACAGAGATTTGAAGGAGCATTTCTGGTGGAAAGGGATGAAGAAAGAGGTTGCAGAATATGCTAAAAGATGCTTAGTGTGTCAGCAAGTCAAGGCTGAGCACCAAGCACCTTCAGGCAAGCTTAAACCTTTGTCGATTCCAGAATGAAAATGGGAAAAGATCACGATGGATTTCTTGATGGGATTGCCAAGAACTAGTAGGAAGCATGATGCAATATGGGTGATTGTGGAAAGACTAACCAAGTCTGCTCATTTCTTGCCAATTAGACAGACGGATTCGTTGAATGTGTTGGCTAAGAAATATATAGATGAGATAATCAGACTTCATGGGATTCCAAGTTCGATAGTTTCGGATAGAGATCCGAGGTTCACTTCGAGATTTTGGGAAAGCTTGCAAGAGGCTTTGGAAACTAAGTTGCATTTTAGCACAGCTTTGCATCCGCAGATTGATGGACAATCGGAGAGAACGATTCGAACCTTGGAAGCAATGCTAAGAGCTTGTGTTATGGATTTTAAAGGCTCATGGGATGATCATTTGCCTTTAATCGAATTTGCTTATAATAATTCCTATCACTCAGGAATTCAGATGGCACCATATGAAGCTTTATATGATAGGAGGTGCAAAACTCCTATTTGTTGGGATGAGGAAGGTGAGAGGAGGCTAGTAGGGCCTGAATTGGTACATGTTACTGTTGACAATATTAAACTGGTGAAACAGAGACTTAAAGCAGCTCAAGATAGAATGAAGAGCTACTCAGATGCGCATAGGAAAGAAATGGACTTTGAAGTTAGAGACAGAGTATTTCTTAGAGCCTCTCCATGGAAAGGGGTTTTACGATTTGGTAAGAAAGGCAAGTTAAGTAAGAGGTATATAGGCCCCTATGAGATCCTTGAGAGGATTGGTCCTTTGGCATACAAATTAGCTTTGCCATCGAAATTGTCTAAGATCCATAATGTTTTTCATGTGTCGATGCTGAGGAAGTATCGATCAGATCCTTCGCATGTAGTGCAACCTTCAGAAGTCCAATTAAGGGAAGATTTGACTTATGAAGAGCAACTAGTGGAGATTTTGGATTTGAAAGAAAAGGTTTTGAGAAATAAGACAGTGAAGCTAGCCAAAGTATTATGGAGAAACCATTCGACAGAGGAGGCAACGTGGGAGCCTTTGGAAGCAATGAAGGAGAAATATCCACATCTCTTCGATGGTTCAGGTAAGAATTTCGAGGACAAAATTCTTTTAGGGGAGGAGACTTGTTAGACCCTGTTTTTCTTTAAATTTTAATTAGTATTTGTTTAATGATTTATTCATGCTTGATTATGTGTTTAATTATTTATTATGTTAGCATTGGTTCTTTAGTGTATTAGGTTTGAATGGAGATTTAAATTAGTTAGAATTAATGGTGGAAAGATGGGTGGTTAGTTGGAATTAATAGGGAGTTAATGGGCTTAGGTGTAGAGACAAAAAAAGACAAAAGAGTTAGTTGAGGTTAGAATTGAACTAAGCAAGTTAGAGCCATTAAAAGCCAACCAAGGGCATAGTTGGAAGGAGGCCTTAAGTGGAGGGCATAATAGGAAAAGAAGGAAGATAAAAGAAGAAGACAAATTAGAAGAGAAGAGGCAAAAGTCGTGGGCTACCAAAGGAAAGCAAAGGAGAAGAGGAGAAGAGGAGAAGAGAGAGAGAGACGTGAGGGAGAGAAGGAGAAGAAGAAAAGTCAAAAAATCCAAGGGGAAAAGCAAGGAAATTCGTAAAAATCCAAGGGGAAAAGCAAGGAAATTCGTGGAAAAGAGGAAGAACTAAGTTTTCAAGGTAAGTTTTCATCTTCTTCTTGCTTTAGTGGAAGGAAATGGGTATTGTATGGTGAATGGAGAAAACCCTAGAGAGAGAGAGAGTGGTTGGAGAAAGAAGAAGATGATAAAGGCCTTAGGGCTTTGAGTTTCTAAAGCTAGGTTTGGAGGTTTCTAACCTATAAGAGTTATGGATGGGTTAGCTTAGAACTTGGTTAGAGTTTATGGTGATTATGAGAAATTGGATATTTTATAAATTGACATTGATGGAATTGTGTTGTTGTGTTTAGGAAATCAAGAGGCTATCCTAGAGCAAGAAGAAAGGAACCATTGATTGTGGAAATTGAAAGCTAAGGTGGGTAAATTATTTATGGTTATTGTGTATGAGCAAATGCATTGTGTATGCTAATGGTGCTAAATGAATTGTTTGAATTTGTATGATGTGGAAGTTGCTTATGTTGTGTTCATGTCATATTATGCATTGACTTTGTGATATGATTGTTATGCCATTGGATTGAAACATGGCATTTTATATAATGAATGATTGAATTGTGAGAATGATTGTGTTGCCATTGAATGTAAGCCATGGAATTTTGATTAAATGGAAAGAAGGAAAGTGTGGAAATGTGAATCTATGAATAATTGAATTGAAGCATGAAAAACTTGAGTGTGTTTGGGCAAGAGAGGAACCGTTTCGTAAGTCACGTGCACGTTGACAAAAGCCTTCTTCCGGTTGGCCGCTTGTGCCACACGAGATCTAAAAATAGACTCGTTTCGTTCACGGTATAAACTTTGGTTTATCCGTTTTGTTTCACGGAACCCCTCGAGCCAATTGATTGTGCATTTGCATATTAATGTGCTAAGCTATGATTTGGATTGAATTGCATTCAAATATGTGTTATGTGATGATGTTATGAATTGTGGAGTTGGAATTGAATTGTGAATTGCAAGTGTTCTATGTTCATGCTGATGATCATGCTTACTTGAATGTATGTTTATATAGCTATATGATTGACTGTGTGATTTAATGCCAATGGCTATAAATATTTTAGCCACTGAGCTATAAGGCTCAACCCATTATTTTTCCACTCCTCAGGTGCAAACCAAGAAGACCGATAAATCCTTGTAAGGCTTTTGGATCAATTGCGAGAGAATTAGCTTTTGTATTAAGTTGATAGTTAGATTTTGGATAGCTTTGGTAGCATATTAAACATGAGCATCAAATTTATTTTGTACTTGTGTTAAAGCATTGATGAAATGTCAATATGTAATTAAAGCTAGAAATGAAAGCTTTGTATGAACTTCAATTGTTTTGAATGGAAAATGAGACCTTGAAAGGTTTCCTTTTGTATGATTGTGTATTTATCAAAGTTTGCATATGTTAATTGTGTATATTGTAAGTGTTGAGAAATTCCAATTGTTAGTTGTGTTAGATTAGTATTGGAATGAGTATATGTTGTGCTGCCTCTGAAGAGTTCAAATTGGGTAGATTTTGAGTATATATGATGTTAGGATTGAAGATAAATCCTTTGGAGGTTGAGTTTTAATGAGGGATTGATGTTATTGAATGGATTTGAAGTGGTTTTTGTAGTGTTGGAGAAGTGTTTGAGGTATGGTAATGTTAGGAGAGGGTTTAGGAACCTTGAAAGAGGGCTTAAAGGGTGAAATTGATGTTGATGCACAGAGTTCTGAGTGCTGTGTGAATTTCACACAGACGGTGTAAATCTAGGGGCAGGAGGCGTAAGTAATCCGTAGGTTACACAGCCTGTGTGAATTTTCACACAGACTTTGTAATTTAGGCGCAATTAATCTGTAGGTTACACAGCCTGTGTGAATTTCCACACAGACTGTGTAAATTCGGAACAATTAATCCCTAGGTTACACAGCCTGTGTGAATTTTCACACAGTATGTAAAATCAACAACCCTACCAAGCGGTTACGGCTGTGTGCTGACCGTGTAAATTTCACACAGTCCGTGCTTTTTTCAGGATATGAACATATCAGATTCTTTTGGCCATAACTCCTTCGTCCAACCTCCGATTGAGACGATTCTTGAGGCGTTAGATTCCTAACACGTTTTTCTTACCTCTTCATAAAAATTGGTAGCCATTGGATTTAAATTCAGAAAGTTTGATGGAAGGGAAGTGACGGGTAGGTTTGGAGAGCATATCTTGAGCCATAGGGCTCCGTTCGAGAAGGTTCTTGTTTCTAATTGAACTAGAGGCTAAGAGCTATTTTTTGTAGTTTTGTGGTCCTCTTTTTGTGGGCTCGCCTTTGTGGCTTGATTTGTTGTTAGATGGAGGACTTTTCGTAAGGGTTTAAGCGCTTAGGAAACCCGCTTATGTTTATCCTCTTCGATTTCGAATCGATCGTTGGGCTTCGGAAACGGGGCCCAGCATATTATGTCAGGGGTATAAGCTCTTTAAATGTATGAGGAAAATTGTTCAGATGAAGGAGGAATTGAAAGCTTTAAATTAAAGGAAAATTGGGGACTCTCAATAAGAAGTATTGGATGCAAGGGAATAGCTCTATAATTTGTAAGAAAAACTTTATCTATCACCTAATGATAAGATCCTCTTTGAGGGGGAAAAGGTAGCACTTTTGAACTGAATGTAGAGAGTGAACTACAATCACTCTATATAGTAATAGAGAGCATGAGCTATATAGATCAAGAAAGGGGATAAAAACATCTCCTTTTTCCAAAAAATAGTCATTGCAAAAAAAAAAAAATCACCATCAAAATTATCTGAATCAAGAACAAATCAGGTTATAGATCAATACTCTTCAAGGTTTAGTAGAAGACGCCTATAGCTATTTCACTCAAACTTTGGGAACAAACATAAATATATCATCCGTTATTTGTATCATTCGATTAATAATTGGTGAAAACTTCTTCTTTGATATAAGCTTACTAGCTAAACTAGTTAATCACAGAGAATAAAGGAAGTGGTTCAATTCCTTAATCCCAACAAAGTAACTAAGCCTAATAAAATGAATGGATTCATCTTCAAATATACCTAGACAATGATTGGTAACGTGATCCCTGAAGTAGTGACAAAATTCTTTTTTCTTAGGAAAATGTTAAAATAAATTAGTAGAACTTTCATATGATTGATCCCAAAAACTCAATCCCCAAGCTCTTTTAAAGACTACAATCCTGTATCCTTATGCAATACCATTTATAAGATAATTTCTAAATTGATTGCAAATAGGTTGAGGAAGGTTCTTCTAAAAATCATTGATCACTATTGGTGACCTTTCTTAAAGGATAGGAAAATAGGAGATAATGTTCTCCTAACCTAAGAACTTTTCAAAGGTTATTCAATAAAGTATTCTCTTAAGAATTCTGCTCTAAATATTGATCTATATAAAGCATTGGACAAAAAATGTTGACCTTTCACTCCTACTATGTGCTTAATTTTGTTCCCTATTGAGCCTTTAGGTTTTAGGAGTTTCTTCCAAGTCTAATTGAAAATTTTTATTCATTTTGTGATACTAGTTGGAATCAAAATATGACTAGCCTAAAAGATAATAAGTGAGTTAAGAATTGACTTGATAAAATAAAAACCAAATGTAATATAAAGATAGTCCAAGAGTTTATTTTATCATATAATAGTTGTATAAATGATAGACAATCAATATGGTTGTCCTTTTGTAAAAGAGGAAGCCCTAAATAGTTAAAAGAGAGTGATCTAAAGTGAAATTTAGTAAGCTGGTGAAGTTCGTTAATGAGCCCTATAAAGATGAGGATTAAAGTTTTTTTTAATGTTGATTTATAAATTAAATACGGATTCAAAATTTGATAAACATGAGAGAAGAAAATTAATGAAAGGGAGACATTTTGTGAAAAATATAAAAAAAGATCAAGCAATGATCAAGTTAAAAAGATTAAGCTTAGAGAATTTTCAGCGATTGATTAATCTAGAGTTGGTTGTTTTATTTTTAACATAAGGTTAAGCATTTATAGATTATCGAAAAAAAGGTAAAGAGTATGAGGTCTCTTTTTCGTACCCTTTTAGCATCTTTGAATAATCCAATGGTATCTCTATTGATTAGAATAACAAATGAGGTAGAACTGATACAAGCTTTAATTCATTTAATGAAATGGTATAGGTATCTAAAATCTTTTTCTAAATCAACTATGAAACTTAAGTCTATCAAGTTAAAAGCCTTTTAAAAATCCACATTTAGCTAACATCTCTTACTACCTATATTTTTGTGATAGTTACACAATATTTCTTTGATCAATAGTATATTTATGCCTTTCTTGTATAAAATCATTTAAAGAGGGACTGATATTGTCAAGGAGTGTGAGCTTCTGTCAAAAATATTTTTGAGATGGTTTTGTGTATAACATTAATGTGTAAAATGGGTCTTCAAGGGTGAAGACTAGGAATCTTAGGGATTAGTGTGACATTTTGTGAATTTTATGGCATGGACGATGTTAGCACTATGAAAAAAAAAAATAGAATTGCATTTTAGTGATCAATCCTTATATGATATGCTTTTTCTAAAAGAATTTGTTTCGTATATTAGGATTAGGTGCCTTGTCTTTGTCGAGACTAAAGAGATTCATTTTTTATAATTCTCTTCAATAAAGAAAAAAAGTAAATACGTCTCTGTAGTTGCGATTGATCTAGGGAGGGCTAAGTGAAGTTTAAGATACTTCCATAGGCGGTGAGGTCTACTAGTACCCAAGAGTGAGTTAAGGTGGCTACTTCATATCATCTTGATTTGTGAATAAACAAATGAATAATTGATAGCTTTCATGCTGTTGAAGTTTCTTAAAACTAGCCATGTTTACAGGGGCTAAGTTAGTTGTGATTTAGCATTTTATAGCATATTCTTTTAGAATCATGTGATATTCTCTTATGTTCGATCCATTGTCTTATAGGTAATGAGTTTGAGGAGAAGTCACCAATTTGGGAAGAACTTTCTCCATTGTTATCCTATTCAGGTGATTCTGGAGGTATTTGAAAGATAACTTCAAGGATTAGAACATTGATGGAGACAAAACTTGAAGGGTAGGGTTTTATAATGTATACGCCAAAATGAACTTTTTCTGTAATTTTGTATGAAATATAAGTCTAGTTGGGGACAATTTTTCACTCTATTCTAGAATTTTAAAGAAACAATGACAATTTTCCAGTCGCTCTTAATTAAATCACACTTTGAAAACAAGTGGGGCGGGGTAAGAATGTCCACCTAAATCGTAATGCCTGTCTATTCTTGTCGGGTAGGTAGGATCTCCTATTGTGTGACATCAAACTTTGACATTCAAGAGACACAGATATTTGCTTATTCTCGTCAACTCTTTTACTTTTCATACATTACTCATTCTCCATTGTTAATTTGCAAACTGATTCTTAAACTTGAAGATTTTTATGATAATATTAAGGATTGGTTGTCTTCCAGATTCAGGACTAGTGGCTACGTACCTTCGTCTGTCCTGTACTGATATTAAGTAAAAGTAGCTGATTTCCCGTCAATATATTATTTAGGAATTATTACATATGACTCACTAGGATACACTCAGAAAATAAGAATTGAAGATTTCACTAAACATATATAAAGAAAACACGTGTCTGTGAGTTATAGTCAAGTTGACGTATACAACATGTTAGTGTTTAATAAAACTACAGAAAGAAAGAAATTGCGAATTGAATCTGGAGATAAGAAAGGCATACGAAGTCTATTAGAGATCTGAAAGGCATATTTTACTTTATGTGGCTGTTGTCTGTATAATTACTTGAGTATCAGTTTGAACACTTCGAATGCTGATACGTTTTCCGGAAACTGTACTATACATGGGTTCTATTGTTTACGGGTGCAAGTTTCTTCGGTCGCTTTTGGATTTATTAGAGTTATTAACTTACGGAAACGAGAAGAAAAAAAAAAAAAGAGTAGGGTGAGGCAATTTTCTGTAGGATTTTAAAGAATGTGTTTGGTACCCATTGTTCAATATAATCATGTTGATCCCTTTCCTTGACAATAATGATAGTGCTAATCTTGATTTCGAATCCTGTCATGTTAACTGGTGTCATCTTTGCTTCTATAAACAGCTTGCCTCTTTTCCATTTTTATATATTCAGCATGTACCTTTGCTGAATACGGCCCATGTCACCGAGTCATTTACAATGCATACTTCCTGCCTCTGCGGGTACTAATTACTAGGTTTTAATATGATCCAAGGAGAAATCAAACTATACCAAGGCATGTTTACCATTCTTTATAAAATTGGTAACACTAAGATTAAACAAGACATGTTAGATTTAGGAGAATCAATTAATGTTATGCATCGTTTCATGTATGATTTATAAAATTAGGCCCGTTGAAAGAAATTAGTGTTAATGTATAATTGGCTAATTGTACTAATTCTTATCCACAACAGAAAATTTAGGATGTTTTAATGCAGGTAAATGAATTAGTATTCTTAGTAGATTTTTATGTAGTTGATATCAATGATGAAACTTTTTATAATCTCATGCATATCTTACAGGGGAGATTATTCCTTAACATAGCTCAAACTAAGATAGATTTTCGTGAGGGTAACTTACTCATTTCAATATTTTTGTTTTCATGAAATTAAAAGCACCCCCAAAGATTATCATTATGTTTTTGTAATTAATGTGATTGATCCTTTAGCATATGAATATTTAGAGCATAAATGTATAGATAAACTAGATTTAGTTCTACTTGAATAGAAGACCAAAGCTTTAGCTTTATTGTTGGACAAAAAGTTCTTTTTTATTGCTTTAGATATAAACTATTTCCACATAAATTACATTCTTATTGGGTCAATCCTTTTTGTGGTTACTAATGTCTCTCCCTATGGTGTATAAGTAGTCGTCAACTTAAGCATTATCCTAAAGAATTTTAAATGGAGAAGTTGTGATCCCTAGAGATAAAAAAAATTATCACGTGATGAGGAAAACATAGAGTTGAGCCAACAACAATAAACAAGGGTATTACTTGGGAAGCAACCTAAGGGAAAATTGTTCCTTTTACTTTACATTTTCGCAATTGCTGTTTTTATTGAATGCTCCATTTCTTGCAATTAATGTTATATCAAGGATAGAGTTGATTTTACGTATGGGAGTTAAGATCTTATTTATTATGTGTGTTTTTAAGTTTGTTTGTTGTGATTTTTTAAAGTTCTTTTTGCATGTTAAAAAGACCATTCTTTTCCTATTGCTTCTAGCATTATATAGTTAAATTTATCGCAACTTGGGCATGTATTTTTACTCTTATCATTGGTCAATGTATGTTCTGTTTAAAAGAGTAGTGGCTAATGGGTAGACATAAAGCTGTGACATTTTGAGCCTTTTAGTCTAAGATGTCTATATCATTCTTATTATCATTTAATCATGTGTGGCCTTTATAATGAAATTAATTTAATAACTTTTTCCAAAAAGCAAAATGTTATGATGTGCTTAAGAAACTTATTTTGTTTCATATTTTTTTTTTATGTACAAGTTAGAAGAATAAGAATCAAAATAAGTTAAACTCATATCTTAGGGGCTATTCTATTGATGTTAAATTTTATTTGCCTCTGTGGAAGTGCAAAAGATTAGTTAGGGCAAAAACGAGATAAAGAACGCAAGAAATAAAAGTTACTTTAAGTTACATGAACATGTGTGGGATGTGTAAGTCATTGAAAGAGTGTAAGAGTTTGAAGACAATGTTTCAATCAACTATGCAACCTACATAGCTATATAGACTCACTTAACTATGTAAGTGAGCTACATGGCTATGTAAGTCACCTTGTAGCTTATTATGAACATATATATTCACGATTTCTGGTAAAATTGACATACAAAATCACTCACCAACCTATATAGCTAATTATGTATTATTATGCAACCCTAATTTTAAACATAAAAGAGCATTTTGGAGGCCAAAAGGGATATGAAGACATTGGAGATTAGAAAGGAGGCAGATTCCTTCCCGTTTTAAGAGCTATGAGGATTTAAAATTTATTTATCTAGTTCAATAGGGATATCAAGGTCAATGAACGTGTTTAGGCATTGATTAATCTAATGATATTGTTTTTAAATCTCTTTTAGAATTAATTCTATTATTTTATGATTAATTGTAATAACCTGTTTTCATATTGAGGATTAGAACTTTAGCTTTTTATTAGAATGAATGAATTTCATATCATTAACATACACACAAATAAATTATGATTTTTCACACATTACAAAGATAGCAAATGCACTCAATTGCTTCGTTCTAGGGTATGAAAGGTTTAAAATGTTCATGATGTGAATTGTGAAATGTTTATGCCTTGCATTTTTGTTTGATTGATCACAAGTAGTAAATTTGGAATTAATTAGTTTAACTGAAAAATTTAGGGATTGATATGTACATTTGGGCTAGGAAAAATGTCAAATAATAAGATAAATTGATATATAAAAAATTTGGATGACTTAGCCTACAATTGAGTGATGTTTGGCATTGATCATTGTTTAACAAATGGGCTGGTAAGTTGATGACAAATGGCATAGTTGATTAATGGAAAGTGGTAGTTGTAGTACATGACATGTGACCTAGCTTTAATGGTGACATATGGCAGCATAGATACTTGATATATGTTGAACATGCCTTTAGACATATGGCCATTTCATTAGATGACACCTAACACCTTAGGTGTAACATTCAGCAGTAGTAAACTTGGTTCAACTCATTTCTTATTCTTTCTTCTCTCAATCACACCACTGAAACCTTTTTCTTTCACCTCCTTGGACTTCCTTATGGTTAGGCCTAATTGTTGCACAAATAATCCATGTTTTATCCTTACAAAGTTAAGTAAAATATCAGTTTGAAGTTGCCTTACTAAACCTAGCCGAAATCCATCTAAGTTTTACCTTGAATGTGTGATGTTTCTGCTTACTTGAAGTACTGGCTTAGCTTGATCTTTTGAGCTGGAATTGAATTTAAACATGTAAGTAAATGATTAGTGTTTATAGCATGTTATGATAGAGAATTGATGATGATGAATTAGGATGAATTACATATGATGTTAATGATTGATTGTGCTGGAAATTTCTGCATAAACTCGGGTACTTTTCTCTTCTGTTTTTGCATGTACGAAAACAGTAAGTTAAGGATTGTTGTATGGATGATTTAAGATGGGATTTGAGGTATAACTGATGAAGAATTCAAGGTAAAGATAGGTGTTATTGAAGTGTTCTTGAATTTGGAAAATTAGAGCTGTAGGTCAAAATTCTAGTTTCAATTTCATATTCCTCTTTCAATCTATTTTACATATTCTTAGAGCATGAATTTGAACAAACTCTAAGAATGAAAGTTGTAGACATAGGTCTCAGCTTGACCCATGTGAAATTTTCTTGATAAAATAGTGACTGGAGCTTGATTTATGCTTGTTTCCCTAATACTGCCTGTAACAAATGCCTGTGCAGGAACCTTATATTATTTCCTTATTTTTTAGGACCTTAGAGCTCGAATTAGTCCAAGTATAAAACATTAAAAATGATTATTGAGGTCTTATTAATGCTTTTGTGAAACAGTTTGGCTAGAAGATATCTCAATAAGTTTATGTATTTAGTTGAAGTTATAACCTAAATAATGAACTATTTTGATATAGTTGAGTTCAAATCTAGAACTTATGACTTGTTTAGGGAATAACTGAGTTCTTTTAATGCAAACATGATCTTTAGAACATTAGATATGTGTATAAGATATGTATGAATGAGTATTGAAGAACTTGGGGTAAATATGAATGAGAATTGGGTAAATATATGAATATATATTGCTGGAAAAAGTTTGGTGAATGTATAAATCTAGCTTATTGAAATTCCAAATTTAAAACAACAATTGTATGTGTGTTATAAGACGCCTTTGATCATGAAAAATGTTTAAGGGTAAGTTTAAATTATGAATTGATAATGATATAAAGATGTTCTCATGAATGTAATGTGATTCAAAGTCTGTAAGTGATGAATTGGGAATGGTTGAATCTAAACTAGCAAATTTTGTGAGTGTATAATCCTAGGAAAAAGAATGATAAATGTTTGAGTGATGAATTGAAAATGACCAAGGGTATTAGGGCATAAACCTAAATGCAAACTACATGATGCATAAACTATGATGAATGTACAAGTATGATTTGTGAATAAGATTTCATACCTGAAATAATCAATTGAGCATGCATTAAACAAGACACATATACATATGTAACTTTGAGCATTCATTTGGTTGATCAATTAGTAATGTGTACATATGTGTATGCTGAATATGTGGCAGTGAATATGGCAGCAAAAAAAGCTCAATGGTTGAAGAAAATTCTGAAGGATATGGATGAATTGAAGGAAAATTGTGTGACAATCTATTGTGATTCAAGTTCTGGCATTTTAATGGCTAAAAATCCATCTGACCATGTGAGAAGTAAGCATATGAAGGTGAAGTACCACTATGTTAGAGAATTGATCGAGGAGAAGGAAATCAAAATGGCATTCTGCAGATCAAACTTCCAACTTGCTGATTTATTCACCAAGGCATTACCAAAATGGAGATTTGAATCTTTGAAGAAGATGGTAGGAGTGTAGGCTACACAAAACAAAGGAGGAGCTGTTCACTTGTGTTGTTTCATGTAGCCTGCTATGTTGAAGTTTGTGGAGGAGTTTGCAAGCTCGGTGAGAGTGAAGAAGAGAAACAAAATGAAGAATAAGTTTTCAGTATTTAAGAGGAAACTAAAGATGATGATCTTGGTGGCAATTCAAAAATGATTGGATCCAAAGAACAGAATCCAAATGATTCAAAGTGGGAATGAAGATCAGTGCAAGATAAATGAGAAGAATGGAGCTACAACATTGAAAAGTTGAAGAATGAAGAATCAATAGATGTGCAACAAGCGAAGAATTGAAATCATAACAGCTAAAGAAAAAAACCTGAAGCAGAGTTGTCAATACCTGAAGTAAATTTTGAAGCAAGTTTTGAGACAAATTCTGAAACTAACACTTGAAGCAATTGAAGAGAAGCCTTGTAAGTCAAATAAGTTGAAGATTTCGAAGTCAAAGTGACACTTGTCATCAAAGGGGAATAGAATTAGTTGAAACTAAATATCACATTTTGTTCCAGCATACATCATCTTTTGTTTTTACTTTTGAAGCTTTAAATCATTAGGAAATCCTTGTGTCAGGTTTTGTTAATGTAGCAACTAGCATCTGTGCTTTTTTCCTTGATGAACCAATGAGACCAAGATACTTGTCAAAATCTTACTCTTTAGTTGGTTTTTATCTTTCATTTTGAGCCATTGATGTAACTAGGCAAGAAATGTGTGTGTGAGTTAACTTGAAAAAGCTCCAGAACTCTTTCAATGAATGTAACAATTTTAACATTTTATGAAAAAAAAAAACATCTTCTTCTCTTCATCTGCTTTGTATAAGACTTTCTTGTTTATGCTGCTGATTTTAGAGATGCTATGAATGTGTGTGTAGAGAGATGTGGTAAAAATTTCTAAGAGTGGAAAAGAAGCAAATTTGAAAGTGTAAATTTCCATTTCTGAAACTTTTGAAATCCTATAGTTCTATTACAAACACCGTCTTTCAAAAATTTTACAAACACTTGAGAGATGCATAAATTGTTATTATTGAGTGACATTTACAGAGAGTTCATTCAGTCTATAAGAAACAAAATGTTGTTTTTTCTGTAGAGTAGTTTCCATTTGAAGCAAATCAGCTTAGTTCAGTTTCTGTTGGAAGAGTCAATTGGAGTTCAGCTCATCTTTATTGAAGTGGCTTGTTAAAGTGCTATAGGTTCCATTATCCTTCACAGAGGCTAGAGCTTGGAGCATACTTGAAGCTCAGGTTTTTCTGTTGAAGTGTAAGAAGTCTTGCTCTCACTTTCCACATGGCATCACAGTATAAAAGGAATAGCCTTTACTTCTTATTCCTAAACGATTACAAGTTTAACCTAGTTATGTAAACTTAAATATTTATGCTTCTGTTTGAATTATATGTATGGTGGGTAACCTAGAAGTGTGATTTCTATTGGTAATATGTTATGTTCAAATTGTGTTCCTCTATATTGAATTGATATTGATATAATTGTGATATTACTGATTATGGACAATTGATTGTCTGAGGAATTCGATATTTGGGACTGTATTGGGAGTGTTTGTGATTTGAATGTGAATAGGGAAATTAAATGCTCAACTATTTATTGAATGTTGGACTTAGATTTGATGAATTGTGAAAATTGAATGTGCTAATTGACTAAAAGTGACTAATGATATATTATATGAATTGTTATACTCTATTATATGATGCATATTCATATAAAGGAGTTGTGACCAGAGTAGCCAATGTGAAAAGAGTTTTAAGCTCAGTTGTGCACATCAGAGCCTTAGGCTCAATGTTTAATGAGCTTAGTATCCACAACGAATATGGGATAGTGAAATAGGAACTCGATCATAACAAAGTTAAAATGGAATGAGTCTCATTTGCATTTGTATTTGTATCTTTAAATGTGTTCATGATATTGATTACAAATGAATGTTGAACTATCTTGTGTTGATATTGAGAAATGCTTATGACTTTGATGGTGATATGAAGAATTGTGATAAATGAGTGTTATGTTCTGAAATGATTACATGATATTCCTGCATTCAGAATGTACTTCTGGAATGGCTAAAAAAGTGATTGTATTTTTAAATGTTTTTTGTATTATGATGCAAATTGTAGAATATAAGTTATAGCTCTAAATGAAGTATTACTTTTATTGACTAAATGTTATTCATTGACATATATGTGTTTTGTTTTGAGTGAACCATCAATAATGGTTCATTCATTGAGTTCGCAAAACTCATCAAAATTGCAATGTTGATTTTTAGGTACTGAGAGAAGACCTTGCTAGTAGAACAAAATAATTGAAGTTTAGTAGTATTCATTTTAGATCAAGATATGGCTCAAAGGTCTGGTCAGTTGTCATTTGAGGTTTTAGATAGAGTACTTTGTATAGTTTTCATTTCATGTAGAATCATTTATTTAAAACAGTGTGATCATAAATGGTTTATTTATTGTAAATATATCGATGGCTTGTAATGAAATAACAATGTAAAACATGTTTTGTTAATGAAATGAGATAAGTTTTTTTTTATAATTACTTATGATGTGTATGATGCCATAATAAGTGAATATGACTGCTCTAACATGCCATTATCGTAGGGTTTATGCTTGGATATTCTTAAGAATTTCAGGCATATATCCTATGGTAGTGACAACTTGTGTCAAGTGCAATGCGAAATTTACCTGATTCTACACACTAAACTTTGAAGTTATGGTAAGTCGAGATCGAATCCACAGGAAATATTCGGTTAATTTCTGTAACGAAATTAATTGAAGCAATGAAAATATAATGGGAGGGGGGGTTGGATTTTAAACAATTTAAAAATTAAAGTAAAAGTAAACTATCAAAAACAAATTAAAACAAGCAATTAAAAATGAGAAAAGTATCGAATATAAGTAAGGTCCAGTTCTAGGGTCAATTTAGGTCTAAACATAATCAAACATATTCCATCATTCTATGTTTTTACAACTCTTTTTGGACTATTAATTTGAGAGTAATAGAATACTCTACAAATCTCAGTTTTCCCTTAGGTTGTATTTAATTAAGATACGATCATTAATTAATCCTAACTACTGAATAACCTAGGATATAATCTCTATATTCAATTTGGCATCCACATTATGAATTGGAAAATGATCAATATAGGTAATAACCTCACACATTCGGGTTATCTAACCTATGTTATCTTATTCCTAATGATTAACAATTGTTAGATGCTACTCACAAACATCAAAAGTAACGATTACAGATTACATTCAATTTTTTAGCAATAGGTTCCAAATAAAACAATCAAAATAACATATTAAGATCATTCATCCCAAAACCAATCAAATCAACACCAGCAATACAACAATCTGAAAAGAAATTACAACTTTAAAATGATAAAAAAAGCTTAACCGTGATTTGGTGTCAATATTTCCATTGAATTAGTGATGGGAAGCTAGCCTTCCATTTCTATTTTTTTTCTCCAAGCATGAGCCATCTTCTCTATATGGTTCGGTGGAGTAGAGCCTCCACCTCTATTATCTTTTATGCTACTCTCTGCTCTATTTGTTCTCACCATTTATTGATGTGACAAATAAACTGGGGATTTTTGGTCCACCTTACTATTCACTCACTTCTATTCTCTCATGCCTAGCTGCAACTTTTCTCCATTTCTCTCAACCACCAAGCCAAAGCCCTTCTCTTCACGCCTCCTTTCATTGTAGCTTTGATGTGACAAATAAAGATTGATGGTCACGCTCTTGTTAACTCCTTTTAAAACCTCACCCTCTTTTTCCTTTAAAATGCATAGACAACTACATTTTTGCGTTAAACGCAGACATCATTTGCATGAAACATAGATATGGTCTATGTTTTTCACACAGACATTGAACATTTTTGGAGCTGTGTGTTTTCTTTATTCTTCCCTGTCATTTTTTGTCTCCTCTTCTTTGTGTTCCATTTTTCATGTCTTTTTTTTTCATGAAGGAAAATAATATTAATCTTCAAAAAATGGCCTATATGTCATGCTGTCAACTCACTTTAGCTTATTTGCTTCCAAATTGTGCCTAAAATCACATATGAGTTAAAATGAGTATCTTAAGCATTTCTAAGACATTAATCATTAGGTGTAGCATATCAAATGAATTAAAATTTAAAGACATATCAAGTTCTCCCACACTTAGCTTTTGACCGTCCTCAGGCAAATTGTCAAAATCAAAATCACGAAGTAAAATTTCACTCATTTTCCACATTTCTTAAGAAATATAACCATAAGTAAATGTGAATGACTTTCAAAACCTAAGTAAAAACTCAACATTCAAAACATCTACTCATGATCAATCAATATTCACTATCCTTAGAAATTGAGTAATCTAGAGGTAGACTTGGACAAAAGGTGGTTAAACAAGATATTTCCATGGGTACACTCAAACACCATTCATGATCACAACAGTTCATAACTTTGCATATTATTTCATTTCTCCACCACTAAAAGTTACACGCATAATCATGAATCAAACGATTTTTCAAGGTTGTAATGTGGGTAAAGGTAAGGTAAGATATATTTGGGTCAAGTAACATGAAAGCCATCAAAGTTAGTGAAACAAAAGTAACACTCAATCAAAAACTGGTTACCGTTAGCTTTGGCGAATGCAACATTTATATTTCATAGCCCATTCAACTCTCACACACTAAGCACATGAAGCATATACTAATATGAAGGAATAACTCATACAATTTATGTCAACAATACATTGAAATAACAAGAGTGAACCTAAAAGTAGCTCAACATGACTTACGGTCTGAACAAGAGAGTGACTTGGGTAGGGAATGGTTAAGTATCAGTAGTGAGCGTTTTGAGAGTGTCTCTCTCTAGGGTTCCTTCTCCTAGATTGCGTTCACGGCCTTGCGTTCATCGGTTGGGGTTTGGGACAACATTGGTGATACGGTAACCTTGTTTCTTCATTGCTCTGGTGTCCTCTACGTTGTGGTGTGGGGGTCTTTTGGTGGGAGCCGACTGTTTTGGCTGGGCATTTCTCGAACGCACTCGTCTTCTCCCTTGGACGAGGGTGACGCGTTTTCGGTTGGGGAACAATGGTGAAAAAGAAACCTAAAGAACCGAAGGGGACCGTTGTGGCGGATGCGCCCCTCTTCTGACCAGTCTCTGGCGGCCGTAGGACTCAAATTGGCGACTTCAGGTTCTGTCGTCCCAAAGAAATCGAAGGTTTCATTGAAATCTGGTAAGGGTGTTGTGCGTGAGATTATTACTGCACCTATTTCTTCCTCCTCCACTGAAGAGGAGTCTGAGGAAGATGTGACTGGTGAGGCGTCTACTGCGTCTACCGACTCTGAAGCTTCTGATGATGAGACGGCGCCTGAAACAGGGGGGCTTCTCCTATTCCTCCCCCCCATCTGACACTCCTGTGATGGAGTCTGGGCATTTGGCTCCAAGTGCTCCGGTTCTTGCGGCTGTAGCCGATGGTAAGCCTTCATTTGCTAGTTTGTTTAAGAACAATGGGGACCTGAATCAGGGAATGCTTTTGGAACATATTCCTGCTCAAAAAGAGGTTACTATTTCGGCGGAGGATAGGTTGGATTTAGAACAGGAGTGGAGCTTTTGTTTTGTGGGTGTGTTTACGGGTCGTTTCTTGGGAATGAATGTCGTGGACACGCTTATGTCCCAATGGGGTGTGGAATGCAAGTTAATTCCCCATGACGGTGGTTGGTTAGTTTTTCGGTTTGTAACGGATAATGATCGAACTGTTGTTTTGGCGGGTGGACCGTATGTTTCGTTTGGGAAAACATTAATGTTGAAGCCATTGGCTCCTAGCTTTGCTTTTAACTTCAAGGACTTCATGGCGCTGCCACTTTGGATAAAGTTGCCTAATGTTCCGCTTGATCTGTGGACAGACAAAAGCTTATCCAAATTGGGTTCATGATGGGTAAACCCATTTGTTCTGATCTTTTCACTGCCCAGCGTGCCCATGTTGGCTATGCTCGGTTGCTTGTGGGAGTAGATGTTTCTAAGGCCCCTATTACTAGCTTTGAAGTTAATCTTCCTGAGGGCTCCCGCTTTACTTAGTTGGTGGTGTATGAGACATTTCCGTCTTATTGCTGTGAGTGTCGACATTTTGGAAACAATTTTTTTACCTGTAAGAAGCCTCCTCTTAAGCACCAGAAGTGGGTTCCTAAGGCTAGAACTTCCATCCTGGTTCAGGCGAGATCGCCTCCCACAGGGGTGGCAACATCGAGGATCCCTTCAGATTTGGCTTCCCCTCCTGCTCAACCTCCTTCGGTCCTTGTTTCCCAGCAGGCTGTTCCGCCTAGTGTAGATCCGCCTGTGGTCCGGAATGGTAGTTTTGGTCAGGCGCGTTCGGTTTCTTCAACGATTCCTAAGGGTAAAGGTGTTGTGGGTGTTACTTCGAGTTTTCAGGGGGGTGGTCAAGGGCAGCCTCCTTCTACTCCGGGTCCTTCTGGGTTGACTCGGTCTCAATCTAGTAAATCAGGTAAAACTAGAGGGGCGGGACCCTCCCGTTTACCAACATGAGCTTGTTTTGTTGGAATGTCCAGGGTCTCGGATCGACCTCGTGGCAGAAGAGTGTTGTCACCCTTGTAAGGCAGCACAATTGTAAATTTTTTTGTCTCCTTGAAAGCAAGCTTACGATGGCTGGGTTAGATCGCCTGATGTATAGCTGTTTTCCCGAATGGTTGTATGCTCATAATTTTGATGTTATTGAGAAGGGTCGTATGGTTCTTGCTTGGCACCCTTCCTTCTATTCTTGTCAGATTCTGGAGATTGGGGATCAGTATATTCATTGTCGGGCCCTTCACCTCCCCACGCATCGGGAATTATTGGTGTCCTGTATTTATGGCTTGTATAGTGTGCAGTAGCGTCGGGCCCTTTGGAACCAGTTAAGGGAATTACGGTTGTACCCCTCCCCTCCTTGGCTTATTCTTGGTGATTTTAATTGCGTATGTCGGGCTGACGAACGACTTGGGTATACGCCCACTACAGACTACTTTCTGAAGGACCTTCAAGAACTTCGGGTTTCTCTGAGCCTTACAGATGCCCCTTTTCGGGGGAAGGTGTTTACATGGCAGAAAAATCATATGTGGGCCAAATTGGATCGTGTTCTTGTTAATGTGGAATGGGCTTTGAGGGGCTGGTTTTGTCTCACCCATTTTCTGCCCATGCGTTTTGACTTGGATCATTGTCCAGTTATTGTTGAATTTGAGCGCCAGATTTCTAGTGGTAACCGACCGTTTAAAATTTTCAATCTATGGCTCCAACATCCTCTGTTTTCTGATATTGCCAGATCTTCTTGGGCCATACCTGTATGTGGCTTTGCGCAATTTACATTGGCGTCTAAATTGAAGGTTTTGAAGCGTCCTTTAAAACAGCTGAATCTTACAGCTTATGGTCATATATCGCAAAAGGCACAGGAGACGCAAGATGCTTTTCAGCTTGCTTACCAGTTATCCCTTTCCCGGCCGGATGATAGTTCCTTGACTTTAGAGCTGAATGCAAAGCGACATCAGGCTGTGTTTCTCCAGGAGGCTGAAAGGATGTTCTTTCAGCAGAAAGCTAAAGGCCTTCATTTGATGGAGGCGGATCGAAATACTCGCTATTTCCATTCCATAGTCCACAAGCGAAACCAGTTAAATGAGATCTCCTATTTAATTAAATCTGATGGTTCTGCTACTTCTTCGATGGAGGAAGTGTCTTTGGAGTTAGTGCAATATTTTCAGGGGCTTCTTGGTACGTCGGAAACATGTGAGCCAATTGATTCCCAAGTGGTTAGTGCTGGTCCTTTGCTTAGCCTATAGCAACGTGATCTATTAATTACACCAATCTCGGCCCAGGAAATTAAAAATGCCTTGTTCGATATTGGTAATGACAAAGCTCCAGGTCCGGATGGATTTACCGCATCATTTTTTAAACAGCAGTGGGACTTTGTTGGAGGTACCTTAATCGCGGCTGTTCAGGAATTCTTTGATAGTGGTCGTCTTCTTCGAAAACTCAATCATTCAATTCTTACACTTATTCCGAAGACTCATCTCCCCTCGAGAGTGACTGATTTTTGTCCAATTACTTGCCTGAATGTGACGTACAAGGTGATTTCGAAGATTATTACAGAACGTTTGCAAGGGGTGGTCGGTAGTATTGTGGACTTAGCATAATCCACTTTTATCCCAGGGCGTAATTTACAAGATAATATTTTTCTCACCTAGGAATTAGCCCGGGGATACAGCCGTAAGCGGATTTCCCCACGGTGTCTTCTTAAGGTTGATCTGTCTAAAGCGTATGACAGGATTTCTTGGGAGTTTCTCCTGGCTTCGTTGCCTGAGTTAGGATTCCCCTCTCGGTTTGTTTCTTGGATTCAGGAGTGCATTACTACGACTTCATTTTCGGTTTCTATTAATGGTAATATGCACGGTTTTTTCATAGACGTCGAGGGTTGCGTCAGGGAGACCCAATGTCGCCACTGCTATTTGTCTTATGCTTAGAATATTTCTCCAGGGACCTCAATTACAGAACGTTAGCAGCTGACTTTAAATTCCATCCCAAATGTCAACCATTACGAATCTCACATTTAGCATTTGCTGATGATCTTATGTTATTTTCCCGAGGTAATATTCCATCTGTTACCATTTTATTATCTAGCTTACAGGCTCTGAATCGTGTGGCAGGTCTAACGGTTAACCCTCATAAGTCGAACATTTTTCTCAGAGGAGTTTGGGGTATGTTGCGTGAGGCTATCTTACAGCTGACTAAATTTGGGCTAGGGGAATTTTCGGTTCGGTATTTAGGGGTTTCGCTTGCTCCTATGAAAATCTCCATACTGCAATATTCTAGTCTCTTGGATTCGGTGGAAGCTTGTTTGACTTTGTGGAATGGCCATTTGTTATCCTACGCGGGGAGAGTTGAGATTCTGCATTCGGTTGTTCAGGGACTTCTATCCTTTTGGTTCCAGGAATTTTCTATTCCAGTTGTGGTTGTGGATAAAATTGTTTCACTGTGTCGTCTATTTCTTTGGGGGGGTAAACATTTTCAGGTGGCTTGGGAGGATGTTTCTTTGCCTACAGCAGAAGGGGGGATCGGTTTGAAAAATTATAAAATTTAGAATATGGCGCTACTGGCGAAGGTCCTCTGGAATTTCCACGGAGAGGTCAATTCATTGTGGGTAAAGTGGATTCATGCCGTTTACTTGCGAGGGATTTCGATTTGGGATTGGGTCCCTCATCCTCGGGATTCCATGCTTATGAAACGGTTGGTTTTCATTCGGGATAGTTTTTTGGCTAAGTTGGGAGGTCGCATCATGACTGAGTCTGAATTACGAAAGCTTTGTCTCAATGGTCGCTTACTGTCCTGGAAGGTGTATGATGTTATGCGGTCTAAAATTCCTCCTCGCCCATGGATGTCATTCATTTGGAGGAGGTTTATCCCTCCTAAGTATTCTTTTATTGCATGTTTGGGCTTGCGGAAGCGCTTGCCTACTAAGGATCAACTTTTGTTTCTTGATATCGATCGGGCCTGTGGATTATGTCACCAGGGGTTAGCCGAAACGATTGATCATTTGTATTTTACTTGTGACTTCACCAAAGCAGTGTGGTTAGACATTTGGGGCTGGTTAGGTATTCAACGTGAACTGGGTTCTTTATTGCGAGCTATTAAATGGAACCGTGCTGAGGCTAAGGGGGCTTTAAAGACTTATAAAGCTATTCGAATCGCTTTTCTCTATACTGTGTATACTATTTGGCAAATTCGAAATGCAGTACTCATGGATGGCGTCTTTTTTTCTAGTCGGGATGTTACCTGTAAAATTAAATTCTCGGTATATAAGATTCTGTACCGTCTTTACCCGGGTGCTACTCTACATATTTGATTTGGGGTGGGTGGATTGATCTGTTTTTCTTTTGGTTGGTGAAGGTGGGTTGCTCGCTGTCCAGGCTGAGGGCTCGTATTTTGGTTCTCCTTTTTGTCTTGCGAGGGAGTGGTTACGATGTCGTTTTATCTTAGTCTTTATTTTATAGGGGACCGGTTTGACTAAGGGTTTCTCTTTTTGGGGGCTTGAGTTTCTTTTGTTTCGGTTGGACATTTTTTCTGGGTAGGCGATGAGGGCTTGCTGATTTCCATGGTAAAAGAGTCTGCCTAAGGTAGTGGTGCTGGGGCTTCATCTCTCTGGTCAAGTGGCGTTCTTGGCTTTTGTTGGTGGTCCCCGGTTTTGATTTTTCAGTTCTTGAGGTTCTGTAAGTTTCTGGTGACAGTTGTGTCTCTTTATCAGCCTTCGGGTTGCTTTCATAGTTCCGTCTATTTTTTGTTGTTTGGGATGGCATTGATTTGGTTGATGGATTCGCATGGGGAGCATCAGGTGCACTTGCGTTTTTTCCTGTTGTCTGCTTGATGATACGACGTCATTTTGAATGTTTTACTGCGCTTGTTCTGAGTGGAGTGAGTTCTTGAGTACTTTGGAGGGTATTGTTTTCTTAGCAGGATGGAAATGCGACGTCGTGCGCCTTAGAGGTTAGGTGAGTGTGATGTCGTATTCGGTGGCCTTGCTTTATAGTGGATTTTGACCTTCAGTCTTGGTCAATGATCCATCCTGTGACTGGAGGGTATTTTGCTGGTCTGTCTCTTGGGTTGCGTTTTTGCTCTCCTCGGTGAATCTCTCTTCGTTATTCCTTCTGTTTATATCTCTTCTAGTTCCTTATCGTTTTCCACTGTCTGGATTCATTGGACATCGTTTGTTGTGGGAGGGCTTTGCCATTTTGGTTTGGTGTATTCTATATGTTGGGGCTGCCTTTGCTGTTGATGATCTTTGGGTGACGCTTTGCCGCCTGGGTAGTTCATGTTGGATCCTCTGCTAGCACTTTCAGTGTCTGTGAAACGGCGTCGTGGGTGCTCTACATGTGGTTTCTCTGCTAGTGGATTGGTCTTGTTTCTTCGGGTAGGCCCGGCCCCCTTTGGTGTTTAAGGGAAGCTGTGACATCGTTCCATGTGTACGATGTCGTTTTTCTTTCTTTTTTAAGGGGGACGGATTCGTTTCTAGGGGCATGTGGAGGGTGTGTGTTGTGCCTTGTTGTCTTCTTTGGGGGCGTGTCGTTGCCTACTGTTTTCTTGTCTTTGGGTTCCTTTTGCATGCATCCTCCATAGAGTCTGGATGCGTTAGGAACCGGTAGCTGTGGTGCTTCGATAGCGTAGGGTAGTTAAGTGTGGTGATTGGTTTTTTGGTGTCGTTGGTCCGGTTGGCTTTTGGCGTATGGGAGTTGTTTCTTGGACACTTCGTTGCTGCTTCCCGTGGTTGTGATATGGCGTCGTCGGTTTGGTATAGGGCCTTTTTCTTGGGTCTGCTCCATGTCTCAGGCTTGGTTTCTATTAGCCTCACAGGCTCTTTCCTCTCATGAGAGTTTATGGCCAGATCTTGGGCCATGGTTCCCGTGGTTGTAGGTTTTGGTTTTATTTGGTTATTTTGTATGTTGGGTTTCCTTGAATGTATCTTTATTTTGGTAGGTTTGAGCTCCTACTGTTAGGGCCTATTGGCTCACACTTGTATTTTTAGGTGCATTTTACTGGCCTTTTCGGGAGGGCCTATCCTCTCATGTTGACTGGGGTATGCCCCTGTGCTTGTGTACATACCCTATTCTTTTGCTATATATTTACCTTTTATATATAAAAAAAAAAAACAAGAGTGAACCTTCCAAGGCAACATCTACCTTATGTTCAATATACCCAACTAACACATTCATTACAACTATAGGAAGATGCATTAATTATGAATAACTTTGCAAACTCATATGCACTTCCTAGATAAATTTATCTAACAAAAATTCTTGTTTTCATTCTTTTCTTTTTTTTTTTTCTTTTTTTTTTCTTTTCTTATTCTTTTCTCTTTTCTTTCGTTCTTTTCCTTTCTTTTTTAACATTAAAAGAAACTACATTAACATGTGAATTTCGATGATAAGGCATAACAAAACATCCAAATATTAACCAACCGACACATATGTACACCCCACACTTACACTTTTGTGAATCTACAAACTCACCAATCACAAATGTTGCATTAGCTTTATGACCTGGGTAGAACATTTGGTTAAGTATAAAGCACATAATATGGTTGATACAAAAAGAAAAGTATAAAGCTCAAAGGGAGTTAACAATGGAAAAACCATGTCAATAGGGTAGGCTATTTGACTAATGTAGTTCAGAAAAACAAAGAATGCCTAATCATTTCCATGTTAATGCATGTGATAAAATTTGGTCTCGATTAGAAATTCAAAGCAAAATCAGGATTTACATGCCATGAAGGTCACACACTATCAAAAGACAATGAGATTGAAATGAAGGTGTTAATCTAATGAGGCTCAAAATCTCACCAGTTTTATCTACCACTAGTCATTACTCTTTTAAAGATAATGCACATTAACAAACCACAAGGACAAAAGTGCATGATAAATTTTTCTATGGATTTTACTAATCAATTCACACTCTAATTATGACTAAATAATCTTAAAAGCAATAGAAAACAAGAAAATTTTTATTTTGTTCATTTAATTTTGAAAATCACTTAAGAATATTTTTGTTCTTTTAATTATGAAAACTACCTAAGAAGTCACATAAGCTACAATTAAGCTAAAAAACATGCATTAAAACTAATGTACCTCACCACCACACTTAAAATTTGCATTGTCCTCAATGTAAAATCAAAATCAAGAAATAGAGTAGTTAGCATAAATAGCAAATTCAAAAATGTAAAAGACAAAAATTAACTTTCCTTGGGTTGCCTCCTAAACAGTGCCTTTGTTTAACATCATTGGCTCTGTTGGAGTTATGTAAATATAGTGCCCTAAAAAGTAAGTGTATTTACTTATAACTTAATTTTCTTCCCGTTATTTTTGTAATAAAATATTTATTATTAGTAAAACAAAAGAGTTTGGTTTTATATGTATGAGCATAATAAACTAGTCATAAGGTACCAAGATTCTTTCGTAAGTAATATACATATACATAGAAATGTATGAGAAATATGTATCTAAAATAATTGATTCACTGATTGAATAATCAAGATGGTCATTTGATTATGATTTAGGTATAATGTTGCGATTTATTTTCATGTAAGTAAAAGAGTTTACTTTAAGGGAATGATGAGCTTCATATCATGATAGTAGTTGACTATCGATAATAGAACTATTAAATGAATTTGGAATCAAGTATGTTTTTAAAGAATAAAGTGAGTCATTACTTTAATCTCAAAACATACACTTTAGCATTCTTTTATTATGAACCACAAATCTTAATGAGTGGTGAACTCATATGTGTTTCATTATAATTCTTGATATGATCGGAATGGATTTTTACGAAGTATCAATCCAGTGTGTGTATGTTGGAATTATTAATTGAAACATGTATCAGGGAACGTTCACTCAAATAAAGAGTTTATAGTGATATCATTACTTCTAGAAGTTTTACAGAGATTGGTGATTAAACTAGCACTAGTAGTTTGACGGACTAGCTACCCAGTAAGTCTTAACACCAAGATGAGATCTTGTGTGTTAATCACCATATAGAGTAGGACGGGAGATCTAGAAGGAAAAACCAACACAAGGGCAAAACGGTAATTTTACCCTTTATTATACAGATGACTATAATATGATTAATATTAGAGTTTGCAATTGGACGTCTTATTTGAAACATGTGTTATCATAATATTTAGTAATTTGAGAGTTCAACTAATTATCTTTAGTGGAATCACATTTAGCTAATAAGCGGGAATTAATTTTAATGAGATTAAATCAATTCTGGGCTTATTAGAGCTTGAATTATATAACTCTAATTAGATTCCTCATTTGGTTTCTAGGAAGGTTATCAAGCAAAGTAAGAAATACAAATAGAGGTTTTAAAGCCTATGATTGAATGTTGGACTTACTTTAATTAATTGTTAATTATAAGCCTATATGAACATTTAGAAATGGGCTAGGCTTTTGTTTAATTTGATTAATTAAATTTGAACAAAGTTACTAAAGATAAATGGAGGTAGAATTTTGGTTTTAATGGGCTAAATGTGCAGCTGCACATTTAGCATTGGTTTGCTATATTTAAGATGGTTTTTAACACGCTTTTTGATTATTAAATGAAGGAATAATCATATCATTAAATGGTTTGATGGTTGTCTTTTACTGATAGCATGTAACCATTTAGCATTCATTGGATTAAAGAAGAGAGAGAAGCATTTGATGGACCATCTTCCTTCTTTAATCACAAAAATTGAAAATGAGTAGTCACATTTAGGTTATTGATCTTTTCATATATCCATATTAAAACAAATGAGAAGACTCTCATTTATTGGCTTTTTTATGATTGACTAAAGAATGAAAGTGATGCATTGGATGCAAACCACTTCTTTCTTTGAGATAACTGAAATGGACAAGGAGAAGAAGAAGTGTTCTTGCATTTTTTCACTCTCTCTCTCTTATCTTGCATCGTATAACTAAAACTTGCATGAGAGGTGTCTCATTTTTGGCTTTTTTCTTCTAAGGAAAAATCTCTTCAAGTTTTCTTCTCCTTTCCCACCAAAAGATCTTGTTAACCAAGTTGTCTAAAGAGAACAAGTGGTAGATCTGATTGGTCAAGGATACATCAAAGAGAAAAGGATACATGACCTAAGAGAGGATACATTGTCGAGGATAGGATAGCACAATGAGGAGTTAAAGCTATGGTACATTTCTACTATCTCATTCTTATGTAAATTATTTTCCTTATACCGTATCATGTATGGCTTGGCATGTTGGTTTGGTTATATTGCTTCTGCTGAAATTTGATTTCTAATTTTTTTTTGAAATCTATCATTTTATCCAATCTTGTATGCTTAATGTTTTGATCCAATAGGAACAACCTCTAATTGCATGCTGTAAGTAACACTAGTCACATCCTTCAGCATCGACAGCTCGAAATTCTCCATTTAGAAGCCCTCATAATATGGATTCAAGCGATGACCATTCACTCGGAATGTCTTGTCAATTTTGAGGCTCCGTATCTCCACTACACCAAAAGGAAAGACATGAGTGATAACAAATGGACCAACTCAATGGGAACGCAACTTACTAAGAAAGAGTTTGAGTTTGAATGATATAGTAATACTTTCTGGCCCATCGAGAAGCTTTTCCTAGAAATCATCTTATCACGAAATGCTTTTGTCCTCTCCTTATATATCATTTCATTTTGACATAACCCATTCCTCATCTCTTCAAACTCTTGAAGTTGCAACATCCTATGCACACCTGCATCATCCAAGTGCATATTGCATCTTTTGATAGCCCAATATGCCTTATACTATAATTCCACCGGAAGATGACATGGTTTTGTAAACATTAGCGTATACGACGACATTCCAATTGGTGTTTTGTAAGTCGTCCTATAGGCCCACAATGAATCTTCTAGTCTTACACTCCAATCATTCCTATTGGGTTGCACAGTTTTCTTCAGGATTAACTTGATTTCTTAATTTGAGACTTTAACTTGCCCGTTGGTTTAAGGATGGTAAGCAATAGAAACTTTATGCATGATGTGATATTTTTTAAACATTTCTTCCATCACCCTGTTGTAGAAGTGGGTTCCTTTGTCGTTAACGATGACTTTCGGTGTCCCGAACCTAGAAAGAACGTTGCAACAACCTTGGCATCATTAGTCCTAATGGCTTTCGTTTCCACCCATTTAGAAACATAATCAACCATAACCAATATATAAGCAAAGTCAAAAGACAGAAGGAAAGGTCCTATAAAATCAATGCCCCAAACGTCAAAATTTTCATAGAAAAGAAAAGGAGTTTGTGGCAATTGATCCTTACAGGACAAGTTACCTAGCCGTTGCATCTATCACAAGATTTGCAGAAGGTATATGCATCTTTGAACAATATTGTCCAGTAAAAGTCACTTTTTAGAACTTTATGAGTTGTCCTTTTCACTCCAAAATGTCCTCTGAAATTGTACAAATGACAGAAGGCTAAAATTGAAGATGATTCATTTTCGATATACACCTCTTGATAACTTGATCTGGACAATGCCTCCAAAGATATGGGTCATCCTATAAATAATACTTTCACTCCATAGCTTATCCCTCTAAGCCTTTGACAAACAAATAGGTAATTTGTTACTTACTAAAAAATTGGTAATGTCTGCATAACATAGTGGTGTTGCATTGGCAAAAAATAATTGTTCATCTGAAAAGCTTTTTCATAGAGGGATATCAGCTTCTTCCTTTATGAATTGGTTGAGTGATCGGCGGCTTATCGTTCAATTTAAGAATTGATCCTTGGAAACCGGTCAAATAAAATTTATACCAAGGATTGCAATACAGGATGCAACCTCGAATTCGACTCTCGAGGAACCAATGCACCAATTGATCTAGACTAGCCTAATGTTTGAATTATGCATGCAATGAAAGCAATAAAAGGGGTTTTGATTGATTAATCTAAAATTAAACTAAACTAAAGCAAAGGTAAATATTTTGGGATTTTGAAAAGATAAGGCAATTTAAATTAAATGAGACTGAAAACTATTAATTAAAACTCTCCTGAAAATGTGGCTCGATCATCATCGCTCAAAATAAATATCGGGGTTTAAAATCCACTAAGTTTCGAAAACACAACCTTAACAACTCGTTAAGTCCAAGATTTAATTGATCAACTCGATAAATTAAAGCTTGTTAAAACCCTTAGTGTATGGCATGAAATGATTTATGCATTAAGTTAACCAGATAAAACACAATCAATTCAATCAAACCTGACCGGTAGATTAAATTAACTCATGCAAATCTGTTTAACATACATGAAACTTCATGTATTTCAGAACAATATCCAACACAAACTAATTCACACCATAAATCAAAGTTTTGCATCCAATTAAACTATAGCCGGATTCAATCCATCATATATCGCAATCTCCAACTCGGAGGTTTAACAAAACATGACAAAATCTAAAACTATGGTTGATTACCCTTGAAGCTCATGGAACTCCGACCTTCGCTACATTTTCGGAGAATACTGATTTAGCTCATGACTCCGCCAACTCCATCCTTTTGGAGAATCACCGATACTCATGATCGATTTAATTGACTGTTGAAGATGAAGGCAATGAGCGTTATCGTGGTGAACACGTAACACGTAATGAAAACCTATTAGAAGCGAAAAGTAAAAGAATGAAAGAAAGCGGAGAAGAGCGAAGAAAAGGAGGAAAAGAAAAACTTCGATGCGGCCGTCCCTTTTGCCCTAAATGGCAAGTTTTATAGGGATACGTCTTGGGCGGGTCGAACGGTGGATACTTTGCCAAATATAGGCGGGTTACCCGACATTCGCTGCGGCGAATGAATCAGAGTTATTCTTGGCGAAGTCCGGATGGTCACTCGTCGCAATAAGTAATTGCATTAATTTATTCGCCATGGCGAATGGAGGTTTAGGTTAAGCCCAATGAATCTCGTGACATGTTGACTTCTTGAATGTTGACTCCTTTGGTCCTACAAAATACAACCCATTTGTAGTATCAATTGTCCCAATAAAATTATCGTAATTAATGACAAATGACAACAAAATCTTGACAATGTGCAATTTATCAAAACTCAATATGCGGGACCAAAATAAGCATAAAATCATAGATCGAGTCAACGGATGCATAATTACTAGAGAAAGCGGGCCTAATTTATAGTATAAATTTGGTGCAATCAAATTCCCACACTTAAACCTTTGTACTCTGAACAAAGCTTATAAGAGTCAAAAGGTACAAGAGTAAAAGAAAATTATGCCCCATGCTCAAACAACAACCAAAATTGACTCAATCCACTTTATCGTAATTCTAACGCAAAGAAATTGAAAGAGTGCTAATAAAACAAACATTGAAAGAATTTAAGCACAAGAGATTGAACAACGGAGAATCACTCGGGATATGGTGTTTACGCTCAACTCACTTGTATAGTAGGGATATTTTCTCTCAATCTACTTAATACATCTCCTACCATGAAGCTTGTATCAATTTTATTTCTCCACTACAAGGACTATCAATTTGAAGATCAAGAGGTCTTTAAGGGTTGTAATGAGCGGAAGGCTAAATGAATGGATGATGTGAGAAAAAGAAAAATATGAGCATGGCATAAAATGAGGGATCGATGTCGATAATCTATACTGAAACTATACCTCTACTAAACTAAATTTTGATTGTTTTTTTTTAATCTCATTTTGAGATACTAATCCCATTTTGGGATTCAATACACATTATTATCCCTTTTTTGGAATAAACAAGACTAACTTTCTTTTTTTTTTAAAAAAAAAAAGAACAAACTGACTATTGACGTCATCTGAAAATAATGCATGCAAATGCTCATAGCAAGAAGGCTCAAAAGGGCTAGCAAGGGAGCGGTGTTAAGGGGTTGGTGTTTGGGAAAGGGCTGAAAGAAAGAACGCCTCTATCATATCCACAAAATCTAGTCCATCAAGCTTTGAGTAAAAGCGACACAAGTTCTAGAGAAGCATGAACTAAGCAGATGCACACATAAAATATAGAAGAAAATCTTTGGCTCGAATATCCTTCCAACAAGGTTTTGTCTCAATGATCAATCTCAAAACTTAAAACTTAAAATGCTACCTTGTTAGCATGCTCCCATTACTTTGTTTTGAAAACTTCAAAAGTTAAAATTTTGCCAAAACCAATTATCGTTCGAAGAATGGAGAGCATTTTCACAAAAACTCAAGTATCAGTTTGAAACTTATAAGGGCTTTGCATGCAAGGGCACAAAAGAACGAGTGCAGAAAATGTTTGATTGAGTCCAAATTTATCAGTAAAAGCAACGGGCCCACAAAATTATGCACAAGTTTTAATAGGTGTACAATGCAAAATATAAAAGGGAACGACTCCCCCACACTTAAACATGGCATTGTCCACAATGACAAAAGTAGCAGGGCAAAGAGGAAACGAAACAAAAATAGAAAAAACAGAAATGTGGATATAGCATGAAGCTCAAAACGACAAGTTGCGCAACATGAAGGATTCAAAGAGCTAGCCTAGAACAAAAGATATTGAATAAAAGAAAATACAACAAAAACAAAAATAACCAGAAGACAGAAAGAACATGCTAAACTAAACAGGAGGATCATCCTCAACGGGCGGTTCGGGAGGGGCAGCAGCACGAGGAGCACGAAAAAGAAGGTGAGGCAGAACTATAGTAAAAGAGTTAGGAGCAGCCGTGACCGGAGGCGGAGCAGGTGATGAAGGCAGTGGTAATCATGTTCATTATGGAGTGGAAGGTCTCATGGTCAGCCTCCATTTGAGTCTCAAGGCAGCGGATGTCCGCTCAAGCATGGTCACCTCGGGAGAAGCCGAGGCAGCTGCAGTGGAGGAGACTCACGAGGACGGAACCGTAGAGGGAGCAAGAGGAGGAGGTTTCTCGCTCTGCTAGCATTGTGAGTTTGAGACATGATTCCTGCAATTACAAGTAATAGAAACAAAACTTAACCGCAAAATCATACAGAATCACCCTCCTCGTCGCGACTCACGCTCGGAAGTCACCACGAATCGAGGTCGCATCCATTCGTCATGACGAAAGGGGGTGTTCGCTGCGACGAATGGGCTTCTTCGTTAGTCGCGACAATTATGAAGTTCGTCGCGTGACAGCGATCTCAGAACCACACGAAGCGACAATACTGCTGGTACCCTAACTAAACATTAAACAACGAAAATGAAAGCGAACTAAGAAAAGAAACTACGAGTCGATAGTGGAGGAGACTTTGAAGGAGACGACTACGGAGGAATGAGAACAGAGGTGGCGAAAAGCGAGAGAATGAGGGAGAAAAGAAAGAGGAAGAAGGAGAATGAATAGGGTGAGAGGCAAACAAAAGGCGCGAAAGGAAAAAACGGAAAGGGTCCTTGGACAAAAGAAATGTCCAACTGTTCGGAGGGTTACATGCATGACGAGGCGATCGCTAGCCGTGGCGAATAAAACGCAAAACCCTACATTAGCCGCAATGACGAGATGCTCATTGCGGCTAACTTCGAAACAGATCACAATGTCTAAGGATCCTACTCGGTTTGCACAATCATTCAATTAATCATCCCACATATCAACCATTCTCGTCAATCTAATCATGCTTTATTAGGAAGAACACAGAGCTAACAAAGGGAAACACTTTATTCAAGCGGAAAGGAAATCTACCTAACTACAAATTAAACCCACTGGTTGGGTCTCTCCCCCACTTAATCAACACATTCATGCAACACAACATATCAAATCAAATCAAAAAACGTGCACAAATATATATCGAAAAGGGAAGAGAAACACCGGTGCTCACGGTGGATCTTGTAGCTCGGGGTGGACGGCGATCGATATCAAGCTCCATGTCAACGACTTGGGTCTTGGGCGACTCCATGTCCATTCCCATATCCGAATAGGCACCTGCACTATCATCAAAATAATCTTCTCCGAAGAGAGTGTCGAGGATGGGTCAAAGTGTGGTGAAATCAACACATGCATCATCCACAAGCACATCAACATATTCACCCCAAGCAAGGAGTAATCCTCGTTAGGGTGCTTCATAGCTTCATACATGTTGAAGCTAACGTGTTGATCACCAACCTCCATGGTGATCTTTCCTTCCTTCATATTAATCATTGTGCTCGCGATCCGCAGGAAGGGTCGTCAAGGATCGAGAAGTGTCTGCACCACTTCGGAGGTTATGTCCAACACGTAAAAATCGGCAGGAAACACTAAACCTTTCACTTGGACCAAGATGTCCTCGATGATTCCCCTTTGGATGTCGGAATGATCTATCGACCAACCGTAAGACTAAAGTAGGCTTTATGCTCTTAACTTGAGGGCTTCATAGATGATTTCGGCATTACGTTAATCGCCGCTCCCAAATCAATAATGCTCTCCCAATTGTTACCTTTCCTATAACACAAGGAATGGTAAATGAGCTGGATCTTGGCACTTCTTTGGGATTTGGGGCTTAAATAAAGCCGACACATTTGAACTCACTGGACACGTTCATTAGGCCTAAATTTTAAACTTGTTTGTGCACAAATCCTTGGTACTTGGCGAAGCCGACACTTTCTTAATCAAATCCAGCGAGGGCACGTTGACTTCAACCTTCCCAAACAGGTCAATGATTTCTTTTTCGTGTTTGAGCTCATTGACTCTCTTGCTCATCGGATCTGAGTTGAAAAAGGAGGTCCTTTAAGTTGACTTCCTTCTTGGTGGTTCATTTCGCTCGATTTATCCTTATCGGCTCTTCTTCCTGAAATGCTCGATGATTGCTCTTTATCCTCGATTGTTGATTGCTTCTTGTTCCTCAACAATTCTTCTTCGCGATCACTCTCGATGCATGACACTTGCTTCTCTCTCACTTGAGGCGCTTCTTCAACCTCAATTTCCTCGGTGCATTCTTCTTCTTGAGGAATGTCGAAATGCATTTTCTTTCCTCCTCAACTCAATTGCATTTAAACTCTTGGGTTTATTACCGTGTTGGAGGAATGGATCCATTGCTCGAGCTTGGTTGTCACTCAAATTATTAGACAATTGGGTGACATAGGCGTTCATGTTCTCGGCCTTGGTCTCCCATTGCTCCATGCGTTTCTCAAGGCACTAAAGCGGGCAGCATTCTTAGCGAGTCTGTTGGATGAGGTTCGCGATGGCGTTGAATTGATTTCTTTGTGGAAGTTCGTTCCTCTTTCATCAACGTTATCATACCATGCGAAGTTGATTAGTGTCCTCTTTTGGTGGTTGTGGTTGCACCGTCAACGCTTGTTGATCGAAGCTGGTTTGTAGATGGTCGGCTCCACTCCCTTGTTGAAAAGCGGTTGGGTGCTCTTCCTTCATTATTCCTCAAGCTGAAGTTAGGATGAGATCTCCATCGCCGTTATATGTGTTAGAATACGGGTCCCACTTAGAATTTTATGCGCGGGTAAACAGCGGACACTTCTTCATACCTTCCGGACGGACATGAAAATGTGCATCACCGATCCACAAGATTCGCAACTAGGTGCGACGATTCGATGGAAGGCGATGGGCGATGCACATTGATTCTTAAGCTCGGTAGTGATCGAGGATAGCGTGAAGTTATCCTATGCTCGAGAATCCACCTTGATTCGTGCTTTCCATACTCTTAGTTTGAACCGTCATGGCTCTACTTCATTCACATTCACGGAATCTCGACACTATATTGTTGATGATTTAGGGCCATCCTCTTGATCAAGGCCCGTGCTTGGTGCGGTGAGGTCAATCAACGAACCTCCCGACGCGACATCAACATTCCCTTTTCCGATTTTTCACCCCATCGTAAAAATATTGAACCAATTGTTCATCGTGGATGCGATGATGGGGCACCGAGATAACAGATCTTGGAATCATTCCAAAAGTCATATAAGGATTCGTCGTAATCACCTTGGCGGAATAAATCTCTTTTCGCATCGGCGAAGTCCTCGAGGCTGGAAAATATTTTCTAGGAAAGCTTTCGTAAGTTGGCCCAACTATGATAGGCATTCGCGACATGCCTTGGGAGGCTCATGTACCACTCCGGGCCTTTCCTTCTAACGACAAGTGGAATACCTTCCACAGCACCTGGTCCAGATGTGCTCCTACAGGCTTCATACTTTGACAGATATCTTTGTGAGGGCTGAAGATGCATGTAGGGGTCCTCTCCCGCCAAACCGTGAAATTTGGGTAGGGAGTTAATCAATAAACCTTTAACTTCGAAATTTACGTCGAAGTTAGGGCAGGCAGCAGTGAAAGGATCGTAGTTTACGTCCGAGGTTGTAGCTTCTCGGATGGTTCTACGTCTGATGTTCGCATTGTTGTCATCTACGCGTTCCTGGTCACCGTTAAGACCGTGATCTCCATTTCGGGGTGGTTGACCGGGATATTCTTGGTGTTCAGCCATCTCAGATTCTAGTCGATCTAGTGTGCTAAGTCTTTCTTGCTCTCTCTTGTTTTTCCTAAGTTGTCTAAGGTGTCGCTCAATTTCAGGTTGAAAATGAACTAGCCTAAGTCTACGGGGCATGCACAAGAGAAGTTCACCTAAGATAGCTCACTAAAACGACAGCGGATAGCAAGGCTTCAATTCACTCAGGTTCGCTGCGACGTGTAGTAATTCGCTGCAGCGAACTGAATAAATTGTAACTTTCGCTGCGGCGAATATATGAACTTCATTGCTGGCGACTAATGAACTTCATTGTGACGAATGATGAACTAAATCACGACCAAGAAGCCTGAACCCGACCAAAGCAAACGAATCATAATAAACACTTAAAACAAAGCAGAATGAAATCACAAATAGGATTAACACTAAAAACACTTAGGCAGAAAAGAAATTAAATAAAATTATGCAATGCAAACAAAATGTAAACAACAAAATTAAGATCAAAACAAACAACGGCTAACCTAGAGAACCAATTAATTTGATTCCCCGCAACGACGCTAATTTGATCGTGACTTATCGTTCAATTTAAGAATTGATCCTTGAAACCGGTCAAATAAAATTTATACCAAGGATTGCAATACAGGATGCAACCTCGAATTCGACTCTCGAGGAACCAATGCACCAATTGATCTAGACTAGCCTAATGTTTGAATTATGCATGCAATGAAAGCAATAAAAGGGGTTTTGATTGATTAATCTAAAATTAAACTAAACTAAAGCAAAGGTAAATATTTTTGGGATTTTGAAAAGATAAGGCAATTTAAATTAAATGAGACTGAAAACTATTAATTAAAACTCTCCTGAAAATGTGGCTCGATCATCATCGCTCAAAATAAATATCGGGGTTTAAAATCCACTAAGTTTCGAAAACACAACCTTAACAACTCGTTAAGTCCAAGATTTAATTGATCAACTCGATAAATTAAAGCTTGTTAAAACCCTTAGTGTATGGCATGAAATGATTTATGCATTAAGTTAACCAGATAAAACACAATCAATTCAATCAAACACAACTAGGTAGATTAAATTAACTCATGCAAATCTGTTTAACATACATGAAACTTCATGTATTTCAGAACAATATCCAACACAAACTAATTCACACCATAAATCAAAGTTTTGCATCCAATTAAACTATAGCCGGATTCAATCCATCATATATCGCAATCTCCAACTCGGAGGTTTTACAAAACATGACAAAATCTAAAACTATGGTTGATTACCCTTGAAGCTCATGGAACTCCGACCTTCGCTACATTTTCGGAGAATCTTGATTTAGCCGCTCATGACTCCGGCCAACTCCATCTTCTTTGGAGAATCACCGATACTCATGATCGAGACGATTTAGCTGTTGAAGATGAAGGCAATGACGTTATGCGTGGCTGAACTGTAACACGAATGAAAACCTATTAGAAGCGAAAAAAGAAAAGAATGAAAAAAGCGGAGAAGAACGAAGAAAAGGGAGGAAAAGAAAAACTCGTGCGTCCGTCCCTTTTGCCCTAAATGGCAAGTTTTATAGGGATACGTGCGGGCGGGTTGAATAGTGGATACTTTGCCAAATATAGGCGGGTTACCCGACATTATTGCGGCGAATGGTCAGAAGTTATTCTTGGCGCGAAGTCCGGATGGTCACTCGTCGCAGCGAAGTAATTGTATTTAATTTATTCGCCGCGGCGAATGGAGGTTTGGGTTCGCCCAACGAATCTCGCAGCATGTTGACTTCTTGAATGTTGACTCCTTTGGTCCTACAAAATACAACCCATTTGCGATATCAATTGTCCCAATAAAATTATGCGTAATTAATGACAAATGACAACAAAATATCGACAATGTGCAATTTATCAAAACTCGATATGCGGGACCAAAATAAGCATAAAAATCATAGATCAGGAGTCAACAAATGCATAATTACTAGAGAAAACGGGCCTAATTTATAGTATAAATTTGGTCCAATCATTGAGATAGTCTACCACTATGTTTTCTGTCTCCTTCTTATCTCTGATCTCCAAGTCGAATTCCTAAAGAAGGAGAATCCATCTATTCAGCCTCAATTTTGCTTCTTTCTTTGTGAACATGTATTGTAAGGCTACATGGTCAGAACAAATAATCACTTTAGCATTAAGCAAATACGTTTGAAATTTTTCCAAAGCAAAAACAACAAATAAAAATGCTTTTTCAGTAGTGGAATAATTCAATTGAGCTATGTTTAAAGTCTTTAAAGCATAGTAAATGGCATGCAAAGCTTTTCCCACTCTTTGTCCTAGAACATCCCCCATTACATAATCACTCACATCATAAATGATCTTGAAGGGGATGTTCCAATTTGGTGGTTGAATCACTGGTTAGGATGTCAAAAGTTCCTTAAGTTTCTTGAATGCTTCCTTGCACCCCTCGTTGAACTCAAAGGAGACATCTTGTTGAAGAAGCTTATATAGTGGTGTGGTTATCTTCGAAAAGTCCTTAATAAACATTCGTTAAAAACCTACATGCCCAATAATAGAATGCCCTTCTGTAACACCCCAATCCCGCGAGACCCGAACCCGACATCGACGGTGATATCCGAGCCCGCGACCCGCGAGGGTGGTATGCTAGAGCAGTCAATGCAGTTTAAAACTCATTATGATATTTTCTTTTGAAAGCGATGAGTCTTGAAATAATAAGCGATTCAGGCCGTGATCGAAAACCCTTTTCGGTCATACAATTTATCAAAGATCACATTTCAAAACAATATTTATCAATTAGGGCCCTCAAACAATTCAATCTATTTTATGAAATATAAATTTACATAATTCAAAATGACACAAATGCGGCGTGAACCGATCCAGACTTCAAACACCGACTCTCTTGCAGTAATCATACTCCCGTTCCACTAACGGGGTACTCTTCAATACCTGAAAAATAATTGCAATGTTGGGTGAGTTTGCGAACTCAGTGAGAAACCATCATCGATGGTTCACCCAACTCATGCATACACAAATCATATACACATAATCACACAATAACATTTACAGAAATATCACATGCAATTTCATCATTCACATTTCGCAGTCAATCATATACATATGCAATGCGCATGTGACATTTCCATTTTCTTACGGTGTTGTGACCGAGCGCCTATCATTGACCAATATTCAATAGACGCGTCTAGGGAGTAGGAGAGCCCTCAGGGTATGCACTAACTCCCCTCGAGCTCGAAGCTTGGGATTACGTTGGGCTTGAAGCCCTGATCATTGAGCCTGTGGCTCTAACAAATACGTTGGGCTTGAGGCCCTGATTGCGTTGAACTTTAAGCTCTGAAAATCGTTGGCTACTCCAGTCACAACCGTCATTATCTGATCATGGCATTATGCATGAATGCACATGTTCCAATTTCCATTTACAGTAATATACATTTCAATTTCAGTTCCCCTTTTCCTTCGGACTTTCAGCCCGGTAATTCATTCATATTCACTGATGCATTCGTAGCCATGTACACACAATAGCACTTCAATATCACCTATTCAATATTTCAGACACCCATGGTCCGAAATCAATCAAATCAGACACACATAATCCTTCCTTATGTCTCCACATGGCATAGGTGCATAATATTAAACACATAAGGTTAAGAAACCAACTAGGTTACTCACCTATTACTTCCGAGCTAATGCTGGGAAGTCTCTGCTACGTCGGTCGATTGACATTCCAATTGGGCCTCTATAAGAATCAGAGAATAAAACGATCACTAATTGTTCAATCCGAACTAGTAATGATGCACATGTAGGTGTAAAATGCATGTTCATGATATTCCCGGCCCTAATCCCATTTTTTTTCCATCATAAAATTCGTCTAAAAATTAGAAACCTAATGACGCTGACTTTACGCAAATCGGACCTCTATAGGTCCCCAATTAATTAAAACAGTGACTAAAGAGACTTTTACCCGAACCCACGTCAATTTTCCGTCCAAAAATTTCCAATCTCTTAGAAAATGAAATTAAATATTCTATGAATCCGATGCCTCAAGAATCAGGTCAATCGGATGTCAGACGGAAAAGTTATTCCTAAAAGAACACAAAAAGCAATTTAAACAATTCATATATATATATATAAGCCCTTATTTCCTTCTCCTTTTTCCTGTTTGACATTCTAACTAGCATATCTCTTTACACACAATTCAGAAAATTACAATCCATGCCTCGTTGGAAAGATCATGAAACCCTCTACAAGTTTCATGAAAACCATAAAAATCACATTTACCCCTAAGGGTGTCAAAATTCAATTGAAACTTCTGCCCATTCAATACCTCTTAAAACAGAACAGTATTTGTAAATTCAGTAACTTTCATTATCTTCAGTCAAAAATTACATAATAAATATGCTCAGAAATATCACAATGTGATCTACAACTTTCATGACAATATGAAATCAAATTCAATGGCTAACTAGGTCAAAAAATTCAGTGAATGCTGCTGCCCCTGAAAAATACTCAATCTGGACAGTAATTATTAAAACAGTATAACTCCTTGTACACATGTCAAGAAAATCACTACCTTATATCACTGGAAAGATAAAACACAGTACTACACTTCTCATGAAGGGCGTCAAAGCCAATTCCATCATTAACAATTTCAAACTTGTCATGCAAGTTTCTGCTGATCAGGGCAGTTAATAATCTAATGCAGGTTCAGTGTTTGAAATTTCATAACTCTCAAATCTGATCTCCAAAAATTACATTCTATATACCATTTTCAAGATAATTGTTTCCTCTACAACTCTTAAGAAGACCATTTAAGCCAATTAAATTCACAGAAATTGTTAAAATTGCTTCCAATCAGAATGCTCACAAAACTGACATTTCAGCTAGGTTTCACCAAAATGCATTGTTCCAGTCAGCAGTCATCAGTTCATATCTCACAATATACAAATCGAAAAATTGCACAATCAGTGGGAATGGAAAGATAACTTAATAGGCTTCAACTTTCATTTAGACCATTTTCCCTAATTCCTTCTCAATTAATTTAGCAAAATCAGCAAAACACTTAGGTCATAGTTTGATTCTTCACTGAGACACTAAAACAGTAACTTTCCAAGCCAAATTTCAACCTCTTAAGTCGAAAATTAGACAACACCTATTTCACATAAAAAATGTAGCCAACAACCCAAAGTTTAATTGGGCCCAAACCTCGACTCATTTGCATAACCACACAATGAGTTATGCTCAAAAAACGATCTGAGGTCAAAACCAATTTTCAGCTTTACTTCTCCAATACACTTCCTATCATGCCACTTTAAATTCTACGACCATAAGCATCTCATTTGGACACAAAATCAGTCCCTATATCATGCCTACATTCACTAGGAATAACCACCATAATTTGGAAACACTTACCTCTTACATTCTTTGCAAGAATAATCATCCATATTCAATTCAAAATCAAATGAAAACACTTCAATCTTTCTTCTAACAACCATGATTCATTAACTACATAATTAAAGCATAATAAAACACTTACCAATTTAAGCTTTCAACTCTTAACTTCTTCACCTAGCATCAACTTCTCCACTTCACTCCACATGTACAATCACCATCATAATAAAGAAGTAAGAGGTTTAGGCTTGTAAAGGATTTTCAAACTTTAGTGCAAAGGAAGAAGAGAAGAGTTTGAGTGGTTCATTTATTGCAAATGGGTTTGAAAAGCCGTGGGTGAATGGAATAAAGAAAGCAAGAAATTCATCTTTTTTTTTCACTAGAAGAGTCGAGAACACTTGCACTTATTCAACCATTCAATGCAAGGTGTCAATTTGACACTTGTCTAAATTTAAGAAAGAAAAGGACAAAGGACAAAACATAGAATAGGATTTCTTAAGAAACCCTAATAAAATTTGACCCAATCAATTCCAAAAAAGGTATTTATGCCATATTCCAATGCCCATTATGCAATACAGAAAAATCCACTCGGTCAGCCAGTTAGAATTTTTCGGTCCGGGCAAGTACCCCAAAAAATTCCAGAAAAATTCTCACAAATCCCTAAAAATATAAAACACTCAATGGCGTACTCAGAATAATTTTTCAAAACCAATAGCTACGTTAATCATAATAAAATTGCCTTAGGTACACAAACCGGAAATGTCATGTATGCATGTACAGTAATTTCATGTGCACAAATGATACTGTGTACCAATCCTATTATGCATGAACAGTCCTAAGTCATTCCGATCCATCTCATCCTATGCCAAATTTACTATTTTACCCTTCCAGTAGGGGGTGGGATGTTACAACTTCCCTCATAGTAAAGGGGTAAGGTAAAGAAGAAATAAGATCAACTTTGGACTTGTCTACTTCAATATCCTTAGCAAATATCACATGACCTAAAACTATGTCTGAATACACCATAAAATGACATTTTTGTCAGTTCAAAACAAGTTCAGTTTCTATACATCGTTCTAAGATAATGGCAAGATTCTTAAGACATTCATCAAAAGGAGATCAATTCATACTAAATGTTGGAGTTATATAAATATA
The DNA here is from genome assembly GCA_029891385.1 of Erythroxylum novogranatense. NCBI lineage: Eukaryota > Viridiplantae > Streptophyta > Magnoliopsida > Malpighiales > Erythroxylaceae > Erythroxylum > Erythroxylum novogranatense. Next base: position 9,760,399 of record CM057235.1, on the reverse strand, counting down.
GTGCCCAGGAAAGCAAGTTTATTTACAATGTAACTTAATCTTCTTCAGTTATTACACAGCACACTTTAATGGCATAGCAAGCCATTTACACTATCAAAATCTCAATTTGCACAAAAATACGAACGGTGTAAAAATCAAACTTGACATTCTTTCATCCGATCTCCCACTCAAATACCTGGAGATTGGGGATGAAAGGAGGGTGAGCACAAAGCTCGTGGATAATATATTTATAAACTGAACGATAAGCGGAAACATTTTTGCAAAACTTTTTGCCATTTATTTCTAAAAATTTCACAGTCGAAAATCTGACAAATTTCTTATTTCTCAAAACATTTTTAAAATTGATTCAATCAATTCTCGGCTGAAAATCCATAATAATAGATTTCTCAAACTTTTCACATCTTTCAAGATTTCATGAAGAACTTCCAAATTTCTTAAACTTTCTCAAAACATGCAATGCATAACACAAGATCAAAATAAAACACAAACACATCACATGGTTTGGTTCGGTCCAAAATAGACGTCTTCGCATGCCCCAAGATAAGCGGTCTGTGCTGCAAAAGTGAAACGGACGTACTACACTCTCCCGCTTAGCGGTCCAGTGTAGCCGTGAAGGGAGTCTGTAATCGGAGCTCCATTGCCTCTTGCGGGCAGCCGAGAGAAGGCTTTAAACAAGTAGAGGCAGACATCGACTCACAAAGGACTGACCAAACCCACATAACACATAAGCTTAAAGCAGAAGTTCGGGTTGCCGTAGGCACTTTTCAAAATCTTGATTTTTTAAACTTTTCATATTTCCATACAATGTCAAACTTGACACACTCACATACATAAATCACATCAAATCATGTTGGAATGCACATTCGATTTACATTCACCAATTTAATCACATATCAATGCACAACAATAAATGCAATTTCTTTCTTTCAAACATATATCAGAACACATTGCTTAAACTTTTCATATAATTCAAAAACATGATTTTCATAAATCTTGCATTTTCTTATAAACCTTCCAAAAGCATTAACTTCAATCATTCGGAAATTTTATTTTTCAAAACATTTATCTAAACATTAACTTTTCAACAATTGCTTCTTGAATTTTTCGAAATTTGCTTATTGAAATTTTCAAATAAACATGCTTAGCTTAAAATTCAATAAATAAATATAATACCTACCTCGAAATGAAGCTAGGAACTCGTCCCGATCATTAATTTGACCAAAGCGTCAGTTGTTCTACTTCGCTAAAATTACCTAAACATATCCATCCAAAATTCAATATCATAAACAACATGATTCCTCAAATTGGGCTTAGAAAACATCAATACCCCACATCTTCGAGTTATCTAAATTACAAATTCCTAAAAACCCCAAATTTCACAATTTACCTAAACCAATTTATTATAATTCAATATCATAAATCACAATTTCTTCAAAATTGATTTCATATTTCATCAATCCATCATATTTGCCATGATTTTAAGCTATTAATTCACAAAATCCCCAAATACAAAATTAAGCCTAAACCTTAATTAATTTCCATCTGAAATTAAACATAACCTAAAACATATACATCAAAATTGACTTAAGAAATCTCAAATTCATCATTAATCCAAGCTATCTAAAGCAACAATTCCAAAAATCCCCAAATTTCAAACTTTGACATAAACCCCAAATTCATAATCATAGCCTAATCTCTTCAATAAACCTTAGAAAACTTAAATTCATAACAATCTAAAGCTAAACCAACCAACATCTCTCAAGAAAATTCAAAACTCAAAACTTTCTCTCTCTTACCATTTTCGACATTTTCAAGCTTTAAAGTAACTATCTTCTTCTTGCTTCCTTCCCCTTTGAAAAGCAACGAAAATCTCTTAGAAAATCCCCCAAAAATCGGCTTGCTTCATCCTTCTTCTTCTTTCCTTCCATGGCTGACCCTGTCTCCTTCTTCTTCGATCTTCTCTCTTCTTCATCTTTTCTTTCCTTTCTTTTTTTCCTTGTTTTCTTGGGTTTCAGATCAACCCCATGTGTTCTCTGCCATGTTATTTTAAATGAGGGGTAAAAGACCAAAATGCCCCTCCTTTTAAGCCTATTTCCAAGTTTGTCCCTGCACTTCATTTGAAAAATCTGATACCTTGCGTCCAGAATTTGAGTAGCAAAACGAAATAATTTGGACAAACTTTATTCTTAAAAATTGTTTCTCTCAATCATACGAATCCAACGCCACTGACCGCGCTCAATTCGGATCAGAAACGAAGAAGTTATAGCCAAAATACTATCGGACCTGCGAAAAATCCGGGACTGAACATTACGCTAATTTAATTCAAGAAATTAACAATCTTAGGGATGAAATTAAATTTCGATCCCTTCACAAGAGTTGTAGCCCTATATCTTAATTTTATTTGTCCTCAATAATCAACTCAATCGGAGTTGTACAGCTCCCAAATTTTGCAAAATACTGAATCATATTCAGAAAATTATCCAACTTATAACCTATAACCAAATCTCTTACTTTGGTTCAATCAATCTCTTTCCATTTAATCTCCTAAAAATCATAATTCTTCATAAAATGAAATTAATTGTCTTAGGAATCCAACGCTTCAAAAATCAAATCAATCGGATGTCGGACGAAAGAATTATAAGCAAAAGATTACAAAAGGAATCGGATTAAAAACAAAGTAATGGAACTTCAAAACTGAACGTTTCAAAAATCATATCTCTCGATCCCAAACTCGGAATTTGACAAATTTGGTGTCAATAAAAAGATAAAAGGAAGCTCTACAACTCCCCTAAAGTATTCAAAATCAAATTAGGTCTCAAAAGAGGTCAAAAACTCAATCAAAGATTCTGTCCAAAACAGCTTTTCCTAAACGACTTCCAATTTTTAATCGCTCATAACTCCTAGCCCCGATATCGAAAAATTGCAAACTTTATATCAATGGAAAGATAAAAACATCATCTAAAACTTTCATGAAGACTAATTACTCCAATTCAGACTAAATTCATACGATGAGTGGCCTCGAAACATAGAACACACAAATCTATACTTAATAATATTTTCAAAACAAAGCATATCTTCAGAAAATCATATCTCTCAATCTCGACATCGAAAAATAGCAAACTTTATGGCCACAGAAAACTCTTAACATAATCTACAAGTTTCATGTAGATCATTTTCTCAAATTTTGCCTAAATCAAAAGTCAACCCTCAAAGGTCAAAAAGTCAAACTTTTCACAAATTTTCATTTTTTTCACTCTTTCTCTCTTTAGTTCATGAATTTCAACTTAATTTCAATCAACTCATCCACTTAATTTCATAAACCATACCAATCCACTCAAAACCCCAAAGATATCAAAATCAAATCATTTCTTTTCTTATCAATATCCTTTAATTTTAAGTCATCTATTATTCAATACATACACAAAGCACTCCTTAAATTTCATTTTCATAATTTAAATTTTCACTCAAAGATCGGGGTCCAACAACCTGAATCATCGAAAAGATGCGGATACTTCTCCTTCATAGCTTCCAAAGGTTCCCAAGTAGCCTCCTCCACTGAATGATTCCTCTACAGAACTTTGATTAGCTGAACCGTCTTGTTCCTGAGGACCTTGTCCTTTGTATCCAAAATCTGCGCTGGAAGCTCCTCATAGCTCAAATCATCTCTCAACTGAACCTCACTAGTTTGAATTATATGAGAAGGATCCGATCTATACCTCCTCAACATAGAAACATGGAAAACATCATGAATCTGGGACAATTCCGGAGGTAACGCCAACCTGTAGGCGAGTGGTCCAATCCTCTCAAGGATCTCATAAGGACCCACATACCTCGGACTCAACTTGCCCTTCTTGCCAAACCTCATCACTCCTTTCCAAGGAGGCGTCTTAAGGAACACTTTCTCACCGACTTCAAACTCCATCTCCTTTCGGTGTGTATCAATGTAACTCTTCATCCTATCCTGTGCTGCCTTAAGTCGCTGCTTAACCAAATTGACTTTCTCAACTGTCGTCTGAATCAATTCTGGTCCTACCAGTTTCCTCTCTCCTTCGTCATCCCAACAAATCGAAGTTCTCCATCTCCTCCCATACAAAGCCTCATAAGGAGTCATCTGAATACTCGAATGGTACGAATTATTATAAACAAATTCGACCAATGGCAAATGCTCATCCCAAGCTCCTTTAAAGTCCATCACACAAGCCCTAAGCATTCCCTCAAGTGTTTGAATGGTCTTCTGGGATTGACCATCCGTCTGAGGGTGAAAAGTCGTACTAAAATTCAATTTAGTACCCAAAGCTTCCTGCAAACTTCCCCAAAACCTCGAAGTAAACAGAGGATCCCTGTCGGAAACTATAGAATCTGTAATCCCATGCAATCTCACTATCTCATCGATGTACTTTTTTGCTAGAACATACAAAGAATCAGTCTGCTTAATTGCCAAAAAGTGAGCTGACTTCATCAACCGATCCACAATAACCCAAATGGCATCGTGCTTCCTACTGGTCCTGGGCAATCCCATCAGAAAGTCCATAGTCACCCTTTGCCACTTCCATTCCGGGATGGAAAATGGCCTTAACTTGCCTGAAGGTGCCTGGTGTTCAGCCTTAACTTGCTGACACACTAGACACTTACTCACATACTCTGCTATATCTCTCTTCATACCTTTCCACCAAAAATGCTCTCTCAAATCTCTGTACATCCTGGTGCTACCTGGATGCATGGCTTAAGGCGCATTGTGTGCCTCATCCAAAATCTCATCCTTAACCTCCTGCACATCTGGGATAGACAGCCTATTCCCCACTGTCATAAGCCCATCATCACTCACTACCACTTCAGAAATCTTACCATTCTGAATTTCCTCTCTGAGCTTGCTTAAATCTGCATCTTGAGCCTGCAACTCTCTAACCTTCTCCCTAAGTATCGGTCTCACTCGGAAGTTAGCTAGAAGATAATCTGACTCCTCCTGCTTCAAGCTTATCTTAAGCTTGACCATCTCTTCCAATAAAGGAAGATAAACTGTCCGCACATGAGCAATCGAAGACTTCCTGCTTAAGGCATCCGCCACTACATTGGCCTTGCTTGGATGATACTCAATCAGCAAGTCATAATTCTTAAGTAATTCGATCCACCTTCTCTGTCTTCAATTCAGTTCCTTCTGGCTCAACAAGTACTTAAGACTCTTATAATCGGTAAAGATCCTCGTCTAAACTCCATATAGATAATGCCTCCAAATTTTCAAGGCAAATATCACCGCTGCCAATTCCAAATCATGTGTCGGATAGTTCAACTCATATGGCTTCAATTGCCTTGAAGCATAAGCTATCACCCTATCTCCCTGCATCAATACACAACCAAGACCCTTCCTCGAAGCATCACTATACACGGTATAACCCTCGTCTCCCGAAGGCAGAACTAGAATCAGAGCACTCGTCAATCTGTGCTTGAGCTCTGCAAAACTCTCCTGGAATTTATCACTCCAGATAAACTTCTGATTCTTCCTCAACAACTTAGTCATCGAAGCGACTATCATGGAGAATCCCTCCACAAACCTCCTGTAATAACCTGCCAAACCCAGGAAACTCCTCACCTCTTCTACATTCTTCGGGGCTTCCCAATTCACCACAGCTTCTATTTTCTTTGGATCCACATGCACTCCTTTCTCTGAGATTACATGTCCAAGAAATGAAACTTCTCTCAGCCAAAATTCGCATTTATTGAATTTGGCATACAGCTCGTTTCTCCGCAAGGTCTCCAAAAAAATCCTCAAATGCTCTTCATGCTCCTCATCACTCTTGGAATAAACCAATATATCATCAATAAAGACAATGATAAATTGGTCCAAGAATGGCTTAAAGACCCGATTCATCAAATCTATAAAGGCTGCAGGGGCATTCGTCAATCCAAAAGACATAACCATAAACTCAAAATGCCCATACCAAGTCCTGAAAGCAGACTTGGGCACATTCGACTCCTTTATCCTCAACTGATGGTAACCCGATCTCAAGTCTATCTTGGAGAAGACTTTTGCCCCTTGCAACTGATCAAACAGATCATCAATGCGTGGGAGCAGATACCTGTTCTTCACAGTGACCCGATTCAGCTTCCGGTAGTCTACACACATCCTCAACGATCCATCTTTCTTCTTCACAAAAAGGAACGGAGCTCCCCAAGGTGAAGAGCTCGGCCGGATATACCCCTTCTCCAACAACTCCTCCAACTGCTCCTTAAGCTCCTTCAATTCCGTCGGAGCCATCCGGTAAGGCGGAATTGAAATCGGCGCAGTACCTGAAAGAAGCTCAATGAAAAACTCAATTTCTCTAGGCGGCGGTAGTCCTGACAATTCCTCGAGAAAGACATCCGAGAATTTCCTGACTACTGGAATATCCTCAAGCTTCCCTCTATCTGCCCTGGAGTCTACCACATAGGCCAAAAATTCCTCACACCCTTTCCTCATCATCTTCTCTGCTGTCAGAGGTGAAATAAGTCTGGGCGAGCTTGCTTTCCTGTCCCCAATAAACACCACTCTTCTACCATCATCCAATTCAAATTCCACTGTCTTTTGCTTACAATCCAGACGGGCGTTTTACCTTTCTAACGTGTCCATACCCAAAATCACATCTAGTCCTCCCATCTTTAGTGGCATCAAATCCACTACTAGAAGTTCTCCGCCAATACATAGCTCACAACCTCTATATACTTGACTGATAATAATATACTGACCGATTGGAGTACTCACCATCATCGGAGTATCCAAAGGTCTCAAATTCCTATCACACACCGGTCTACTCGAAGAAACAAACGAATGAGTAGAACTCGGATCAATCAAAGCAATCACATCATCAGAAAAGAGTCTAACCATACCAGTCACCACATCTGGAGTGGTCTCTGCATCCTCCCGTGTCATCGTAAACACCCTAGCTAATGCCTGCCCCCTTGGTCTACCTGGAATGCTCGCCCTCTTAGCTGCATCAGAACTGCCCACTTCTGTAGAAGTCTTCTGTCCCACAGTCTATGTTCTCCTAGCAACTTGCATTTGAGATCCCTCTCTTCTGGACGGCTTGGGACACTCTCTAGCCAGGTGTCCTTTCTGTCCATAATTGAAGCATGCTCCGGTTAATATATAACATTCTCCTCTATGAAAACTGCCACAATGCTCACACTTAGGGACTGATGACTTGTCCCCTTCTCCCTTTCTGTTGCCTCCCACCATAGAGGCCTTATGAGAATAAGCAGGAGTCCTCATGGGCCTAGGTCGACTCGCACCACTGCTCCTCTCCTCAAACTAAATAGGGAAGCTCCTGGCACTCCTGTCTGGCATAGGAGTACTAGTACTACCTCCCTTCTTGAACTGCTCTCTTCCTTTTCTCTTCTTGTTCACTGCACTCTTGATGTTCTCAATGTTCTCAACCCTCAGAGCCGTTTCAACCAGCTGCTGAATATCACAGAAATTCTGCACCACTACCTTCTCTCTGATAGCCAAGTGCAGTCCCGACTTAAACCGGTGACATCTAGCAGCCTCACTCAGCATCAGATCCGAAGCATACCGGGATAGTTACGTAAACCGGCGCTCATACTCACTAACTGTCATCTCCCTCTGAGTAAGACTGAGAAACTCCCTCTGCTTCTACTGAATGAATACCTCATACAAATATTTCTTTCTGTAAGCAACAAGAAAGTCCTGCCATGCCAACCCTACTGGTCTAATCTGACTCCCTGGCACAGTTTCCCACCAATGTAGAGCATCTCCCTGAAGCAAGCTTGCAGCATAAATAACCCGCTCATCATCCTCACACTCCATCTGATCTAGCACCCTCTTGGTCTTTCTCAGCCATGTCTCGGCTTCCTCAGGATCAGTGGTCCCGTAGAAGTCCACTGCTCCATACTTTCTCAATCTGTCAAACCGTCTACCCTTCTTAGCTAGGGCTGAAGCAGAAGGCTATGGCATCTGATCCATAGCCTGAACAAACGCCTGGGTAAATGTCTGGAACAACCTCGGATCCAGAGGAGGCACTGGCTCCTGCATAACTGGCGACTCCTGAGTCTGCGATGGCATAGACTCACTACCTAGCTCTACAGAAGCCTCAGCATTTCCTACGGCTACTTAATGATCAGTCATCTCCTCTCTAGTCGGAGAGTCAGGTGCAACAAATCCTTGCATAACTCCTCGTGTCCTTCTACGAGGTGGCATCGTACTCCTTCACAGATAAGCACTAAGGATTAGCTACACGTCAATCTTGATTCCTATGTGTATGCATGATATGCATGTCACTTAATGCAATCAATCAAATGCAACAAATAATCATATAGCACACAATTCATCCTATTATGCATTCTAAGCCGAGGACACATAACCTAAAGCTCTGATACCAAACATATTGGACCCGGGTCCCGGATCCCCAATCCCGAGGTGGCCCCTCGATCTCGCGCTGCGGTAATCACTTATGGACTTCACCGCGGTGAAGGACTGGCTCGCCGCAGCGACCTCCCCGAAGAAATTAGACCCGTCCCCAACATCTATACGAACTCATACTAACACACGTACATATACATTCATCATCTACACATGCATTCTGAGTGAATCGCCACCAAAACAGGAGAGTTTCATGTCATTAAAATTCGAATAAATTAAACAAGCATTCTCAATATGACACATTACATATTAAAGTGTAAATCCAAAATACAATACATGAGAATGCCCGATGATGAGATGCTTGATGGGCTAACCAAAAATACTAACTTAATGCAATGATCTTTAACTATTGCGGAGTTCTTCGATGCCTGGCAAGGATCAACTGGCGTCGCGAGTTGCACCTGAGGAGGGAAAAGTAACGGGTTGAGCTACATAGCTCAGTGGCTAATATAATTATAGCCATCAGTAACTAGCACAAATTTAGGCATAGGCATATATATATATACATGCAACAATTCTAACACTCTCATGCTAATCAAGCAGTGTACGCATTTAGCACAATTAATTCAACTTACAAAACATGTCACAAATGTGCTTCATAATGAACAGATCAAATATGCAATGCACATTATACGGCTCAAGGGTTCCATGGAAACAAAAGGGAGAAACCGAAGTTTACACCCTGAACAAAATGAGTCCATTCGGAGCTCATATGCCACAAGCGGGCAGCCGGGAGAAGGCTCTTGTCAAAGTGCACGTGACAAACGAAATGGTTCCACTCTCACCCAAACAAAAGCACATAATCATACTCGGAATCATTTTATCAGATAGTATGCTTTCTAGATTTCATTTATTCAAAATGCCATGACCGAAGTCGAGGCATAACATACTCAGAAACAAGATTTACTTCTGTTAAACAATTAACCATATGTTGGATCAAAATGTCATGCACCTCATCATACATAACACATAACATATATTCACACATAGGCAAGATTTGCCTAATCACACAATAACTATAAGTACATTACCCACCTAATATCGCTCGAGAATCCAAATTCACTACTGTCCTTCCTCTTGCGATTGGATCAGGTCAGCTTGGTTTCCTATAACAAACCAAGTTCCCAATCAAGAAACATTCAAAGGAAATATTGAAACAGCTAGAAAATCAAAAGTAAAAGCACTAAAAGTCTACATCCGACTTCCAACCCAAACTCCCGAATCTTATAGGCAAATTCCGAACTTCCTATCTTCATAAAACTTGTAGCCCTATAGCTCTAGTCCACAACGAATCCAAAATCACCTCAATTGGACATCCACAACAAAAGATATGTCCAAAAATACCAAAATTCATCATATTTGAAAGCGGGGCTCGTCGCGTGAACGGCCCGGCGTGCAGCATGCGAAGGCTACGCTCATCATGGCGAAGGTCCCGTGTGCACCGTGGTGTACACGCATGCGTGCACCGTGGCGTACACCCCCCTAAACGCACGCTGTGACGTGCACATATATGTGCATCGCGGCGTGCACAACTTCGCACGCCGCGGAGTGCTCATGAGCACGTCGCAACGTGCGGGTTTGGGAACTCCTCCTGAACCCGATTTTCCAACTTTTTCTCATCCCCAATCTTCCCATCTTGCAAATGCAATACACCTAAACCTTGGTTCAAGTCCTAAAATTCAGTTCTAACTCATTCAAACCTTAAAACAGTCATAAGATCATCAACCCAAGGATTTCACCTAGGTTTTTCCGAAAACCCTACATAATCGGTTCTACCCTCATACAAAGCGATTCTAGGGTTTAGTCCAACTAAAAAAAGAAGTAAAGAAGCTTATACTTACTTGGAAGGCTTCAATCCTTAAAAAAAAATCAAAGACTCTAGCTTTCCCCTCTTTTCTTCTTCTTCTTCTTCTTCCTACAACACTCTCCCTCTCTTCTCTTCTCTTTTCTTTTCTTTCCTATAATTCTTGCTCTTAAGTCTAAATGGGATGGGTAAAGACCATTTTACCCCTCCATACAAAGCCTTAAGTTATCCAACTCTAGCAATCTTCCCAAAATGCCCTCATACATTTTTATCCTTTCAATTCCTATTTAAACCACATTAAACTCAAATAAATCTCAATTATCCACTAATACTCCCAATTAACCAAACTAAGACATAATCACACAATTAACACAATTCATGCTTAATAACATTAATTAGAAAAAATTTTGGGGTCCAATATGTATTGTTTGATTTAGAGGCACAAATGGACCAACACCATCCAGACATTGCCAGTTCATCGAGGCAACAGATAACTGGAGTGTACTGTGAGTAACCTAAAAGTGTGACCTTGATTAGAAATGTGTTATGTTTATATTGTTTTGATTAAACTGGATGCCTCTATATTGATTCAATATTGATATAATTGTGGCATTGATGATTCTGGAGAATTGATTGTCCGAGTAGTTTGATAATTGGGACTATATTGGGAGTGTTCAGAACTGAATGTGAATAAGGAAAGTGAATTCTCAACTATATGTTGAATGCCAGACATAGATCCAATGAAATGTGATAATTGAATATGTTTGTTGATTGAAAAGTGATTAATGATATATTATGTTAAAATGTTGCATTTCATTACATGAATATACATGTTCACATAAATGAGTTGTGACCGAAGCAACTAATGTGAAAAGAGCTTTTAACTCAGATATGTGCACATAGAGCCTCAGGCTCAATGTTTAATGAGCTCGGTATTCACAATGGAGATGGTGTTAGGCTCCAAAGTTTTCTTGGAAGTTTGAACTATTAAATGAAAAATTATTGGCAATTAGTCATGTGTAAGGAAAAGGAGAATTGTTGAATTTGAAATGAAGTAGAGAAGATAGTTTAAGTACAAGATGGGTTATATGTGAAATGTTGGAAGTTAAAAGCTGGAAAATATAGTTGAAACATGTTCACTAAGTATGCTTTGGTATTTTAGCTATAACTTTTTCTATAATTATCCAAATGAGATGATATTTTATTTGGAGTAAATAAGAGACATAGGGCTATAAAGTTTTTAATGAAATTGAGTTTCAATTCAGTCTCTAAGAAAGTCGATTTTTGGATGGAATTTGAACGCAGAATATTGTTTTAGTATAAGAGTAGTTTGAAATTATTTTGGGTACAACTTCCAGATTTTCAAAGCAAATTAAATAATTTTGGTGTCATTAGAAAATTAAGACAATGAAGAACATTTTTCTAGAAGGAAGTGTTATCAAATTCCTTCAATTACCTAATCAGAAAAGGTCTGGAGTTTTGGAAGGTGTTAGGCATGATTTAAATAATTTGGAGGTCTTGCTAGATTAATTATTTTATTTAGAGTTAATTAATATGTTAATGTTGGTAGGATTTTAAAATATGGTTTAGTTGAATTAAGTGGTAAGAGTATATATGTATGAGGGCATTTTAGGACGATCACTTAAGCATTAAAGTCTTAAGGCTTTGAAGGAAGGGCAAATTGGACATTTATTAATCATTAATGGCAAAATTGAAATAAGAAATGTTGACTTGCTTTTAAGGAAGAAGCAAGAACGAAATTGAGAGAGAAGAAACAATGAGAAGAGAGAAGAAGGAGAGATTTTCGGTTTTGAGAGGAAAGAAAGAAAAAAAACTAGGTTTTGATTTTTCTTAGTCCTAAAGAGTGATTTTGAAGTTATTCAAGAAGGGAAAAAGGTATAAGAAGATGAGAGCTTCCATTAGAGCCAAGAAACTCTTCATTTGGTGAAGATTCAAGGTAAGTTTGATCTTAATATTTTCAATTTTTGAGAGGGTTTTGGTTCATATAGATTAAGAAATGTATGGGTTTAAGAATTCTAGGATCAATTTTAGTGAATATGTCTTATGGGTTCTCCAATTAGAATTCCAATTAAATGGGGGATTTTGTCTTTGATGAACGAAATCAAGAGAGGCAAGGGGAGCAAGGGGAGAGACATTTTTTAGCAAAGTTTCAAACAAGGAAATCAAGGTAGGTTTCATGTTTAAAATTGGATAATGAGCTACTATGTTTTCTTTTTATTTAAGAGAATAAAATGATTTCTCATTGCTTTATAATTGTGGCTTTTGCTGCTTTTGAATGATTTTCAAAATTGTTATATGTTTTGGTGTATGAATTTTGATGATGAATTGTGATATGGAAATGTTTTTGAAAAGACTTTATGTTTATGAAATTAAGTTTCGGAAATGCATATGAAATATTTCGTGCTCATGAAAAATAAGTTTTCAGAATGTGTCATTTGGGCAATCTGTTTTCAAGTCATGAATTACATGTTATGTAGGTTTGGTGTAGTCCATTCAAGAATGTCACGTGCACGTTAACCAAGTTAAAGGCTTCTCCTGCCTGCCCGCTAGTGGCATGAAACTCCTTCATGGACTCCCTTAAGTTTACGACTACATAGGACCACTATATAGGATTATGTTAGTTCATTCTATTCACGACTACACAGGACCATTATATGGGAATGTGTTAGTTTGTTTTGTTCGTGGACCACCCAAACCATTTATGATGTGTTTATGTGGTTATGATTGTGACAAGTTTGATGAATGCATGATTCAAGATGTTTATGAATTGCTTGATAAGTTTTAAATTTGGGACATATGTGTTACATGGATTTTTTAATGTGAATTTTTATAATCGAAATAAATATTTCAATGATTTTTGCTTGTTTCTCGATTATAAACATGTTACCAACGATCTTTAATGTTGGGCCCCGATTCGCATTAAGCATGTTTTATTTTATTTTGAGGATTAGTTTTCTAATTTCCTTTTAATTAGAATAATTTGGGAGTTTTAGTACTTAGTTAATAGAAATTAATTGGAGGCATTTAGTAAAAATTAGAATTTTAATAAGTTGTTAGAATTAAAAAGAATAAGATGGAGTTAGGGTAAATTAGGAAGTTTGCTTAGGTTTTAAGGCTTAAGGCTTAGGAGATGGGCTTTTAGCCCTTTCTAAATGCTACTAAATGAAGAAGGAAAGGATTAAATGAAGAAGGAATGAAACAAGTGATGATGTAGCCGTATAACATGAAGGAAGAAACAAAAATTGCAAGGAAAGATTAGTAACCTTACAAAACTACGTAGTTTTAGTGTAGGTCTTATAAGTTAGAATTATTTCCCTAAGGCTTTTAATAAGAAAGCTACGAAACTTCAAAGAAAGGAGAAAGAAGGGTGACTTTCGACCAAGATAGGTTGAAGAAGAAGAACAAGAAGAAGAAGAAGAGAAGTGAAGCTTAGGTCTTTATGTTTTGGAAAAAGAGAGGTTTAAGAGTTTTATTCAAGAAGAAAGTGGAGAGGAAGGTTTAATCTTCCAATAGAAGAAAGAAGAGAATTTCGTGGGTTTCAAATAGGTAAGGGAAATTTCAAAATTTTTGAAGTTTCTTGATGGGTTTTGGGTTTAAATAAGGTATGGGTAAGGTTAGGTAGGTGTTAATTCAAGTTTTCCTTTCCTTAGAAATGTTCGATTTTGATATCCTATGTTCTTATGGGATATTATGCTTAATGAAGGTGAATTAAGGCAATTGGAGAAAGAGCCAAGGCCATTTGACCATCCTACAAGCTAAAGGAATTTAAGGTGGGTGATTCTTTAATAATTGAGTTAATAGGAAATTTAACGTTTTTATAATAAATGCAAATTAATGCTTTCCAATGATTTAAGAAGTTTGTATTAATATTTCTTTGTGAGGATTTAAACTTGTATGTGATGTTTCTTGAATGTAAATTTATGATGGAAATGTTGGCGAAATGATTTCATAAGTGAAAAAGATTGATTATATGATTTTGGCAAATTGATGTTTTCTAATGACTTAGAATGTTTGTATGAACTACTCTTTGTTATGTTTTTCACTTGTATGTGATGTTCTTTGATTGTGAACTATGTGAGAAATCATTTGTATAATGTTTCGTTATGTGAAAAAGACTCGAATGTGTGATTTTGGAAAAATATTTTCCAGTTTGGCCTAAATATGCCAAAGTGGATTTGTAAAGGCCAGTTACGGCTAATAATTTTGAATTGTGTGAATTATGTGATTTCTTTGGGTTTGTGGTAGTCCCATCTGAGTCAGGTGCACCTGTCTACCCATAGGCTTCTCCCGCGTGCTCGCTAGTGGCATCAGAGTTCCTCTCAAGGACTCCCATCAGTCACAGCTACACATGACCGCTTTGCAGGAATGTGTAGTACGTTCCGTTTTGGATCCACCCGAACCACTTTCTCTGTGCTTAGTGATATTTGATGTGTAATTGGTTTGATGAAATGAGTTTTACAAGAGGTTTTGATGTATTGAAAGTGTTTTGATCAATGTAAATTGGCTTTGATAAATTTGAAAGGTTTTGAAAGGTTTTTATCAACGTGAAAGTTGTTTTGAGAATGAATAAAAAAAGAATGCTTTTGTTTATTTCTTAATTATTAAGCTATTACCCACTGAGCCGTCGAGCTCACACCCCATTTCTCCTCCACAGGTATCGAGCGAGAAACCGAGTCATCGCATCGGGATTGAGGAAATATTCCGATGCATTTTGCTTTTGAAGACATATTTGAGAAAACAATGCTTTAGGTTGCATTGTGAAGAAATGGTTCTCTTTGTATTTTGGATTTTGCTACTTTCGATGTATTCGGGCTAAAATGCCCTATAAAGTTTTATTTAATGTATATCCTCCTTGTAAATGCAAAAAAAGAATTGGGTTTTAATGTATTTTGTGTATATTGGTCAAAATGTATTGTTTTATAATTTACAAATGATTAGCAAAGAAAGAGTAATGTGAGGTTACTTTATGTTTTGAGAACATTTAGAATCCTAAGCGTGTGGTGGCTGTCGTTTGAATTATGTTGGATATCATTTGGATTGAGTTGTGTTGTAAGAGATTGGAGATTGATTTTTTATGCAGGTAATGGAATTAGATTGAAGATTTTGGTTAGAGCATTTTTAGTGGAAGTGCTCTCCAATTTTTCCTAAATTGGAGAGAAACTTGTTTAGGATTTTAGAGTAATTTCTAGTGAGATTTTCAGTGAGATGTCTGCTTGAAGATTGTAGTGCATGATTAGAGCTTTCCAACCACATAAAGTTTGTCACATTCGGACTTAAAATGAAAAAAGTTATGAGAGGTGAAAGGTTTCAGCTACTGTTGATGAGGGCTGAAATTTTGCAGAACCTTTGGAGGGGTTTTTCACCCTCTTAGGGACAGTTTTGATTTTTGTTATCTTCATAGAAAATGTAGATTATCTTTCTATCTTTAAAATGAGGTATGATTTGCAATCATTGGAGTTAGGAATAAAAAGATATGAGGTTGGGAATGTTGTGATTCTGTTCATTGTGCCAAATTACTGTTCCATTGGTTTTTCATTTAGGCTGAAACGTTAAGTGTGTTTTTACCTCCCTTAATGACCGATTTAATTTTTTCACCCTTCACGAAGTTTGTAGATCCTTTCTTTATCTTTCCAATGAGGTAAAATGTGACATTTTTTGACTTATGAGCTAAAAGATATGAATTTTCAAACTTTTAGCATGGTGTAGGAAGATTTTAGTTTGGGCTGAAACTTTAAAGCAAATTTTGACCCTCTTAATGACTAAAGTAGTTTTTAAATCCTTCTATGAAGTTTTAGAGCTCCCTTTTACCTTTTTATTGATACCAAATTTACGAATTTTAGACTTCGGGAGCAAAAGTTATGATGTTTGTAAATTCTGAAATTTTCTTGCAAATCCAGACTTCATCCTTAGACGTGGCCACGTCTAGTCTCTAAACCTCTTAGACGTGCCCTCGCCTAATCTCTGAATGTCCTCCTCTTACTCTTTTGCTTGTAACTTTTTCGTTTGGCCTCGGGTTCACTCGGTTTTCAAAGCATTGGGTTTCAAAAAAAAATTTATACCCCTTTTTAGTAAAATGAGAGTGTCAGGTTTTGGTCGGACTTTATGGATAATATTAAGAGAGTCAATTACGTGACGGTTTCGAATATATTTCCGTTTTTGGGCGATTTTGTGAGTTATAGAGATCCGATTGAAGCGGTTTCTGATTCTAATTAACCTAGAGATATGGAATTTCATTTTAGCTTAGGAATCGGATTTAGTAATGAGCCCTAAGCAAAATCATTTTATTGGATGATAATTAGGGTGAATTTATCAAGTTTTGTTCGGATGACGTGAAATTACGTTCGATTTGAGGTTTCTTTTGTGGTGAGGAATTCCTCCCTCGTGAGATGCGCGTCTAGATGTCACGGAGGACGTCGGGCACGCGACTCACCGAGGAGGGGTTCCAACAGTTATGGTATCAGAGCGCCGGAATTGAGATCTCATATGGGCGCATGTGTTTAAGTTACTCAAATAAGCAATTGTTAAGAGTTTAGGCTGATCGAATTAGTGAGAAAAACGGTAATCTTTCATTGGATAAATGGAAATGCGAAACAGCATATGGGTAATATGACTGAAAATGATTCAATGAAATTGAAGTGGCCGGGGGGATGCCGTGTATGACGATATGGTGATATATGTGATATGGATGTAAATGTATGAACATGGCTTTTCAAGTGAAAACATTGAGCTTAAAGTGAACAAGTAGAATGTATTGAAAACAAAGATTCTTATGGTCTTAAGAATATGAAATCAGAACCTACGTGGGTGTAAGTGGGTACAGTTGATAATTTGAGTAATTCTTATGGTCTTAAGAATATGAAATCGGAACCTACGTGGGTGTAAGTGGGTACAGTTGATAATTTGAGTAATGAGCTTTTAAGTTTTCTTTTTCCGAATCAAGAAATAAAAGTTTGTTTTTGAATCAAGAGAATGAAATGTTTTCACTTACTTCATAAATGTTGCTTTGATTGCTTGTGATTGACTTGAGAAATTTGCTACATGTTTGATATGTACATTGTGTGATGATTTTACATCTATAAATTTGAATAAATGGTGTATATATATATGTAGATGTAATTTGAAAGATAATGGGAAGATTATATGAATGATGGTGATATTTGTACAAGTCCAAGAAGGTTACATTGTTATCATTGTGAGTATTTATATGATGACCCATCATCATACACAAGTGAGGATATTAAGCACGTAGGTTATATATATATGTGGAGATGATAAAGGAAGAAACTTAAGATTTCTTGGATATTTGTTAGTCATAGCTTCCATAGTCTACAGTTTGAGGAGAAACTAGAGTAACATATGAGGGTGCTCAAAATGATCATGTGGGAATAGATTGAGATTTGTTAAAACTGTCACAATAAGAAATAAATTGATCTGAGAAGTTTATTGTATGGGATTAATGGAGATCAAAGTATTAAGCATGAAAAAAAATGTGAATTAGTAAGTGGATAGAATAGGATGAATTTGATGACGCCACCCAAGCTATGCGGCACTAAGTATGTTCATTACTCCTTTGGGTTTTGGGTGATTTGAACATTATGACCTTGTGGGGAAGATAGGAATTGGTCTTCCCGCGGTATTAAGAATAGCTGATAATAGGAGATTGATCAAGATTAAATTAATCGTATAGATGATGGTAGCAAGAAACCCTTTTTTGAAGAAATTTTTTTTTGTTAAGTTAGAATAAGCAGCTCAGGTACTTTATATTAAAGATGATCAATGGAAGAACTGATCATGAAGGAATATGTAATGATTTGAAAGTTAGGACACTCCCTAACAGAGCATCAAACAGGGAGGTGAAATATGTTACCGAAAAAGGTATGCACTTTTGTTTGATGTAAAGGGTCATATGAGTGGATTTTTGAATTTATGGAGACACGACTTTGCTAGTATGAGGAATATGTACGTTTAAATTATATTATGTGAAGTATGTTCGAGAGATGAAATTCTGACTTGATGAATGTATGCAAATCAAGAAGTTGAGTCCGCAGATAAATTACAATATGTGGAGAAATTTGTATGAATGAGCAAACATGAGAATAAGTCTAAGAGAGATATGAGGAAATTCAAGCATTCGCAGAAGGAAGTAAATAGGAAATTGAAAAGAAAGTGAGACAATGTACCTCATTAAGGAATCGGTTATTTAAGGACTCATGAGGGCTAATCAGGAGACATATGAAATTTGATAATAATTGCTTAAGTTAATAAATGCCCAATAACACCTATGGTATTGGAGACTAAAGAGATTCAAGATTTGATGGTGTATTAAAGATATTCGAATAATTGAGAAAAATAATTTGAATACATGGAGAAGATGTGTAAAGCGTATGAGTAACGTAAGTAAAGAGAATTTTGAAGAAACTACACTGAGGTAAATTATATCATATAGATTTGGAAATTTTATAGTATGTACTGATGTTGTATAAGACATTTGGCTTAAATTCAACGTAGCATAACAAAGTGATTTCATATGTATGGAGATAACTGAAGTCCTATGAGTTGCTTATTGGATACATGATTTAGAACTGTTATATAAATGATTATTTTTTAAAGTTTGAAGACAGTATATGTACAGGAATATCTTAAATATACATATGCAAGTACAGATCGAAAAAGTTTGAGGCAATCAATGAATTGGGAGAAGTAATTATGAGACTCAGGAGATTGATATAAATATCGAAAGGCTATGATTGTTCTAGCGAGAAAGTCCAAGTGAAGTTAAGTAGTATATCAGATACTTTAAGTAGAAATTCGATATTGAGGTTATCAGAAACTAATACAAAAGAAAGCATAGAATAGAGGGTTTGGTTTACCTCAAATTAAGGATTAAGAGATTGTGAGATTGAAAACAGATCTAAGTGTCAAGTTTAAATGAGAAGAAGGGTATAAGGTGAGTGAAACAAGAAGTATGAAAAATCAATAATGATGCTTGAGTTGAAAGAATTGAATATGAGACTGAGGTAATAGATAGAATTATTCGAAGGATTATGATTGTGTAAGTACTATACTGGTAAAGCTAATGTTATGATTGGATGCATTGAATAGAGAATTTAATAGCAGTGTGTCATAAATTTGGATATTGGGGTTATCAAATCTAGTGCAGTAAAGAGTGTAAAATGTGGAATTGAATTTTGGGCAAAATGATTAGTTACTGAAAGTTTAGATCAGTTCATATAAACCAAGACCAAATTGAAGATTCAGAACTTGTAAATTTTACTAAGAAATTAGAAATGAGTATGAATTTTAAGTTCGAGTAGGAAAAATGATACTGGGTGATCGAGATAAGAAGTATGCGATCGGCAAAGATGATTAAGCAAAGAGCGTGAGAAAAGTACAAATGGCGATTTAAGCTATACAGCCTAGAAGAAATATGTCAAGTGACTGAAAGTTTGTATTGTCGACGGTTTTAACTGTCAGAGATTTACTTAAAGTTTATAGTTTAGAGTTTGTAGGAAAATGAGATCAATGTATAGTTTTATTTGACCTTAAGCATCATAATCGTTGTCATAGTGTTTTCAATAGAATACTGTATGAGGAGTTAGGTGATAGAAAGAGTCATCGCTTTCGTATTATGATGAGTAAGGCCTAAAAATGATTGAATGTCAGATCGATTGGAGAGGTTATTGATAAGTAAAGTCAATCAGTATAAGATATGAAATACGGGAGATTGACATAAGAGTTACATGAACTGAGATTAAAGTGATGTGAATCAGTAAGTGAAAGCTGAATTGTCTCGGAAGGTATTACCTTGCTAAGGTGTACTCAAGTTAGGAAAAAGAATTCGTTAAGCCGCTATGAATTGGGTCGTATGAAATTTTTATGAGTTAGTGCTACTGACAAAAGATGACTTGGATTCAAAATGTGATATACGTGAGTATGTTCAGGAAATATTGATGTGATAAGATTAGGGTGTTATCGCCACAGAAAATGAAAATTGTGAGTGATCTGAAGCATAAGGAGGAACTAGTTAAGAAAGTGAACGACCAACCCCGAATTGAATGACCGAGTGAGTCTTCTGAATACTATTCTTTGAAAGAAAGTTTTCGAGTGATGAAGTTAAATGAGAAACGGAGGAGCATCCTGCACTCCTAATAAATCCGATAAGAATTTCGAGGACAAAATTCTTTTAAGGGGGGGAGAAATGTTGGTCCCCGATTTGCATTAAGCATGTTTTATTTTATTCTGAGGATGAGTTCGCTAATTTCCTTTTAATTAGAATAATTTGGGAGTTTTAGTACTTAGTTAATAGAAATTAATTGGAGGCATTTAGTAAAAATTAGAATTTTAATAAGTTGTTAGAATTAAAAAGAATAAGATGGAGTTAGGGTAAATTAGGAAGTTTGCTTAGGTTTTAAGGCTTAAGGCTTAGGAGATGGGCTTTTAGCCCTTTCTAAATGCTATTAAATGAAGAAGGAAAGGATTAAATGAAGAAGGAATGAAACAAGTGATGATGTAGCCGTATAACATGAAGGAAGAAACAAAAATTGCAAGGAAAGATTAGTAACCTTACAAAACTACGTAGTTTTAGTGTAGGTCTTATAAGTTAGAATTATTTCCCTAAGGATTTTAATAAGAAAGCTACGAAACTTCAAAGAAAGGAGAAAGAAGGGTGACTTTCGGCCAAGATAGGTTAAAGAAGAAGAAGAAGAAGAGAAGTGAAGCTTAGGTCTTTATGCTTTGCAAAAAGAGAGGTTTAAGAGTTTTATTCAAGAAGAAAGTGGAGAGGAAGGTTTAATCTTCCAATAGAAGCAAGAAGAGAACTTCGTGGGTTTCAAATAGGTCAGGGAAATTTCAAAATTTTTGAAGTTTCTTGATGGGTTTTGGGTTTAAATAGCTTAGTTAAGGTATGGGTAAGGTTAGGTAGGTGTTAATTCAAGTTTTCCTTTCCTTAGAAATGTTCGATTTTGATATCCTATGTTCTTATGGGATATTATGCTTAATGAAGGTGAATTAAGGCAATTGGAGGAAGAGCCAAGGCCATTTGACCATCCTACAAGCTAAAGGAATTTAAGGTGGGTGATTCCTTAATAATTGAGTTAATAGGCAATTTAACGTTTTTATAATAAATGCAAATTAATGCTTTCCAATGATTTAAGAAGTTTGTATTAATATTTCTTTGTGAGGATTTAAACTTGTACGTGATGTTTCTTGAATGTAAATTTATGATGGAAATGTTGGCGAAATGATTTCATAAGTGAAAAAGATTGATTATGTGATTTTGGCAAATTGATGTTTTCTAATGACTTAGAATGTTTGTATGAACTACTCTTTGTTATGTTTTTCACTTGTATGTGATGTTCTTTGATTGTGAATTATGTGAGAAATCATTTGTATAATGTTTCATTATGTGAAAAAGACTCGAATGTGTGATTTCGGAAAAAGAATTGTCAGTTTGGCCTAAATATGCGAAAGTGGATTTGTAAAGGCCAGTTACGGCTAATAATTTCGATTTGTGTGAATTATGTGCTTTCTTTGGGTTTGTGGTGGTCCCATCTGAGTCAGGTGCACCTGTCTACCCATAGGCTTCTCCCGCCTGCTTGCTAGTGGCATCGGAGTTCCTCTCAAGGACTTATCATCACGGCTACACATGACCACTTTTGGGAATGTGTATGCGCCCGTTCGGATCCACCCGAACCACTTTCTCTGTGCTTATGTGATATTTGATGTGTAATTGGTTTGATGAAATGAGTTTTACAAGAGGTTTTGATGTATTGAAAGTGTTTTGATCAATGTAAATTGGCTTTGATAAATTTGAAAGGTTTTGAAAGGTTTTTATCAACGTGAAAGTTGTTTTGAGAATGAATAAATAAAGAATGCTTTTGTTTATTTCTTAATTATTAAGCTATTACCCACTGAGTCGTCGAGCTCACACCCCATTTCCCCTCCACAGGTATCGAGCGAGAAACCGAGTCATCGCATCGGGATTGAGGAAATATTCCGATGCATTTTGCTTTTGAAGACATATTTGAGAAAACAATGCTTTAGGTTGCATTGTGGAGAAATGGTTCTCTTTGTATTTTGGATTTTGCTACTTTCGATATATTCGGGCTAAAATGCCTATAAAGTTTTATTTAATGTATATCCTCCTCGTAAATGCAAAAAAAGAATTGGGTTTTAATGTATTTTGTGTATATTGGTCAAAATGTATTGTTGTATAATTTACAAATGATTAGCAAAGAAAGAGTAATGTGAGGTTACTTTATGTTTTGAGAACATTTAGAATCCTAAGCGTGTGGTGGCTGCCGTTTGAATTACGTTGGATATCATTTGGATTGAGTTGTGTTGTAAGAGATTGGAGATTGAGTTTTTATGCAGGTAATGGAATTAGATTGAAGATTTTGGTTAGAGCATTTTTAGTGGAAGTGCTCTCCAATTTTTCCTAAATTGGAGAGAAACTTGTTTAGGGTTTTAGAGTAATTTCGAGTGAGATTTTCAGTGAGATGTCTTCTTGAAGATTGTAGTGCATGATTAGAGCTTTCCAACGACATAAAGTTTGTCACATTCGGACTTAAAATGAAAAAAGTTATGGAGGTGAAAGGTTTCAGCTACTGTTGATGAGGGTTGAAATTTTGTAGAACTTTTGGAGGGGTTTTTCACCCTCTTAGAGACAGTTTTGATTTTTGTTATCTTCATAGAAAATGTAGATTATCTTTTTATCTTTAAAATGAGGTATAATTTGCAATCATTGTAGTTAGGAATAAAAAGATATGAGGTTGGGAATGTTGACAGTTACTGTTCATTGTGCCAAATTACTGTTCCATTGGTTTTCCATTTAGGCTGAAACGTTAAGTGTGTTTTTACCTCTCTTAATGACCGATTTAATTTTTCCACCCTTCACGAAGTTTGTAGATCCTTTCCTTACCTTTCCAATGAGGTAAAATGTGACATTTGTTGACTTGTGAGCTAAAAGATATGAATTTTCAAACTTTTAGCATGGTGTAGGGAGATTTGAGTTTGGGCTGAAACTTTAAAGCAAATTTTGACCCTCTTAATGACTAAAGTAGTTTTTAAATCCTTCTATGAAGTTGTAGAGCTCACTTTTACCTTTTTATTGATACCAAATTTACGAATTTTAGACTTCGGGAGCAAAAGTTATGATGTTTGTAAATTCTGAAATTTTCTTGCAAATCCAGACTTCATCCTTAGACGTGGCCACGTCTAGTCTCTAAACCTCTTAGATGTGCCCTCGCCTAATCTCTGAATGTCCTCCTCTCACTCTTTTTCTTGTAACTTTTTCTTTTGGCCTCGGATTCACTCGGTTTTCGAAGCATTGGGTTTCAAAAAAATTTTATACCCCTTTTTAGTAAAATGAGAGTGTCAGGTTTTGGTCGGACTTTACGGATAATATTTAAGAGAGTCAATTACGTGACGGTTTCAAATATATTTTTGTTTTCGGGCGATTTTGTGAGTTATAGAGATTCGATTGAAGCGGTTTCTGATTCTAATTGACCTAGAGATATGGAATTTCATTTTAGCTTAGGAATCGGATTTAGTAATGGGCCCTAAGCAGAATCATTTTATTGGATGATAATTAGGGTGAATTTATCAAGTTTTGTTCGGATGACGTGAAATTACGTTCGATTTGAGGTTTCTTTTGTGGTGAGGAATTCCTCCCTCGTGAGATGCGCGTTTAGATGTCATGGAGGACGTCGGGCACGCGACTCACCGGGGAGGGGTTCCAACATTTTAAGCTCACCCCCTTTTCATCCCATGTTCAGGTGAAGCGAATGAGATTATGTAACCAAGAGTCTAGGCACCATTCTACTTTTGCAATGTTTTTGTATACTTAAATTTTGTAAAAACAAGACTCTAGATACATTTTGAGAATTGTTGGGTTTTGTATCTTTTATATTGTGGATTTTGATATTGATGATGTAATGTGTCTTGGCAATGCCATTAAAGTTTTGAAAACTCTTATGTCATGATGTTAATGAAATATGAATTTGTGTTGGGCCCCGATCCGCTTTAAGCGTTTTTTATTTATTTTGAGATTAATTAGAATAATTTGAGACTTAGGAGTTTTCGGTGGAAGAAGAAGAAGAAAAAGAAGGGAAGTAAGGGATTTAGTTTTGTTTGCTTGGAAAGGAGAGGTTTAAGAGTTTTATGCAAGAGGAAAGTGAAAGGAAGAGTTAAATCTCCTTATAGAAACAAAGAGAATTTCGTGGGTTTTGTCCTAAGGTAAGGATTTTCGAATTTCTTTGAGTTATTTGGTTAGGTTTTAGTTTAAAGAGCTTAGAAAGGTTATGGGTAAGTTAGATAAGTTAAATTCTATACTTTCGTATCCTTAAAATCGTCGATTCGATATCCTATGTTCTTATGGGATAATCATGTTAATGAAGGTGAATTGAGGCATTCGGAGGTGAAGCAAGACCTTTGGATCAGTCGCAAAGTTAAAGGAATTTAAGGTGGGTAATTCCTTAATAATTGAGTTGATAAGTATATTACCGTCTTTATAATAAATTGAATTAAGATGTAAATGACTTAGAAATTTGTAAGAATTATGCTTGATGATGTATTGAATTTGTATGTGATAATTACGTGTATAAAGTTATGTTGGAATGGTTGGTTCATTGAGTTATTAAGTGAAAATAATAAGAAATTGTGATTTCGGGAAAAGATCGTTGTTTTGGCAATTTATGTGAAAGTAAATTTGTGAATGCCAGTAGAGGCAATTGTTTTTAATTGTGTGAACTATATGTTTTCTTTGGGTTTGTGGTGGTCCAGTTTGAGTCGTGCACTGCCTATTATAGGCTTCTCCCTTTGCCGCTAGTGGCCGTGGAGTTCCCTTAGGACTCCTATTCGTCACGACAACACATGACCGCATCGCGAAATGTGTCGTTAGTTTGTTTCGGTCCACCAACCATTTTGTTGTGAATTTGTAGTTGGCTAGGTTGTCTTTGTGATATGTTGAATTTGTAAATTGTTCGAATAGTAATTGATGTAAATGGTTGTAAAATGAAATGACTTTTAATAAATGTGATATTGTTTGAATATGAAAAAATGATGAATAACGGTTTCGCTTATTGCTCGTTATTAAGTTATTACCCACGGAGCCGTCGAGCTCACCCCCTTTCCCTCCACAGTGTCGAAGCGAGAAACCGAGTCACCGTGATCGGGATTGAGGCAACTCCGATGCGCTTTACTTTGAAGTTGTATTTGAAGTTATGTTTTGAGAAAATAGGCTTTAGGTTGCATTTTGGACTTTTATGTAATGTTTACTATTTTGATGTAATCGCCAAAATGCCTCTAAAGCCTTGTATGAACTTAATTCCACCTATGTGTAAGATTTTTGGATTTGAAAATGTACCTTGTGTTGTTTCTTGTAAAAGTATTGTTGTATGGTTGAGAATGATAAAAGAAAAGAATGGGATTGTAAGATCTTATGGATTGGAAATGCTTGATGATTTAAGAAATATGTAGAAGCCTAGGAGTGTGTTGTTGCCTTGAGATATTGAGTTTTATGCAGGTTGTGTATTTGGTTGAAAATTTGGGATAGATGTAAATTAGGGGAGGTGCTGTCCAATTTTCCAGAAATTGGGCAGCAACTTCCATTCAATTTTAGAGTGGTTTAGAGCTTGAATTTGTTTGAATGGTCTTCTTGAAGAATGTAGAGAATGAATTGAGCTTTCCAACGACATGTAATATGTCTCAATTGGACTTAGAATGAAAGAGTTATGAGAATGGAAAGGCTTCAGCTGCTATTAGAAACACTGAACTTTTGCAGCAACTTTGGAAGACTTTTTCACCCTCTTAGAGGCTGATCTAGTTTTTGCTCTCTTCAGGAAAATGTAGATTATCCTTCTACCTTTAAAATGAGATATGTTTTGCAGTTATTGGGATTAGTAATCAAAAGTTATGAGCTTTGAAGTTGACAGTTACTGTTCACATAAGCAAAGTTACTGTTCCATTGGTTAGATTTTAGACTGAAAGTTCACGAGGTTTTACCCTCTTTAATGATTGAATTAATCTTAGCATCCTTCATAAGACTTGTAGAGTATCTTTTTATCTTTTCAACGGGGTAAAATGCACCATTTTTAGACTTGGGTGCTAAAAGATATGAATTTCCAAAGTTTAGGCTATGTGTAGGAAATTGTGTTTTGGCTGAAACTTTAAAACCAATTATGATCATATTAATGGCTCAATTAGTTTATAAGTCCTTCTAGGAAGTTATAGAGTTCCCTTTCACCTTTCTTTTGTCACTGATTTCACAAAATTTCGGGTTCGGGGTGAAAAATTATAAGATTGCAAAGTTGAGAGTTTATTCAGTTAAAAAAAAAAGTTTGATGTTGCCTGCGAGCGCCCTCGCTAGGGCGAAGGCTCGCCCTAGCGGGGCGGGCGCCAGCGTGCGCCCTCGCTAGGGCGACGCCTCGCCCTAGCGAGGCGGGCTGCTCTCGCCCTCGCGAGGGCAAGGCTCGCCCTCGCGAGCTACGGCCCTCGCTAGGGCGACGCCTCGCCCTAGCGAGGCCGCTTCGCCTCATGAGGCAAGGCTCGCCCTCATGAGCTGGCGTCCATGGCGCCTACGCGCGCCTCCGACGCGCTTTTGGGTGATTTTCCATTTTCTTTTCCTTTTCTTTTCCAATTTTCTCTCTATCACTCTTTTGCTTATAAATTCCCTTTGACCTCCGATTTGCACGATTTTGAATCATAAGTTTGAAAAAATAAAAAAATAAAATAGACGTTTTTTTTTGTAAAATGAGAGTTTCAGGTTTTAGTGGGAAATTACGGATAAGATTATGTGATGATTTGGATATAAACCCGTTTTAGGCGATTTCGTGATCTATAAAGATCGGATTGAGGCGATTTCGATTCTGTAATCGAGAGGTATGGAATTTTATTTTAGCTGAGAATTTAGATTTAGTTATGGGCCCTAGGCGGATTAATTTTTATTGGATGAAAATTAGAGCAATATTAGTAAATTTTGTTCGGATGACGTTAAATTCAGTTCAATTTGAGGTTTCTTTCGTGGTGAGGAATCCCTCCCTTGTGAGGTGCGCGTCCAGATGTCACGTAGGACGTCGGGCACGCGACTCACCGGGGAGGGGTTCCAACAATTTGTATATGGATGATTGTTAAGCTGAAATGTGAATTTGTGTATGAATGAGGTGGAGTTGAAATATGAATTAATTAAGGATGAGGTTAAGTTAGAATTAGGTACACTTAAGGAAGTTACCAAATTGAGATGATAAATTTTAAATATGAATTATTTTTTCATATAAGTGAGATGTATTATGGAAAAAAAAAGATAGGAATTGTGTTCTAACTTTAGGGAAAACTATGTTAATCTAGGCCAAATTAGACAAAGAGTTCTTGGAAGTTGTAGCTTGTCTTTCTAGCTTTCCAATGATATAAAGTATGCAATTTTTGGATATCGAAGTTGAGAGTTATGATCTTTATAAATTAGTAATGCTACACAGGATGTATACATGATAGCTATGGTGAAAGATGAGAATTTGTTATATGTGATGAATCATTTGAGTTGAGAATTGGGAGATCAGTGAAATAATTTTGGTAATTGAATGTTTAAGAAGTGATATTACGTTAGAAGATGTGAATTTGGTAAGATTATAAGTGAATATGATGTTAGAATAGATGTAGGAATCTTTGGAGAGGCTTTGGAAGGAGTTTTGGATCACCAATGTCTATTAGACGGACTTCAGGTCCATTAAACGAATCTTCTCGGGTGGAAAAGAGCCCCCATCCCTGTGCATGTCTGTTAAATGAACTTTCTCAGAGTTGGAAACCACTCCCAAGCCCGTCTATGTTTGTTAAACGGACATACACAGGATAGCTACAGTAAATTTACATTTTTGACCCTATTAGAGGCAGAATCTCTCTTTATGTCTTCATGAAAGTTGTATATCTAGGAGTCTTCTTTCAAACCGTCTAAGAATGACCTTAATCCTAGGTCTCGAGAGAAAGTTATGTCAATTGTCCCAAGATAGGTACAATGTAATTGAGGATATAAACATGTTTGATTCGTTTGGCCATAACTTCCTCATCCAACCTCCAAATGAAGTAATTCTTAAAGAAATAGATTGCTAGAACATTTTTATATCTCCCCATAAAAATTGGTGGTGTTGTGTCTTAATTTGAAAAAGATTGATGGAAAGATAGTGAGGGGTCGGTTGAGAGAGCATGACTGGGGTATGAACATACTTTGGCTTCTTAAGCATATCTTCATCTATAGAGCTCCGATTGGGATGGTTCTTGCTTCAAATTAAACTAGAGACATAGAGATACAATTGTCTTGAAGAAGTCAAATTATGATTTTGGTGATTGACTAGTGTGGGTACATAACTCTTATGGGATGATGGCTATAAGGGTTCTTTGAAATAACCCTTTAAAGTAATACGCACCCTCACGTCTAGCCATTTATAGGTCTCTCTTAAACCCAACCAAAACCCTCCTATTCTCCTTACTAGTCGCCTATTTTCTCTTCGCACTACTTTTCTCTATTTTGTGAATTATTTCCTGGTCCACCGTCACTGTTCACATCATTTTTAAATGCTAATGTCCCATTTGTTATTAGGCAAACATTTGCATTTCATGCATAATGTTTGCATGAAATGCAAACGTAAAACACAATTCTGCGTACACATTTGCTTTCCTTCTCCTGCGCTGTCATTTCTTCTTGGCCATTGTGGTGCTACATTACATTTCATTTCCTTATGCTTATTCGTGGCTACTGCGTTGTCCATCACGTTGTCGTTTCATGGTTGTTGTTGTTGCCATTTTGGGTCCTTGCTCCTCCTTGTTGTGATGTATGTGTTGTCGTTTTGGTGATTTATCCTAATAGCTACTATTTTCTTCTCACCTTGGTAACTTATGCATTGTCTATTAATTAAATTAATACCTTGCATACCATGCAAAATCCATGCAACCCATGTTGATTTATTTGTGTTTCTATTTTTCTTAGTCTTTTTTTCTTTTAATTTTATTCTTCTTGCTCCATGAAGACAAGTGAAAATTAATCTTCAAAAAATGGCCCAAATATCATGCTTTCGACTCATTTTAACTTCTTTACTTCTGAATTGTGCCTAAAATCACATACGAGTCAAAGTGAGTATCTTAAGCAATTTATTATCCTTAATCGCTAAGAGTTATGAAATAATAAAATAATCAATTAAACACCTATCAATTTACCCCACACTTACCTTTTATCTGTCCTAGGTTAAAACGTTAAAATTAAACTTAAAGACCTAAAAACATTTACTCAATTCTCATATGATCCAATAATACATAATCATAAAAAAAGATGAATGACTTTCAAAAATCATCACAAGAACTTAACATTCCAAGTTTTTACCCATGATCAATCAACATTCATTACCTTTAAAAATCGACAAATAGATTGGGAAAATGTGTTTAACTAAAATCTATCCATGGTTACACTCAATACCATTCATGATCATGACAATCCATAACTTTGCATATCATTTCATTTCTCCACTGCTAAGTTTCACATACAAAATCATGAATCAAAGGACTTTTTAAGGTTGTAATGTGGGTAAACGTAAGGTGAGATGTATTTAGGTTAAGTAACTTGAAAGCCATTAAAGCTAATGAAACAAGTAACATTGAATGTACTATCAAGTGTAAAAACCAACATTCACTCACAATTGTCTACATCAACTATGATGAATGAAAACAAGTTTCACAACTCAAACTCAAGCTCTCATACACAAACCATATGAAGTATATACCAATCCGAAAGGATCACTCATATAATTGATGACAATACATTGAAACTACAATGAGTGACCCTTCCAAGCCAACATCTATTTCATATTCAATATACTTAAGTAACTCATTCAATACAAGTTTAGGAGGATGTATTAAATATGAATAACCTTTCAAACCACAAAAAATATAAAAACACTCATGCAAATAAAAAGTAATGCAGAAATGTAAAGAAAATAAATTTAATTCCCTTGGGTTGCCTCCTAAGAAGCATCTTTGTTTAAGGTCGCTGGCTCAACAATATGCCATAGGCGTGACTTGGCATATGAATCATGCCTATGAAACATTTTTCATGGGCATGATAACACTCTCACTCCCATGACAAATTTTTCATAGGCGTGATAGCACTCTCACAGCCATGACTTATTTGTCATGGTCGTGAGATATTTCTCAAGCCATGACTTATGTTATTCTCCATTCCTTTTGGCACTTTCTTGTCTCCTCTCACTCTAATCCTTCTTCTACTTGCACTATGAAGATAAGTGAGTGTTAATCTCAAGAAGATAACTCAAATATTGTGTTTTTGACTCACTTTATCTCCTTCGCTTCTGAGTTATACCTAAAATCAAATGTGAACTAAAGTGAGTATCTTAAACATTTTCATATCATTAATCACTAAGTATTATGGAATAAATGTATAATCAATTAAGACTATATCAATTTCTCCCACATTTGTCTTTTGGTCATCCTTAGGCAAAACATCAAAATCAAAGTCACAGATTTAAAAACATTTACTCATTTCCCACATTTCCTAAGAATACATAATTATAAGTAAAGAGAAACAATTTTCAAAACCATAGCAAGATCTCAACATTTGATGCTTTCACTCATGATCATTCAAAATTCATCACTTTTAGAAACTGAGTAATCTAGAGCTAGACTTGGACAAAATACGTTTAAACAAGATAGATCCATAGGTATACTCAAACACCATTCATGATCATGACATTCCATAACTTTGCCTATCACTTCATTTCTCCACCACTAAGAGTCACATGCATAATCATGAATCAAAGAACTTTTCTAAGATTGTATTGTGGGAAAAGGTAAGGTGAGATGTATTTTGACTAATGTAACATCAAAGTCATCAAAGCTAGTGAAGAAAAAGTAACACTCAATAAAACATCAAGCGTACATGATAACATTCATTCAAAACTAGATACCGTTAGCTATGATAATGTAACAATTATATTTCAAAGATCAAATTCAAGCTCTCACACCACAAACCACATAAAGCATAACCAGTTAAAATGAATTACTTGTAAAAATGGATGATATTAATACATTGAAACTATCAGTAGTGATCCTTCAAAGAAGCATCTACCTCGTATACATTATAAGCAAATCACCCATTCAATACAACTTTAAGAGGAGAAACAATCATGAATAACTTTTCAAAACAAATGTATTTCCTCCTTTATATTTTTATTTAAAAAAATTATTTCTTTTTCTTTTCTTTTTTTTCTTTTCCTTTTTCTTATTCTTTTGTTTTTTTTATTTGAAAATTGAAAGAAGCTACATCAACATAGGAATTTCATTGATAGTACATAAAATAGCATCCCAACAATTATAACCATCGCACACATATACACATCACCATAGTTATACTTTTGTACATCTATAATCATCAACAATCAATAAATGTTCCACTAGCTTTATGGCTTAGGTTAGACATTTGGTTAAGTTTAATAGCATGTGATGTGGTTAATACAAAAAGAAAGGCCAAAAAAGCTCAAAGGGGGGCTTAAAAACAGAAAAATTCACATCAAGGGGTAGGCTATTTGGCTAATATAGTTTATACAAAGAAAGAATGCCTATATCAATTCCATGTTAAAACATACGATAAAAATGTAGTCTCAAATAGAAATTCAAGGCAGAGTTTGGATGTACATGTCATGAAGGTCATACTAAACAAAAGACAATGAGATTGGTATGGATGTGTCAATCTAATAAGGCTCAAAATCTCACTAACTTTTGTCTACCATTAGTCACTACTATTTTAAAGATAATACATATTGACCAATTACAAGAACAAAAGTACATGTTAAAGTTACCATGGATTTTTCTAATCAAGTCACTCTTTAATCATGGCTATATAATCCTATAAGCAATAGAAAAAATGAGAAAATGTTTTTGTTTTTATTTTTGTTTTTGTTTTTGTTTTATTCTCTCTCTCTTTTTGATTGAAAACTTAAAAGCACATAAAAAACCAACAAACTTAAAAACACACAAAAACTAACTTAAAAACATACATGCATATTAAAAACAAATGCGAAAATGTAAAGAAAAGAAATTTACTTCCCTTGGGTTGCCTCCCAAGAAACGCCTTTGTTTATTATCACTGACTCAACTCCTTGTTTTCCTCATCACATGACAAAATTATGATCCTCGGGTGTCACGTGCACTTCCTTCACTTGAGGTTCTTCATGATAGGGCCTAAGTTGATGATCATTCTCCTCCAGCATCTTCCTTATCTTCAAATTCTTAATCTCTACTAAGCCCATGCACTTTGGAAAGATCTCAAATGTCTCTTCACCTTTATCTTCTTCATTCAATTTCTCTAACCTATTAGGTAAAGGCAAAGGTCAGTCTTAACAATAATTAAGAACTCAGTATTTACTTTCAAGCTAAAAGATATATCCTTTTATACTTTGAGCTCCTTCTATACTTCTTTGACACAAGCAATTCCTTTAGTAGTATTCTTAAAACTCTTAAGCTCCTATTCACTTTGTAAGGCCTTTGCACTAATATGCCTTGGTTGTATCTAAAGTTGAGATAGTTGTGCCTCTTCGCTTTGTAAAGCTAGGTGGTTGATAGCTTCTGCCAGCTAACCCACCTGGCTTGCCAAGTTCTAGAGTCTAGACATTTTATCTTGATGGAATTGTATCATATCCTCCTGGAACTGCTGTAGTTACAAAATATTATTAGCAACAACATTAGCTGATTCTTCTAAAACTGTACCTGAGTTTTGCTATCACTCCAAATCTTAGAAGTTAGACTAAATTTGTCTTTCCTCCTACTAAAATTGTTAAGTGTTAATAGTGAAGCCATTAACTAGTTTTTCTAAAAATGGACCTGAGCCATAATAAGAAGCTTCTGGTATATACAGTAATTGTTATGCATCCTGTAAACTATCATAAAAGTAATTCTATCGGTTATCCCATCCATAACTAAAGTTAGCATGATCATTCCAATTTGAGCTATAGGATTGGGAATATGGGTTATAGGAAAAGTTACTTCCATCCATGTAATTTTTTTAATAAATTTTTTTCAACACACAAAAACTAAAAAAAAAAGTGAAAAGATCAAAAAATAACTAAGAAGAAACTAATTATAAACAAACATGTAAAAAACACTAATTAAAATCAAGAACAAAACCTAAAACAGTACATTCCCTGGCATTGGCACCAAAATTGATGTAGCACATCATAAAACTACCTAAAATAACTAGACCTATAACTATAGTAGTGGTGATTCTAAGTCGATCCCATAGAGAGTGTATGTAAAGCTTTTGAAATGAAAATAATTGGTTTTTAGGCTACAGGGGGTTTGGTTTTAGTTTTCAAAAAAGATAATAAAATAAAACTAAACTATCAAAAGAAAATTAAATCAAACAATCTAAAAATGATGAAAGTGATGAATTTGTTAGGGACCCGGTCATTGTTTTAATCTTGGCCTACACACGGTTGAACTTATTTCATTGAATTATTGTTCTCACACCTCTCTTAGAAACTATGAATCGTAGGCTGATAATAAGCTTTATTAACCTCGATTTTCCTATTGGTCATATTTAATTAAAAAGAGCTCGTTAATTAAATCTAGCTATCGAGCAACCCATAATGGATAGCTGCATTACGAACTAGGAAAATATATTAATGAAGGAAACAACCACATAAGCTTAGGTTATTTATCCTAGGTTATGTTATCTCTAATGATTTGAAACCATTAGTTGCCACAAACGAATTTCAACATAACAATTACAGATTATATTGAAGATTATATCAATGGGTTCTTACATAAAAACAACCAAATAGGGCATTCAATCATTCTTACACAACACCCAAACATTAACCATAAGATAGCATAATCAATCCCTAAGAGTAAAAACAACAAATAATGAGAGAAATGTTTAAACAGTTTCTTCGGTGCTAATTTCACCTTCGAACTGACATTGGGAAGCTAGCCCTCCATGGGTCACCAAAGGAATAGAGCTTTGCCCCTTTCTTCAAAATTGAGACTCTTCACTCCCTGAACGAAAACCCCAAATGAAACATAAGGTTTCTGCCATCAAAAATAATATTGTTATGCTAAAAAATAATTTTTTTGGGTGAGCTATCCACATGTTATAGGCATAACTTGATGTGTCACATCCATGACACATTTTTCATGTGTGTGGCAACACTCTCACACCCATGAAAATTTTTTCATATGTGTCATAGGCGGGACAACACACTCACAACCACGACTTGTTGTTCATAGCCGTAAGATGTTTCTCAAGCCATGACTTATGCTATTCGTCATTCCTTTTTGCACTTTGTCTCCTCTTGCTCTAATCCTTCTTATACTTACTCTATGATCACAAGTGAGTGTGAATCTTAAGAATAAGACTCAAATATTGTGTTTTTGACTCACTTTAGCTAATTTGCTTCTGAATTGTACCTAAAATCAAACATAAACTAAAATTAGTATCTTAAGCATTTTCATATCATTAATGTTGGGACCCGATCTGGGAACCGGATCCCAACCGAAAAGCGGAAAGAATGAAAGTAGCGAAACGAAATAATCGAATACAAATCACAAAGTGGAGCTAAACAAAATAATTGATCGAACTGAAACACATTCCGACATCCGTGGGAAACACAAAGTATGGACAACTTATCGCGTTGGATAACCTAGACTAACCATCCGAAACCGGTATATATATATATATATATATCATACATTTCTGTTCTCTTTCTTTAAACTCATTCAAAACAAAACCAATCCATACAATTTTCTTTTTGGAAACTCATCCGTGCACAAGTTTCAATTCACTTAAATCTCAAACAACATTTCGATTCATATTATTTTTCTTAACCGATTTTTATCGAAAATTCGGCAGCATAACGGCTGCATTTATTCTAACCCAAACCTGCAAAGCATCGAAAAACACACTTCTAAATCCCCAACCAATCACACAATCAATCAAAATCTACCGGACCCTCCGTCCGAGATCTCAGCAAATAAACACACTCCTATATCTAAACCACTTCAAAACATTAATCATGTCCAATTCCAATACACATTTCAATCTTAAATTCCATACACAAATTCCTAAATCAAAATCATTATCATACACAATTTCATATACAAATTCTAGACCATTCACAATACTCAACTTTATATGCAAGTACACTTTCCCAAACTTATCTTAAGCCATATACATACCCATACTAAAAACCAAACTTATACAAATATCGAAATTGACGTCTTGACCATCTTTCATCTGATCTCCTGCTCGAATACCTAGAGCTGGGGATGAAAGGGGGGGTGAGCTCGAAAACTCGTGGATAACACATTTATAAATTGACAAATAAGCATAAATCAATTTTTCATAAGCTATTTGCCAAAAGGGCTAATTTTTCAAACTTTGTAACTTTTCAAAACGGTTTCCTCAAACCTTTCAATTTTTCAAACTTTCCATAACAAAAGTCACCTTTTTTCCTTTCTCAAATTTTTTTTAAAACATGAATGTAGCACACAGAAACAAATCAAAACACGTAACATATCAGAATGGTCTGGTTCGGTCCGAAACAAAACGTACTGCACATTCCCGTTTAGCGGTCATGTGCAGCCGTGAACAGAATGTACTACACTTTCCCGCATTGCGGTCCAGTGTAGCCGTGAAGGGAGTCCAAATTCGGAGCTCCATGCCACTAGCGGGCAGTCGGGAGAAGGCTATAATGAATAGAGACAGTGCACTGACTCACAAGGACCTGACTAAACCCACTTAACACATAAGCGAAAACGAAAGGTCGGAATGCCAGAAGGCACTTTTCGAAAACTTGCTTTTTTTCAAATTTTTCATATTTTCACATAATGTCAAACTTGACATACTCACATTCACAAATCACATCAAGACATACAACAATTCACATTCACTAATTTAATCACGTATCAATTCAAATCATAAATATGAATGCAATGTATTTCTTTAAAACATAACTCAAACAGATACATATTCATAATGCACATTTTTCAAAATTTATCTAACAATTCAAAAATCATGAATTTCTTCAATCTTCTAATTTCTGAAAATCATTTCTAAAATAAGGCATTTAATCCCTCTTTCAATCATTTACATAAACATAAACAATAATTTATCAAAAATTCATTTTCTCCTTCTTTAAATTTTCAAAAATTGCTTTCTTTAATTTTTCAAACTTTCATGTATGGCTTACAAATCAACATATAAATATGCTACCCACCTCGAATTAATGCCCGAAACTTGATTTCAAGCTCCAATTGATCCTTGCTTCTTTCCTTCTTTCAATTAACATTGACCTAAGCCATAATCATCCAAATTCCGCATCATAACTTGCATAATTCTCAAAATTAACTATAGGAATTTACCAATTTACCATAATTCCAAGCGATCTAACTCACCAATTTACAAAAAACCCCAATTCACCAATTTGGGCAAAACCCCCAATTTACAATTAATCCAAAATTAAACATCATAAATCACATAATCTTCCAAATTGACTTAAGAAATCTCAAATTCATCATCAATCCAAGCTATCTAAAGCATCAATTTCAAAAACCCCCATTTTCAAACTTTGACATAATCCTAATCACTCAATTAACCAAAATTAAATCTCACTTAAGGCATATTCATCACAATTGACTTCATAAACTACAAACCCATATCATTTTCCATGATTCTAAACTAAAATTTCATCAAAAACACAAAGTTCAAAAGATTGCTCTTACCTTCTCTCTCTTGATTTTCGAATTTCTTCTTGCCCAAGATGAAGCTTTCATCATCTTCCTCATGTTTCCCTCTTGATAGCATCGAAAATCTCTTAAAAAGCTATGGAAAAAAAACCAAACTTTGCTTACCTTTCAACCTCTCCTCCATAACGAAATCATCCCTCCTTCTCTCTTCTCTCCCTCTTCGTTTATTTCTCTTCTCTCTTTCTTCTATTTTCTTCTCTTATTTCGTGGACCAGAAGCCTTATACGACAGCCATAGGTGAGTTTTGCCATGTCATTAAAAATGGAGGGTAAATGACCATTTTGCCCTCACTTATTGGCCTATTTCCAAGTTTGCCCCTGCACAGGATTTTCAAAATCTGACAGTTTGCGTCCTGTTTTCAAGCATCTAAACGAAATAATTTGGATAAACTTTTTTCTTCAAAATTGTTCCAATAGATCATACAAATCCAACGCCATCAACCGCGCTCAATTCGGATCAGAAACGAAGAATTTATAGCCAAAATACTATCGGACCTTCACAAAATCCGAGACTGAACATTACGCTAATTTAATTCCAGCAATTAATAATCTTAGGGATGAAATTAAATTTTGATCCCTTCACAAGAGTTGTAGCCCTACATCTTAATTTTATATGCCCTCAAGAATCAACTCAATCGGAGTTGTACAGCTCCCGAATTTTGCAAAATACTGAACCATATTCAGAAAATTATCCAACTTATAACCTATAACTAAATCTCTTGCTTTGGTTCACTCAATCTCTTTCCATTAATCTCCTAAAAATCATAATTCTTCAAGAAAATGAAATTAATTGTATAAGGAATCCAACGCTTCGAGAATCAAATCAATCGGATGTCGGACGAAGGAATTATAAGCAAAAGATTACAAAAGGGATCGGATTAAAAACAAAGTAACGGAACTTCAAAACCAAACGTTTCAAAAATCATATCTCTCGATCCCGAACTCGGAATTTGACAAATTTAGTGTCAATAAAAAGATCAAAGGAAGCCCTACAACTTCCCTGAAGTACTCAAAATCAAATTAAGTCTCGAAAGAGGTCAAAAAACTCAATCAAAGATTCCGTCCAAAACAGCTTTTCCTAAACGACTTCCAATTTTTAATCGCTCATAACTCCTAGCCCCGATATCGAAAAATTGCAAACTTTATATCAATGAAAAGATAAAAACATCATCTAAAACTTTTATGAAGACCACTTACTCTAATTCAAACTAAATCCGTACGACAAGTGGCCTCGAAGCATATAACACACAAATCTATACTTAATAGCATTTTCAAAACAAAGCATATCTTCGGAAAATCATATCTCTCAATCCCGACATCGAAAAATAGCAAACTTTATGTCTACAAAATGCTCTCGACAAAGGCTACAATTTTCATGTTAATCATTTTCTCGAATTTTGCCTAAATACAAAAGTCAACATTTTCTAAAAAAAGTCAAACTTCAAGCGAACTTTGACTGATCATAACTCTCACTTCCGATATCGAACAATATCAAACTTTATGACTACAGAAAGCTCTTGACATAAACTACAAGTTTCCATAAGACAATTTTCTCAAATTTTCCCTCAACCAAAAAGTCAACTTTCTCAAGTCAAACTTTCTATCTCCAAAAGTCAACTTTCTTAATTTTTCAAATTCTCTCATTTTCTTTCTTTATTTCTTGATTTTCCACTCTCATTTCAATTAACTCATTCTCTTTCCTCTCATAATCCATATAAATTCAGTCAAATATCATAGTCCTCAAAACTAAACAATTCTTTTCTCATAAATTTTTCTTAAATTCATAAATTGTCTCACCAATTTCTTTCTCATTAATATTCATTTTAATATTTTTAATTTTTATCAAAAGTTCGGGGTTCAACATTTCTCCCCCTCTTAAAAGAATTTCGTCCTCGAAATTCATACGTAGTAAATCATCAAGTAACACATTCTTTGATCTATTTGCTTTCCAAGAACTCATAATCAATAACTTTTCCTTGATCACACATATTTCTCAACTTATTTGCACTTATTCACTTCTTGTGTCAAATGCCTATCTCCTCAAATCAAACATTTCTTAACACATTTTCACAAGTTATATGGTCCCATTGTTTAAGAAACCCAATAAGGACCAATAATCATTTCAATTTAACTAATGGATCTTCCATACATATTTCTTTCCTTAATCTCATCTCATAATTGCATGTACAAAATCAAATCGCCATCATGAACTTCAAATCTCAAGTTCATTAACACACACCTAAAATCAATCAAAGTTCTTAACCTCACTCAAACAATCACTAAATTCATCTTAATAACCATATTGCCCAAGTATGATCATAATACTGGGCTCTGATACCATAAATGTTGGGACCCGATCCAGGAACCGGATCCCAACCGAAAAGCGGAAAGAATGAAAGTAGCGAAACGAAATAATCGAATACGAATCATAAAGCGGAGCTAAACAAAATAATTGATCGAACTGAAACACATTCCGACATCCGTGGGAAACACAAAGTATGGACAACTTATCGCGTTGGATAACCTAGACTAACCATCCGAAACTGGTATATATATATATTCATACATTTCTGTTCTCTTTCTTTAAACTCATTCAAAACATAACCAATCCATACAATTTTCTTTTTGGAAACTCATCCGCGCACAAGTTTCAATTCACTTAAATATCAAACAACATTTCGATTCATATTATTTTTCTTAACCAATTTTTATCGAAAATTCGGCAGCATAACGGCTGCATTTATTCTAATCCAAACCTGCAAAGTATCGAAAAACACACTTCTAAATCCCCAACCAATCACACAAGGATCTCAGCAAATAAACACACTCCTATATCTAAACCACTTCAAAACATTAATCATGTCCAATTCCAATACACATTTCAATCTTAAATTCCATACACAAATTCCTAAATCAAAATCATTATCATACA
Source organism: Erythroxylum novogranatense (assembly GCA_029891385.1). Classification (NCBI taxonomy): domain Eukaryota; kingdom Viridiplantae; phylum Streptophyta; class Magnoliopsida; order Malpighiales; family Erythroxylaceae; genus Erythroxylum; species Erythroxylum novogranatense. The sequence continues at coordinate 9,720,440 of CM057235.1, read as the reverse complement.
CAATTTCATATACAAATTCAAGACCATTCACAATACTCAACTTTATATGCAAGTACACTTTCCCAAACTTATCTTAAGCCATATACATATCCATACTAAAATCCAAACTTATACAAATATCGAAATTGACGTCTTGACCATCTTTCATCCGATCTCGTGCTCGAATACCTGGAGATGGGGATGAAAGGGGGGTGAGCTCGAAAGTTCGTGGATAACACATTTATAAATTGAAAAATAAGCAGAAATCAATTTTTCATAAGCTTTTTGCCAAAAGGGCTAATTTTTCAAACTTTGTAACTTTTCAAAACGGTTTCCTCAAACCTTTCAAATTTTCAAACTTTCCATAACAAAAGTCACCTTTTTTCCTTTCTCATTTTTTTTAAAAACATGAATGCAGCACACAGAAACAAATCAAAACACGTAACATATCAGAATGGTCTGTTTCGGTCCGAAACAGAACGTACTGCACATTCCCGTTTAGCGGTCATGTGCAGCCGTGAACAGAACGTACTACACTTTCCCGCATTGCGGTCCAGTGTAGCCGTGAAGGGAGTCCGAATTCGGAGCTCCATTCCACTAGCGGTCAGTCGGGAGAAGGCTATAACGAATAGAGACAGTGCACTGACTCACAAGGACCTGACCAAACCCACTTAACACATAAGCGAAAACGAAAGGTCGGAATGTCGGAAGGCACTTTTCGAAAACTTGCTTTCTTCAAATTTTTCATATTTTCACATAATGTCAAACTTGACATACTCACATTCACAAATCACATCAAGACATACAACAATTCACATTCACTAATTTAATCACGTATCAATTCAAATCATAAATATGAATGCAATGTATTTCTTTAAAACATACCTCAAACAGATACATATTCATAATGCACATTTTTCAAAATTTATCTAACAATTCAAAAATCATGAATTTCTTCAATCTTGTAATTTCTGAAAATCATTTCTAAAATAAGGCATTTAATCCTTCTTTCAATCATTTACATAAACATAAACAATAATTTATCAAAAATCCATTTTCACCTTCTTTAAATTTTCAAAAATTGCTTTCTTTAATTTTTCAAACTTTCATGTATGGCTTACAAATCAATATATAAATATGCTACCCATCTCGAATTAATGCCCGAAACTTGATTTCAAGCTCTAATTGATCCTTGCTTCTTTCCTTCTTTCAATTAACATTGACCTAAGCCATAATCATCCAAATTCCTCATCATAACTTGCATAATTCTCAAAATTAACTATAGGAATTTACCAATTTACCACAATTTCAAGCGATCTAACTCGCCAATTTACAAAAAACCCCAATTCACCAACTTGGGCAAAACCCCCAATTTAGAATTAATCCAAAATTAAACATCATAAATCACATAATCTTCCAAATTGACTTAAGAAATCTCAAATTCATCATCAATCCAAGCTATCTAAAGCATCAATTTTAAAAACCCCCCAATTTCAAACTTTGACATAATCCTAATCACTCAATTAACCAAAATTAAATCTCACTTAAGGCATATTCATCACAATTGACTTCATAAACTACAAACCCATATCATTTTCCATGATTCTAAACTAAAATTTCATCAAAAACACAAAGTTCAAAAGATTGCTCTTACCTTCTCTCTCTTGATTTTCGAATTTCTTCTTGCCCAAGATGAAGCTTTCATCATCTTCCTCATGTTTCCCTCTTGATAGCATCGAAAATCTCTTGAAAAGCCATGGAAAAAAAAACAAACTTTGCTTACCTTTCAACCTCTCCTCCATAACCAAATCATCCTCCTTCTCTTCTCTCCTCTTCGTTTATTTCTCTTCTCTTTTTCTTCTATTTTCTTCTCTTATTTCGTGGACCAGAAGCCTTATACGACAGCCATAGGTGAGTTTTGCCATGTCATTAAAAATGGAGGGTAAATGACCATTTTGCCCTCACTTATTGGCCTATTTCCAAGTTTGCCCCTGCACAGGATTTTCAAAATCTGATAGTTTGCGTCCTGTTTTCAAGCATCTAAACGAAATAATTTGGATAAACTTTTTTCTTCAAAATTGTTCCTATAGATCATACAAATCCAACGCCATCAACCGCGCTCAATTCGGATCAGAAACGAAGAATTTAGAGCCAAAATACTATCGGACCTTCACAAAATCCGAGACTGAACATTACGCTAATTTAATTCCAGAAATTAATAATCTTAGGGATGAAATTAAATTTCGATCCCTTCACAAGAGTTGTAGCCCTACATCTTAATTTTATATGCCCTTAAGAATCAACTCAATCGGAGTTGTACAGCTCCCGAATTTCACAAAATACTGAACCATATTCAGAAAATTATCCAACTTATAACCTATAACTAAATCTCCTGCTTTGGTTCACTCAATCTCTTTCCATTTAATCTCCTAAAAATCATAATTCTTCAAAAAAATGAAATTAATTGTCTAAGGAATCCAACGCTTCGAGAATCAAATCAATCGGATGTCGGACGAAGGAATTATAAGCAAAAGATTACAAAAGGGATCGGATTAAAAAGAAAGTAACGGAACTTCAAAACCGAACTTTTCAAAAATCATATCTCTCGATCCCGAACTCGGAATTTGACAAATTTGGTGTCAATAAAAAGATCAAAGGAAGCTCTACAACTTCCCTGAAGTACTCAAAATCAAATTAAGTCTTGAAAGTGGTCAAAAAAACTCAATCAAAGATTCCGTCCAAAACAGCTTTTCCTAAACGACTTCCAATTTTTAATCGCTCATAACTCCTAGCCCCGATATGGAAAAATTGCAAAATTTATATCAATGGAAAGATAAAAACATCATCTAAAACTTTCATGAATACCACTTACTCTAATTCAAACTAAATCCATACGACGAGTGGCCTCGAAGCATATAACACACAAATCTATACTTAATAGCATTTTCAAAACAAAGCATATATTCGAAAAATCATATCTCTCAATCCCGACATCGAAAAATAGCAAACTTTATGTCCACAAAAAGCTCTCGACAGAGGCTACAATTTTCATGTTGATCATTTTCTCAAATTTTGCCTAAATACAAAAGTCAACTTTTTCTAAAATAGTCAAACTTTAAGCGAACTTTGACTGATCATAACTCTCACTTCCGATATCGAAAAATATCAAACTTTATGACTACAGAAAGCTCTTGACATAAACTACAAGTTTTCAGAAGACAATTTTCTCAAATTTTGCCTAAACCAAAAAGTCAACTTTCTCAAGTCAAACTTTCTATCTCCAAAAGTCAACTTTCTTAATTTTTCAAATTCTCTCATTTTCTTTCTTTATTTCTTGATTTTCCACTCCCATTTCAATTAACTCATTCTCTTTCCTCTCATAATCCATATAAATTCAGTCAAATATCATAGTCCTCAAAACTAAACAATTCTTTTCTCATAAATTTTTCTTAAATTCATAAATTGTCTCACCAATTTCTTTCTCATTAATATTCATTTTAATATTTCTAATTTTTATCAAAAGTTCGGGGTCCAACATTTCTTCCCCTCTTAAAAGAATTTCGTCCTCGAAATTCATACGTAGTAAATCATCAAGTAACACATTCTTTGATCTAATTGCTTTCCAAGAACTCATAATCAATAACTTTTCCTTGATCACATATTTCTCAACTTATTTGCACTTATTCACTTCGTGTCAAATGCCTATCTCCTCAAATCAAACATTTCTTAACACATTTTCATTAGTTATATGGTCCCATTGTTTAAGAAACCCAATAAGGACCAATAATCATTTCAATTTAACTAATGGATCTTCCATACATATTTCTTTCCTTAATCTCATCTCATAATTGCATGTACAAAATCAAATCGCCATCATGAACTTCAAATCTCAAGTTCATTAACACACACCTAAAATCAATCGAAGTTCTTAACCTCACTCAAACAATCACTAAATTCATTCTTAATAACCATATTGCCCAAGTATGATCATAATACTGGGCTCTGATACCATAAATGTTGGGACCCGATCCAGGAACCGGATCCCAACCGAAAAGCGGAAAGAATGAAAGTAGTGAAACGAAATAATCGAATACGAATCATAAAGCGGAGCTAAACAAAATAATTGATCGAACTGAAACACATTCCGACATCCGTGGGAAACACAAAGTATGGACAACTTATCGCGTTGGATAACCTAAACTAACCATCCGAAACTGGTATATATATATATATATATATTCTTCAAACATTTCTGTTCTCTTTCTTTAAACTCATTCAAAACATAACCAATCCATACAATTTTCTTTTTGGAAACTCATCCGCGCACAAGTTTCAATTCACTTAAATCTCAAACAACATTTCGATTCATATTATTTTTCTTAACCAATTTTTATCGAAAATTCGACAGCATAACGGCTGCATTTATTCTAACCCAAACCTGCAAAGTATCGAAAAACACACTTCTAAATCCCCAACCAATCACACAAGGATCTCAGCAAATAAACACACTCCTATATCTAAACCACTTCAAAACATTAATCATGTCCAATTCCAATACACATTTCAATCTTAAATTCCATACACAAATTCCTAAATCAAAATCATTATCATACACAATTTCATATACAAATTCAAGACCATTCACAATACTCAACTTTATATGCAAGTACACTTTCCCAAACTTATCTTAAGCCATATATATATCCATACTAAAATCCAAACTTATACAAATATCGAAATTGACGTCTTGACCATCTTTCATCCGATCTCCTGCTCGAATACCTGGAGATGGGGATGAAAGGGGGGGTGAGCTCGATAGCTCGTGGATAACACATTTATAAATTGAAAAATAAGCAGAAATCAATTTTTCATAAGCTTTTTGCCAAAAGGGCTAATTTTTCAAACTTTATAACTTTTCAAAACGGTTTCCTCAAACCTTTCCATTTTTCAAACTTTCCATAACAAAAGTCACCTTTTTTCCTTTCTCAATTTTTTTTTAAAACATGAATGCAGCACACAGAAACAAATCAAAATACGTAACATATCAGAATGGTCTGGTTCGGTTCGAAACAGAACGTACTGCACATTCTCGTTTAGCGGTCATGTGCAGCCGTGAACAGAACGTACTACACTTTCCCGCATTGCGGTCCAGTGTAGTCGTGAAGGGAGTCCGAATTCGGAGCTCCATTCCACTAGCGGGCAGCCGGGAGAAGGCTATAACGAATAGAGACAGTGCACTGACTCACAAGGACCTGACCAAACCCATTTAACATATAAGCGAAAACGAAAGGTCGGAATGCCAGAAGGCACTTTTCGAAAACTTGCTTTTTTTCAAATTTTTCATATTTTCACATAATGTCAAACTTGACATACTCACATTCACAAATCACATCAAGACATACAACAATTCACATTCACTAATTTAATCACGTATCAATTCAAATCATAAATATGAATGCAATGTATTTCTTTAAAACATAACTCAAACAGATACATATTCATAATGCACATTTTTCAAAATTTATCTAACAATTCAAAAATCATGAATTTCTTCAATCTTCTAATTTCTGAAAATCATTTCTAAAATAAGGCATTTAATCCTTCTTTCAATCATTTACATAAACATAAACAATAATTTATCAAAAATTCATTTTTGCCTTCTTTAAATTTTCAAAATTTGCTTTCTTTAATTTTTCAAACTTTCATGTATGGCTTACAAATCAACATATAAATATGCTACCCACCTCGAATTAATGCCCGAAACTTGATTTCAAGATCCAATTGATCCTTGCTTCTTTCCTTCTTTCAATTAACATTGACCTAAGCCATAATCATCCAAATTTCACATCATAATTTGCATAATTCTCAAAATTAACTATAGGAATTTACCAGTTTACCATAACTCCAAGCGATCTAACTCACCAATTTACAAAAAACCCCAATTCACCAATTTCGTCAAAACCCCCAATTTACAATTAATCCAAAATTAAACATCATAAATCACATAATCTTCCAAATTGACTTAAGAAATCTCAAATTCATCATCAATCCAAGCTATCTAAAGCATCAATTTCAAAAACCCCCTATTTCAAACTTTGACATAATCCTAATCACTCAATTAACCAAAATTAAATCTCACTTAAGGCATATTCATCACAATTGACTTCATAAACTACAAACCCATATCATTTTCCATGATTCTAAACCAAAATTTCATCAAAAACACAAAGTTCAAAAGATTGCTCTTACCTTCTCTCTCTTGATTTTCGAATTTCTTCTTGCCCAAGATGAAGCTTTCATCATCTTCCTCATGTTTCCCTCTTGATAGCATCGAAAATCTCTTAAAAAGCTATGGAAAAAAAACCAAACTTTGCTTACCTTTCAACCTCTCCTCCATAACCGAAATCATCCCTCCTTCTCTCTTCTCTCCCTCTTTGTTTATTTCTCTTCTCTTTTTCTTCTATTTTCTTCTCTTATTTCATGGACCAGAAGCCTTATACGACATCCATAGGTGAGTTTTGCCATGTCATTAAAAATGGAGGGTAAATGACCATTTTGCCCTCACTTATTGGCCTATTTCCAAGTTTGCCCCTGCACAGGATTTTCAAAATCTGATAGCTTGCGTCCTGTTTTCAAGCATCTAAACGAAATAATTTAGACAAACTTTCTTCTTGAAAATTGTTCCTTTAGATCATACGAATCCAACGCCACCAACCGCGCTCAATTCGGATCAGAAACGAAGAATTTATAGCCAAAATACTATCAGACCTTCACAAAATCCGAGACTGAACATTACGTTAATTTAATTCCAGAAATTAATAATCTTAGCGATGAAATTAAATTTCGATCCCTTCACAAGAGTTGTAGCCCTACATCTTAATTTTATATACCCTCAAGAATCAACTCAATCGGAGTTGTACAACTCCCGAAATTTTGCAAAATACTGAACTATGTTCAGAAAATTATCCAACTTATAACCTATAACCAAATCTCCTACTTTGGTTCACTCAATCTCTTTCCATTTAATCTCCTAAAAATCATAATTTTTCAAGAAAATGAAATTAATTGTCTCAGGAATCCAATGCTTTGAGAATCAAATCAATCGGATGTCAGACGAAGGAATTATAAGCAAAAGATTACAAAAGGGATCGGATTAAAAACAAAGTAACGGAACTTCAAAATCGAACTTTTCAAAAATCATATCTCTCGATCCCGAACTCAGAATTTGACAAATTTAGTGTCAATAAAAAGATCAAAGGAAGCCCTACAACTTCCCTGAAGTACTCAAAATCAAATTAAGTCTCGAAAGTGGTCAAAAAAACTCAATCAAAGATTCCGTCCAAAACAGCTTTTCCTAAACGACTTCCAATTTTTAATCGCTCATAACTCCTAGCCCCGATATGGAAAAATTGCAAACTTTATATCAATGGAAAGATAAAAATATCATCTAAAACTTTCATGAAGACCACTTACTCTAATTCAAACTAAATCCATACGACGAGTGGCCTCGAAGCATAGAATACACAAATCTATACTTAATAGCATTTTCAAAACAAAACATATCTTCGGAAAATCATATCTCTCAATGCCGACATTAAAAAATAGCAAACTTTATGTCCACAAAAAAGCTCTCGACAGAGGCTACAATTTTCATGTTGATCATTTTCTCGAATTTTGCCTAAATACAAAAGTCAACTTTTTTTTTCAAAAAGTCAAACTTCAAGCGAACTTTGGCTGATCATAACTCTCACTTCCGATATCGAAAAATATCAAACTTTATGGCTACAGAAAGCTCTTGACATAAACTATAAGTTTCCAGAAGACAATTTTCTCAAATTTTGCCTCAACCAAAAAGTCAACTTTCTCAAGTCAAACTTTCTATCTCCAAAAGTCAACTTTCTTAATTTTTCAAATTCTCTCACTTTCTTTCTTTATTTCTTGATTTTCCACTCCCATTTCAATTAACTCATTCTCTTTCTTCTCATAATCCATATAAATTCAGTCAAATATCATAGTCCTCAAAACTAAACAATTCTTTTCTCATAAATTTTTCTTAAATTCATAAATTGTCTCACCAATTTCTTTCTCATTAATATTCATTTTAATATTTCTAATTTTCATCAAAAGTTCGGGGTCCAACAATTAATCACTAAGTATTATGAAATAAATGTATAATGAATTAAGAACATATTAGTTCATAATCATTAACATAGTGAAGTTGAATGAAAATTGCATTTTTTACACATATATAACCAATTTTGGTGAGTTTTGAGCCTAAGAGTAAAATTTCATATATTTTAAACTCCTTCAATTTTTCATGTGTGATATCATGCATAGTTAAATGATTCTAGAACTTACTTTCATTATACACATTAAGATCATATTTTGTTAAATTAGAAGCATTAAAGTGATAAAGGCACTTAGATTTAAAAATTGTTTAAGTCTATTTCTTTGATAATTACCTTAACCTATTTTATCCTTTAGGAATAACCAAATTTAAGCCTTAGTTTTTTATTGATTATACCCATATTATTAACCTTTATTATATTTTCTTTTAAGCCTTTTTATTGTTTTCAACTTTGAAAGTTATTTACATTATTTGATTAGTTAAAACTTTAAATTTTGAAAGGTCCAATATTTCTTTTACTGTGGTTCATGATCAATGCTCTAGAATATCGCGATTCAAAAAAATAGTATCGATGGATTTCTAGTGAAAGGACTTGTGTCTTATGAACAAGTTTCTTATAATATTTTCTTTATGAATTTCTTTCAAATTTATCAAACTTTTATCACCCCAATCATACCTTATCTAAGCCTCATTATAACCTAATAAAGACTTTTTGATTTTTTTATTTCTAGTTTTCTTATAAGTGATGGAAATATGATAATATTGTAAGCTTATAGTAAGAATTCTACTATGCGTTAATGTGAAAGTTTGATACTTTTCACCCTAAACACTTGAGTGAAACCTTAAAGAGGGTGTAAAGATTCATGTTTTTTATTTCAATAAGATTATTGACGTGATTCATATTCATATTGACTTATGAAATTAGTTTTAGGATAACTTGATTATACTTGTATGTTAATTTGATGAATATGACATGATGATTTAAAGTATAAATGGACAGACTGAAATGAAATAAAGAACGGATGTTATAAAGTTGATAATTTATATTATGATTTGCTCGAAGACAAGAAAAATCTTAAGTGTGGGGATTTTTGATAGATGCGTATTTAACTATAATTATACACCCATATTTAATATATTTTGCTTGATATTTTATAGTTCTGTTGTATATTTGATACCTAATTTTCTATAAGTGCTTTTATAGGTTATAATTGCCTTCTCGAAACAAAAGGAGAAGAATATGAATGAAACTGTGGTATAAGATAAAGATTTGAAGCAACTAAAGACCTATAAGTCAATGTATAGAGAGGGAATAAGTCTTTGTCAACACGTGAAGATTGAAGAAATTGATTTATGGTTATGTGGAGTTACACGCCTATGTATATTAAGGTACACAACCATGTACATTTGCCCAAGTAATTATCCATGCCTATGTAAAATCATGAATTTAGGTGTTTCTGAATATATACGATCTCTTACATTCTGGTGTAAGTGATCGTGTACATTTTAAAAACCTTAAAATTAGTATAAAAGGATGTAAGCATAAGCAATCTAGAGATAGCAGACTTTTGTAGTAGATTTGAGATGTAAGAAACATAGAGAAGCACAAATTTTGATCAAGGGATGAAGAAAACATGAAGAATTCATTAAGAGATCTGGTAGATTACAACATCAAACTTCACACTTGCAAGAAGATTCAATAGAAGAAAAAGGGAAATTTAGAATTATGAACTCTTTTTTTAAAAAAAATTTGCATGCTTCTCTTTGATTTCATTTCTATTATTAGTAACTAAACATGATTAGTTTCTAGGTGTGATGAACCTTAGTTTGGGATTACAATATGATTTAATCTTTTATTCAAATCAAATATCTTAATTAATTATTGCGATTTAATTACGTGTTTTATTCTTGTTCTGATATATCCGGAATATTAGTGAATGATTCGATTTCATATGATTGAGGCTGAGAAGTCCTCTTTTATGAATAGATATACCATAATTGAAAGGATTTGCATATAAACCTAAAGAGAAGTCGATATAAACCCTCTAGATTATGGTCAAACCTAATAGTGAAACTCATAAATAAATCGATAAAACAATCCTAAGGGTTTTAACTAGAAAGATTTTTGTTAATCAACCATAAGATTAGTTGTTAATAGTCTCTAAAGAGTTATTATCATAAGATAGGAATTTTCATGGTCAAATAATTAATAATATAACTGCATGATAAAGGTTATTAATATTTAAAGATTCTAATGGGAATTTATTACCTAGACACTACAATCTTATATTGATTTTCTTCATATTTTACTTATTATAATACCATAATTGCTTAATCTTAATTTAATTTATTTGTTTACTTTATTTTAACTAAAATAAAAAATATAATTATTAGGCTAAATAATAGAGAAAAGGTAATTACTAGTAGTTACAATCTTCATGAGATCGATTCGTACTTGCCTGTGCTAGTTATATTTATGTTATGCACGCGTCGATAATCAATACTGACCTTAGTCCTTCGAGAGTCAAGCAATATTTTAATTTGATGTCTTATAGTTTTATGGGAGGAAAAATAAGTGCTAGTAGTAATTTAGTCAAGTTATGCTCATAATTGGAAGAGTTCTTATTGTTAATTCAACTAATCCTACATTGAAACTCTTGCCTCTTTAATCGAGCTAATTTTATCATTTATAATACATATATCAAAAATAGAGGTGTGAAATAATTTTGGCTTAGCTCTAAAATGTGATAATTTTGCTACCAATAACTTAGTGAAAAACTCATCCTTTTTCTAGAAAGTAAGCAAGCTAAAGGATAACTGAGAATGATTCACACACCACGACTCATATAAGGGAAATGAACAATTTATATCAATTTATATTATGATTAAGATAAAGGAATTTTTACCTCCCTACAAGTACCACAAATGTCTCTACATAATGGAACAAAATTAGATTCCACACAGAGAACATGTAAAGGTATCTTTTAAATAGTCAATTTAGTTATCATTTTTAGCTTACCTTATACAAGCCTAATTTATTATAGCTATCTTATCTTTTAGTGAGAATTTTTTGATCTAGTTATGTTCTTATAAAACATCCTTGTTACTTAGAGTAGGAATCTAAAGGATTTTAAAAGGGCCTAGGACATCATATCCAAACTGAAAACCTTAAGGTAATGAGTTATAACTCCTATCTTTGTATATAACTCACTTTATTCCTATATCTATTTTCGATGTGGAATTATTTCACTTATGAATTTGCAACATCTCCCCTTCATACGTGGATCTATCCATATTCGATTAGCTCCCCTCAACCCATAGCTCATGCAAATCTATTTGAATCACTCCATGAATCACCTATTCATCTAACTTAAAATCATAAATCTCTATTCACCAAATTTTGCCAACCTAACTCTGATACTAATACAGATTTTGAGAGAGCCTAAGGAGAAATTGGACCAAATCAATGTTAGCTTATATAAAACTAGGAAATCATATCTCAACCCAAAAACCTTAAGGCAATGGGTTATAAGTCCTATCTTACTCACTTTATCCTTATGTCTCTTTCCAATGCTGGATTATTCCACTTGTGAATTTCTAGTAAAATCTATACTAAGACGATGCTACACAATCAAAGTTTCATATACAACATAAAGTGTATACATATTTAGGGTTGAATTTGTATAGCGACCATACAAGTCTATATTATGATTTTTAGACCTATAGTATTCAACTTGTCTACGTCTAATGTTATAATAATTATTTGTATTATGGAAACTCATTGGCTTGGAAAATTATCCATTTTAGGAGTCTTGATATCTTAAATGGATAAGATCTAGTACAAATATAAAGATAAGATCTAATTTTGAATGAATAGACATGATAACATCTAAGTTGATTCAATCTCATCACAGAACTTGCCTACAATTATACCTTTATAAAGGAGATACTATAAGATATGAGAATGCAAAATAATCATATAAAGAAACTTTCTCAATATTTAGCACACTTTGCTCTTACTAACTTGAGCATCAAATTCCATTCACTGAAAATAATTTTAGAACTCTAACTATTTGTTAGTGCAAATCTAATTATTCAAATCCATCCTAATATATAAAGATTAGGTATAGCATTTGTGTCAAACTCAACAAGTTCGGCTCGATTTGACTGGGCTCTAAATCATTCATCTTTAAAAAAAGTTAGCTTTTGACTCAAATTAAAACTTAAATATCTTATTAAGATATGTTCAAATAACAACATTTACTAATTGATAAAATGGTTTTGTTTTCTAAAAATAATGAAACCCTTACATCTATTCCTCTTATCCTTCAATCAATTACTGTAGCATAATTTTTACAATTTCACTAAATTTGTTTCCATCCCTCCTCTCTTGTCTCCTCACTGCTAGCCAGTAGGCCACTTCCTCTAATCCTTCAGTAGTGCTCCCCCTCTCTCACTCCAATTGACCTAAAGACAACTTTGATGTTGTGTTGACCCAAAGGCAACCGAATCATTCATTTCCTCATTTACCCAAAGTCAACTATTTGTTTGCGTGACTATTCATTCCATTAATTCATGACCAAAATTTCTTTTCCCTTTTTCTAAAAAATAGGTTATTTCATACAAAGAATTCCCAAAAAGTGTGGTATTAGACATCTTTTCAATTTCTACTTGGGAGTTTCTAAGTTTAGTATTCATGTTAAGGTGGTGTAATGTTCTTTCTCACTTTTGTTCTTGTTTAATCCCTTAAGCGTTTACTCGAAGATCAAGCTATGAAACTGAAGCCATATTGAACCTAAGGTCAGGCTTAGACCTTTATATAAATTTTTAGATCAGGCTTAAATGACGAGAAGACTGAGCTTGGTACGACTCAAGCCTTTATATAAATTTTTAGATCAGGCTTAAATGGATAGAAGATTGAGCTTGGTCAGGCTTAATTCCGCCCCTAATAAAGGTAATACTTAATTTAGATAGATGATAAGATATCATCTATATTGATTCAATCCCATAGTAAAATTGGACTACAATTCTACCTCCATAAAGGAGATACTATAAGATATGAAAACAAACATTGAATCGTATAAAAAATCTTTTTCGATATTTATATTCTTTGCTTTTACTAACTTGATCATCAAAGTTTTCATTTAGAAAAGTTTTAGAACTCTGATTATTATATTGATTTAAAGATATTCCAATATGCCCAAATTAATTGAAATCTACAATAGTACTATTTATACGCCGTCAACATTATTGCATAGGCATTTCATAAATTTTATGTTCTCAAGTTTTGTCTAAATATAGATTCTTTTGTAGATAAAGTTAACATTAAGGACAAATTTTAAGCTGTAAAATTGTAACAAACTTATTAGCTTAAAATTTAATGAAATTTGTATAAATGAATTGGTACTTTTAACCTAATATCAAGCATATAATAATTAAATTAAGACATCACAATACTTCTTGCGGGCGCTTATGTCATAATATGACCAAAAAATTGTATTTAGAAATCAGATTGTTGCATAGGATACTTAACATAGTTAAGAATGCTATATGTATTATTTCATTGTTGTCTTTATATCTTCTCATAAACAGAATTTACGTGCTACTCCTAAACGAAATAAGTTGACCAGTTAATTCGATCATGGAACGACATGCCAGCATTCATCTTCCATTTAATATGCTTTTCTTCGGTCAAAGTAATTACAAGAATGCTTTTCTTGCGCGGCAAGACTGCACGTCTCCAATGGTGACAGTTATTCATAATTAACTCTCCATATTTTAAAGACGAACTAAGTAGGTGGGAGTAACCAGGCTTTTTACAGGTGGCCCCAATTAAAAAAAGTTTTAATAAATTAGTAATATATAAATATGTAAATTTTAAAAGTATATTTTTATTTATTAAAATTTAATATACATATACTAAAATAACTCAATTTATATGTCCATATATTTAACAAAATATTATATAATCATAACATCAGTTAATAATATCTTACAAATATTAACAACAATAAAATCACTAAAAATAGTAAAAGTAACAAAAAAATAATAATAACAGCAATCGAATAACAATATTAGACTGCAAAATATTAAGAGAATTATACTAACAAATACAAAGACGACTATGATTATATTAAGTTTTGTGAGTTGTTAAAAATTCAGTAATTTCTAGTTAAAATTTTGTGATAGATCAATTGAGTACGGTTGACATGCTTGTTGCCGCCTTAAAGTCTTCTGCTTTTAATACTTGATTTAGAAAGTCAACCAACTCTTATCGATATTAATTCAACAGTGCTCTGCGTTTGATAAGTTGAGACGAACCATGGCAAGGAGTCTGTCAGAAGCCAGCACAGTCAATACGAAACCTAATATTTTTGTGTCTTTCTGCAAAGTTCTAAACAAAAATGGCCATTACAGGGACCCAAGAAATGAAGGAAATAGAGGAAACAGTTCATGATATAGAACGTCCAGAAAAGGAAGAGAACAACAAGTCGATGTTAGAGGCTGAGTCAACTCATCAACTAGCCGCGAGTCTTGATGGACTGGAACAAATTCTGGGTTACAAATTTAAAGACAAGAAGCTATTGGAGGAGGCTTTCACTCATCATTCATACCCAAACAAAAGCTTCTCCTACGAACGTCTGGAGTATGTTGGAGATTCAGTGCTTAACCTGATTTTCACCAAAGAGCACTTCTTTATGTACCCGAATTTGGCTCCCGGTCCTCTTACCCGTCTCCGAGCTGCCAATGTCGACACCGAGAAGCTGGCTCGTGTCGCCATCAAACATGGGTTGCATCAATTTTTGCGCCACAATATGCCCCTTCTTCAAGAACAAGTAAGTTTACATGACCTTAAATCTGGACGATTGAGTGAATATTTCCAACTTTAAATTAAAACTAGGGTACACAAATCATTAGTTAAAGAAGTTTGTTTTGTTTTGTTTTCGACAGAGCGATTATATGAATAGAAAATTTACCAAGTGCATGTGACCTCATAATTTGAGTAATTCACATGCACTTGCTAATTTCTCGGAGCTTTGCAAGCGTGCCATATATTAGATATGCATTCAACTGTCAACAATTGTGGTTGGTGCCTACCATGCCTAGTAAAGATAAAGGCACTCTTGACTTTAAAAAATGCAAAAAAGGAAGAGTAATATGAAGAAATTCATAATAAGTAAAAGAAGAGAGAAGGAAAACAAAAATATTCTCTTAAGAGTTAGGAGAGAAAATTTAGACAAATTTTTTAGCATAATCTATTAGAAATTCGGGTGAGCATAGTAAAAGTTGGTGAATAGTAGCCACAAAAGGTACTATTCATGTGAAATCATAGGATCTAAATTCTATTTGTGATAGAAGCAGTGGCAACAAAATTTGATATTAAAAAGTTCAATAGGAGTAATTTTTCATTGTGGAAGTTGAAGATAAAAGCAATCTTGAGGAAAGATAATTGTCTGGTGGCTATTAATAAACGGCCAGTTAGAGTTACAAATGAAAAATGAAACGAGATGGACATGAATGCTGTAGATAATCTTCACCTAGCTTTAGCTAAGGGAGTATTATACAACATAGAGGAAAAGAAGACTGCGAAAGAAATATAGAATCACCTCACAAAATTGTACGAGGCCAAATCACTCCACAACAAAATTTTTCTGAAGAGGAATCTATACACTTTGCACATGGCGAAATCCACTTCGATGATGAAGCATTTAAATGTTGGATCGCGTACGGTCTGAGTATTCACAATACACTGCGGAAAAACCATACAACAACATAATGTATAATCGAAAATATCAAGGATGTACGAAAATATCTTATTTCCTTGGATAGGTTGCTACTTTTTCGGATTCCAAGACACTGCAAACGCGAATGCCCTCTACCGGTATCCACACGAGTATGCACGATCCGGGCTGCGGCTATGGTGTGCTAGCACGTCCTGAAACGCTTTCCGAACGCCGCTCTGATTTTCCTCTCGGATGGCGGCTAGGGTTTCCTGACAATAGTGTCTTCTCTACCTAATGAGACCTAAGCTTCTCTACTTATAGAGAAACTCTAATCCCATTTAGGCCCCAATAAGTTTCGGCCCGTTATATCTCATATAATAAAAACCCGACAACTTAATTTTCTAGCCCAATAAATATATCTACATATATTTATTTAATACCTAATAAATTAGGCCCAAGAAAATAAGCCCAGATCACATAACTCTTTGTGTACGATCTTGTAGGCTCATTTGATGTTGGCAATGGGCGATCACACTTGAGGCCCATAAGTCATAATGACCTCTAGCAAGACATTATGACTACCCAAATCAAATGAGGATCGATAATCCGATTTAACTCAGTAACCATGGTTATAGGCTCGATCCTTTGTAACACGATATCAAGATTAATCACAAGGCATGGTGCATGTCAACCTTTGATTAATCATAGTTTCTTGATCCCCAAGTTGACTGATTATAACAAATGATATTGATGACTCTTCATCAATTCATTTGAGCACGGCCATGCATTTCTTTAGTCACACTTGTTAAGAAGCCCAAATGATATCTCTCTCATTTAAGAGAGGTACAAATCCCATCTACGTCATTCACATCCCTCCGCATGATTCATTTGATGTCCAACATAAGACTATTTGTTATTCGATTAAAAATAACTTAGTCTAATATCAAAACACCGAATTCCTCATGTAGGGAACCATGATGACTTCAGGTCAAAGGACTAAAGTCAAACCATATTAAAAATCACTAATGACATGAAACCATATAGTATTCTTTATGTGGGTCGGTCCAATATATGTTCTCTAACATATATCTATGTTTCTGATTTGATATCTCATATCCATGATCAGTAAAACGTGATCATCAATCAGAATACATACTAGTCTTAATTCATTATTGTTCCACCAATAATGATCGACCAGGGACAATCTAGAATAGTGTTATAATGCTTATGGTTTTACTATCAAGTCATATACTTGATGACATAAGTCTAATACTATTCATGGAATGTAAATCACATTACAAAAACGAAATACATGCATATATGAAAGGAATACCTCATAATATATTATTAACAAGTCATAATGTTAATACACGAATAACAAATATCCATTGGCCTAGGGCACACTACTAACAATCTCTCACTTGCACTAGGCCTAATCCATCAGATATCTAATACCCATAGACCTCGTATGACTCTCATGTTTAGGCTGTGGAAGAGGCTTAGTAAGTGGATCGGCAATATTGTCATCTGTGCCCACTTTGCATATCTTCACGTCTCCTCTCCCAATGATCTCTCTAATCAGATGGAAACGTCTGAGTATGTGTTTGGATCTATGATGTAAGTTTGGTTCCTTAGCCTGTGCTATAGCCCCATTATTATCACAATAAAGGTCTATAGGACTTGCCACGCTAGGAACAACTCCAAGCTCAATAATGAACTTCCTGATCCATACAGCTTCCTTAGCTACATCCGAGGCAGCAATGTACTCAGCTTTAGTTGTAGAATTAGCAACAGTGTCTTGCTTTAAACTTTTCCAGCTCACTGTACCTCCATTCAAACAGAACACAAAACCTGATTTCGATCTAAAATCATCTATGTCAGACTGAAAACTAGCATCAGTGTAACCATTTACAACGAGCTCTCCTTCAAGTCCTCCATAGACTAGGAACATATCCTTAGTTCTTCTCAAGTACTTAAGGATATTCTTAACTGCTATCCAGTGACTCTCACTATAATTAGATTGGTATCTACTTGTTATACTCAAAGAATATGAGACATCTGGTCGAGTACATAACATGACATACATGATAGATCCAATTGCAGATGCATATGGAATCTTACTCATGCGCTCAAGCTCTTTACCTGAAGTAGGACAATCCTTCTTAGAAAGCTTGATTCCATGTGACATAGGCAAGAATCCTCTCTTGGAATCTTGCATACTGAACCTTTTCAGCATCTTATATATGTATGTACTCTGACTTAGGCCTATAAACTTTCTTGATCTATCTCTGTAGATTTTAATGCCTAAAACATAGGCTGCCTCACCTAAGTCTTTGATTGAAAAACGTTTCCTTAACCTAATCTTGACACTCTGTAAGATTGGAATATCGTTTCCAATGAGCAGTATGTCATCAACATATAAAGCTAAAAAGACAACAGCACTCCCACTAACCTTTTTGTAAACACAAGGTTCATCTTCATTCTTGATGAATCCAAACTTTTTGACAACTTCATCAAAACGAAGATTCCAGCTTCTTGATGCTCGCTTCAATCCATAAATGGATCTTTGAAGCTTGCACACCTTTCCCAAATTCTTAGGATGGACAAAACCCTTAGGCTGTATCATATATACATCCTCAAGTAAGTTTCCATTAAGGAAAGCCGTTTTAACATCCATTTGCTATATCTCATAATCATAGTATACAGCTATGGCAATAAGAATTCTAATGGATTTGATCATGACCACTGGAGAAAATGTCTCATCATAATCAATTCCATGAACTTGTCGATAACCTTTAGCAACAAGTCTTGCTTTATAAGTGTGCACATTTTCATCCATGTCGAGTTTCTTTTTGAAAACCCACTTACATCCAATGGTCTTCAAGCCATCAGACGGATCAATCAAGGTCCAAACTTGATTGTCATACATGGATTGCATCTCTACTTTCATGGCCTCTAACCATTTAGCAGATTCTGGACTTTCCATAGCTTCCTGATAGGTTGTGGGCTCATAATGATTGATGAGCATCACATTATCATCATCAGTAACGAGAAATCCATATCTCTTGGGCTCATGACGAATCCTATCAGATCTACGTAGGCCTTGTGTTGTTGAAGGTTGCTCATCAACAGCTTGTGAGCTCGCTTCAATCTCCTTTTCATGCTCAATGTTATTTTGTGAAACTTGAATTTCTTCAAGTTGTACTTTACTCTCACTGTTTCCTTTGGAAACAAATTCCTTCTCTAAGAAAAAATCATTTCGAGCAACAAACACTTTGTTCTCTACTAGGATGTAAAAGTAATATCCTTTAGTTTCTTTAGGATATCCCACAAAATAATATTTTTCAGATTTGGGTGCCAACTTGTCGGCAATTGGACGCTTCACATAAGCCTCACAATCCCAAATCTTTAAAAAAGATAAATTGAGATGCTTCCCAGTCCATATCTCATAAGGAGTCTTTTCTACAGCCTTTGAAGGAATACGGTTCAATATGAATGCTGTTGTTTCTAAAGCATAGCCCTAGAAATATTTTGGAAGATCAGTTTGACTTATCATTGATCGAACCATATCTAATAAAGTTCGATTTCTCCTTTCAGAAACACCATTCCATTGAGGAGTTCCTGGAGGAGTCAATTGTGAAACGATTCCACAATCCTTAAGATAATCATCAAACTCTTGGCTTAAGTATTCACCTCCTCGATCAGATCGAAGGATTTTAATTGTTTTGCTAAGCTGATTTTGTACTTCATTCTTATACTCTTTGAACTTTTCAAAAGATTCAGATTTGTGCTTCATTAAATAGACATACCCATATCTACTGAAGTCATCTGAAAAAGTAATGAAATACAAAAACCTCCTCTCGCTGAAATGCTAAAAGGACCACATTCATCGGTATGTATAAGGCCCAATAGCTCATTGGCCCTTTCCCCTTTACCTGTGAAGGGGGCCTTTGTCATCTTACCCAGTAAACAAGAATCACATGTCTCAAAAGATTCAAAAGAATCAATGAATCCATCTTGATGGAGTTTTGAAATGCGTTTTTCATTTACATGGCCTAAGTGACAATGCCAGAGATAGGTTGGGTTCAAATCGTTAGATTTAAACTTCTTGGTATTTATGTTATAGATGGGCTCATTTGTAACAAACTCAGTGTCTAGAGTATAAATGCCATTTAATTGATGCGCAATGCCATATAAAATGTCATTCTTATAAATGGAAATACTTCTAGTCTCAATAGAAAATTTAAATCCATCATTCTCTAAACAAGCAAAAGAAATAATGTTCATACTCATAGTAGGTACATAATAACAATTCTTGAGTTCCAAAATGAACCCAGTAGGCAAAATAAGATCATAAGTCCCCACGGATAAAGCAGCAACTCTTGCTCCATTTCCTACGCGCAGGTCGATCTCACCAGACATCAATCTTCTAGTCCTTCTTAGACTCTGCACATTAGTACAAATGTGAGTTGCGGCTCCGGTATCTAATACCCAAGATGCAGAAGGAGTAAAATTGATTTCTATAACAAACATACCTGAAGAAGTAGTCGCACTATTCTTCTTCTCTTTCAGCTCTTCCAAATAGAGTTTGTAGTTCCTTTTCCAATGATCAGGTTCATTGCAGTGAAAGCAAACTTCCTCCTTAGGTGCCTTAGTCTTAGCTTTGGGCTTGGGCTTGGACTTGGACTTGGGTACTTTACCTTTGTCCTTTGTTGTGCCCTTCTTCTTGAAAGCTTTTCCCTTTTGAACCACAAGAACTTCATTGGTGATCTTAACCTTTCCCTTTAAGTTCTCTTCAGCAGTTTTCAGCATCCCATGCAATTCGTCAATGGACTTCTCCATATTATGCATGTTGTAGTTAAGAATGAACTGATCATATTCATCAGTCAAAGATGCTAGAATAAGATCAGTTGCCAATTCTTGACTAACAGGTGCACCTAATTTCTCAAGATGATGAATGTAACTCTTCATCTTGAGAACATGAGCACTCACGGGTGTACCAGGAGTCATCTTGCATGAATTCAATGCCTTAGTGGTTCTAAACCTCTCTTGGCGTGCTTGCTCTTGAAACATAGCTTTCAGTTGAGCAAGCATGTCATAAGCTTCCATTTCCTCTAAATCCTTCTGAAGGTCAGAGATCATGGCGCCTAACATAAGGCATGACACATCCATAGAGTCATTGATATGCTTCGTGTAAGCATCCTTTTGAGCCTTAGGTGCATTTGCTGGTGGTTCCTCAGGGATGAGCTCTTCTAAGACATAAAGCTTTCTTTCTTGTTTGAGAACAATTCTCAAGTTCCTATACCAATCTAGGAAATTTGTTCCATTAAGCTTTTCTTTCTCTAAGATAGATCGCATAGAAAGGTTTGTGGATGGAGTAGCCATAATCTACAAAAATTATGCAATAAGGGTCAATATTCATATATTATGAGGTATTAGCTCCCACTCAAATAAATAACCCTCAACTGAAAAATAGGAGAAACAAGATCCATATTTCACTAAGTCCTAAGAAAGCTTTGGCTTAACACTCAAAACTTAGTTATTTAGGTTGAAAACTCTTTTCAATTACATCACATGTAACTCTTGATGGGCTTATGTTAAAATACATCTTATGTACTGCATGTATGTAAAAACCCAATCTTATGTCCTAAGCCCAAAACCGTTTTGATAGCTTAGTCAAGTTTAACCATACTTTACCTATGAATAGCATCAATATTCAAATGTCTTCCCTAGATGATCCCTACATGCCTTGCTTTGGCAAAAACCCACATAAGGATAAGCTAGAGATAAATATTGGTAAAGATTTGTGGAAGGCATATAAACTTGAAATTACGAAGAGGGTCGTTCTTAGTACATTATGAAGGCTACTAATCCTATTAGTAAGGGTGTTTGTACTATGCTATTTCTAATCCTATACTACAACATACTTGAGTATATATATATTAGAAGTATAGAATAGTAACTTACACTTGAATATAAATATTCAAAAATATAAATAAACACATGTAACATCACCTAGAATATATAACACATAACAAACAAACAAGCGTAAGGGAAGCCGCCCCTTGCTGGGCTTGTCAGTCGACTGGAAGAGATGATAGTCGACTAGTCGACTTGTGCTAGTCGACTGGAACCAATACCAGTTGACTGGAACAAGCTTTTTTGCTGAAACACTCATCTCTGCTCTTCGATCAGTCGACTGGAACACTTCTAGTTGACTGGAAGAGCTTGTAGTCGATTGGTCGACTAGTGCCAGTTGACTGGAACCAATCTCAGTCGACTAGAACGAACGTTTTCGCTGAAACGCTCATCTTTGCTCTTCAATCGGTCTACTGGAAAGCTTGTAGTCGACTGGAAGAGCTTGTAGTCGACTGGAGTATCCTTTTCCAGCATGGATACTTGCGGTTTCCTATTCCACATCCATGTCTTACATGGGGGAAACCCTACCAGCCACCACCTATCGGTCAAACCCTTCATGCTTGTCATATATTCTCATTAGTACCAAGATAATCAACAAATCCGAAAATAACATGCATGAAATAAAAACACTTTCGTATCATGCAACCAAAAACCGTAAGCACATGTAATCCAAACATGCATATTTTCGATTATACAGAAGCCAAAATCGTGAACACATGTAATCAAAAACACGTATATTAACGATTATACAGAAGAACCTAGCTCTGATACCACTGTTGGATCGCGTACGGTCTGAGTATTTACAATACACTGCGGAAAAACCATACAACAACATGATGTATAATTGAAAATATCAAGGATGTACAAAAATACCTTATTTCCATGGATAGGTTGCTACTTTTTCGGATTCCAAGACACTGCAAACGCGAATGCCCTCTACCGGTATCCACACGAGTATGCACGATCCGGGCTGCGGCTATGGTGTGCTAGCACGTCCTGAACGGTTCGAACAACGCTCTGATTTTCCTCTCGGATGGCGGCTAGGGTTTCCTGACAATAGTGTCTTCTCTACCTAATGAGACCTAAGCTTCTCTACTTATAGAGAAACCTTAATCCCATTTAGGCCCCAATAAGTTTCGGCCCATTATATCTATATAATAAAAGCCCGACAACTTAATTTTCTAGCCCAATAAATATATCTACATATATTTATTTAATACCTAATAAATTAGGCCCAAGAGAATAAGCCCAGATCACATAACTCTTTGTGTGCGACCCTGTAGGCTCATTTGATGTTGACAATGGGCTTGATCACACTTCAAGGCCCATAAGTCATAAGCGGCCTCTAGCAAGACATTATGACTACCCAAATCAAATGAGGATCGATAATCCGATTTAACCTGTAACCATGGTTATAGGCTCAGTCCTTTTGTAACACGATATCAAGATTAATCAAAAGGCATGGTGCATGTCAACCTTTGATTAATCATAGGTTCTTGATCCCCAAGTTGACTAATTATAACAAATGATATTGATGACTCTTCATCAATTCATTTGAGCACGACCATGCATTTCTTCAGTCACACTTGTTAAGAGGCCCAAATGATATCTCTCTCATTTAAGAGAGGTACAAATCTCATCTACGTCATTCACATCCCTCCGCATGATTCATTTGATGTCCAACATAAGACTATTTGTTATTCGGTTAAAAATAACTTAGTCTAATATCAAAACACCGAATTCCTCATGTAGGGAACCATGATGACTTCAGGTCAAAGGACTAAAGTCAAACCATATTAAGAATCACTAATGACATAAAACCATGTAGTATTCTTTATGTGGGTCGGTCCAATATATGTTCTCTAACATATATCTATGTTTCGATTTGATATATCATATCCATGATCGAGAAACGTGATCATCAATCGAACACATACTAGTCTTAATTCATTATTGTTCCACCAATAATGATCGACCAGGGACAGTCTAGAATAGTGTTATAACGCTTATGGTTTTACTATCAAGTCACATACTTGATGACATAAGTCTAATACTATTCATAGAATGTAAATCACATTACAAAAACGAAATACATGCATATATGAAAGGAATACCTCATAATATATTATTAACAAGTCATAATGTTAATATACGAATCACAAATATCCATTGGCCTATGGCACACTACTAACATTTAATACTTTAAATATTCTATTTTCTCAACTCACATCACTGGGACACACAATAGAGATAAGTAAACGTGCGAAACTTCTATTACAAAGTCTACCAGATTTGTATAATCAACTCGTCATCGATTTGACAAACAACATAGACACTTTAGTCTTCGACAATATTATAGCTGTTATTCTAGAAGAAGAGAGTCGGTGCAAAAGTAAGGAAGACAAGATAGAAAATTCACAACAAGCAGAGGTCTTGGCGGTGACAAGAGGAAGATCAATGGAACATGGCCCAAGTGGGAGTTATAGTCATGGTAGATCAAAATCTAAGAGTAAGAAAATTTTCAAGTACTATAATTGTACCAAAAAAGGGCATCTGAAGAAGAATTGTTGAAATCTGAATAAGAAACATTCTATTGATCAAGGAAATGCAGCAAATACTTCAAATGATGGAGGTGCAATGGTTTGTGAAGCAGCAATGACTATTGGAGGTAAGAGAAGATTTATTGATGCATGGCTTCTCAATTCAGCAACTACTTTTCATATATGACCTTTCGAAGAGAATGTTTCAATCAGTATGAAGCTACTTTTCATATATGACCTTTCGAAGAGAATGTTTCAATCAGTATGATTCTATCTCTAGGGGATCTGTGTATAGTTATAATGATCAAGCTTTGAAGATCGTTGGTATAGGCACCATTAAGTTAAAGATGTATGATGGGACAACTTAGACTATTGAAAAAGCGCGACATGTGGAGGGCCTGAAGAAGAATTTATTGTCTGTAAGATAACTAGATGATCTCGGTTTCCTATTTTAGTTTCAAAACAAAATCATGAAAGTGATTAAAGGAGCGCAGGTATTTATGAAAGTAGAGAAGATTGTTGCAAATCTTTACAAGATGAAGGGAGTAACTTTACAAGAAGGAGAGCCATCTGTTGCGGTGACTAGTCCAGATGACAAATCTGCAATGATGTGGCATAAAAAGCTTGGACATATGTTAGAACAAGGAATGAAGATACTTGTAGAGAAGAATCTACTTCCAGGTCTTACAAAGGTATCACTACCCTTCTGTGAGCATTGCATTGTGAGTAAGCAACATCGATTGAAGTTCAATACATCAATGTTTAGAAGCAAAGAAATTCTAGAATTGATTCACTCTGATGTATGGCAAGCACCAGTTACATCCCTAGGAGGAGCAAATTTCTTTGTATCATTCATTGATGATTGTTTGAGGAGATGTTGGGTGTTTCCTATCAAGAAGAAGGCAGATGTGTTTCCAACTTTCAAATTTTACAAAGCGTAGGTGGAACTCGAATCTGGTAAGAAGATCAAATGTTTGCACTTAAATAATGGATGCGAATATATTGGGAAAGAATTTGATGAATTATGTAAGCAAGAAGGCATTAAAAGGAAATTCACGACGGCATACACTCCTCAACAAAATGGAGTAGTAGAGCGGATGAATAGAACTCTATTGGAAAGAACAAGAGTGATGTTGAGAATTGCAAGCTTAGATAAGAAATTTTGGGCAAAAGCAGTCAATACTGCATGTTATGTGGTAAATCGAGCTCCATCAACTACAATTGAGTTGAAGAAACTGATGGAAATGTGGACTGGTAAACTAGTGAATTATTCTAACCTCCATGTATTTAGAATTCCTGTCTATGTGATGTTCAATGCCGAAGAAACTACAAAGTTGGATTCAAAATCTAAAAGATGCATTTTCTTAGAGTATGCTGAAGGTGTGAAGGGGTATCATCTATGGGATCCCACTCCCTATAAGATTGTTATTAGCAGGGATGTTATCTTCTTGGAAGATAAGGATCAAGAGTAAGCAGAAAATGTTGGCACTGTACAAGCGAATCTAGAAACTACAACAGTACAAGTGGATAGGGAAGTTTATCAAAGCGATTCTTCTGAAACTGCATCAGAGCACGAGGAACAAGAACTAGTTGAACATTATATTCCAGATACTCAAAGACCAACTCGTATAAGAAAAAGCATCGAGCTAACACTCAGATTATATTATAGAGAGCAATATTGCATACTGTCTTTTAACTGAAGACAGAGCCATCAACTCATCAAGAAGCAATGAATAGTTCAGATGCATCTCAGTGGATGGCAGTAATGTAGAAAGAAATTGAAACTCTATATAAGAATAAGACATGGGAGATGGTATTACTACCACATGGAAGAAAGCCTATGGGCAATAAATGAGTTTATAAGATCAAATGTAGTGGTGACGATCAAGTAGAGTGATATCGTGCTAGATTGGTGGTAAAAGGATATGCTAAAAAATAAGGTATTGATTTTAACGAAATATTTTCTTCTGTGGTTCGACTCACTACAGTTCGAGTAGTTCTAGTAATGTGTACTATATTTGACTTGCATCTTGAGCAGTTAAATGTAAAAGTGCATTTCTTTATGGAGATCTTGAAGACGAAATTTATATGCTCCAACCAGAAGGTTTTGAAGAAAAAGAGAAAGAGAACTTAATTTATAGGTTGAATAAATCTCTATATCGTTTAAAGTAGGCACCAAGGTGTTGGTATAAGAGATTTGATTCCTTCATCATAAGCCTTGGATATAGCAGACTAAATGCAGTCCCTTGTGCATATTTCAAGAGGTTTGAGAAAGATGATTTTATAGTCTTGCTGTTGTATGTAGACAACATGTTGGTAGCAGGCTCCAATAATGATCGTATCAAAGAATTGAAGGCATAGTTGGCTAGGGAATTTGAAATGAAGGAATTGGGATCAAAAAACAATATTATAGGGATGCAAATTCACCGAGACAGAAATAATAGGAAGATTTGGTTTTCTCAGAAGAATTATTTGAAGAAGATCTTGCGGCAATTCAACATGTAAGATTGTAAGTCAGTTTATACCCTTCTTCTTGTTAATTTAAAGTTATCCTTAAATATGAGTCCTAGCAATGAAGAATAGAGAATGAAGATGTCTCAAGTACCGTATGCATCAGCAGTAGGAAGCTTAATGTTCGCTATGATTTTTATAAGACCAGACATTGCACATGTAGTGGGAATAGTTAGTAGATACATGGTGAATCCTAGTCAAGAGCATTGGAATACTATTAAAAGGATTCTCAGATATATCAAAAGAACCTCAGATGTTACATTATATTATGGAGGATCAGATTTTACTGTCAAAGGATATGTTGATGATGATTATGCAAGTGATCTTGATAAAAGTAAATACACTATAAGATATGTGTTTACACTAGCTAAAGGAGCTGTGAGCTGGATTTCAAAACTGCAGTCAGTTGTGGCTATGTCAACAATAGAAGCAGAATATGCAGTAGCTACATAAGCTAGTAAAGAAGTAGTGTGGTTGAAGATGTTGTTAGAAGAACTTAGGAATAAAAAAGAGAATATTACTCTATATTGTGACAGTCAGAGTGCTTTGCATCTTGCAAAAAATTCAGCATTTCATTCAAAGACAAAGCACATTCGAGTTTAGTATCACTTCATTCATGAGAAAGTGGAAGAAGAAACGATGAATGTGTAGAAAATTCATATAATGGATAACCTTATAGATTTTTATAACAAAATCAATCAATGATAACAAGTTTATATAGTGTCGATCTTCATGTGGCCTAACAAAAACATAAGCAACCAGTTGCAATGTAGAAAAGAACAGTGTGAAGTTATAATTGATTATCAATCAAATATTCAAGAGGGAGAATCGTCAACAATTATGGCTAGTAGGCGCCGAATTCAATGCCTACTATGCCTGGTAAAGAGAAAGGCACTCCTGCCTATAAAAAGGCAGGAGTAGCATAAAGAAATTCATAACAAACAGAAGAAGAGAGACGTGAGGTGAAAGAGAAAAGAAAGAGAAAAAGAGACAAAACATTTTGTGTATTTTTGGGTCTAGTTTTTCTTAGTAGTAAAATTCTTCTATCATTGCCCGTGATTTTTACCCTAATTTGGAGATTTTTCATGTAAAATCTGTGTGTTCATTGCTATTCCTTCAGTCCTATTTAGTTGCGAACCTGTTCTAATCCAGTCGATTTTAACATCATCAGCTTGCAACGGCAAGGAATTTTTTGAAAGAACATATATAATTTACTCAATAATGAAAATGATCAAAAAGAAAATTTTATGATAGCTATACATTTCAAACATAAGTAGAACGAGTCACCAAACCTTGAAGTCAATGTCTTGTAATCATATATCCCCCACACCCTGAAACACGATTTTATCTTTTACATAAATAAAAGAAGACTAGAGTTAGGGCTATGTACAAATCGTTCAGATAAAATAAACCTCCAAAATCAAATGCTCAAACCATTAAATCTTCAATTTGTATGTAATAGAAGAATATAAACTACTAAATTTAACCAAACTACACAGTGTTAAATTATTAATGTAAATAGTATAAATTATTTGCACAAAATTGAAGTTAGTAAAACATAAACTTTATAGTCATATGCAAACGAAATCTTAACATGAAAATTTACATAAAAAGGTTGAAGATAAGAGATGAAAACTAAAAGCAAAAGATTTGTTGATTAAGTAGTTAAATTTTTATGATGTGTTTCAATTTAAGCTAATTCAACAAATTGATAACTAAAATAGTCATTCCTTCTTGCATTTAAGTTGTATATTATCCTTAATGTATAAAATATGAAGAATGAAAATAAAATTAATGAAAAACAATATAAAGGGAGGAAAAGGAAGAAAATAAAACCCTTTGCCCTTATTTTTCCTACCACATATAAGATAATTTTGATCAACATTTAAAATTATTTATTCCTTGTAAATGAATATAAAACACAAATAAAACATAACATTAGAATAAAACAAAATAAAATAATAAATAAGAAAACACATAGTTCATGAGCACTAATGTCTTTATAGTTTATATAGAGTTATATAAATTCTATTAAAGGTTTTCCTATTATAAATTCTTCACACACTAACTAGGCAAGTATATTTATCTTTGATAAGAAATATAATAATAAGGTATCGATGCCACGAAGAAATACTATAAATAAAAATATAACATTATTTACTTGTCTAAAGATAATAATTAAAAAATAGTTTTATGATATTTTAGAATAGTAAAAAACCTGAAATTAATATTGATATCAACAATAGTTATGGAAATAAATGTTAAGACAATTAATAAAAATGCAATCCTTTTAAATGAGAAATTCCCCTAGCAACCTTATTAACATGATAATTTCATTAAGTTAAAACAGACATGTTTTCTAGACCAAGAATTCCTAGACATTGAAAGTGCACTCTTTCAAGTTATAGTCATATGCTCTATGATTGATTGACCTATCTCTACCTATGCTTACACCCTTTGATTAAGTAACACTTTGTGGAATCCTGCAAAAGATTTCACGTTAACATAAGAAAGATTATGAAAATCTCCTTTGAGAATCCCATTCAACCTCCTCTATCTAAGGTATAATTCACTCGTAGTAGGCTCTCTTATGTAGTCTATAAGTGAATTAAAATTAGATTTAGACATCATCATAAATAAATTAACATTAAGAACAACAAAGATAACTCAAAGAAATATATTTCATCTCATCAATCAAATTATATCAATCCAGACAAAATAACTACTAAGTTTTCCTTTCTAAACATAGAAAACTATTTAGCCCCTAAATATATTCAAAGAAACGAAATCAGGTAAGGATAGAGAAATCATAATAGAAGTAAATCTAGATCAATGTCATAAATCCATTGATAACATGAATCTTAATTCTTTAGAAAAAATAATTTAAAATTGATTGCACAAAGTTACAAAACTTTCTAACCAAAAGCTAGCTTTTGCAGAGAACAAGAAAAAAACTCTAATATCAATTGTTAGTTTTAAGTTGTGTTAATGAAAATGCACAGATGAAAACTTGTGAATAAACTTTTTCCACACATATTCATTTATTAGAATAAATCTCGTATATAAATGTATGTTTAGAGAAAATTTTAGATAGTCAATCCTACTCAAACTAATCCTTACACCTTTTACAAAACATATTCCTTAAAATCAAGATTCACCATACCACTCATTTTCTTTAATTTAAGCTTACATAACTAAAGAGTTTCTATAATTTTCATTAGACTAACAAATGTTAAGCCACTTTGTTCAATCGGGACTCATATCCCTTTATTTCTAGTTTTCACAATGGTATCACTTCAATATAATTATAATATTAAAGGATATAACAAATTTAACTAAAATTTGGTAAACATATAACTTGCATAGATTTTATATTACTAACAATTTTAGAATAGAAAATTCTAAGCTATCACAAAATATGTGTTTACTAATTAGACCATATATAATGTTATTTATGATATCATCAAATGAATATTAATGTAGTCAAAAATAATTATGTTTAAGTTTTATAAAAATAAATAAATTTTTTTGAAATTTCACTAAAATGTTGTAATCTTTATGTTTTATTCCAAACTTGAGACTATATAATTACTATTCATGTGTAATTATTACACTCTTTTTTTTGAAAACACTAACAATTTCATTTTATATTTCTTATAGGAAATTTTAAAATTTATATTATTTATTATAAATTTGAATTTATCTTTTATTGTTTTAATTTTTAATGTTTTGAGTGTTAAAATCTTTCAAAGAAAAATTAAATCGCTCAATTGCCAAATCATACCAAATTGATAAGGATCATTTAGATTTATTTGATTTTTATATAATTTAGTTTAGTTGAAATGCTTTATTAGTTATTTAGCTTGGTATTTTAACTTAAAACACTCCAAGATGCTTGTTGTACACCTGTAGTTGGAGTATTGTTAGTGTTTTCCTTATGCATCGAACACTAGGCCATTTGGTTCCACTTATGTTTTTTGTTGTTATTTTTAACTTTTGGTTTATGTTTTTATTAAAAATAAAAACCTATTTGGTTAAGATTTGTAATATCAAAATTGAAAAGAAAAATTTGTTTGGTTGAGATTTGTAATAAAAAAAATATAATATGTTTAAAATCTCAATTGTCAATTGAAATATTGTTAACTAAAACCAGTAGAAGAAGCTATGACCTTGAAATTGACTGGATTTCTTATCATGTGTTTAAATGAGATTTATTGGCCATTGAACTTTGTATTCCTTCTACATACCCACAAACTAAAAACACAGGAAAACAACAAACCAAAAACAAAGAATACTTGAAAATGTAGAATCACAAATCAAAAAATTATAATCACAAACAAAAAAACTAGAAATACAGAAACTTAAACAAGAAAACTAGAAATATAGAAAAGCAAACTAGAAAACCAGAAATGCATAAACTCAAATCAGAAAATTGGAAAACCATAAATGCAAAAATGCAAACCAGAAAATTAGAAATGTAGAAACAGAAGCTAGAAAACCAGGAGAGAGAAGAGATGAGTCACGAACTTAAGAAAGAAGAAAAAAACAATGAAGCAATAGAGAGAGAAGAGGTAAGTTATGGGACGCAAAAGAAAAAGATAAGAGTTTCTATAGTAGAGGGAGTTTATAAGAGGAGAAAGTAGGAACAAAAACAAAACTTATTGTGAAAAATTAGAAAAATGTCTAATTTACTTTTTTCGTGAATCTATTGTGATTTTTTTTCATTTTAGAAACAACATATTGTAACAGAAATAACCAAATGTGTTTTAACATGTTGATTCTTTTTTAATTAAAACCGCAACAAGAGACAAATAAAAGAGAAATAAATACCCTTAGCTCTCCTTTTTTGGCCTTGGGAAATTAACTTCCAAGTTTGTTGTTGAAAACAGGCATGTAAGGTGCTCAATCTCTTACGATACCAAAAAAAGAAAAGAATTAATAATAATTATAATAATATTTATATTTCGTATGTCTGTTAATTTGAAGCAACTAATCACAAAACATTACTTACTCTTCTTTGCATTTATGCGTTCTAATTTTATCTATTAAAAAACAAAACTAAAGAAGAAAAATCAGGCAAGGATGAGGCATAGTATTAGAGAGGGACTAAACTGGTAAGGGTTGTTTGGACAGATCAGAGAGTTCTCGCAAGCAATCGCGGACTATCCTTTGCATTCTAACGGCCAAATTGAGGTGCCAAAGGTTTTGGCCGACATCGTGGAATCAACAGTCGGAGCCACTTTCATTGACGATAATTGTTCAACGGATACTGTGTGGAAGGTACCATATGAATTATACATCTTTATTCCATCCCCATATCACTCATCTCATTGCCCATTCTTTGTTCTTTTCTAGTAACGAA
The DNA here is from genome assembly GCA_029891385.1 of Erythroxylum novogranatense. NCBI lineage: Eukaryota > Viridiplantae > Streptophyta > Magnoliopsida > Malpighiales > Erythroxylaceae > Erythroxylum > Erythroxylum novogranatense. The sequence continues at coordinate 9,688,277 of CM057235.1, read as the reverse complement.
CTAAGCCTTGAATTTGTTTCAGAAATTAAAAAAATGTCAACTTTGGATCTTGAAAAAGGCAGTGAATAATCAACGTAGATGCATATAGAAATGTTTAGTTTGTCTACAGAGTTGAATATTAATTGTCATTTAATTCCAAAGGTCTTCAAGAATCTGTTGGAGCCAGTGATCAGGTTGGAGACGCTGAAAATGCATCCAGTGACTGAGCTATATGAAGTATGCAATAAGAGACACATGAAAGTGAGGTTCGTGGATATGTGGAAGGAATGCATGTCTTTCAACGTCTTCGTGGACGGAAAACTTGCAGGCAAAGGAACATCCGCCTCTAAGAAAGAAATTGCACATAATAGAGCTGCCAAAGACGCATTAGACAACATTCATGCAACTATTCTCCAATTAAAAAATCAAGAGGTCGATACAACTGAAAACAGTTGATGCCTTGTACTCTCATACTGATAATCAATGCATTTGTGTATTCTTTCATAAAAAGGTATTACATATTACATACTGAACAATTGTCCATAATAATAATAATCTAATCTTAATTTTTTATTTTTTTGTTCATATAATTTATCCAAATGCAACGAGCCTTTTTTTCGAAAGTTAAATAAATTTATTCCAAAAGAATCAGGTATATACGAGTCATACATGCTTCTTAAAATTCTTAAAAAAGTAGCAAAATATAAAAACAAATAAAATAGAATAAAAAACCGTGAAATAAGTAATAAATTTGGACATTTCAACAAAAGTAATAACAATATAGAAAATTATTAAAAAGCCAGCATTACTCACAATTTTCCCCCCTTAGCTTCAGTACATTGCTTGCAGTCTTTTTCAGGCTGTCTTTTATAAGTTGCAATAATATTAGAGAGTGGAGTTTTATCCTCTCTTTCATTTTGCTATCCATGAAAAAAATTGTTAATTATAATTTAGAAATAACTTGCAAAATTAAAATACTTTCTTAATAGATTATAACTTATCGAAGAACTTACCAACTTAGTAAAAATGCTTGCAAGGCTTTTAGGACCAGCTATATACATTTCAATTTGTTGTTTTCAATTTTGAATTTTTGTTTCAGCAATTTGCTACACGTTGAAGCATTATATTAGTTAGACATCATGTAAATAATTTGTAACAATGTTAAGCCACTTTGTTCAATTGGGACTCATATCACTTTATTTCTATTTTTCACAATGGTACCACTTCAATATAATTATAATATTAAAGGATATAACATATTTAACTAAAATTTGGTAAACATATAACTTACATAGATTCTATATTACTAACAATTTTAGAATTCTAAGCTATCACAAAATATTTGTTTATTAATTAGATCATATGTAATGTTATTTATGATATCATCAAATGAATATTGATATAGTAAAATAATAATTATTTTTAACTTATATAAAATAAATTAAAATATTGCATAAAATATTTTTTAAATTCACTAAAATATTGTAATCTTTTCCAAACTGGAGACTGTATAATTATTGTTCTCATGTAATTATTACACTCTTTAATTTTTTAGTGTTTTAAAAGCGCTAACAATTTCATTTTATATTTCTTATAGGCAGTTTTAAATTTTATATTACTTATTATAATTTTGAATTTATCTTTTATTGTTTTAATTTTTAATTTTTGAGTGAAAAATCTTTCAAAGAAAATTTAAATCGCTCAATTGCCAAATCAAACCAAATTGATAAGGATCATTAATATTTTTGATTTTTATATAATTTAGTTTAGTTGAAACGCTTTATAAGTGATTTAGTTTGGTATTTTGACTTAAAACACTCCAAGATGCTCGTTGCACACCTGTAGTTGGAGTATCATTAGTGTTTTCCTTAGGCTTTGAAAACTAGGCGTTTAGTTCAACTTTTATTTTTGTTGTAATTTTTAGTTTTAGTTTATATTTTTATTAAGAAAATAAAACTTATTTAGTTAAGATTTTAACATCAAAACTGAAAACAACAACTTATTTAGTTAAGATTTGTAATAAAAAACTAAAAATAAAAATATGTTTAGAAACTCAATTGTCAATTGAAACATTGTTAACTTGAAACCAGTAGCAGAAGCTATGACCTTGAAACTGACTGGATTTCTTGTCATGTGTTTAAATAAGATTTATTGACCATTGAACTTTGTATTCCTTCTACTTACCCACAAACCAAGAACACAGGAAAACAATAAACAAAAAATGGAGAAGAACACTTGAAAATGCAGAAACGCAAATAAAAAAATTAGAAATGCAAATCAGAAAAACTAGAAAATTAGAAATACAGCAACATAAACTAGAAAACTAAAAATGCAGAAATGCAAACTAGAAAACTAGAAATGCAGAAACTCAAACTAGAAAACCAGAAAACTAGAAACGCAAAACCGCATACCAGAATATTAGAAATGGAGAAACGGAAGCTAGAAAACCAGGAGAGAGAGAAGATATGGGTTAGGGAATTAAGAAAGAAGAAAAGAACAATGAAGCATAAGAGAGAGAAAAGATACGTATGGGATGTAAAAGGCAAAGATGAGAGTTTATACATTGGAGGAACTTTATAAGAGGTGAAAGTAGGAACGAAAACAAAACTTATTATGAAAAATTAGAAAAACGTCTAATTTTCTTTTTTCGTAAATCTATTGTGGTTTTTTTCATTTTAGAAACAACGGATTGCAACGAAATAACCAAACGTGTTTTAACATGTTAATTCCTTTTTTATTAAAATCGCAACAAGAGGAAAAAAGAGAGAGAAACAAATACCTATAGCTCTCCTTTTTTGGCCTTGGGAAATTAACTTCCAAATTTATTGTTGAAAACATCATTTTCCTTATGGTAATTAAGTTGCGTATAAGGTGTTCAATCAATTACGATAAAAAAAAGAAATACTGATAATTATAATAATATTTATATTTCATATGTCTGTTAATTTGAAAGCAATTACTCACAAAATTTTATGTATTAAAAAACAAAACTAAAGAAGAAAAACAAGGCTTGGATGAGGCATAGTATTAGAGACGGACTAAATTGATAATAGTTGTTTGGACAGATGAGAGAGTTCTCGCAAGCAATCGTGGACTATCCTTTGCATTCTAATGGCCAAATTGAGGTGCCAAAGGTTTTGGCCCACCCGCGACATTGCACATTATGAAAAATGGCAGAAAACAAACAGTGTGGTCCATTCTTGGATACTCAATTTGATATTTAAAGAACTGTCCAGCGCCTTTTTGTACACTCCATCTGTAAGGAGACTTTGGTTAGAAGTGAAAGAGAGGTATGGAGGGAGTAATGGCCCACTGTTATACTAGATTAAGAGAGATATTACCTACATAATTCAGGGTGATCTGTCGATTGTAGAGTACTACACAAAATTGAAGAAACTTTGGGATAAGATAGGATGTTTGAGACCAACCCCTATGTGTACTTGTCATGCTGCCAATCTGATCAATGAAAATGAGGATGTTGACAGCCTTAAGCAATTTCTGATGGGACTTAATGACACATTTGAGAATGTGAGAAATCAGATCTTAATCACAGAGCCTTAAGCAATTTCTGATGGGACTTAATGACACATTTGAGAATGTGAGAAATCAGATCTTAATCACAGAGCCTTTACCTTCGGTGAATCGTGCATATGCAATGGTACTAAGTGTCGAGAAATAAAGACAAGTGCAAGGGAGTTTATCTGATGTTTCAGTCACCGCCTTTTATACTAGTTCTAGAAGAACTACTAAGGAACTGGATGGAAAGAAGAACAAAAAAGGTCGGGTATGCTCTCATTGCAAGGGCACTGTTCACACATGCAAGAGTTCTTATTGTCAGAGGCAACTAATCCTACATTGTTGAATGAGGAACTACTAAAATCTTACCTCTTTAATCAAGCTAATTTTATCCTTTATAATATATATAATAGAGGTGTGAAATAATTTTGTCTTAACTCTAAATTGTGATAATTTTGCTACCAACACCTTAGTGAAAAACTCATCCTTTTTCTAGAAAGTAAGCAAGCTAAAGGATAACTAAGAAAGATTCACACACTATAACTCATAAAAGGGAAATGAATGATTAATATCAATTTATATTATGATTAAGATAAAGGAAATTTTGCCTCCCTACAAGTACCACAAATGTCTCTACATATTGGAACAAAATTAGATTCCACATAGAAAACATGTAAAGGTATCTTTTAGATAGTCAATTTAGCTCCATTTTTAGCTTGCCTTATACAAACCTAATTTATTATAGCTATCTTGTCTTTGAGTGAGAATTTTTTGGTCTAGTTATGTTCTTATAAAACATCCTTGTTACTTGGAGTAGGAATCTAAAGGTAAATAGTCAATTTAGCTCCATTTTTAGCTTGCCTTATACAAGCCTAATTTATTATAGCTATCTTGTCTTTGAGTGATAATTTTTTGGTCTAGTTATGTTCTTATAAAACATCCTTGTTACTTAGAGTAGGAATCTAAAGGATTTTGAGAGGGCCTAGGAAGAAATAAAACCAGATCAAACTGAACCCATATATAACTAGGACATCAAATCTCAATCGAAAACCTTAAGGTAATGGGTTAAAGGTCCTATCTTTGTATATAACTCCCTTTATCCATATGTCTCTTTTCAATATGGGATTATTTCACTTGTGAATTTACAACATCTCCCCATCATAAGTGGATCCATCCATATTGGATTAGCTCCCCCTTATCTTGTCTACGTCTAATGTTATAAAAATTAGTTGTAATATGGAAACATATTAGCTTGGAAAACTATCCTTTTTTGGAGTCATGATATCTTAAATGGATAAGATCCAATACAAATATAAAGATAGGATCTAATTTTGAATGAAAAGACAAGAAAACATCTAAGTTGATTCAATCTCAACATAGAACTTGTCAACAATTGTACCTTTATAAAGGAGATGTTATAAGATATGAGATTCCACACTAATCATATAAAGAAACTTTCTTAATGTTTAGCACACTTTGCTCTTACTAACTTGAGCGTCAAATTTTATTCACTGAAAATAGTTTTAGAAGTCTAACTATTTGTTTGTGCAAATCTAATTATTTAAATCCATCCTAATATATAAAGATTAGGCATAGCATTTGTGTCAAACTCAATAAGTTCGACTCGATTTGATTGGGCTCTAAATCATTCATCTTTTTAAAAAATAGGCTTTGAATCAGACTTAGGCTAAGACTCTACATTTCGACTCAACCTAAAACCTGAATATCTTATTAAGATATGTTCAAATAACAACATTTACTAATTGATAAAATGGCTTTGTTTACTAAAAATAATGAAGTCCTTGCATTTGCTTCTCTTATCCTTTAATCAGTCTTTGTAGCATAATTTTTACATTTCACTAAACATTATTTCCTCCCTCCTCTCTTGTCTCCTCACTGCTAGCCAGCGAGCCACCTCCCCTAATCCTCCTCTAATGCTCCCCGTCTCTCACTCTAATGGACCTAAAGCTAACTTTGATCTTGTGTTGACCCAAAGGCAACCGAATCATTCATTTCCTCATTTACCTAAAGCCAACTACTTGTTTGCGTGTCTATTCATTCCATTAATTCACGCCAATCATTTCTTTTCCCTTTTTCTAAAAACAAAGGTTATTTCATACAAAGAATTCCCAAAAAGTATGGTATTAGATATCTTTTCAATTTCTACTTGGGGAGTTTCTAAGTTTAGTATTCATGTCAAGGTTGTGTAATGTTCTTTCTCACTTTTGTTGTTCTTGTTTAATTCCTTAAGTGTTTACTCGAAGATCAAGCTATGAAATCGAAACCAGATCAATCCTTAGGTCAGGGTTAGACCTTTATATAAATTTTTAGATCAGGCTTAAACAAAGAGAAGACTGAGCTTGGTTCGACTCAAGCTTTTATATAAATTTTTAGATCAGGCTTAAACTAATAGAAGCCTAAGCTTGGTCTGACTTAATTCCATCCCTAATAAATGTAATACATAATTTAGATGGATGATAAGATATCATTTATGTTGATTCAATCCCATAGTAAAATTGAACTACAATTCTACCTCTTTGAAGTATCATCTATATAAAGGAGATACTATAAGATATGAGAACACACTAAATCATATACAAAATCTTTTTCGATATTTAGATTCTTTGCTTTTACTAACTTGAGCATCAAAGTTTTCAATTAGAAAAGTTTTAGAACTCTAACTATTATATTCATTTAAAGATATTCCAATATGCTCAAATTAATTGAAATCTACACAAGTACTATTTATATGCCGTCAACATTATTGCATAGGCATTTCATAAATTTTATGTTCTCAAGTTTTGTCTAAATATAGATTCTTTTGTAAATAAAGTTAACATTAAGGACAAATTTTAATCTTTAAAATTGTAACAAACTTATATAAAAATTTTATGAAATTTGTTTAAGTGAATTGGTACTTTTAACCTAATATTAAGCTTATAGTAATTAAATTAACTTTTAAGACATCACAAGTACTATTTGTTTTCCTACTTCTCACGGGCACTTATGTCATAATATGACCAAAAATTTGTATTTAGAAATCAGATTGTTGCATATGATACTTAACATAGTTAAGAATGCTATATGTATTATTTCATTGTTGTCTTTATATCTTCTCATAAACCGAATTTACGTGCTTGTCCTGAACGAAATAAGTTGATCAGTTAATTGGATCATGAAACGACATGCCAGCATTCATCTTCCATTTAATATGTTTTTCTTCGGTCAAAGTAATTACAAGAACGCTTTCTTGAGCTAGAAGACAAAAGGATAATTACATGAATAGTTTTTCGATGGTTCAGTAAATTCTAGTTAATGTTTTGTGATATATCAATTTTGAGTACGGTGACATACTTGTTTTGTGCTTTTGTGCCGACCCATGGCAAGGAGTTGGTCAGAAGCCGGCATAGTCAGGTTGGAGAGGTTCACGACAGTCAACACGAAACCTAATAATTTTGTGTTTTTGTGCAAAGTTCTAAACAGAAATGGCCATTAAAGAGATCCAAGAAATGAAGGAAATAGAGGAAACAGTTCATGATATGGAACGTCCAGAAAAAGAAGAGAACAACAACTCGATGTTAGAGGCCGCGAGTCTTGATGGACTGGAACTAATTCTGGGTTACAAATTTAAAGACAAGAAGCTATTGGAGGAGGCGTTCACGCATCACTCCTACCCAAACAAAAGCTTCTCCTATGAACGTCTGGAGTATGTTGGAGATGCAGTGCTTAACCAGCTTTTCACCACAGAGCACTTCTTTATGTACCCGAATTTGGCTCCCGGTCCTCTTACCTGTCTCCGAGCTGCCAATGTCGACACCGAGAAGCTTGCTCGTGTCGCCGTCAAACATGGGTTGCATCAATTTTTGCGCCACAATATTCCGTTTCTTGAAAAACGAGTAAGTTTACATAACCTTAAATCTGGACGATTGAATGAACATTCCCAACTTTAAATTTAAACTAAGGTTATATGAATAGAAAACTAAGTTTTGTTTTCGACAGAGCGATTATAAGAATAGAAATTTACCAAGTACAGGTGACCTCATAATTTGAGAATTCACATGCACTTGGTAATTTCTCAGAGCTTTGCAAGTGTGCCATATATTAGATATGCATTTAACTTGCAACGGTGAGAAATTTTTCGAAAGAACATAATTTACTCAATAATGAGAATGATCAAAAAGAAAATTTTATGATAGCTATACATTTCAAACCTAAGTAGAACCTTGAAGTCAATGTCTTATAATCATCTGTCCCCACCCGATTTTATCTTTAACGTAAATAAAAGAAGACTAGAGTTAGGGCTACGTACAAATCGCTCAGATAAAATAAACCTCCAAAATCAACTGTTCAAACCATTAAATCTTCAATTTGTATGTAATAGAAGAATATAAACTACTAAATTTAACCAAACTACACTGATAAATTATCAATGTAAATTGTCTAAAATATTTTCACAAAATTGAAGTTAGTAAACCATAAACTTTATGGTCATATGCAAACAAAATCTTAAGATGACAATTTACATTAAAAAAGGTTAAAGATAAGAGATGAAAACTAAAAAGAAAAGATTTGTCGATTAAGTAGTTTAGTGTTTAAGTTGTGTTTCAATTTAACCTAATTACAAGAAAATTGATAACTAAAATAGGGCTATAAATAGTCCTTCCTTCTTGCATTTAATGTATAAAATATAAAGAATGAAAATAAAATTAATGAAAAACAATATAAAGGGAGGAAAAAGAAGAGAATAAAACTCCTTTGCCCTTATTTTTCCTACTGCGTATAAGATAATTTTGATCAACATTTAAAATTATTTATGCCTTGTAAATGAATACAAAACACAAATAGAACTTAACATTAGAATAAATCAAAATAAAAATAAAAATAAATAAGAAAAACATATAGTTCATGAGCACTAATGACTTTGTAGTTTATCTATCTATCTATCTATCTATCTATCTATATATATATATATTATAATAAAGGTTTTCCTATTATAAATTCTTCACATACTAACTAGGCAAGTATATTTATCTTTGATAAGAAATATAATAATAAAGTGCTCAATCTATTACGATACCAAAAAAAAGAATTACTAATAATTATAATAATATTTATAATTTATATGTCTGTTAATTTGAAAGCAACCACTCACAAAACGATTACTTCCTCTTCTTTGCATTTATGCGTTCAAATATTATCTATAAAAAAACAAAACTAAAGAAGAAAAACGGGGCGGGGATGAGGCATAGCATTAGAGACGGACTAAACTGGTAAGGGTTGTTTGGACAGATCAGAGAGTTCTCGCAAGCAATCGTGGACTATCCTTTGCATTCCTACGGCCAAATTAAGGTGCCAAAGGTTTTGGCCGACATTGTGGAATCAACAGTCGGAGCCACTTTCATTGACGACAATTGTTCAACGGACACTGTATGGAAGGTACTATATAAATTGTACATCTTTATTCCATCCTTATATCACTCATCTCATTGCCTATTCTTTTTTCTTTTCTAGTAATGAACTAAGCCTTGAATTCGTTTCAGAAATTAAAAAAAGAAAAGAAAAAATGTCAACTTTGGATCTTAAAAAAAAGCATGCACTGAATAATCGACGTAGATGCATATATGAAAGTTTAGTTTGTCTATAGAGTTGAATATTAATTGTCGATTAATTCCAAAGGTCTTCAAGAATCTGTTGGAGCCAATGATCAGGTTGGAGACGCTGAAATCGCATCCAAGGACTGCACTAAATGAAGTGTGCAATAAGGCACACATGGAAGTGAGGTTCGACGACAAGTGGGAGGAATGCAAGTCTATCAACGTTTTCGTGGACGGACAACTTGCGGGCAAAGGAACATCCGCCTCTAAGAAAGAAATTGCATACAATAGAGCAGCCAAAGACGCATTGGACAACATTGATGAAACTATACTCCAACTACAAAATCAAGAGGTCGATACAACTGAAAACAATTAATGCCTCGTACTCTCATACTGATAGTAAATGCATTTGTGTATTGCATAGTTGACATTAGCAAAAGTAAGGATCACCATAGAGATGGAGTGCGTGGTGGGGGCGAGCTTCTCATTCCAGTTGGACCTATATTCAGAGCTATGATCGGAAGACTCAAGAAAGCTCTCTTTACATGTGGGCCAATTTGTAGAGAAGATGGAGTACACCAAGCCTAATGGAGGAGAGCTATCTGAATCACAACCCAAATTGATTCATTTATCTCAAATCCTTATATTGGACTCAATTGGGACTTGAAGATCATTGTATTGGGCTGCACATCGTCACTTAAGCCCAAGAAGAGAGGCACGCCTATGATCAAACTTGGGAGCATGTTGGGCCAGGCCTAGGGGTGCTTTTATTATTCTATTTTTAGACTTGTTTTAAGTTATATTTATTTTGAGATTCCATGTATTATTTAGCTCAAGTCTTTTATTATTTGACCTAAGTATGAATATCCTCTTTAAGGTTAGGAAAAGACAACTTTGATCATATTATTTCTTGTGTGATGCTGGCCATATTGAGAGGAGAAACCCCTCTTGTTCTTTTCATCTTAGGAATTAAACATCACTTATCAACTGAATCAGATTGTAGCATATGCTTTTTCCGACTGATTTTTATATCTTGCAGATGGGTACTGATAACGCATCCTCTTCCACTTCGATTTTATTCGGAAGACTATTCTTGAAAACTACTAGAACAAAAATAGATGTTCATAATGGATCTTTGACAATGAAATTTGATGGTGAATTAATTAAGTTCAATATTTACAATACCATGAAAATTCTGGATGATGAACAACCTATTGTTTATGTAGATTTTATTGACACATGGGTGTAGGATAAATTGATTTTGGAAGAAAAAGATGGGCTTGGAATAATCCTTGAAGAGGAAAACACATCATGTTGGCAAGGAAGTGAGGGTCGACATTCTCTAGTGAACGAATGCAGACGTCATTGTGCATAGAGACCACTGAACCACTCCTACAGTAGCTTACATCCGTGGAATTGTTCAAAAGTGTGGAGAAGTTGTTGCGTTAGTTAGTCAACCCACCAACGTTGGAATTGAAGAGCCTACCTAGTCATTTGAAGTACATCTTTTTAGGTGAGAAAGACACATTGCCTTTTATTATTTCTAATCAACTTTCAGATATGTAGGAAAGCCAATTAATTAATGTATTAAAGGAGAATAAAGAAGCTTTCGGTTGGACGGTGGCTGATTTGAAAGGTATTAGTCCCACTATTTGCATGCATCGAATACTGATGGAAGATTAAGCGAAGGAGGTGAGGCAACCACAACGTCATCTAAACCCACCCATGATGTAAGTGGTGAAGAAAGAAATTGTGAAGCTTCTTGATGCTGACATCATTTATCCGATTTCGGATAGTAATTGGGCAAGTCCAATCTAGGTAGTTCCGAAGAAAATTGGTATGATTGTAATTGAAAATAGCGATGATGAGTTAATACCAACTCATGTTCAAAATGGTTGGAGGGTATGCATAGATTGTAGGGAGCTTAATTCAGTTACAAGAAAAGATCATTTTCTGCTTCGATTTATTGATCAAATGCTTGAAAGACTTGCAAGTAAATCTCACTATTGTTGTTTAGATAGCTATTCAAGATATCACCATATTTTTGTAGCACCTAAGGATCAGGGAAGACAACCTTCACATGTCCATTTGGTACCTTCACTTATTGAAGAAGGCCATTTGGATTGTGCAACGCACCCGCGACATTTCAACGGTGTATGGTAAGTATTTTCTCCAATCTTGTGGAAAACTACAAGGAAATTTTTATGGATGATTTCACGGTTTATGGGGAGTCTTTTGAAACATGCATTGTCAACCTTAAAAAAGTGCTAAAACGTTGCATTGAAACTAATTTGGTTTTAAATTATGAAAAGTGTCATTTCATGGTTGATCAAGGCATTATTTTGGGTCATACTATTTCTTCGAAGGGAATTGAGGTCGATAGGGCTAAGATAGATGTTATTCGATCATTATCTTACCCCGCAACTATGCGAGAAGTTCGTTCTTTTTTTGGTCATGCAGGATTTTATCGATGATTTATCAAAGACTTCTCCAAAATTGTGCAACCTATAAGCAGATTGCTCTAAAAACACGTGAAATTGGATTTTGACGAGCCATGCAGAAGCTCATTTGATGAACTCAAGGAGCGACTCACTAAAGTGTCGATTATTTAATTAACGACCGCAATGGGACATGCCCTTCGAGTTGATGTGTGATGTTTCGGATTATGCAGTTGGCATCGTGCTGGACCAAAAAGTGGACAAGGTACCTCATGTTATTTATTATGCTTCCATGACACTTAATGATGCCCAAAAAAATTATTCTACGACGGAGAAAGAGTTTTTAGCAGTCATCTTTAGATTGGAGAAGTTTTGATCATACTTGTTGGGGACAAAGGTGATCATCTATTTAGACCATGCAACTTTGAAGTATTTGGTGAACAAGAAAGAAGCGTACAAGATTGGCCTGTCAGGTGAGTGTTCTGTTTCTGCAACTTTTAATATTATTGATCTTTCTCCTTTTGATATAGATTCAGATTCGATGATGAATCTTCTTAAGGAGGGAGGGACTGATGTGAGTAGGAGCAAAGATCACCATGGAGATGGCATGTGTGATGGGGGTGAGCTTCTCATTCTAATTGGACCTATGTCTAGAGTTAGGACCGAAAGACTCAAGAAGGCTCTTTATGCACATGTGGGCCAATTTGTGCAAAGGATGAAGTGCACAAAGCCTATTAGAGGAGAGCTATCTAATTCACATCCCAAATCGATTCATTTATCTCAAATCCTTGGATTGGACTCACTTGGGACTTGAAGACCATTGTATTAGGCTATGCATCATCACTTAAGCGCAAGAGGAGAGGCTCGTCTATGATCAGACTTGGGAGCACGTTGGATTAGGCCTAGGTGTGTTTTTATTATTCTATTTTTGGACTTGTTTTAAGTTATATTTATTTTGGGTTTCCATGTATTATTTTGCCCAAATATTTTATTATTTGACCTAGGTATAAATACCCTCTTTAGGGTTAGGGAAAGACAACTTTGATCATATTATTTCTTGTGTGCCACAGGCTATATTGAGAGGAGAAACCCCTCTTTTTCTTTTCAACTTAGGAATTAAACATTACTTATCAACTAAATCAGATTGTGACATGATTTTGGTCCCAAACAACTTTCTTGGTTTGTTCTTTACGTGTCATCTAGGTTGCTTGAGACAAGTTCTTCGTGAGGTCTAATAGGTAAATTTGACCATGCATATCATATTTAATTTTTGTTAATTCGAATCTACCCTCTTCTTGTTTGAATCTGAACTTTTCAATCCTTCAATTTCAGGATTCTCCATCAAAGTCGACACTTCCTTTATCACATTAAGAAGTTTCAAACAATCCCTCTTCGCTCCTTTCGTGTGTGTGAGTTAATAGTTGTCTTTTATAACAAGGTGTCACATATATTATACTGAACAATTTTCCACAATAATAATAATCTAATCTTAATTTTTATTTTTTCATATAATTGATTATCCAACTAGAACGAGCCTTTTTTTTCAAAATTTAAATAAATTTACTCTAAAAGAATCAGGTATATACGAGTCATACCTTGGTGATGAAGTGAATGACTTAAGGAGAAAATTAGAAATGGGCTAAACTTTTTGGAAGTTTTAATATCAATGTTTATAATTTTGCATTTAATATAAAATTTATCATCTTATCTTTACATGTTTTTTAAAAGTAGCAACAATATAAAAACAAATAAAATAGAATAAAAACACTTGAAATAAGGAATAAATTTGGGCACCTCAACAAAAGCGGCAAAAATATAGAAAATTATTTTAAAAAACCAGCATTACTCAAAATTTTCCCCCATAGCTTTAGTACATTGTTTGCACACTTTTTCAGGTTTTCTTTAATAAGTTGCAATATGCTTTTCAACATTTGGGAGTGGAGTTTTATCTTCTCTTTCATTTTGCTATCCATGGAAACAATTGTTAATTGTAATTTAGAAATAACTTACAAAATTAAAATAGTTTCTTAATAGATTATAACTCATTAGAGAACTTACCAACTTAGTATAAATAATTGCAAGGCTTTTAGGACCAGCTATGTGCATTTCAATTTGTTGTTTTCTATTTTGAATATTTGTTTCAGCAATTTTCTACACATGGAAGCATTATATTAGTTAGATAATTTGTAAAAAGTAATAATAATTATGATATTAAGGAGGTTCCAATAAGAAATGAAATTCTTAAAGACTTCTTTGCTTATGTACTTACAACGATTGACCATTCTTTCTACATCTATTGTATACTGTTTCAAATGCTTTTACTTAAGATGATTGACCATTCTTTCTACACTTGTTATATAATGTTTCAAATGCTTTTGCTTCACTCTACACTTATAATGTTGGACCCCGCTTCTGGAGCCCAGCATTCGGAATCAAACTCAAAAGCAGTACCTGCCCTCAACTATACTATACCTATTTAGGGACATTTAGCAAAACTTCCCCTAGAGAACTCGGGTTAATGTGCTCTTTAGACTGTTTGAAAGATGATTTTAAGGTCTACAATTTTCATGAAGACCTCAAAGACAGATTCTACCTTTCGAAGGGCCAAAAGTGGAACAAAAGATAGGTACAAAAGAAGCGAAGAAAACAGAACAAGCAAAAGACAGAGGATAGTAAAACATAAACGAAGCGAAAGACAAAAAAAGAAAAAGACAGAAGAAATAAAACACAAAAGAAACAAAAGACAGAAGATAGCAAAACACACACGAAGTGAAAGACAGAAGAAGCAAAAGATAGAAGATAGCAAAACACAAAAGAAACAAAAGACAGAAGAAGCAAAAGACAGAAGATAACAAATCATAGAAGAAGCGAAAGACAAAAGAAGCAAAAGACAGAAGATAGAAAAACATAGAAGAAACGAAAGACAGAAGAAGCAAAAGATATAAGATAGAAAAACACAGACGAAGCGAAAGACAGAAGAAGCAAAAGACAGAAGATAGAAAAACACAGACGAAGAGAAAGACAGAAGAAACAAAAGATAGAAGAAACAAAACACAAAAGAAACGAAAGACAGAAGAAGCAAAAGATAGAAGATAGTAAAACACAGACGAAACGAAAGACAGAAGAAGAAAAAGACAGAAAAAAAAAACAAAAAAGAAACAAAAGAAAGAAGAAGCAAAAGACAAAAGATAGCAAAACATAGACGAAGCGAAAGACAGAGGGAATATAGAAGAAGACACGTCAGTAAAATATAGAAGAAGACACATAAGGAAAATATAGAAGAAGACACGTCAGCAAAACACAGAAAAAGACACATTAGCAAAACATAGAAGAAGACGTGTCAGTAAAACGCAGAAGAAACAAAAGGCAAAAGAAACAAAACAATAAAGAAGAAAAAGGCAGAAGAAGCAAAACACAAAAGAAGAAAAAGGTAGAAAAAGCAAAAGGTAGAAGAAGCAAAAAGAAAAAGAAGCAAAAGGCAGAAGAAGCGAAACACAAAAGAAACGAGAAGGCAGAAGAAGCAAAACAGAAAAGAAGCAAAAGGAAGAAGAAGCAAAAGCCAAAAGAAACAAAAACCAAAAGAAGAAAAACATAAAAGAAGCAAAAGGCAGAAGAATAAGACCCAAAAGAAGAAAAAGGTAGAAGAAGCAAAACACAGAAGAAGCAAAAGGCAGAAGAAGTAAAACACAAAAGAAGCAAAAGGCAGAAAATACGTCTTCCCTTTTTAAGGACCATAACTTTCAACTTAGAAGTCCAAATATTTTGTATTATATATCGTTGGAAATCTAGAAGGATAAGCTACAACTTTGCGGTAGAAACTTTAACAAATTTTGCCTCAATTGAGACCAAATTTGCCCCCGAAGTTGACATACGATTTCTACACCTAGAAAAGACTTGTATTTGAAATGAATAACTATAAAAGGAACATGCATATACACTTATGGAACTTTTCAATTCTAACTCTTTTAGCAAAACAACCATAAGCTTATACATAACTTTAATTACATTAATAACATCATAAACAAAAGCTTGACACAAAATACAACGTATAAGATGCTTAATGTTTTTTTTAACATGCTATGAAGTTGTCCAAAAGTGATCGAACTAACTTAATTACAAAAGTTTCTAATATCTTAGAGCTTCCGAAGCCTTGCAAGGATTGCTAACCTTCTTGTTCTACACCTGAGGAGGGAGTAGTAGGGTGAGTTACTGTTGGATCCCGATTTTTAAGTGAAATTGAGAAATATTAAGTGAAATTAAATGAGTGGTTTTATATATGTATTGTGAAATAAAAATACTTATTCTTTGGGAAAATTCACAAGAAAAGAATTATTGGGTTTTTGATAATTCTGATTTTTGTGGGGATTTGTATAGCTTATGAAAGTTCAAGTAGATGAGTTGATTTAAATGAAGTTGAAAAGCTAGAATTAAAAAGAAAAAGTGTGAAAATTTGAAGAATTTAGAAAGTTTGACTTTTGGGGATGAATAGTGATCTCAAGTTTGACTTGAGAGTTAACTTTTTGCTTGAGGCAAAATTTGAGAAAATGGTCTTCTGGAAACTTGTAGCTTATGTTAAGAGCTTTCTGTTGTCATAACGTTTGCAATTTTTCGATATCGGGAGTGAAAGTTATGGTCAGTCAAAGTTTGAATGTGACATAAGTTGACCCATTTATACGACTGAAGCTTTGACTAGAAAATTGACCCAGTTAGAGGTTGATTTAGCCTTTAAGTTCTTCATGAAAGTTGAAGAGTTTGATTTGATCTTTATTCTGACATAAAGTATAGAATTTTTCGATCAAGGAATAATAAATTATGATTTTTACAAGTTTTTGTTATAATTTTAGCATGATTATTAGAGGACAGAACTTTTGATTGGAAAATTGACCTCCTTGGAGGTCAATTTGAATTTTTTGTTCTTCATGAAAGTTTTAGGTTACTTTTTGATCTTTCCAATGACATAAACATAGGACATGTTCGGACTAGGACATTGAAAGATATAAATATTAGAAGTTATGTGACTAATTAGAGTGACATGAATGTGGAAAAAAAATCTTTGATTAGAAAATTGATCTGTTTAGAGACAGAATTGATTGGTGAGTTCTTCATGGAAGTTGTGAAGCTTCCTTCAAGCTTTCTATAGAGACCAAATTTTATAATTTTGGAGTTCGGGAGCAAAAGATATGATTTAAAACTTCTGGAATTTTCTGCAGCTCCAGATTCTATCCTTAGGCGTGCCCACGCCTAATCTTTAAATCTCGCCTTCGCTTATAACTTTTTCGTTTGACATCTGATTGACTTGATTCTTGAAGCGTTGGATTCCTAAGACAATTACCTACGTCCTCATGGAAAATTTGTAATTTTATGAGATTAAATTAAGGAGGATGAATTTAATCAAAGTGAGTTGACTAATTTTCAGAACATGGTTCAATATTTTGTGAAATTCGGGATTTGGAGAGATCCGATTGAGGTGGTTCTTAAGAAAAAATAAAATTAAGACATGGGGTTACAAATCATAAGAATAAATGAAATTTCAGTTTAGCCCCTAAGACTTTCAATTTCTAAATTGAAGTTCAGATTCGTGTGTCGTCTTGGATTAGGAACATCTGAACGTATTTTAGCCATAACTTTTGTTCTAGTAATCCAATTGAGGTGATTCTTGATTTGGATTCAACTAGAGAAATAGGGCTAAAATTTGTATGAAGAAGTCGAGTTTCAATTTGGTCTTTAATACTGTCAATTTCTGGATGGAAATAATATGCTGGAAAATGTTCTAGCATGAGATAAGTCTGAAATGTTTTAAGCATAACTTTTGATGTAGTGCTCCAAATTGGATGATTTTTGTGACATTATGAAATTAAGACATAGAGGAACATTTATCTAGAAGGAAGTTTTGATAAATTTCTTCAAATTGATAGTCCGAATCAGATCCGAAAGTAAGCATGAATTAAAGTAAAGTGCAGGGGCATTTTGGTCAATTGACCATCATTAAATGACATGGCATTATATATAAAAGGGGAATGTCGTTTTTGATTAAAGGAGAGCCGAAACTAGAGCAAATAAGAAAGAAAAGAAGAAGAGAATGGAGGAGAAAGCTTCGGCCATGGAGAAAGATGAGAGAGAAAGTTAAAATTCGATTTTTTCTACCAATTGAAGAGGGCTTTTGAGGTTGTTCCAAGAGAGAAAAAGATGGAGGAGCACCAGAGCTTCCTTCCAAGCTAAAAAATTTCGAATTTTAGTGAAGAATGAGGTAAGGTAAAAAATTTAATGTGTGAATTTTAATGAGTTCTTTGTTAAGAAACTTTGGAAATGACATGGGTATGTCATATATGAACTCAATTTTGATGGATATGCCTTAGATTATGTTTAATTTTGGATGGAAATTAATTAAGGTTTAGGCTTAATTTTGTGATTGAGGATTTTGTGAATTATTGGTGTAGAATCATAAATAATAGTATGGGTTTGTGAAATATGATATCAATTTTGAAGATTATGGGTTTTATGATATTGAATTTGGATGAATTGGTTTAGGTTACTTGTGGAAGTTGAGGATTTTCGAAATTGTTGATTTAGATAGCTTGGAAAAGTGATGAAATTGGGTTTCCTATAGTTAATTTTGAGGATTATGATTTTTATGATTTTGAATTTGAATATTTATGGCTTAGGTTATTTTAAATTGGAAGAGAGAGAGAAGCAAAGGTCAAATTGAAGCATTGGACAAGTTTCTACAATCGATTTGAGGTGGGTAATGTATTTATACTTTGAATTATAAGTCAATTATTGATTTTTGAAAATTCAAGGAAGTGAAAGAAAAGATTTTCGAATCTTAATTGCTCCCGAATGATTTTTGAAAAATTATTATAAGCTTAAATTCATTGTTTTAAATGATTTGATAAATCGATAAAAATTTCTGAAACTTCATTTGTTATGAATGCATTGATAAAGTATGCAAATTGTTAAAATCATTGATTGTTTGACTTGATTGTTGAAATCATTGATTGATTGAATTAATTGAATTGTATGAATTATATGAAATTGTGAATGTGAATGTGTTTAGGATGGCACGCATGAAAAATAAAGTTTCAAAATGTGCCTTCGAGCAATTTGATTTGTATGTATGAAATATGTGATAAGTGGGTTTGGTTAGGTCCCTTAATTGAGTCAGTGCACTATCTCTATTTGAAAATTTAAGCCTTCTCCCGGCTGCCCGCTAGAGGCATTAAAGCTCCAATTTCGGACTCCCTTCACATTATAATTGGACATTATATGAGAAAGGGTAGTACGTTCGCTCTTCTTTGCAGAGGACTGCTATGCGGGAATGTGCAGTACGTTCCAGTTTGGACCGACCCAAATCGTATGATATGTTTTATGTGTTTAATTTGAAATTTTATGTGATTGCTGATTTTATGTGTTTGCATTCATGTTTATGAAAAATGGGAGAAAATTAAGAAATGAAAAATGGAATTTATTATGAAAAGTTTGAAAAAAATTAAAAGGTTTGAGGAAAATGTTTGAAAAGTTGAAATGTTTGAAAAGTTGCAAAGTTTGAAAAATAAGTCTTATAGCAAATGTTTATGAAAAATAATTTATGCTTATTTTTCAGTTTATAAATGTGTTATCCACTGAGCCGTTGAGCTCACCCCCCTTTCATCCCCATCTCCAAGTTTTCAAGCAGGAGATCGGATGGAAGAAATACAAAGTGAACGAATCTCAGCGAATCGGAAAACGAATGTCCGACATCCCGAAAAAACACAAAGTATAGATAACTTATCGCGTTGGAAACCTTACGACATTTCAAATCCGGTATAAATTTTTTTTCTTCCTCTTATTCATTCCTTTTCTCTTTAATCAATCTCATTCAAATCATAACCATTCCATACAATTCCCTTTTTTTTGGAAACTCATCCTCACCAATTTCAATACACTTAATTCATCTTAATCCTTTCTTATACAATCATATAAATCCTCAAACTCATTTCTTTAAACCCATTTTACCGAAATTTTACCGAAATTTCGGCAGCATGACAACTGTATTTTGACAGCCCAAAAATTTAAAAACCAAAGAAACGCACTTCTAATACATAATCCAATAACACAAGGCAACATCGGACCTCCAGTCCAGCATCCAAACACCAGCAGAAAACACAATCTTAGTTCTAAACACTTCATCATTCCAATCCATAATACATCTCAACTTAATTATCCACAATTCAATCACAAGCCATTCATATACATTCCAATTGCCATTTATATCCATCTCAATTCAAATTTACGTACAAAATCTATTCCACAATCATACATAACTCATAACTAAAATACATCATAAATTTACATGATGACTTTTCAAGCCATAAACAAAAGCAATACATAATCCAAAAACCTTTTTCACAACTTCAAAACTAAACTCCAACATTACACATAAAACAAAGCATACAAAAACTATCGGGTTGACATCATACTCGTCTTCCATCCGATCTCCTGCGTGAAAACCTGGAGATGGGGATGAAAGGGGGGTGAGCTCGGAAGCTCGTGGATAATATATTTATAAACTGAACAATAAGCGAAAAAATCTTTTATTTTTCAAACTTTTCAAACATTTCCCATTTAAGAATTTCTCCAAAAACTCATTTTCAAACTTTTCAATTTCATCAACACTTTCTAAGATTTTTCTCAAAATTTTCATTTGTTTCAAAACATTTATATCCAGTTTCAGGAATTTCATGCTTGAAAATTTTACTTTCTCGTTTCTCAAAATCTCAAACATTTTTCAAAACATGCACAGTCTTAAACATGAATGCATCACATCATAGTGTATCACATCATAATCAAATTAAAAACACATAACACATCAGAATTGGTTTGGTTCGGTCCAAAACAGGACGTACTGCACATTCCCGCATAGCGGTTCTGTGCAGCTGTGAACAGAGGGGAGTCCGAGATCGGAACTCCTATGCCACTAGCGGGCAGCCGGGAGAAGGCTATAACAAGTAGAGACAGCGCTGACTCACAAAAGACCTTACCAAACCCATATAGCACATAAGCAAAACATAATTTCAGATGGCCCGAAGGCACTTTTCAAACATCTTGCTTTTCACATTTTTCATCTCATAACATCAAATTGTGTCATAAATGACACAAGCATATATTTACATGAATTCACATAATCAATCTAATGAAATGCACATCACCAAATTAATCACATAATAATCACATTCATGACCAAACATGCACTAATTTCTTTAAATCATTTAAATCATAAATCACATAATTTGAAAACCATGAAATTCATAAGTCTTGTATTTTCTAAAACTCATTTTACTCATTTGAAATCATAATTTCAAACATTTACATCTTTTTAAACATTTTTATCCATAATAATTTATCAAAATCAAATTTTACTTTCTTTAATTTTCAAAATTCACATTTAGCTTATAATTCAATAAATAAATATACTACCCACCTTATTTCCATGCTAGCATCTTGTCCAATGCTTCAATTTGACCTTTTCTCCTTTCTTCCTTCCAATTGAAAATTCCCTAAATCAATTTCATCAAAATTTAATCTCATAAATAACTTAATCCTTCAATTTGATGCATAAGTCATCAATTCTTACTAATTCCAAGATAGTTACATCACTAATTCCAAAAACCCCCAAATTACAAATTGAACATAAATCAATCCAATCAAATTCAATATCATAATTAACTTAATTTCTCAAATTAAACTTAGGAAATATCAATTCCTCTCATATTCAAACTATTTCCTAAACCAATTTACACAAATTCCATATCATAAATCACAATTTCTTCACAATTGATTTCATATTTCACCAATTCATACTAGTATTGATGATTCTACACCATTAATTCACAAAATCCCCAAATTCCTAATTTGGCCTAAACTCCCAATTTACAATTTTTCAAATTAAACTTCACCTAAAGCATAAACATCAAAATTGACTTCGGATATCTCAAATTCATCACTAATTCAAGCAATCTAAAGCATCAATTTCACAAAACCCCAATTTTGAACTTTGACATAAACCCCAATTTCATTCCATCCAAAATTAAACACAACCTAAGGCATAATCATCAAAATTAACTTTATATATCACCTACCCATATCATTTTCCATGTTTCTCAATCAAAAACTCAACAAAAACTCAAAGTTGAAAATTTTCTCTTACCTCGTTTCTCCACCAAATTCGAATTTTCTTGGTTCCTTAGGAAGCTCTCATGCTTTTTCATCTTTTTCTCTCTTGGAACAACCTCCAAATCTTGCTTTAAGACTTAGAAAAATCATAAACTCACTTACTTTTCTTCTTTCTCCATTCTTTTCTCCCATACGAAACTTCTCCATGCTTCTCCTTCTTATTTCATCTTTTTGCTTCTTGTCTTTGTGAATTACATGCCTTATACGACAGCCTCCCATGTGTTTCTTCCATGTCATTAAAATGGTTCCAAAATGACCAAGTTACCCTCACTTATTTGCCTATTTCCAAGTTTGCCCCTGCACTTTCTTTAAAAAATCTGATGCTTTGTGTCCTGGTTTCGAGCATCTAAACGAAATAATTTGGACAAACTTTCTTCATGAAAATTGTTCCTCTAGATCATACAAATCCAACGCCACTGACCGCGCTCAATTCGGATCTAAAACGAAGAAGTTATAGCCAAAATACTATCAGACCTTCACAAAATCCGAGACTGAACATTAACATAACTTCAGTCCAGAAATGGACAATCTTAGAGATGAAATTAAATTTCGATCCCTTCACAAGAGTTGTAGCCCTATATCTTAAATTTATTTTCCCTCAAGAATCAACTCAATCGGAGTTGTACAGCTCCCGAAAATCGCAAAATATTGAACCATATTCAGAAAATTATCCAACTTATAACCTATAACCAAATCTCCTACCTTGGTTCAATCATTTTCTTTCCATTTAATCTCCCAAAAGTCATAATTATTCATAAAAATGGAATTAATTGTCTTAGGAATCCAACGCTTCAATAATCAAATCAATCGGATGTCGGACGAAGGAATTATAAGCAAAAGATTACAAAAGGAATCGGATTAAAAACAAAGTAATGGCACTTCAAAACCGAACTTTTCCAAAATCATATCTCTCGATCCCAAACTCGGAATTTGACAAATTTGGTGTCAATAAAAAGAACAAAGGAAGCTCTACAACCTCCCTGAAGTACTCAAAATCAAATTAGGTCTCGAAAGGGGTTGAAAACTCAATCAAAGATTCTATCCAAAACAGCTTTTCCTAAACAACTTCCAATTTTTAATCGCTCATAACTCCTAGCCCCGATATCGAAAAATTACAAACTTTATGGCGTTGGAAAGATCGACATACAAGCTACAACTTTCAGTAATACCACTTACTCCAATTCAGACTAAATCCATACGACGAGTAGCCTCGAAACATAGAATACACAAATCTATACTTAATAATATTTTCAAAACAAAGCGCATATTCTGAAAATCATATCTCCCAATCCCGACATCGAAAAATAGCAAAATTTATGTCCACGAAAAGCTCTCGACAGAGGCTACAAGTTTCATGTTCATCATTTTCTCGAATTTTGCCTAAATCAAAAGTCAACTGTCAACCCCAAAAGTCAAACTTCAAACAAATTTCATACTTAACTTTGACTGATCATAACTTCCACTCCCGATATCGAAAAATATCAAACTTTATGGCTACAGAAAGCTCTTGACATAAACTACAAGTTTCCAGAAGATCATTTTCTCAAATTCTCTCAAAATCAAAAAGTCAACTCTCAAGTCAAACATTTTATCTCCAAAAGTCAAACTTTCTAAATTCTTCAAATTTTCACACTTTTTCTTTTTAATTCTTGCTATTTACCTTTATTTCAATCAACTCATCCACTTTCTTCTCATAATCCATATAAGTTCACTCAAATATCAAAGTCCTCAAAATTAAACAATTCTTTTCTCATAATTTTTTTTAATTTCATCAAATTTTCTTAAATTCATAATTTTCTCACCAATTTCTTTCTCACTTAAATTCATTTTAATATTTCTAATTTTCATCAAAAGTTTAGGGTCCAACATTGATTGGGAATTTAGAAGTGTATTTTGAAACACTTTGCAGGTTTGGGTTTGGTCACGTGCAGTCGTTATGCTGCCGAAATTTTGATAAAAATTGATTGTATGGAAAAGATAGATTAAGATGTTTGATGATGGATTATGGGACTTATATGATTGTTAAGAATTCTATTATGAATTAAGAAATGGATTGAGGACACCTTTCTAAAAAAAGGAAATTGTATGAATTTTGCATAAAGTTTGAATAAAGAAAGGAAAAAGAATAAGAAAAAAAAAATACATATTTTCGTATTGGATTAGTGGATTAGTTTAAGGGTTCCAACGCCATGAGTGTATTTGTTCCAATGGATGTCAGAATGTGTTTCAGTTCGATTATTTCGTTTGTCTTCGCCTTATGATTCGATTATATTGATTATTCCGATTCGAGTATTTGTTTTGCATTCGATTCGTAATTACTTTCTCTTTATGATTCATATTCGATTCTGATTTGCATTCGCTTTGTATTTTGCTTTGTTATCCAATTCGCCTTCCCTTTGGTTTGTGCTGCGCTTTTCGTTATGTTTTTCGCCTCCGTCTTTCATTTTTTGGTTGGGATCCGGTTCCCAAATCGGATCCCAACATTTATGGTATCAGAGCCTAATATTAGGATTTTAACTGGGCACATATAGTTGATAAGAGTTTGTGATAAAATGGAATTAGTGGAAATGTGCTTTTGCTGCGTGTGACCCATCATGAATTGGAATTGGAAGAATGTTTTGATTAAGGTGTCAAATGATGATTTGATTTTAGTAATGTGTTAAGGACAGTGTGACTGAAATTTCTTGATGATGGGATAAATTGAGTTTGATTATGCACTGGTAAGAATGTGATAAGGAAAGTGTTCATGAAATGGAGATTTGAAATTTATGATGAATTAGGAGGATTGAATTTGATAATGAGAAATATTGGAAAGATGAGTTTGATGATAGGAATATATGATATGGGTGGTATGTGGTTTAAGAATTGAGAAATATGTGTGATAAGGAAAAAGTGTTTGATTATGTTTAAATTGAAAGAAATTTTGTGAGAGAATAAGTTACTTGGTGTTTAATCAAGTATGAATTTCGAAAACGAAATTCTTTTAAGAGAGGGAGAAATGTTGGACCCCGATTTTTAAGTAGAATTGAGAAATATTAAGTGAAATTAAATGAGTGGTTTTATATATGTATTGTGAAATAAAAGTACTTATGCTTTGGGAAAATTCATGAGAAAATAATTATTGCGTTTTTGATAATTCTGATTTTTGTGGGGATTTGTATAGCTTGTGAAAGTTCAAGTGGATGTGTTGATTTAAATGAAGTTGAAAAGCTAGAATTAAAAAGAAAAAGTGTGAAAAATTGAAGAATTTAGAAAGTTTGACTTTTGGGGATGAGTAGTGATCTCAAGTTTGACTTGAGAGTTGTCTTTTTGTTTGAGGCAAAATTTGAGAAAATGGTCTTATGAAAAATTGTAGCTTATGTTAAGAGCTTTCTGTCTCCATAAAGTTTACAATTTTTCGATATCGGGAGTAAAAGTTATGGTCAGTCAAAGTTTGAATGTGACATAGGTTGACCCATTTATATGGCTGAAGCTTTGACTAGAAAATTGACTCAGTTAGAGGTTGATTTAGCCTTTAAGTTCTTCATGAAAGTTGAAGAGTTTGATTTGATCTTTATTCTGACATAAAGTATAGAATTTTTTGATCAAGGAATAATAAGTTATGATTTTAGCATGATTATTAGAGGACAGAACTTTTGATTGGGAAATTGACCTCCTTGGAGGTCAATTTGAATTTTCTGTTCTTCATGAAAGTTTTAGGTTACTTTCTGATATTTCCAATGACATAAAACAGGACATGTTCGGACTAGGACATTGAAAGATATAAATATTAGAAGTTATGTGACTAATTAGAGTGATATGAATGTGGAAAAAAAATCTTTGATTAGAAAATTGATCTGTTTAGAGACAAAATTGATTGGTGAGTTCTTCATGGAAGTTGTGGAGCTTCCTTCAAGCTTTCTATAGAGACCAAATTTGATAATTTTAGAGTTCGGGAGTAAAAGATATGATTTAAAACTTCTGGAATTTTTTGCAGCTCCAGATTCCATCCTTAGGCGTGCCCACGCCTAATCTTTGAATCTCGCCTTCGCTTATAACTTTTTCGTTTGACATCCGATTGACTTGATTTTTGAAGTTTTGGATTCCTAAGAAAATTACCTACGTCCTCATGAAAAATTTGTAATTTTATGAGATTAAATTAAGGAGGATGAATTTAATCAAAGTGAGTTGACTAATTTTCTAAACATGGTTCAGTATTTTGTGAAATTCGGGATCTATAGAGATCTGATTGAGGTGGTTCTTAAGACAAAATAAAATTAAGACATGGTTCTACAAATCATAAGAAGAAATGAAATTTCAATTTAGCCCCTAAGACTTTCAATTTCTGAATTGAAGTTCGGATTCGTGTGCAGTCTTGGATTAGGAACATCTGAACATATTTTAGCCATAACTTTTGTTCTAGTACTCCAATTGAGGTGATTTTTGATTTGGATTAAACTAGAGAAATATGGCTAAAATTTGTATGAAGAAGTCGAGTTTCAATTTGGTCTTTAATCATGTCAATTTCTGGATGGAAATAATGTGTTGGAAAATATTCTAGCATGAGACAAGTCTGAAATGTTTTGAGCATAATTTTTGATGTAGTGCTCCACATTGGATGATTTTTATGGCATTATGAAATTAAGACATAGAGGAACATTTCTCTAGAAGAAAGTTTCGACAAATTCCTTCAAATTGATAGTGCGAATCAGATCCGAAAGTAAGCATGAATTAAAGTAAAGTGCAGGGGCATTTTGGTCAATTGACCCTCATTAAATGACATGGCATTATATATAAAAGGGGGATGTCGTTTTTGATTAAAGGAGAGCCGAAACTAGAGAAAATAAGAAAGAAAAGAAGAAGAGAATGGAGGATAAAGCTTCGGTCATGAAGAAAGATGAGAGAGAAAGTTAAAATTCGATTTTTTCTACCAATTGAAGAGGGATTTTGAGGTTGTTCCAAGAGAAAAAAAGATGGAGGAGCACCAGAGCTTCCTTCCAAGCTAAGAAATTTCGGATTTCAGTGAAGAATGAGGTAAGGTCAAAAATTTAATGTGTGAATTTTAATGAGTTCTTTGTTGAGAAACTTTGGAAATGACATGGGTATGTGATATATGAACTCAATTTTGATGTATATGCCTTAGATTATGTTTAATTTTGGATGAAAATTAATTAAGGTTTAGGCTTAATTTTGTGATTGAGGATTTTGTGAATTATTGGTGCAGAGTCATAAATAATAGTATGGGTTTGTAAAATATGATATCAATTTTGAAGATTATGGGTTTTATGATATTGAATTTGGATGAATTGGTTTAGATTACTTGTGGAAGTTGAGGATTTTCGAAATTGTTGATTTAGATAGCTTGGAAAAGTGATGAAATTGGGTTTCCTATAGTTAATTTTGAGGATTATGATTTTTATGATGTTGAATTTGGATATTTATGGCTTAGGTTATTTTAAATTGGAAGAGAGAGAGAAGCAAAGTTCAAATTGAAGCATTGGACAAGTTTCTACAATCGATTCAAAGTGGGTAATATATTTATACTTTGAATTATAAGTCAATTATTGATTTTTGAAAATTCAAGGAAGTGAAAGAAAAGATTTTCGAATCTTAATTGTTCCCGAATGATTTTTGAAAAATTATTATAAGCTTAAATTCATTGTTTTAAATGATTTGATAAATCGATAGAAATTTCTGGAACTTCATTTGTTATGAATGCATTGATAAAGTATGCAAATTGTTAAAATCATTGATTGTTTAACTTGATTGTTGAAATCATTGATTGATTGAATTAACTGAATTGTATGAATTATATGAAATTGTGAATGTGAATGTGTCTAGGATGACACGCATGAAAAATCAAGTTTCAAAATGTGCCTTCGGGCAATTTGATTTGTATGTATGAAATATGTGATAAGTGGGTTTGGTTAGGTCCCTTAATTGAGTCAGTGAACTGTCTCTATTTGAAAATTTAAGCCTTCTCCCGGCTGCCTGCTAGAGGCATTGGAGCTCCGATTTCGGACTCCCTTCACGGCTACACTGGACCGCTATGCGGGAAAGTGTAGTATGTTCTGTTCACGGCTGCACAGGACCGCTATGCAGGAATGTGCAGTACGTTCTGTTTTGGACCGACCCAAACCGTTTGATATGTTTTATGTGTTTGATTTGAAATTTTATGTGATTGGTGATTTTATGTGTTTGCATTCATGTTTATGAAAAATGGGAGAAAATTGAGAAATGAAAAATGAAATTTATTATGAAAAGTTTGAAAAAAATTAAAAGGTTTGAGGAAAATGTTTGAAAAGTTGAAATGTTTGAAAAGTTGTAAAGTATGAAAAATAAGCCTTATAGCAAAAGTTTATGAAAAATGATTTATGCTTATTTTTCAATTTATAAATGTGTTATCCACTGAGCCGTTGAGCTCACCCCCCTTTCATCCCCATCTCCAGGTTTTCAAGCAAGAGATCGGATGGAAGAAAGACAATTCATCTGTCTGATTTCTGTCTCATTTGTAATTTGTATTCTTTGGATTTGAGTATTTGGTTTGAAAATGGCTTGAAAAGCCATTAAGGATTTGTAAGCACCTAATTGATGATATGTATGAATTAATGAAATTGTATCAAGATTTGATTTATGAATTTAGATTTGTGTATGGTTTATGGATTTGTTTATGAAGAATGTAAGAGATTGTATATGGGGTTGATATTTGTAGATTGTATGTGATTACGGTTTCTAGTTTACGATTGTATTGGATTTGAGATATGGATAATGAGATTGTTTGTGTTGGCTGATTGAGAATCATGGAAGTGTTTAGAAATAGGTTTGCGTTTGTCTATGTTGAGATCCCGGACGGAGGGTCCGGTTGATTTTGATAATTGTACGATTGATTGGGAATTTAGAAGTGTGTTTTGAAACACTTTGCAGGTTTGGGTTTGGTCACGTGCAGTCGTTATGCTGCCGAAATTTTGATAAAAATTGATTGTATGGAAAAGATAGATTAACATGTTTGATGATAGATTATGGGACTTATATGATTGTTAAGAAGTCTATTATGAATTGAGAAATGGATTGAGGACAACTTTCCAAGAAAAAGGAAATTGTATGAATTTTGCATGAAGTTTGAATAAAGAAAGGAATAAGAATAAAAAAAAAAATTATCTATTTTCGTATTGGATTAGTGGATTAGTTTAAGGGTTCCAACGCCATGAGTGTATTTGTTCCAACGGATGTCGAAATGTGTTTTAGTTCGATTATTTCATTTGTCTTCGCCTTATGATTCGATTCTATTGATTATTCCGATTTGTTATTCATATTCCGATTCGAGTATTCGTTTTGCATTCGATTCGTAATTACTTTCGCTTTATGATTCGTATTCGATTCTGATTTGCATTCGCTTTGTTATCCGATTCGCCTTCCCTTTGGTTTGTGCTGCGCTTTTCGTTATGTTTTTCGCCTCCATCTTTCATTTTCCGGTTGGGATCCGGTTCCCGGATCGAGTCCCAACAGCTACACAGCTCAGTGGGTAATATATTCATAGCTATTGGCAATCGACCAAAGTCAAGCATATTTATATATAAATATCTAGCAATTCTAGCATTTATACTTTATTCTAGCAATATAAACATTTATCAAATTTTTTTACTCATAACATATAACACTCAATATGCTTCATACTTGATAATTTAAAATGTAATGCACAACAAATGGCTCGAGGGTTTCATAAAACAGAATGAGGAAACTGAAGTTTACCCTATGAACATAATGAGTCCCTTTTTTGGAGCTCATATGCCACAAGCGGGTAGCCGGGAGAAGGCTCTTGTCAACGTGCATGTGAAGAATAGAATGGTTCCACTATCGCCCAAACAGAAGCACATAAACATGCTGAAATCATTTTATCAAATGCTTTCATACTTTTCATGCTCCTTCCTTTCTTTCATTTATACAAAATGCCATGACAAATATCAAGGCATAACATTGATAAAAAACAAAATTTATTTATATCACATATCATACTTCTTCCATAGTATGACAAAATAAAAAATCATTATGTATTTTCTACAAGTCAATTTCAAACAATTTAACACATATCTACACATAGGCAAGAATTTGCCCAATCACACAATAACTATAAATACATTACCCACTTAAATAGCTCGCGAAAACCAAGTTAAACTTACCTTTCCCCTTGCTCTTGGGTAGGATTTCCTTGGTTTCCTACAATAACCAAGGTCCCATTCAAAACAACATTCTAATAAAATTCAAAAACTTCAAAAGATTTACAATATTTGAACCAAACACAAAATTGAACTCAAATCTAACCTACCCATAACCCATCTAGGTTAGAAAACCCAAGACCTAGTTTAGGAACCCTAAAAATCAATTGGGTTCTCCTACTCTATCTTCTTCTCACACCAACTTTTCCATTCTCTACACTAACTCTTTTCCTTTCTAACTCCTTCTTCCACAACACCACTCATTCCTTCAATAAAGCAAGAAAAATTTCCACTTATCCATTCAACAAATCCTACTAACCTTGACATTAGTATAGTTCCAAAATTAAATCTATCAAAACTCTAAAATTATTTTAAATCATGCTTACTTTTAAAAAAAAATTTCTAGGGTCCAACAATTCTCCCCCTTAAAGAATTTCGTCCTCGAAATTCTTATCTGAGACATTGAAGAGGTGTGGATACTTCTCCCTCATGGCTTCTAAGGATTCCCACGTGGCCTCTTCTGTAGAATGGTTTCTCCACAGAACTTTAACTAGCCTCACAATTTTGTTCCTCAAAACCTTTTCCTTTGAATCTTGGATCTCCACTGGTTGCTCCTCATAAGTCAAATTGTCCCTTAACTAAACCTCTGAAGGTTGAACTATGTGTGAAGGGTCCGACCGGTACTTCCTCAGCATTGATACATGAAAGACATTATGAATCTTAGATAACCCCGGTAGCAAAGCTAATTTATAGGCTAAAGGCCCGATCTTCTAAGTGATCTCATAAGGGCCTATGTATCTCGGACTGAGTTTGTTCTTCTTACCAAACCTCAAAACCCCTTTCGATGGAGAAGCTCTAAGAAACACTTTGTCTCTAACTTTGAATTCCATCTCCTTTCTATATGAATCTGTATAGCTCTTCATTCTATCTTGAGCTGCTTTAAGTCTCTACTTAACTAATTTAATCTTATCAACAGTGATTTGCACCAAATCAGGCCCTACAAGTCTCCTTTCACCTTCCACATCCCAACAAATAGGAGTTTTGCACTTCCAACCATATAAAGCTTCATAAGGAGCTATCTGAATTCCTGAGTGATAGGAATTATTATAAGCAAACTCGATTAAAGGTAAATGATCATCCAATGAACCTTTGAAGTCCATAATGCAAGCTCTTAACATTTCCTCCAATGTCCGTATTGTCCTCTTTGATGGACCATCAGTTTGTGGATGAAAAGCTGTACTAAAATACAACTTGGTTCCCAAAGCCTTCTGTAAGGTTTCCCAGAATTTGAAGGTGAATCTGGGTCTCTATCTGAAACTATAGAGCTTGGGATCCTTTGAAGTCTAATTATTTCATCTACATATCTCTTGGCCAAAGCATTCAAAAAATCTGTCTGCTTAATTGGCAAGAAATGGGCGGACTTTGTTAGCCTATCCACAATCACCCATATTGCATTGTCTTCCTACTAGTCCCCGGTAATCCCATCAAGAAATGCATCGTAATCTTCTCCCATTTCCATTCGGGAATCGACAGACGCTTAAGTTTGCCTGAAGGTGCCTGGTGTTCAGCTTTAACTTGCTGACACACTAAGCATCTTTTTGTATATTCTGCAACTTCTTTCTTCATTTATTTCTACTAGAAATGCTCTTTCAAATCCCTATACATTCTCGTACTTCCTGGGTGCATAGCATAAGGAACATTGTGTGCCTCATCTAAAATCTCTTCTTTCAACCCTAACATCTTTGGAATACACAATATGTTACCTACCACCATCAATCAATCTTCTCTGATCTCTTTTTCAGAAGGTTTACCACTTTTAATCTCTTCTCGAAGCCTGCTCAAATACTCATCTTATTCTTGCAATTTCTTAATCTTCTCATTTAATACTGGTGCCACTTTAAAATTAGTCAGTACACAACCAAATTCGGTTTTTTTCATTGTCACCTTAAGTTTGGCTAATTCCATCAAAAAAGGAAGGTATACTATCTCCACATGTTCCATAGTGGACTTCCTACTCAATGCATCCGTTACTACATTAGCTTTCCCTGGATGGTAATCTATCATCAAATCATAATCTTTCAACAGTTCTAATCACCTTTTTTTGTCTCAAATTCAACTCCTTTTGGCTCATCAGATATTTAAGACTCTTATGGTCTGTAAACACCTTAGTGGTGACTCCATACAAATAATGTCTCCAGATCTTCAATGTAAAAACTATGACTTGTAACATCCCATCACCGAATGGAAGGGTTGTTGGACCCCGAACTTTGATTGGACGTCAAAATCGTTAAACAAGGAAATTAGTGTGGTATTTGGGTAATATTGCTAATGATGTTGGGGGTTAATGTATGAAATGAGCGTTCTCAGTATACATGCATTATGGGTAACATCTTATTAATTGAAAAAGTGAATTTGTATAGTTACTATTTATGTAACTTCTTTGAAATTGCAAATTTTGAGACTTCGATTTATTGGGGCTAGAAATGCCCACTAAAGCTTTGTAAAGAACCTTTTATTGTGTTCTGCCAATGCTTGTTCAAGTATGACCTTGCATTGATTTGAAAATGTGCCATAAGTTGTGTATATGAACTTTGTGAATGAACTTTGTGTGATATGTGGTTGCTTTCAAAATTTATTCTAAAAGTATGTATTTTGTGGCTTATGGATGATTTGAGAAATGGCTTAATGTTTGTCATAAGAATGTGTTGAATGAATTGTATATGGAGGATTTAAGTATGGAAAGAATGAGTATTTTGTATATGTATTATGTTATAGATTAAGTTGTGAAGATTGAATCGTGCTTGAAGTAGATTGGACGAAGAGTATTGTGGTAGTGAGGAAAAATGTGAAATCAAGATGGAAAGAATGGATTGGTCTTGATGACTTTGAGGCTTTAAAGAGATATGTATATGTTATGAAATGTCGAGTGAATATTATGAGTTAATGAAAGTTAAAATGAATGAGTTGATTAAGATGATTGAAATGGAAGTTGAAAGGTAGGAAATAAAGATTGAAAGAGTGAGAATTAGAAGAATTAGTGAAGGTGTGAAAATATGAAGAATTATGAAAGTTTGACTTTTGGGGATGAATAGTTGACTTTTGATTTAAGTGAAAATTGATAAAATGATATTCATGAACATGTAGTGTTCGTTGAGGGCTTTCGGTAGCCATAAAGTTTGCGAATTTTCGATATCGGGGCTAGAAGTTATGATAGATTGAAGTTTTGATGTTGTTTAGGTGATTGAAAACCAGACGATGCACTGTAGCAAAAACCAGACGATGCACTGTAGCAAAAACCAGACGATGCACTGTAGCAAAAACCAGACGATGCACTGTAGCAAAAACCAGACGATGTACTGTAGCAAAAACCAGCTGATAGGAAAAGTGGACGCTACAGAATGTAGGAGATAGAATCAGCCTTTGTAGTCTTCATGAGAGTTATAGATCTAGATGTCTACTTTCTAACCGTCAAGAATGAAGTCATTTCGACACCTATAGAGAAAGTTATGGCATTTGCGCCAAAACATGTCTGATAGAAATCAGATGATGGAAAAACCAGCTGATAGAAAAACCAGCTGAAGCAAAAGCAGACGATATGGACTTGATATCGATAGATTTAGACAAAATTTCCTTCTTGAAAGTTGTAGATCTCTCTTTTCTCTATGAGATAGATACCAAGTTTTCCCAATTTGGATATCGGAGTCAAAAGATATGATCTATATAAGTGGACATGCGCTGGATAGAAAAACCAGGTGATAGAAAAACCAGCTGATAGGAAAACCAAAAGATGCAAAAATCAGACGAAAGATTAATTGAGACATTGACCCTTTTAGAGACTGAATTTGGATTTAAGTTCTTCATGAACATTGTAGATAAGTCTTTTCTCTATGAAATAGACATCAATTTTGTCCAATTTGGAGTTCGGAGTTAAAAGTTATAAGCGTTTGAAGTTTGGAGGAAAAATCAGCTGATGAAAATCAGGTGATGGAAATCAGTGATCAAAAATCACCGATGCAAAATCAGTGATGGAAAAGTCGACGAAGGAAATCAGGCGATGAACAGTAAATCAGGCGATAGAAAATCAGGCGATGAACAGTAAATCAGACGATAGAAAATCAGGCGATGAACGATAAATCGGGCGATAGAAAATCGATGATGAGCAAGAAAGCGGATGGAAGGAAAACAGTCTGCACACAGATCAGTATTTTGAGGATATATGAAGCTACAGAGCTCGGATTGAGGTGATTCAAATTGGAGATTAAACTAAAGTTATAAGGCTACAACTTTGATGAAGAACCCCGATCAAGATGGAGCCTCTAAGACTGTCGGATATTGGAATGAAACTCGGTGCGATGTGCAGTCTCGATTTTTATGCAGTGCGATAGTATTTTGGCCATAACTTCTTCGTTTTAGATCCGAATTGAGCGTGGTTTGTTGCGTTGGATTCGTATGATCGAGGAGAACATTATGAAGAAGAAATTTTTTGTAAAATTCCTTTATTTACCTGATCAGAATTTGGAGCCAAGATATCAACTTTTAAGGGCAATTTTGGAAGAACACTTAAAGAGTTAAGTTAGTAGGCTTATAAGGAGGGGCATGAGAGTCTTTCCTCATTCATTAAATGACATGGCACGTGGATGTAGTATAAATAGAGGAGAAGCAGGCTGTGGTCGTGAGAGTTAGAGAAACAGAATAAAGAGAAACAAAAGAAAGAAAGAAGGAAGAGAGAAAAGAGAAGAGTGGGTTTGGTGGAAGGAGAAAAGAAAGGACAGTAGCTAGGGTTCGATTTTGTGAGCTTTCCAGGAGGATTTCGAACATGCTCCAAGAGGGAAAAAGATGAAGGATGAAGAGAGCTCTAGGATGAGCTAAGAAAATCCGAAAATGGTGAAGAGTGAGGTAAAGCCGATTTTCAAGCTTCAAGCTTTTCTTAAAATTTTGGTGTAGAATCATGGAAAATATTATGGTTTTGTGGATTATGAAATTAGTTGTGATGTCTATGCTAAGATGGTGGTTTAATTTTGGATTAATGTGAGTTAGGGTTTATGCCCAATTTTGGAAATTGGGGCTTTTGTAAATTGATGCATTAGATAGCTTGGAAATATGTTGGAATTGGGTTTCTATAGTAAATTTTGAGGGTTATGGTATTTATGATGATGAATTTGGATGATTTGGTCTAGGAAATTTCAAAGTGGGCGAAAGAAAGAAGCTTGGAGAAATTAGAGCTTTGGACAAGTTCTAGCATGGATTCGAGGTGGGTATCCGTTTATAATAGAATTTATAAGCCATTACCGCTTTCTTTAAACAAAGAGATTTTCTGACTTAAATTGCATCATAATTGTTGCATCATTGCATAAATGATTTGAAAAATCATTTTTGATTCGATACATGAAATTTTGATGAATTGCAAAAATACATTGTGTTATGCCTTGAAAGACTTCATGGCTGTGTATATTCGGAAAAGAGCATTTGATAAATTGATTTGAGCATTATATGTGCTTTTGTGTGGGCAAGAGAGTAACGTTGTGATAGTCTCGTGCACGTAGACAAAAAAAAAAAAAAAAGTGATAGCCTTCTCCCGGCTGCCCGCTTGTGGCTTACGAGATCCGAAAAATGGACTCGTCGTGATTACGGTAAACTTCGGTTTCCGTCGTGTTTATGGAACTCTCTTGCCATTTGTGTGTGCATTGCTTACGTGAATTGCCAAGTTGATGCATTCATGTCTTGTGACCTATGGATTTGTGGTGAAAGCCTAAGACGATATCTGATTTGTAAAATGTGATTTTGATTACAGCAAGAAAAGAACTTCTTCAAAAATGTGCTTTACGGATTTCAAAGAAATGTTTTCTAAGACCAGGAAAGAAAAAGATTTCAAGAGTTTTGCTTATTGTTTTGTTATAAACTGTTACCCATTGAGCGTAAGCTCACCCCCCTCATTACCATCCACAGGTAATGAGAAGAAGATCTGGTGAGCGAAAAAGAGGGATTTTTGTATCTTTGTATTTGCATTCGGATTTTTATATATTGTGATTGTATTATGGCTTGTAAGGCCATTAAAATTTGTATATGATTATGGGATGGGATTATGTAAGTGAAATATGGTTAGTATTTATGAATGTGAATTATGATCATGACTTGAGATATGACCGAGAATTATGGAAGTGTTTAGATATAGGATTGTAAATGTGTATGATGGGATTCCGGACAGGAGGTCCGAAGATTTGTGTGATGGGTTGGAAATATTGAAGTGCTTTCATGTATGGATTTGTGTATGGACATGATATGGAAATTATGTATGAATGGCATAAGATGGATTGACGAAATTCAAATATTTGTTAATAAGCGAAATTGGGATAAAGAGATATATGATTGTAGCGAATGATAAAATGTTTTCGAATGCGAACGCGATATGATCGAATATGAAGGATTCAAAGGATTGAGGAATTGATGAAATACAAATTGGAAATTGAAACTACTTTGAACAATGTGTAAGTGGAAAGAAAAAAAATGAAGCGATATTAGTTAAGCTGCGATTCGTTCGTTATGAGTTGGGTTCCGAAAACGGGTCCCAACAAGGGTATATTGGTAAATTGGGACGGGCTAGTAGGTCACATTGCATATTTTGATTTGTTCATTCATTTGGCCTCTCGATATAGAGAGGAATGAGACATTTTGCACATGCACTTATATGTACATGCATTCATGACATTTCCCGACATTCATGTGTGAATCTGAATTGTTTGTGAATTATGAAATAATTATGTCTGAAAATCTGAATTGAAATGTCTTAGGAGTGATTTTTAGTTGTTCGAGTGATTCTTAGAAATTTTCTGGCAATTTGAGAGAAAAAGTCCGGACCGAAGAATTTTACAAGTGACGGACTGATTGACTTAATATTACTGAATAATTTTTCAATGGCGATGGGAAATTAGACACATGCTTTTAGAAATTTTAATATGTCAAGTCATTGAAATTTGGAGACGAATTTGACTAGAAATGATTTTGGAAAGAGAAAGAGATTTAAAAGAATTTGAGGATAAGGCAAATAGCAAGTTCCTAGGTGTGATAAAAATTTGAGTAACCCTAATGCCTAAGGTTTTCGGCATTTCTAAGAGGATAGGCATTAAAATTTTCTTTGGCAGTAAACTTATCTCCTCATCCTAGGGCATGTCTTCTTCTTCTTCCCTTGTTGATTTTTGAAACCCTCTATAAGACTCTTGCTTGATTTCTTGTTTGCTAGCTTCTTCTCCCCTTGTGTAAGCCACTCTTAAAACCCTTGAGAAGATGTTGAGAAATTGTGAGAGGAGAAGAGAGGGCCGTATGTGTTGGTGACTTGGAGATTTTCGGGAGTTTAAAGAGTTAGAAGCTTAAATAGGTAAGTAAATCTCTCTTATGTTGTTTATTTGTTAGTTGTTTTGCATTTATGTTATTTAATGAGAAAGATTGGGGTAGTTGTGTTGAGTTATGGCTGATTTTAGAAGAGAAATAGGTGAAAAATGGTCGGAGAAGACGAACAGGAACCCGCACGTCGCGACGTGTATTAGGGCCTCGTCGCGACGAGTGGTTATTTACTCGCCGCGACATGTGCGAGGGCCTCGTCACGACTAGCGTGTTCACTCGTCGCGACGAGCGTGTTTGGACGTCGTGACGAGCGTGTTTGGATGTCGTGACGAGCTTGTTTAGACGTCGCGACGTGCGTCCTTTGGTCGCGGTGAGCCCCTATTTTCTGAACTGATATAGTTTAGTTTTTGGTTCATAGCTAATGATGTATGTTAGGCCCCGAAATTTTTTTTATGATGTCATTAAGCATGGATTGTGATAATTATGTGTTTATGGCTTAGTTTGATTAATTTGAGAATATTAATGGATAGTTGCGGTTTATTTGAGTTTAATGTGGTATAAATGGATATTATAGGGTAAAAGTTTATGAGGGCATTTTGGTCTTGGAACGTAAGATTTTAAGACTTAAGGTTTAAATGAAAGGGCAAAATGGACATTGCACAATTAAGTAGGATTAAAGGAAAATAGAAGAAGAGAAAAGAAAAGAAAAGAGAATAGAAAGAAGAAGAGAAAAGGGGAAGATAGTCGTAGGGAGAGAGAGAAGAAGAAGAAAAGAGGAAGCTAGGTTTGACGCGTTTTCGAAGGATTTGAAGCTTTCATCAGGTATGTTAGCTCTTCTACTCTTGTTTGGGTTGAATGAAACCTAATATGGTTTAGAATGAGTAGGAAACAATGGTTTAGGATTTATGGGAAAATAGGTGAAATCTTTTAGGGTTGATGATCACGTTGTTGTTATGAATGATTTTGAGGTTAGGAATGAAGTTTAGGAGGTGTTTTAATGTTTAGATATGTTTATAATTGAAAGAGGGAGGATTATGGTTGAGAAAAGTGAAAAAATGAGTTTCGACTTTCTGCGTAAATGCGTCGCGACCTGCAGATGAGCACGTCGCGACGCGCTCCATTTTCTCGTCGCGGCGAACGACCATTTTCCTGCTGCGACATGCTTTAGTATTTTGGGAATAACTTTTGATATAGATGTCCAAATGAGGTGATTCTTTTTGAGTTGTAAACTAGAGACATAGGGCTACAAGTTTCATGAAGAAATAAAGTTCTGAATCAGTCTATAAGAATATTAAAATTTGGATGGAAGTTGAGAATGAAATTCTTGTTTCAGTTTTGGTTGTAGTTTGAATGGTTAAAGTTTGATTTTCCGATTTCTACCCCAAATTGATTGGAATTTTGGTTATTTGGTTAAGGAAAACAAGAGGATAAAAGGAGAGACATCTGATAAGCAATGGAATTCAGGTGGGTTTAATGTTTATAATTTAGTAATGAGCCACTAAAGTTTACTCCCAAAATATGAATGATTTCAATTACTTCATAAATATCGTTTTGTTTCCATTGAATGATTTGCAAAATTTCTACATATTTCAGCATATGAACTTTTCTGATGAATTTCAAAATAAAGATTGAAATGCATTGAAATGCTTTATGTTATGCCTTGAAAAATTTGTGGCATTTTGTATATTCGGAAAAGAAAGAAAGAGCATGAAAAGCATGAAAGTTTTGAAAAACAAGAACATGCTTTGAGCATGGAACGATTCGTTATGTGCTTTGTTTGGGTAAGAGAGTTACGGATGGAGTCACGTGCATGTCGACGTATAGCCTTCTCCCGGCTGCCCGCTTGAGGCCTCAAGATCCTTGAGAAATCGGACTCGTTTTGTTTACGAATTAAACTTCGATTTATCCGGATCGTTACTACGGAACTCTCGAGCTATTTGGTTGTGCATTGCATCTATGAATTGTCAAGTATGTGCATAAATTGAGCATTTGTATTGATAATTGAATGAACATATTGTGTTGATGTGATAAAATTTTTCACTATGAAATGACACTTTTCAAATATGAGTTTGAACTCAAGATTTCGGATTTGACCGAGAATATGGGAGCAAAGTGTTTTATGAATTGATTATGAATTTTGTATAACAAACAAACTTTTCAACGGTTTTGCTTGTTCTTTGCTATAAACCTGTTACCCACGAGCTATAAGCTCACCCCCCCTTCATTCCCATCCACAGGTGATGAGAAGAAGATCGGGTGAAGGGAAGTGAAGGTTTTCGATTTGTATATGTATCTATGTTGTATTGTTTAAGTTAGATTGGTATTGAGAATTTTGGAAACTGTATATTTTTGTATATTCGGATTTGATAGTAATATTGTATTGTGGCTTGGAATGCCATAGAGCTTGATCAGATTGAGTGGAAATGTGGTATTCTGGAGAAAGTTATGGATTGGATATGAATATGTTTGATTGTGATTTATTGTTGATTTTATTTTATGGAAAAAGAGAACATCGAATGGTATGAGACTTTAAGCTTCACGATTTCTTTGGATTGCGCCACGCTTATGGTTCAACGGTTGGACTTCGAGAGCGGGGCTCTTTATGTATGGTAGCAGAGCAAGAAAGGATTTCAAGGAACCGCGCTTCAGTATGATAATATGTGTGCCAAGTTGGATCGCATTTGCAGTATCAAAGCAAGAAGATGAATCAGGAAACTTCGTCGGAGTACGATATCGTCATAAGGTAATCGTTATAGAGTTGGGCTCTGGAAACGAGGTTCCAACATTTGTGGTATCAGAGCCCAGCATTATGATCTTGCATGGGTGCTTATGTTTGTAAAGTGTCTGAATGGCTGGTGAGAATGTGATTTTGCTGTGGAGGAATTTTCATGAATTACGTGAGGAACCAAGGTGCTTGTTTGATTTAGATTGACAAGAATGTTGATTCATTTGAGGAATGTGTTACGAAATTTGAGATTTGAATTTCGTGATGAATTGGGGTAAGTTGATGTTGAATCTCCATGCGTGAGATAAAAGTTTGAACAATGGGATGAAGAATGTGGAAGATCAATAGGTTGAGTATGAAATGATGATTGGTCCATATGGGATTCCTTACGAAATGGGATCATTAGCTAGTGAACTGTGTTAAGGAATCTTGAGTGGTGGATATGATTTGTGGTGGATGGGTAAGCAGGGTGATAATGATTCAAGGCAATTGTTCTGGAGGATGTAGTATGGAACATGACGGCAATATTGTACTGTGGTGTTATGTTTTCGAAAGTGATATAGATATGGATTGTTTGAGACATATAGGGATGTGAGTATACACGATGAGATTAGAGTGTTCGAGTAGAGTGCAATGGAAGCATAACTTTGTTATGATCTTAAGATGAGGAAATTGGAAACCGAAATGGCTGTTTGATAAGACGACAAGAGTGATGATCTGCAGTACGAGGACATTGGTAGAATTGAGGTCAGAAGTTCATGATGATTATGCATCGACAATTTCGAATTTATTGAGGATCTACGTGTGGAAGATGAAACGAATAAAGGGAAATGAAGTAGACATAAATGACCTTATATGAGACGAATGAAATGATATGTAGTATGGGGACAATCGCAAATGTGTATAAGATCATGCGTGAATAAGATTGAGGAAAAAGAATAAAGAACTCCACTTCGTAGAAGGACGCGAGGAGTTCTGAAAGGATTAGTTGCATCCGACTCTCTGACAAGAGAGGAGAGTACTGATGAATCGGTAGCCCCAGGAAAGAATGAAGCTTTTGTAGGGCAAAGATGTGAGCCTTATGCACTCAATATGGTAATGGATCCATAATGTGATGATGATAGTAAGTGATTGATAAAGATTAGTTTGAATAGAATGTCTCCAGCTTTCAAGCAATCACTATAGCAACACTGTTCAATTCATGTATCAACACTCAAAAGATAGAAACTTTGAATAAGATTGAATAATGATGAAAAGAATGAGAAAAGAAAAGAAAAAGAAATTTATACCAGATTCGGATAGTTTTAGTTTAAGGTTTCCAACACGATAGTTCATTCTAAGATTTTTGTTCTCGGATGTCGGATTTTTTTTAGTTCGATATGTTTGATTTCGATGCGATTCGCAATTCGATTCCGCTTTCGATTTTGTTTTCGCATTTTGTTATTCGATTTCCCGATCCATTTCATGTTTGATTCATTTTGTTTCGTTCCTTTGGTTCGTTTCAATTTGTAATTCGCTTTTCGTTTCGCAAATTTTTGATTTGATTGTCCGTTTGATTTATTTCCGCCACTGTGCTTTCGATTTTATTTTTCATTTTTTCGGTTGGGATTCGGTCCCGAGATCGAGTCCCAACAGATTTCCTTGGTTTCCTACAATAACAAGGTCCCATTCAAAACAACATTCTAATAAAATTCAAAAACTTCAAAAGATTTTCAATATTTCAACCAAACACAAAATTGAACTCAAATCTAGCCTACCCATAACCCATCTAGGTTAGAAAACCCAACACCTAGTTTAAGAACCCTAAAAATCAATTGAGTTCTCCTACTCCATCTTCTTCTCACACTAACTTTTCCATTCTCTACACTAACTCTTATCCTTTCTAACTCCTTCTT
This sequence comes from Erythroxylum novogranatense, assembly GCA_029891385.1. Lineage (NCBI taxonomy): Eukaryota > Viridiplantae > Streptophyta > Magnoliopsida > Malpighiales > Erythroxylaceae > Erythroxylum > Erythroxylum novogranatense. The sequence continues at coordinate 9,646,391 of CM057235.1, read as the reverse complement.
CCACAACACCACTCATTCCTTCAACAAAGCAAGAAGGAGAGATGGTTAACCTACCTTAACAAGTTTAATTTCTCTTCTTTCCTTCTTTCACCGAAACCCTTCTCCTCTCTCTCTTAATTTCGTTTCCTCACCCTTCTCCTTCTTCTATTCACGTTTTCTCCTCTTAACAAGCAAAAGAATACATCCTTTTTCCATTTCTACCCTTAATAAGCCCAAAAAAATCCATCTTACCCTTTCTTATAAGCTTATGTTCTTTTATGCTAAAGTGATCTCCCAAAAATGTCCTTGGGCATCCTTATTACATCAACACTTTAATTCCACTTATCCATTCAACAAATCCTACTAACCTTGACATAAGTATAGTTCCAAAATTAAATATATCGAAACCCCAAAATTATTTTAAATCATGCTTACTTTAAAGAAAAATTTTCTAGGGTCCAACATATAAAGTCTCCATGCATCTCCAACAGTTTTCAAACTCCATTATTTACTTTTTAATGGCATAATACATCTCTTCTGCAAAGTAATAAATACTTATTTAAAATTCATAAATCAAAATTGAAAGGAGCATTAAAATAATGATTTCTTACATTAACATATTCCCAAATAGGTTCTTTAGGAGTCTTTCACCGATTGATTGGGGTTTGGTTGTGAGTATGTTTTAATTATTAACCCTCAATCATCCGCAAGCGCATGATTCGTTAGTGCAATACCAAAGGTGTCGATCCCATGAGAAGGGAACTAATCTAATCCTAAAATCTAAGGCTATAAAAAATAATAGAAATTTAAGATGCAATTAAGCTAATACTAGAATTTAATTCAATTAACTAAATTAATAATCAAACACAAAAATACTAATTATTAAGCAATTTGCAACACACCCAAGAATCAAACGAAGAAATTACCAATTGAGAGAAAGGGACTTTTACATATTTTTAATGCTATCCTAACTGATTATGAATTATTAGATTGTTGGTTCTAGACTATCCTAGGGTTGATTACTCTCTCTCGAGTTATAATCACTAACCCTAAATCATAAACTCTAATCAAATTATGTATGTTGCAATCTCTCAATTCACAACCTATCTAAAACCTTAATTAGTTTTGAAGTTCTTTAGTAAACTATCGAAAACCTGTACAAGATCTCTCTCTGCACAAATTATGATTTAATTAGGGTTTCTATTAAATCACCTAACTTTTGTAGTCCAATTTAATCATTTTTCATTCGATTCACCCTCTCAGTTTATCATCGAAATCTGTAATAACAGAACTAAACCACAACAATATCTAATAAACACATAAACAATCTGATTCTCATCAATTTAAAAATAAAATTCCAAAGGTGAGTTTAGAACATCCTTGACATTCTAGATCCTAATATCAACTCCTCAATCCAATTCTATACAATAATTAAACTGAAAAGAATAGGAAATATAATCTAAAATGGATGGCGAGAGGTAGCGACATCAAGAAACATGTTGATCAGGGAAGTACTTCAAGTTAGCTTCTTCTCCTTTTCACTCTTCCTCTATCTCTCGATGATTGCTCTCTAAGGTTTCTCAAGGTGCCTAATGCAAAATGCTAATTTCTCTGCCTCTTTTTATTCTTTTTATATCCTCTTCTGTTTTGGGTAACCCTAGGATTTTTTGGGAGTCGAAAAGTCCAAAAAATCCTTGAAACTTGACGTTCATTAGTGTCTACCTTCTGTCAGGATCATGGCATGTAGGTCACGATCATGACCAAATTTGGAGCTTCTGTCACGATCATGGCCTATCATGCCACGATCGTGGGCCGTTGTTTTGGCTTGAATGTCTCCAAAAGTCCTCCATTTTTCGATGTTGACCCTGAAACATTAGCAAACACATCAAGGTACCTCAAAAATATAATATTTAAGCTCAAAGACTTGTACTAACCCATAAAACACTTAAAAACATAAATAATTAACAAACTAACACAATTCTAACCTAAATACATACTAAATGATTAAATTAATGGCTAAACACATATCAAACTATGCCCTAAAATATGATGCAATTCACACTTATCAATATCCCCATACTATTTGACCTCAAACAAACAAAACAACAAACAACACAAAATTAAAAACCACACAATGTAATAATGAGACAATTGCTTCAACTTCATCAAACAAGTTTAATTTTAAACATAAACATTTAAGTTATTCCAAATCATTAACATGCAAAATCTATGTCTAAGAGCTCTGGACTTAATATACATATTAATCAAGACCCAAATGTCAAGTTATTCACCCTTTTCAATTGTACACACACATTAACAATTATTTGGTCATTCAAACTTTTTAACTACTCTTAAGTACGATTTCATAAAAAGTTAAGCTATTTACAATTTCGATAGGTTTTATTAGAAATCATTTTTTATTACTTTTTCTGGACATAGACCTAGTCTTTTTACACGAAGGAAAATATTGGTGATGAATGTCAATCCAGTTACTAGTCTAAGTCATGTTTTTATTAAGTTGCTTAATTGAAACATCATTATAGCCTTTTGACATGAAGGCACACATTTGTGACGAATGTCGATCCGGTTACTCAGCTACATTATGTTCTCAATTGGCTACTAGCTCTATTCATAACTCAATGGTCAGCGGAATAGTTATTTATTTAAAAATTACAAACACATATTTTTTTAATGCCTACCTTGTTACTTTAGCTACTCGTTTTCATGAAAAAGCTACTAAAGTTACTTTAGTCGAAAGACCTAAAATTTTAAATGAATGTGACAACTTATAAGGTAATGAACTAACATTAAATCCTGGTTAACTGGCATATTTATCCAAAGAACCTAGATCACTAATTTTGCGAGCTAATGACTCTTCATAACCTAATAGATTCTGTTCAAAATCAAATCAATTTCATTCCATCGAAGCCATTGACACATTCACACAATTCACAATATGCAACCTAACAAACTATTAGACAATATGAAAAATTCACAATCAAAGAAAAACATACAACCCTCCCTATGTTTGAACAACACATTATCCTTAATGTGAGAGGGAGACAAAAAAACACCCATAGAAAGAAGTAACATAAAAAGAAACAAAAATAAAGACTAAAGTTAAAAGAAAAGGGTTAGAAAGATGAAGGCAGGGATGGTGAGGGACTAAGAAAAAATCCGCTGGACACCTGAGGTGGTTGTCTTATCTTGCAATTATTTAAAGAGAGTGAGAGAATTAGTGATCCTAGATCAATTCAAATTACTAAATTTTTATTTAAAATTCAAAACAACTTTAACTAAACCTAACAATTTCAATCAAACCATTGAATGTGCATTAGCTTGACCTTACATCCATGGTGGCGTCTTAATTATTCAAATAAGAGGAAATCACTTCCTTTTCCTTAGAAATTGCTCCGCTGAGATAAAGTTTGCAACGATGCCCGTTGACCTTAAAAGTTTCCTGTTAGAATTTTCTAATTTAAGGGCTCCATGATCTAAAACTTGAATTACTGTAAAAGGTCCACTCCATTGAGATTTTATCTTCCTTGGAAATAGCCTCAACCTTAAATAATATAGTAGAACTACGTCTTCTACTTTAAATTCCTTTTGGTTTAAACAAGAATCGTGCCATTTCTTTGTCTTTTCCTGGTAGAGTTTGGCATTTTCATATGCTTTATAACAGAAATCTTCAAGTTCGTCCAATTGCAAAAGTCACTTTTCGCTTGCTTGCTTCCAATAAAAAATTAATGCTTTTATCACCTAGTACGCTCGATGTTCTAGTTTGACCGAAAAATTATAAGCTCTTCTATATACAAGCTTATAAAGAGTTGTTCCAATAGGTGTTTTAAAAGCAATCCTATAAGCCTATAAGGTATCGTCTAGCTTTATTACCCAATCCTTCCTGGAGCTATTCACAGTCTTTTCCAAAATTCATTTCAGCTCCCTATTGACAACTTCCACTTGGCCACTAGTCTACAGATGGTAAGGCGTACCAAGATGGTGGTGCACTCCATATCTTTTTAAGAGGACATCAAAAGATCTATTGCAGAAATGTGTACCTCTATCCCCAAACTGATTGAATAACTATTTGATGAACTTTTGAACCGCCTTTCCATCATTGGTTGGAGAGGCCACTGCTTCAGGCCAACGCGAGTTATAATCCACTCCCACTAAAATGTACATGTTTCCCATTGAATATATGAAAAGACCTATAAAGCTGATGGCCCATACATCGCAGACTACCACTTCTAATTGTGGCAAAAAAAGTTTGAGCATCCTTAAACAATTGTGGCTAATAAAATCCACTCTTGAGTATCTGAGATGCCGTTTTATTAGCTCCATAATGTCCAACACATTGACCTGAAGTAAATCACACGTTAGTACAATGCTTATGAAACGATAACGAATACATGAGAAGGGGGGTTGAATTGTGTATTCCCCTTTTTGAAAACTCTTTCAAAACTATTTGTTTAAAAACAAGTTCTTTTATAGAAACTTCAGTAAATTCGAAATATTCAAAACTTTGAAAACTTGTTTCGGATTTTAAGTAATAACAAAAACTTTGAACTTTAAGAGAGATAAGGTAGATTAGAATTTGACACAGCGATTTTATACTGTTTCACCCCAAACCGTGGGCTACGTCCATTCCTCAGAGTTCTTTCTGAGATTTCACTATCTCTTCAACGTTTACAAGTATTCTTTCCGAGCCTCTTCAAGTCTCTACACTCAGTATTCTTTCACTCTTAGCCTCTGCAGGCTATCTGTACTACTTTCTTACAAAAGTATTTGAAACCTGTTACAGTAAAACTAGCTCTCAGCTAATTTGCACAATGTTCGCGTATGTAAATCAATTATCTAAACTTTTGCTCTTTTTTGCTAACTTTGCAATCTTCGACTTCGACTTATATTTATAGCCTTCGTCTGTAACTGCTTCTTGATTCTTGTATCTTGAATCTTGTTTCTTGAATCTTGAATCTTGAAAGAAACGGTTAATCAGTTGAGTTCTTTAACTAACTCGAACTGACTCTAGCGTCTTTTTTTATTTCTGCGTCAGCTTTTCTCCGTCTGTATTTTTGCGTCTGTGTTCCTGCATCTACTTTTCATTTTGTGTTTGCGTCTGATTTTCATTTTGCGTCTGCGTCTTCTTTTCATTTTGTGTCTGCGTCTGTTTTTCATTTTACGTCTGCGTCTGCTTTTCATTTTGCGTCTGCGTCTGCTTTTCATTTTCATCTGCTCGCTTTTCATTTAAATGTCAGACCGCTTTTTTTTGCTTCAAATCGCTTTTTTTTTTACGTCTATTTTTACTACTTCTTTGTTATTCATCAAAATCATATATATGTAAAGTCATTTTGACTCAACAATCTCCCCCTTTTTGATGATAACAAGTTATACACATAAAAAGAAAACAAAATACAATGTTTAAGCAAAAAAAATCTTATCTTAAAAAATCTTCCTCTTCCTTCTTTCTTTTTCTTCGACTCCTTCAATCACACCCTTTGAGATTCTTTGATTTTTTCTTTCCATTCTCTTCTGCTGCCTTCCATTCTCTTCTCCCCCTATTTGTTATAATAAAAAATGATCAATGACGATGACTCTTCATCAGTTCTGTCATCATCTCCTTTATCTCATTGACTTCTCCGCATAAGTGACTGATTTCATCTTGGGAGTCAAACGGTGAGGATGACTGATCATTATCTACTGAGGGTGCAGTGAACGTAATTGTTGTAGCATATGCGTCCGAGGATTGAATGTAATCGTCAACAACCTCAAAAATTGGTGGATGAACGGATAAATTAGCTTCTGGAAGATCTAAATCAAAAGGAGCAGGTAGCATTAGCAATTGTCTTCCTTGCAGGGGTATGGCTTCAGCTTCAATAAACAGTGTATTAGATAAAGGCCTAATACGCATTACTGTTTGAACAAGGTATTCAATAAACGAACTCAGAATCAGCCTTCCCCATCTTGGGACAAGATTCATACTTATCTGTATAGCTATAACTAGCTCCGTCCGTATTCTCCTTTGAAACGCATGCTGCATCAATTCGATGCACTTCATCTTCAATTTGATCTGCGGATAGATCATCACTGATTTCTTCAGGATATAGCTTCGACTTCCCCTTATTCAAATCCAAATGATATCTAGGCTGAATATCCGGTACAACCTTTATCACTGTCTTCTCTGTGATCGGATAAATAGTACACGGTTTGCTGGACATTTTTATAGGGTATGGCTTTGTAGCAGCATCCCTCAAGACATCATAGAAGGTCTTTTCATCTTCATTCAGTAACTGCCATGTCTCACTATTTATCAAGATAGGTTGTAGGACAGCCTTCATGATCCTTCTTGGTTGATTACAAATTGCAATAGCAGTGCTTCTCTTGGTCACAATTTTAACCAGTCTAGTTTCCAACTCATCTTTTCTATAAAATTTAGAGTAGTTGTATATGACTGGACTCGGTTCATCAGATTCTGCCTGTGGTACCTGTATCAAGCTTAATTCTGCTGTTGCCTCTTGTTAAACTTCAATAGGATTCACTTGAACCAGGCTTAGCTCCACTGGTTCCTCCTGTTGAGTAGTGGGAATATCCTAAACTCTGCTATGCTCAATTTCCTTTTCCTTTTGAGCAGCATTGAAAGTAACTTTCTTTTGACTAACTTCCCCAGTAGTGGACACACTCTTCTTTCGACTAATCTCCTTAGTCTTTCCTTATGCTTCAGTCAGTCTCGGAGTTTTCTGAACTTGAGATTTTTTCCTCTCAGACTCTGACTTTCTTTTCTTCTCAGTCTCTTTAGCCTGTTTGGCTGAATCTTCTTGTAAAATTGAGACTAGAGATCTTGTTGTCTTCGGTACGCGAGATCCAGAACCTTCTGTCTAACCCTGCTCTCTGGCTCTCTTCTCTTCCTGTTGTCATAAAGTACGAATCCTAGGTGATCTCCTCGCCTTTTTGGAAATTTCACCCAAAAGATTCTCTGCTTTTATCTTCAGCGCACCTTCATCTGTCCTCCGAACTAGGCTCACTTCTCTTTGAGGACTCGTCTGTTTTATCAACAGTCTTCTTGATATTTTTCTTCTTTCATCTATCGGTAATCTCATACTTACTTGAGATTTAGAACTTGTGGCGGGAGACTTCTTCAATAATCGCTCCCCCTCAGTTCTAGCTTTCTTTGAAGACTCTGCTTCTACTTTTACCACAGTCTTCAAGCCCATTCTTCTTATTGTATCTGAGTTGATAGTACTCTTGACAGATACTATCCTTCTGATTCCTCTGTGAAGAAGGACTTCAGATTCCCTAAAAATCCTGATGAGTAGCATGCCATAAGGATAACTGTTGGTATCCTTCATCCCTTTAACCATATAATGAAAAATTAAAAATGGTAGGTCTATTGATCGGCGATTTAGCAGATAGAACAGACATTGCTCATCCAAGGTAGTCACTAGATGCCTTGACCCGGCTCTTGGTAAAATGCAATTAAATAGAATCGCATGAAGAACCCTAGCCTTCGGGACCAGACTTGAGTTCTTCCTCTCCCATGGGTCATTAGCTCCGTATAACTGTTTTCTGACATCTTCTTCTTTCATACTAACCTTGGACATCCATCCGGCTTTGGTTGATAGGGTTTCTCCAACCGATGAACATTCAGTCACCTTCTCCACTAACTCCTTTGTCACAATAACAGTTATTCCATCTACTCTGGAGACAATGGTGTTATCAACCATTTGCGCATGCTTCCAAAAGTCATATACCTCATCTGTATACACTAGTTCCCGTACCTGGAAAAAATTTCTCCACCCAGCTTCTACAATTTCCGGTTCAACATCCATAGCATCTTTCTTCAGAGATTCGAAGTCCACATGCCTTCCAAACATCATAGCTGGCTCCATTGATTCTTATTTGAAACTGGCTCTAGTAAAGTGTTCGTCAAAGGTAAAGTTGATTTCAAGAGTTTTTCGAGAGAGATGAAACATCTATATTTGAGAGTAACCGTAATGATTTTAATTTCAGACTACTTGTAGGGGTCTTGTCCGGTGTGTTCTAGAATTATTGGGATCCTCAAGACCATCAGATTTTCCCTCCACAACTTCTTTGTGAGAGAAGTTACCAACTGTAAACCACTGTTTCTGACGCCGTTAACTTTGATGATCTTTTAACTTGACTGGTCATTTAACATAACCATATTAAGGTTCCATCTGATTTCCTTGAACCGTTCTTCACTCAATGGTTTATTGAAGATATCTTCTTATTGATACTCTGTTTCAATGAACTGTAGTCGCACCACCTTCCTCTGAACGTAGTCTCTCAAGAAATGATGTCTGACTTCGATATGTTTTACTCTCGAATGCTGTATAGGATTCTTTGACAGATTGATGGCACTAGTGTTGTCACAATAGATTGGGATCTCCTCTTCTTGAACTGAATAATCTTGCAGTTGATATTTGATCCATAGTGTTTGTGAACAACAGCTTGTTGCAGACATGTACTTGGCTTCGGCAGTTGATAGAGCGATTGAGCTTTGTCTCTTGCTTGACCAGGAAACTAGGTTTGCGCCAAGAAAGTGACATCCTCCACTAGTGCTCTTCCTTTCAATTCTATCTCCAGCATAGTCCGCATCACAATATCCGATTAACCTGAAATCTTTACCTTTCTCAAACATCAAGCAAAGATCAGTAGTACCTGCGAGATATCTCATAATCCTTTTAACAGCAATAAAATGAGACTCTCTATGATCGGCCTGAAACCTTGCACATAAGCATCACTGAACAGAATATCAGTCTACTACTCAGAAGATACAAGAAAGAACCGATCATCCCTCTATACAGGGTTTGATCCACCTTCTTACCAAGTTCATCTTTCGACAAAAGGTTCGAAGGATGCATCGGAGTTACCATAGGCTTCATATTATTCATATCAAATTTACACAACAATTCTTTCACATACTTTTGTTGATGGATAAAGATTTTCTCTTCGGTTTGCTTAACTTGTAACACAAGAAAGAACTTTAACTCACCCATCATACTCATTTCAAACTCATTTTTCATCAGACTCTCAAAACTCATACACAACTTCTTTGAAGTAGCACCAAATATAATATCATCAACATATATTTGTACTAAGATAAACTCACCCTCATAATTCATAAGGAGTCTTCTTCAACAAAGGTCGCAACAGTATTCTGTTCTGAATATAACATGTTGTATTTACAGCTTCGACCCAGAAGTACTTAGGAAGATTCTTTTCACACAGCATAGTCCTTGCCATCTCTTGAATCGTCCTATTCTTCCTTTCAACAACTCCATTCTGTTGTGGGGTTCTAGGGGTTGAGAAATTATGGGAAATTCTATTTTCCTCACAGAATAACCTAAACTTCTCATTCTCGAATTCTCCACCATGATCACTCCTGATACTAGCTATGGATTCTCCTTTTTCAATCTGTAACTTTCTAAAAATGGTCCTAAAACTCTTAAAGTATTCATTTTTGTGTGAAAAAAACAGTATCCAACAAAATCTAGTAAAGTCATCAATAATAACATGTCCATATTTCTTTCCGCCAAGACTTATTGTCCTAGTTGGACCAAATAAGTCCATATGTAACAATTCTAAAGGTCTAGAAGATGTTACAAAATTTTTAGAAGAAAACAATGTTTTAACTTGTTTTCCTTTCAAAGAACTTTCACAAAAAAATTCTTTGTCAAAACTCATTTTTGGTAAGCCTCTTACTAAATCAAATTTTGCCAACTTTGTAATGTGTTTAAAAGAGACATGTCCTAGCTTTTTATGCCAGATTAGTCTTTCTTCTTCAGAAGATAGAAAGCATGAAACATTTTGATCTTGAAAATCTTCTAAGTCAATTTTGTAAAGATTATTTCTTCTCTTGGCAGAAAAGAATATAGACTCATCTTTGTTTCTAACTTCACAAAGATTTTGATTGAACGTGACTATGAAACCAGAATCACACAATTGACTTACACTAATCAAATTGTGCTTCAGACCATCAACAAGCAGTACATTATCTATGAATGCAAAGGAATCTTTACCTATCTTACCGATTCCAATTATTTTGCCCTGCTGGTTGTCTCCGAAAGTCACCGATCCTCCCTTTTTATACTGAAGATCTAGGAACATAGACCTTCTTCCCGTCATATGTCGCGAGCAGCCACTGTCTAAATACCAACGATGCTTGACGCATTTTCCAAGGAAGGATATTTGCAGGAGAAAATATTTTACTCTTTGGTACCCATATTTTCTTGGGTCCTTTCTGGTTAGTAGTATGTATATGATGAGTTCTTTGATGCCTTTTCTTAAACTGTTGATGAAAAAGTGTTTGGTAATACCCTTTATTTTGAGAAAGAGGCTTCTTATTATAATGAGACTTATTATCCGTAAACCCTAATCCGGTTTTATCACTCGGATGTCTACATGTACCTAGCATCTCATTCATTCTCTTTGTACTCTCGGTGAATGTAGCTAAATCAGATGAAAGACTTTTAATTCTAAGCTTTAACTGATTTATCTCATCGATTTATCTACAACTTTCTTTTTCTCCTCTATGTGTTTCTTTAAGCAAATGTTTTCTCTCTCTATTTCTTCTGTATGTTTAAGGTTTTCTACATACTTCTTCTTTAACAGTTTGTACTGTTTCAGAATAGCATGAGAATCCTCTAATAATTCTGAATAGGCTTCATGCAAGTTATCGTATTCAGAAGTTACCTCCTCATCACTTTCTTCTTCGACTACTAGGCAGATATTAGCATGTTCAGATGACTCAGAATTTGTATCTGACTCTGATGAATCTAGATCTTCCCAAGTTTCCATCATGCTTTTCTTGCCTTCTCTACTCTTCTTTGGTTTCTTTTTTAGAGTAGGGCATTCGGACTTGTAATGTCCAGGTTGATTACACTCGTAGCATATGATAGTTGTCTTTTCGACTTTACCATCATCTATGCTATTTTCCTTAAAAGGTTGGCTTCCTTTGGACTTCTTCTTCCATATCCGTCTTATCTTTCAGGAAATGAACGATAATTCGTCATCTTCATCACTTGACTCCTGTTCTAATTCGCTTGAGTCATCATTCTTCGATTCTTCTATCTTTCATGCTTTCGATGACTTTCTCCTACTTTGAGTCTTGTGGTTCTTCTGTCTGGCCTTCAGTGCTATTGACTTGTCCCGTTTGGGCTTGTCTTCAGCATCGAGCTCTACTTCATGAATCTTCAATGATCCAAGCAACTCGTCAAGCTTTAGCATGCTCAAGTCCTTTGCTTCCTGCACCACTGTAACTTTTGGTCTCCACCTCTTCGGAAGACTTCTTAAGATCTTTCGTATGTGATCTTGATTATTTTACGTTCTTCCAAGGGCTTTCAATCCATTGACAATTGTTTGAAATCTTCCAAACATTTGATCAATAGATTCTTCATCCTTCATCTTGAAAAGCTCGTACTGGTGCACAAAAATGCTTATCTTGGATTCTTTGACTTGGTTTGTGCCTTCATGAGCGATGGACAGTGCATGAGCGATGGACAGTGTGTCCCACATCTCCTTTGCAGTGTCACATTTGTGAATTCTGTCATATTCACTCCTGCTTAGGGAACACGTCAATAAGAACTTCGCTTTAGAGTTGAGCTGAATTTTCACCTTTTGGTCAGCCGTCCATCTGGTCTGTGGAATAAGATTTCCATCTTCGTCTACTGGTGTATATGGTCCATTCTCTATTACATCCTAAAGGTCGACATGAGTAGATTCTATGAACAACCGCATTCTATCTTTCCAGTAGTGATAATCTTCACCGTTGAATGCTGGAGATCTAGTGACTGAGGCACCTTCTGCAATATATATATGTGATTTTGCCATTATCTTTAATCCACACTTTGCTACAGTGATCCTTGTGTAGGAAAATCCTGGGAGGAACATCATATGTTCCAGCAGCGGAAACAAAAATTTTTTATTCCCGGGACCTTCCCGAAACCCAGAATCCCGGTGTCGGTATGAAAACCTCAAACCTGAAAAGCCAATAGAGACTATCTCTAAAGGTATCCACGTAGAGATCAGAAAACCTAACCGGATCAAACACCTTTGACCCGGAATAGCTAGAACGTAATAAAGCACGCTAGAGCCTACCTACATCTGTGGAGAGCTTGAATCAACGTTGAAGGAGGATGAAAATCTTGGAGGAGGAGATGAAGAATCGATGATGAAGATGAGAACTTTGGTTTTTCTCAAAAACCTTGCTTCTGATCTTTCAATCCACGATTACCACTCTTCTAACTCACCTTTTCTATCTCTTTTTGCATTTTTCAAGACATAATAAATGCTTATGGTGAGTCATCCATCCACCTAACCCTTTATATATATATATATATATATATATAAGGCAAAATGGATGACTTCTCCTCCTTCCTCCACGTTTTGCATATATATATATATATTAATTAATTATTTAATTAATTATATATATATATATAATAATAATAATAATGCTGAAGTGGTCGGTCATATCGGGTTTGGTCCTACCGACCTCACGGGCCCGATTGCGAAAAATCACCGGAGACTGTCTCAAAGAATATCAATGTCGCGATCTCATCGGGACATATCTCGATCTCATCGGGATCCATTTAATCCTAATGCTCTCCATAATTGGAACTCGGTCAATACTATTTTACTGATTCTCGAATCACTCTTATGCGTGTGACCCTTTGGGTTCCGGTTATGTTGGCCACTTAGATTAACAATTAATCCGAGCAAGTCATGAGCGGCGTCTAGCAACACATCATGACCCCAATTAACGGAAAGTAATCGGTTTGATGAATTCATCACGAACCGGATCACGAACCCTTCCATGACAATTCTTGTGCAATTCGTCCTTTCAACATCCTATACCCCACTTGGTTACGAGTATGGCCAATATGTCAACTCTTACTAGACTAAGTCTAGCCCAGTGAAATCGGTTCTGTCGAGGACTCATTACTTTATATGTCCATGAAGACACTCTTCATGACATATTTATGCTCCGCCAGAGACTTAAAGTAATGATCTGATAAGAGGCGAGTATCTCTTACGCTATCACGTAAGTGATGAATCCTTTATTGGCTACTCAATTACCTTGAATACCTCAAGCTGTACCCAAGCACCACCCATGAGTAACCTCCGAAGGCAACAAGGAATGGAGTCAAAGCACGTAATCGGTATTCAAGATATCCTTGAGTACCTCAAGTCTAAGGATACTTGCACCATTGCTATGATGAGATTATCACCGACATTAAATCCATGTGATGATCTCATGGCAAGTCATCCAATGAACTTACTACCACTAGTAAGCATCCATATGTCAACTCTAAATATCTCATATTTACGATGTCGAGATCCACCGCTTGATCCAATCAAGGAGTATGACATATGTTAGTCCGTCCAATTAATGATGTCGATCTCATTAATCCTATGACTAGGAAAATTTAGATATCTTGACATAATTGCACATGATAGGAATCTCGAGATTATGATCACATCATAATTTCCTTCATGCTATGTCATATATCATGGACTTCATTAATTTGATTAAAGATCAATATCAATTTATAAAGAACATCAAATAAATGAAACATGCCTTTCTTTATTTATTCATAAAATCATACATGACTATGAACAAAAAGCGCTAAAGGGATTGCCTTTAGGGCACTACTCTAACAATCTCCCACTTGACCTAAAGCCAATCGCCTTGGTATCTAATACCATAAGCGAGTACATGAGAATCAAAATTCTTACGTGACAATGGCGTCAGCGGATCAAGATTATGTTGCTGGGAATCCTCTCGATCGCGACATCACCTCTAGCAATGATCTCGAATAAGATGATATCTGCGAGTGCGTGTTTAGATCGTTGGTGAGACCTCGGTTCTTTTGCATGAACAATAGCCCCATTGTTGTCACAATACAACCGTATGGGTCCATCACATTAGGAACCACACCAAGTTGAAATGAACTTCTTGATCCAACGACTTCCTTTGCCGCCTCGATGCAAAGAATGTACTCGCCTCGGTCGTCGAATCGTGATCGTCTCTTGTTTGGAACTCTTCCAACTGACCGCTCCGCCGTTTAGCGTGAAAACATAACCTGACTGGGATCTGGAGTCATCCTTGTCAGATTGGAAACTGGCATCCGTATGCCCGCTCACTTGGAGATTTTCATCTCCATATATCAAGAAAACATCCTTAGTCCTTCGCAAGTACTTGAGGATATTCTTGACAGCCACCCAGTGACCCTCACCAGGATCCGATTGGTATCTGCTCGTGACACTCAGAGCATACGATACATAGGACCTCGTACATAACATAGCATACATGATCGATCCTACTGCAGATGCATATGGGATCTGATCCATGCGAATCCTCTCATCTTGTGTCTTAGGACACATAGATTTCGAGAGTGTTATCCCATGAGTATTGGGAATAAACCCTCTCTTGGATTGCTCCATACTAAACCTCTTTAGCATCTTATCTATGTACGATGATTGTGAAAGACCAAGCAACCTCTTTGATCTATCTCTATAGATCTTTATCCCAAGGATATAAGTTGCTTCACCAAGGTCTTTCATCGCAAATTTCTTGGAAAACGAAATTTTAACTGATTGCATCAATGAGACATCGTTTCCGAGTAATAGTATGTCATCTACATACAACACAAGGAAAACGATTGCATTCCCATTAACCTTCTTGTACACACAGTGTTCATCCGGATTTTGTGAGAAACCAAACTCTTTGATTGACTCATCAAAACGGATGTTCCAACTCCTGGATGCTTGCTTCAATCCATAGATGGATTTCTGAAGCTTGCATACCTTTTCGCCATCACTGGAAGTGAAGCCCTCTGGTTGTGTCATGTACACATCCTCGACCAAATTTCCGTTAAGGAAAGCTGTCTTCACATTCATTTGCCATATCTCATAATCATAATGAGCGGCAATGGCTAGGAGTATCCGAATGGATTTAAGCATTGCTACGGGGCTGAAGGTCTCGTCATAGTCAACTCCTTGTCTTTGACGAAATCCTTTGGCCACAAGCCTTGCTTTGTAGGTAATCACATTACCATCCATGTCGGTTTTCTTCTTGAAAACCCATTTGCACCCTATAGGTTTTATCCCTTCAGGTGCATCAACCAAAGTCCATACTTGGTTTATGTACATGGAATCCATTTCGTCTTTCATAGCACAAAGCCATTTTAGGACTCGAACTTTTCGTAACCTCTTCATAGGTAGCAGCTCATCATCTTCTATAAGCAATACGTCATTCTGCTCACTTTAGAAATCCATATCTCTTGGGAAGCAAGGCGCATCCTACTTGACCTCGAGCCGTGTGTCACGAAGGTTGAACTGTTACTTCATCTGAATGAGTGACAGTCTCGAGTTGAGCGAGTTGATTCGTATGCATTTGAGCATCTTGAACTTCTTAAAGTTCGACTTTGCTCCCACTGTCCTCTTGCAGAAGAAACTCTTTCTCTAAGAAGACAACATACTTTGAAACAAACACCTTTTGTTCCTCAGCAAGGTAGAATTGATATCCCATGGTCTCTTTAGGATATCCTACAAACAAACATTTGTCAGACTTTGCTTCAAGCTTATCTGACTGAATCCACTTCACGTAAGCAGGACAACCCCATACTTTCAGATGAGAAAGATAAGGTTTTCTGTTAGTCCACATCTCATATGGAGTAACATCAACTGTCTTAGAGGGAACTCTGTTTAACAAGTAAACAGCTGTCTCTAGCGCATACCCCAAAGCGATTTTGGTAACTGCGAAACCCATCATTGATCGTACCATGTCCAACAAGGTTCGATTTCTCCTTTCAGCCACACCATTGTGCTGCGGCGTGTAAGGAGGAGTCCACTGAGATAATATCCCATTATCTCTGAGATAATCCAGAAACTATTGGTCTAAGTATTCTCCACCATCGATCGATCATAATGCCTTGATACTTTTACCAAGCTGGTTTTCTACTTCATTTCGAATTGTTTGAACCTTTCAACGCTTGATTTGTATCTCATCGATACAAGTACCCATATCGTGAATAATCATCGATAAAGGTAATGAAGTAACGACAACCACTTCGGCATGGATGGACATCGGACCGCATACATCTGAATGTATTAGGTCTAATACTCCAATCGCTCGTTCACCCTTTCCTTGAAGGGTAACTTAGTCATCTTGCCTAATAAACAAGATTCGCATGTGTCATATGATTCATAATCAAATGACCCTAAAGCGCCACTCTTATGGAGTTTAGCGATGCGTGTCTCATTTATATGGCCGTCGACAATGCCATAAGTAAGTTGACTTTAGATTATCTCTTTTATACCGTTTGGTGTCATTGACATTTAAAATTGGATTAGACATATCTAATATGTAAATACCATTGCACAATGTACAGTTCCATAAAACATTCCATTAGAATTGATAGAACAACCATTGCTATTAAAATTCATATGGAATCCAAATTTATTCGCATAAGAAATGCAGATAATATATTCTTTGTCAAAACGGGTACAAAATAACAATCATCCAATTCCAGTACAAGCCCAGGAAGGAGATACAAAACATAGGTTCCTACGGCTAATGCCGCAACTCTTGCTCCATTTCCAACACGTAGGTCTACTTCTCCTTCATGAGTTGCCTACTATCCACGAGGCCTCGCATATCATTACATATGTGAGCCACAACCAGTATCAAATACCCAAATGTTGTGATCGAATAAGATTAACTTTAATGACATACAAACTGAAGTAGTCGAGGCATCGATGCCTTCTTCGCTTCAACGACTCGAGATAGACTTTGCAATGCGCCTCCAATGGCCATCTTTACCATGATGGAAGCAAGTTCCTTTCGGGCAGCTTCTTTGGTCTTCTTCTTGATGGCGCTTCCCTTTGGTTTCTTTGCCTTCTTCTTTTTGGGTTCTTTTCTTCTTGGAACTGAAGAAGAAGAAGCTACTACCAAGACTTGCTTACTATCACTCTTGATAGTCCTTTCATTTGTCTTAAGCAGATTGATCACTCGGTATTGTAGTGGATATTTGGTTCATCCGATAGTTTAACACAAGCATGCATAAGCGCCGGACAATCCAACCAAATTAAGTCTATACTTAACTCATGATCCATTGCAAAACCTAAGACGGCCAATCTCTCAATATAGTCATTCATCTTGATGCGTCTTGCATGCAGATGTCCACGGAGCCATCTTTTGTGGTGAAGAGAAGCCTTGAGGTCTCGAACCTTTCGGACCGGGCTTGCTCGTCAAACGACTCCTAAGATGAAATACTATAGTGTGAGCATCTATGGACTCATCGCCGCTTCGCAGCTCTGGTGACATCGAGGCAAGCATGATCAAGTAACCATGTCATCGTCCTTTAGATGCTTACTATATGCCTTCGATCATCATCGAAGCATCGACAAGCAGTGCATCTGAAGCGGAAAATCTAGGATATATCCTGACCTTCAGATCGAGAACTATTCTCGATTCCTTAACGATCAAGAAAATTCGTCCCGATTAACTTTTGGAATCCATAAGCGGCGAAGATTCACACTTGACGACATTTTCAAATAACCTACACGGATAGAGAGGAAGAATTTTAGAATAGGAATAGCTGCATAATCATAAGGACTTGAATGATATGCAAAAGAGCTCCACTAGTTTCATAGAATCCATAACCCTCATTCTGAATCCAAAGAAACAAAGTGACATAATGTCTAGTGGGTTGATATCCGATATTGCTAAGAATGACCTTGGGTTTACCCAACAAGCCACAACTTAGGTCAATCGGTAGGTATCGAACATACCAATTGCATCATCGATAACCGACATTGAGAATGACCTTGGGTTTACCCAACAAGCCACCTTATGTCTCGGGAGGTATCAGATATACCAATTACATCTTAGACACAACTATCGATCAGTGCTATCAACTTGTTGATGTATGCACTTACATTGGGTATCAACTCTTTGATGCGCATACATCCGATGTATGCTACCCAATTTCACCTCATCACGTTGACCTTGAGTTTACTCAACAAACTAACGCTTCGGTGAAAACCAACCCATTAATCGAAAATCATATTTTCATGGTTCGAACATATCCGTATAGAGTGAGCTTGGGTTTACCCAACAACCCATCCTATAAGAACTCGGTTCTTACCATATTAATGGAAGGCGTTAGTTTTCATATACCAAGGAGGATTTAGAAACTCTAGACTCAGTGAAGGATCATAGTCACTAGGACTATATGGCATGATTTAGGTTTCATCAATCAAATTGAATCAATCCTTATAATCATCCATCATCCAACCTGAGCATATCACAAGTCGACTTTCATCGAATGCAAGTCACCTTATGCTTCTGCCCACACACAAGTCGACTTATATGAAAGAAGTCGCCTTATGGCACTCGCGTGTACAAGTAAGCGCCTTGTAATGTGCTACAAGTCGACTTATACTAAGACCTTGAACAAGTCGACTTATTCCATACACAAGTCGCCTTATCCAGGGAAATTTGCTAAAATCTCTAATCGGCTAATTCCTCAATCCATGCAATTCCAATTCACAATACCATCATACCTAGGGTAATATCTGTAAATAGATGCCTCAATGAACACTTCGTTGATTCATGAATGCCTTAAATAGTCAAACTATATGAAAAGCTTGAAATGAGTCATAACTCTAAGATTTCCAAATAATTTAGGAACACCCAAATTATCACCCTAAGCATCTCAAGCTAGTGTATACACTCTCAAAACTACTCTGGCACTTGTCACAAAAATTGTGACGGCCAAAACAAGCAAAAAAATGAAATATACTAACGAGAAACAAATGTGACCAATTCGGCATTCAAAAATTCTTGGAAAAGCAAATTCAAGCAATGCACTTTGGCGATCATACCACATCAATATAAGACATTTTTAATCATATTAAAAATGGTGCAAGGCATTGGAACTGAAAAAGCACACTCAATCAAGCCAAGCAAAACAGTCCCAACAATTTTCACCAAAACTGTCCAGTTCTGTACATTTCTCGAAATGATCAATGAAAAAATTTCAATAAATTCTGAGAAAATTACATAGGTTACTACATGTTCAGAAAATGCTACCTGAATTGTTTCAGGATTTTAAACCATCAAAAACTCAGTCAACCAAAATAACAAAACCGATTCAAAAACTGTGTTCATCAGCACAGCAATTCCCAACAGCATAGAATAAAATCGTGAATAAATATCCAATCACCTTGAAATCCAATTTCCATGCTCATAGACATTCAAAAACATCTTAGAGACATGTAGGTGAAGGCAAATCCAGAAAAAGATTTTTCTAGAATTTATTCTCAATTTTATACTCATACCTTTCCACAGAGTGTTTCACAAAACAGCATCTGGAACCTTAGGGAATTAATTAGCAAAACTATATCAAATCAAATCGATAAATTCTGAAAATTCATAGACATATTCTCTAACATGTTATGAACAATCCTGGGCAGAAAATTTTTGAAAACCCTATCTCTATAGCAATACGAAATCTGGACAGAATGCATGCTACAACATCACAAGCAATGAGGGTTTGTGATCTAGCTTCAGTTAAAGCTTCATACACGACACCAGACGCTCTGATACCACTATAGGAAAATCCCGGGAGGAACATCACATGTTCCAGCAGCGGAAACAAAAAATGTTTATTCCCGGGACCTTCCCGAAACCCAGAATCCCGGTGTCGGTATGAAAACCTCAAACCTGAATAGCCAATAGAGACTATCTCTAAAGGTATCCACGCAGAGATCAGAAAACCTAACCGGATCAAACACCTTTGACCCGGGAATAGCTAGAACAGAATAAAGCCTGGTAGAGCCTACCTCTGTCCTGTGGAGAGCTTGAATTAACGTTGAAGGAGGATGAAAATCTTGGAGGAGAAGATGAAGAATCGATGATGAAGATGAGAACTTTGGTTTTTCTCAAAAACCTTGCTTTTGATCTTTCAATCCACGATTACCACTCTTCTAACTCACCTTTTCTATCTCTGTTTGCATTTTTCAAGACATAATAAATGCTTATGGTGAGTCATCCATCCACCTAACCCTTTATATATATATATATATATATAAAAGGCAAAATGGATGACTTCTCCTCCTTCCTCCACGTTTTGCATATATATATATATATTAATTAATTATTTAATTATATATATATATATATAATAATAATAATGCTGAAGTGGTCCGGTCATCTTTGAATTCGGTCCTCTACCGGCCTCGGGCCCCCCCGATAGAAAAATCACCGGAGACTGTCTCAAAGAATATCAATGTCGCGATCTCATCGGGACATATCTCGATCTCATCGGGATCTATTTAATCCTAATGCTCTCCATAATTGGAACTCAGTCCAATACTATTTTCTGATTCTCGAATCACTCTTATGCGTGTGACCCTTTAGGTTCCGGTTATGTTGGCCACTTAGATTAATAATTAATCGAGCAAGTCATGAGCGCGTCTAGCAACACATCATGACCCCAATTGACGGAAAGTAATCGGTTTGATGAATTCATCACGAACGGATCACGAACCCTTCCATGACAATTCTTGTGCAATTCGTCCTTTCAACATCCTATACCCCACTTGGTTACGAGTATGGCCAATATGTCAACTCTTACTAGACTAAGTCTAGCCCAAGTGAAATCAGTTCCTGTCTGAGGACTCATTACTTTATATGTCCATGAAGACACTCTTCATGACATATTTATGCTCTAGCCAGAGACTTAAAGTAATGATCCTGACAAGAGGCCAGGGTATCTCTTCTGCTATCACAGAAGTGATGAATCCTTTATTGGCTACTCAATTACCTTGAATACCTCAAGTGCACCCAAGCACCACCCTATGAGTAACCTCGAAAGGCAACAAGGAATGGAGTCAACGTAATCAAGATATCAAGATATCCTTGAGTACCTCAAGTCTAAGGATACTTGCACCATTGCTATGATGAGATTATCACCGACATTAAATCCATGTGATGATCTCATGGCAGTCATCCAATGAACTTACTACCACTAGTAAGCATCCATATGTCAACTCTAAATATCTCATATTTACAGATGTCGAGATCCACCGCTTGATCCAATCAAGGAGTATGACATATGCTATCTGTCCGGATTAATGATGTCGGTCTCATTAATCCTATGACTAGGAAAATTTAGATATCTTGACATAATTGCACATGATAGGAATCTCGTGATTATGATCACATCATAATTTCCTTCATGCTATGTCATATATCATGGACTTCATTAATTTGATTAAAGATCAATATCAATTTATAAAGAACATCAAATAAATGAAACATGCCTTTCTTTATTTATTCATAAAGTCTGTACATGACTATGAACAAAAAGCGCTAAAGGGGATTGCCTTTAGGGCACTACTCTAACACCTTGGATACCAGGCTCTGATACCAATTGAATTAAATCACACGTTAGTACAATGCTTATGAAACGATAACAAATACACGAGAAGGGGGGGTTGAATTGTGTATTGCCCTTTTTGAAAACTCTTTCAAAACTGTTTTGTTTAGAAACAAGTTCTTTTATAGAAACTTCAGTAAATTTGAAATAATCAAAACTTTGAACTTTAAGAGAGGTAAGGTAGAGTAGAAGTTGACACATCGATTTTATATTGGTTCACCCCAAATCGTGGGCTACGTCCAGTCCTCAGAGTTCTTTATGAGATTTCACTATCTCTTCAACGTTTACAAGTATTCTTTCTGAGCCTCTTCAGGTCTCTACACTCAGTATTGTTTCACTCTTAGCCTCTGCAAGCTATCTGTATTACTTTCTTACAAAAGTATTTGAAACCTATTACAGTAAAACTAGCTCTCAGCTAATTTGCACAATGTTCGCGTACGTAAATCAATTATCTCAACTTTTGCTCTTTTTTGCTAACTTTGCAATATTCGACTTTGACTTATATTTATAGCCTTCGTCTGTAACTGCTTCTTGATTCTTGTATCTTGAATCTTATTTCTTGAATCTTGAATGTCGAAAGAAACGGTTAATCAGTTGAGTTCTGTAACTAACTCGACCTGACTCTTGCGTCTTCTTTTGATTTCTGCGTCTGCTTTTCTCCGTCTGTATTTTTTGCGTCTGTGTTTCTATGTCTGCTTTTCATTTTGTGTCTGCGTCTGATTTTCATTTTGCATCTGCATTTGCTTTTCATTTTGCGCTCACGCTCGCTTTTTATTTTCGCTCTGCTCGCTTTTCATTTTTATGCATACGCTTTTCATTTTTGTCTGCGTCTGCTTTTCATTTGCATCTGCGTCTGCTTTTTTTTTGCGTCTGCGTCTGCTTTTCTTTTTTATGTCTGCTTTTACTACTTCTTTGTTATTCATCAAAATCATATATATGAAAAGTCATTTTGACTCAATATGACCTTCATGACATTGCTTAAAGATGTCCAATATTTCCTTTTCCGGAACATATCGTCGCATTAACCCATCAGCTCATGTTCGATATAAAAATATCTTATCCCATAGATATCGGTTACAATCATGTAGGAATCTCTATCTTTGTTGGTAAGATAAATCAAAAGGAAGTTTACCACTGGTGATATAATTCGTGATATTGGGAAACCATGGTATAGCTAAACTTTTGAGTAGCACCAAGGTTTCATTAGGGAAATTTTTCATTAATATCTTTGCTTGTCTTGCATTCCCTTCCTTCCAGTCTGGATAAGTAGTCTAAAACCATATTTTTTGCTCCCTTTTTATATCTCACTTCTATATCAAATTCCTGTAAAAGTAACACCCATCAAATGCGCTTTGGTTTTGCATCCTTTTTGTTAAAAAGGAATTTTAACGCCATATGATCAGTGAAGACACCTTTAATCCCAAAAGGTATGATTAAAATTTATCACATGGATACACTACTGTGAGGAATTCCTTCTCTGTGGTGGTGTAATTAAGCTGAGGTCCTACAAGGATCTTGCTGGTATAGTAGATCGCATACAACCTTTTATCTTTCCTTTAGCCCAATACACAACCTATAGCTTGGTCGCTTGCATCGCATATAACCTCAAATGGAAGTGTCCAGCCTGGTGATGACGTTAATGCAATAGAATTGCTATTGGAGTTAATGCCTCCTTTAGTTTATTGAAGGCAGACATACATTTGTCATCAAATAAAAAGGGCACATCCTTTACTAAAAATCCTAGATGATCTAAGAATCCTCACACAACTTTTACAATGCTTAATAGTGGAAGTTTCTCTATAACTTCTGTTTTTGCTTTGTCAACTTCAAATCTTTGGTGTGAGATTTTATGCCCTAACACTATCGCCTCTTGCACCATAAAATGATATTTCTCTCAATTTAGCACCAATTATGACTCTTCACATCTTTGAAGAACTCTGTCCAAATTGGTTAAACAGATTTCAAAAGAGTCTCCAAAAATTGAAAAATCATTTATGAACAACTCCATTATATCTTTAATCATATCGGTGAAGATAGACATCATACATCTTTGAAATATAGTCATGGCATTGCATAGTCTGAAAGGCATCCGTTTGTATGCGAAGCTACCATAAGGGTAGGTGAATGTGGTCTTTTCTTAATCATCAAGGTAGAAGAAGATCTGATTGTATCCCTAATATCCATCTAAAAAGTAATAAAACAAATCCTTTCTATCATCTACTATATGAACAGAAGAGGAAAATGATCTTTTTTAATCAATGAGTTGGGTTTGCAATAATCTATGCACACCCTCTATCTTATGACTGTTCATGTTGAAATTACTTCTCCACTATCATTTTCTATTACCATCATTCCACCCTTTTTAGGTACACATTGTACTAGACTGGCCCATTCACTATCGGAGATGGGATAAATTATCCCTACATCTAAGAGTTTGATTATTTCCTTCTTGACCACCCCCTTCATGTTAGGGTTTAACCTTCATTGATGTTCCTTCACCGTCCTAGATCTTCCTCGAGGTTTATTTAGTGCATGCAAACATTTGGGCTTATACCTCAAATATAAAAAATCTGCCATTCGATGGCTTTCATTCTCTTTCTTACAATTGCTATCACCTCATTTTCTTATTTCTCATTCAATTAATTGGAGATGATTATCAGTAACGTTTTGACCTTCATCGAGAAAGGTATATCTGAGATGTGTAAGTAAAGGTTTGAGCTCTAATTATTGATTTTATTGTGAATTTTCTGGAGTAGAGGTATGAAGTTTGAGTAAGTGGGCTTAATAAAATATATTTTGGAACCAGGTTGATGAAATTCCTACTTAGCTCCCATAACATCTTTCATTTCTTAAAAACTTCACCAATAACATATAGAACAATATTACTAGTTAGTGACTAAGTTTTTAGCAAAATATTTACATTCAAACTATCAGTGCTAGGAGCTTTGAGAGAGCTGAAGTGAAATGCTTTAAAATTAGTTCAATTTCCTAAAGAGATAATTGATCCTGTATGATCTCCTTGAATAGAGTAAGTGAAGAGCTTGCATTGGAGGGGGTACCAGTGGTGGAATTAGAGTATCTTCTACCTCTTTTTTAAGTTCTTTTTAGGTGACAAGGAGTAGATTATCTTTCTGAACGGAGGCAATTTTGTCCCAAGCTCTTTAAATGGTGAGAACTCTAAGAAAGTAAGAGGAATTTTTAAGTACAAACAATTGAAAAAGGATGGGTTTATTCTTACCATATAGAGAAGCTGGGTTTGACCTTGGAGGGTGAACAAGCACCTAGGAGGCAACGTTCTAAGAGGGAAAGTGATCGCCCTAGTAGCTCCTGACATAGTAATGTGCGAAGGGGTGAAGCATCTCAAGATGACCTTTGAGAGATTCGAGAGCAACTGGAAGAACTGAATGATCGTACTGATGATCAACAGGCTATGCTTATGCAATTGGAGAAGAGTGTCAATGAGAAGAGGAGTATGCTTACTCGCCTGGAGAAAAGCATCAAGAAAATCTTTGATAAGTTAGGATGTAGGCATGATGATTCTTCACATTGATGTGGTTTGCATTTCGCCTAGACCAATAGCTCTTATTATGTTCTTTCTAGTGTGTGAAGGTATTACTATTTGTCTTTGAGTGCTACTTTAGACTTCTGATGTTTGTTTGTTTGGTCTTTTCTATAATGTCCTTGCAATTCTATTTCCTCTTCATATTTGCTTTGATCATTATATGCGTTTTCTCCATTTCATTTTCATATTGATTGCTTTGATTATGACAAAAAGGGGGAGTAAAATTGAAATTGAAATTAGGATATTCATTAGTTACTTGATTAAGGGGGAGTTTGTTAAAATGTCCTTGATTTGAGACTATCTTGTTTTCAACTTACTTTTATAAATTTGATTCTACAAGGCTATTAATCTCAATATTTTATATGATTAAGGGGGAGATTTCTTGTAACATCCCGTCCCTGATGGGAAGGATAAATTGGTAAATTGGGACAGGTTAGGTTGTTGCATTGCATATTTGAGATGTAATCATTCTTTTGACCTCTAATTTTAGAGGAATGAGTCAAGTGGCTCATGCACATATAGGTACATGCATTCATGACTGTTTCCCGGCATTTGATTGCGAATATGGTATGAATTGTGAAATTATGATATAATTAGATTTGATTATGATTTATTGAGAATTAAGGAATAATCCAGGTTTGACTAGTTGAATCGGAATGTTTTAGAGGGTTCGACAGTTGAAAATGAACCTTAGGAAATTTTCTGGATAAATTGGGAGAAAATGTCCAGACCGGAAATTTTCCGAGTAACGGACTAATTAATTGAATAATTGTCGAATGGTTATGGAAATATAGGAAATTAATGTGTCAAGCCGTTGAAATTCGGAGACGAATTGGATTGGAAATTAATTTTGAAAGAGAAAGATTTTAGTGAGTAATTGAACAAAGGATTTGTGGCAAGTGTATAGACTTATGATATGAGATATATAATGCCTTAGGTTTGAATTTGGTTGGAAGAGAAAACACTTTTCCTTCACCTAGGGCATGCGATTCCCTTCTCCTTCGATCGGTTCTTCTCCTTCCTCCTTGTATGATCGTTGGTGTTCGATTCCTGCGTGCTTCTTCTCCTCTTGCAAAGCAAAGCTTGAATCTTAAGGAAAATGGAGATTTGAGAGGTTTTGGGAGAGAATCGTAATGTTAGGGCTTGGAGAAGATTTTTGGAGAAATTGAGGATTTGTGGCTCGAACGGTAAGTTTATGGTTTTAATGTTGTTATTTAATGTTGTTTGATGCATTTATGCATTTATATTGTGATTGGGGTAGTTAGGAGTGAATCATTACTGGTTTTAGAGAGAGAAATGGTAGAAAAAAATCAATCGGAGAAGACGAACCAGGGTCGCACGTCGCGAAGAATAAAATAATTGGACGTCGCGACGAGCCGAAAGAAAATGTTCGCCGCGACGAGCGTCTTCCACGCCGCGACGAGCGACCTATTATACGTCGCGGCGAATGGCTGGAGGTCGCGGCGAGGGATAGATTTCTGATTGGATTTAATTGGATTTGTGAGGCATAACTAATGGTGTAGGCCTCCAATTGAGGTGATGCTTGATTCATTGTGATCTAGAGAAAGAGGTCTACAAATGAGGAAAAGAATGAGAGTTTGAATTTAGGTTTTTGAGATCTCAATATTAGTGAAAGACAGTTAAAAATGTGATTGTATTGCAACCTAAGAATTGTTTTGGTAATTGGAGTATAATTGTGAGGTCCCTAAATGTAAAGAAAGGCTATTGAAGATTAGAACTGAGCGTAAAGAATAAATGCGATCTAAAGTATATTATTGATTTTGTGATAATATCCTAGTGGATGTGACGTGATGAATTGACTGGATATTAGAATTGAAATTTGAGAGTTCCGTGATATGTTGTTGAATTGGAAGTGAGTCATTAGTGATCATTTGAGTGAAAAATTAGAAATTGTCTAAGAAAGTGGAATTTGGAAAATTGCACCGGGAAATATCAAGAATAGGCATCGTGCATCTTTTTTTCAAGGCATGTGCATTATCAAATTATTGTGACTGTGCATTTTGTAATAGAAATTATTTGATTGTTTTAGAGGCACCGATGGAACAATTCCACAGATAGTGCTGAGACTTCCAGGCAGGTAGCTCGGAAGTTCAGGTGAGTAACCTAGTTGCTTCCTCAATCTTTATGTGTTAAATGCTCTATGAATGTGTGAATTGTCTGCCAATGTGAGTGCTTGCAACTGTGAAATAAATGTGCTAAAATCATGAGTAAATGTCTGAATGTGAGAAATAGAATTGATCGATTTATATGCTATTGATTGTGCAAGTGTGAGTGCATGCTAGGCATGATTAAAATCAGTAATTAACAGTTGTGACTGGAGCAATTAGTGATCAAAGCTTTAAGCTCGATTATTAGTGAAAGGGCCTAAGGTCGAAAGGGAATAGTGCATACCCAGAGGGCTCTCCTATCCCTAATGTGAGCGGGCAGTAGTGCATACCCTGAGGGCTCTCCTACTTGCCTAAAATGCAATTACTGTGAAATTGTGAAATGTGCCCGAATCGGGACAGTATTGACGCTCAGTCACAACATTGAAAATTGAGAATGAGAATTGGCATGCATTATGCATTTGACTGTATTGTGAAAATTGAGAATGTGGGTATTATGTGACGATCGCACTGTGATATGTCTGATTTATGTTATGGTGAAAATGTGTAAATTGTTTTATAGTGTTTCGAATGTGTTATTGTGTGACTATGTAATATATTGTGTGTATATGCATGAGTTGGGTGAACCATCGATGATGGTTTCTCACTGAGTTCGCAAACTCACCCAACATTGCAATTATTTTTTAGGAATTGGCGATTACCCCGTTAGTGAAACGGGAGTATGATTACTGCAAGAGAGTTAGAGTTCGAAGTCGGGATCAGTTCACGTCTGCATTTGAGTCATTATGATTTTTATGTAAATTTGTATTTCCGCATATTTGTACTGTTATGACAAAGGGCCCAATTGAATAATTCTGTATTGCTATTTGTTTACTGAAATAGTATTTTGATGGAAAAAATGTTTTTGTATAAGAGTGGGCCCATTATGGTTACTGATTTCTGCGCACTCAATTGTTTTAAAAAAAATGCATTACCGAGTTTTTGAACTGTATTGACCGCTTTAGTACACCACCCTCGTGAGGCACGGGCTCGAATATCACCATCGATATCGGGTTCGGGTCTTACGGGAGTGGGGTACTACACTTCTAACCAAAATGACAAGGTATAAAAACCTTGATCAATGTTTCCTTGTTCTCATTTCTTAAAAAATTTCTAAGTGTTTTGTCATTATCAAAAAGGGGGAGATTGTTGGACCAATGGTGGTTGACAAATTAAATACCACTTATGTTTTGATAATAATAAAATGCATAGAATTGGTTAAGAAATTATTTCAGGTGATGTGGATTGAAATAAATCAAGATAGATGATAAATCATGGTGAAATCAATAAGGAAATAATCTTCAATATGCCAGAGACATTAAACTTGAAGATTATTGGAAGATTTGATTAAATATATCCGTTGGGGTCAGCAACAAGTTGACAAGTATTTCATAAGTCGATTAATAAATTAAAGATCATCAGATGGTGGTTGAAACAAGTCGACTAATATGCTACAAGTCGACTATAAGTCAATTGAATAGGAACACTAGTCGACTATCATGGAACTAGTTGACTTATCGAAGAGCGAAATTAAAGCCTGCAGTGAAAAATGCTTATACTAGTTGACTATCACTGCTCGATTAGTCGACTATCAGGTAGAGCTGGACAAGATGCATCCGAATTATTCACAAATGGAAAGGAGAGAGTTAAGGAACGTCTATTTGCAATCAAGCAACGGCTAGTGAACCCCTCCAACGGCTATAATCATCTTATAGGCTGCAAATAAATAGAGAAACATTAAGGGAAATGCAGGTTATGCAAAAATCAAAGTATACCACTATAGTTCCAAGAATTTGCTCTTATACTACTCTAAGCTTGGTCTAAATTCCATTCATTTTTGTACTAAGATTTATTTCTTTCATCTTTATCCCATTATTATTGTGAGTTGAGTGATTAGTGAAAAATCACTTGTGAGGTAGGATTTGTGCCAGAAAACAAATCAGCTGCAAAGGAAGCTTTATCCGGAAATCAAGTGGTGCTATAAGAGTTCGCACTAAAATAAAAAGTGTGCAATAAAGTGGTTTGCAAAATCCTAAGTGTGCAGTTCTATGGGTTATCCAATGAAGATCCCAAATCCCATCTTGCCAATTTTTTGAGATATGCGACACTTTCTGGTTTAATGGGATGTTTGACAATGCTATGAGGTTGTCATTATTTTCTTTCACTTTTAGAGATCGGGCGAAGGCGTGGTACAATTCACTCAGCTCAGGGCAGATTACTATTTGGGAACAGCTAGCCTAGGCATTTCTTACCAAATACTTTCCATTGACCAAGACAATAAGGATCATTAAGGAAATTACAAATTTTCAACAAAGCGATGGGGAGTCTTTATATGAAGCTTGGCAGAGGTTTAAAAAACTATAGAAAAATTTTCCCCACCATAACCTTCTAAGGGAATTCCTCATGTAAACATTCTACAATGGTGTAAATCAGAGCACAAAAGGGACCATAGATGCAGCTATGGGAGGATCTTTGGAAGAGTTGGTGAGCAATAGTTGTATATGGTCAAGCAAGAGGAGTAGACAGGGGAAGAACGAGCAAAAAGGTATGATGCCAATTGACTCTATTACTGCTTTGCAAGCACAGATGATAACCTTCACTAAACAATTGAGTAATATGTAAGCAGTTGAGCAATATGTAAAGAGCATCTTCATCTACAGCCAAAGCTATGCAATCACAGTGTGAGTTATTCGGGCAGGACAACCATTACACAATAGAATACTTTTTGTTGGGAGCTAGTGTTGGAGTTACATAAATATATTGCCCTGGAAAGCAAGTGTATTTACATGTAACTTAATCTTATTCAGATATAGTTTTGTAATGAAAATATTTGTTATTAATAAAACAAAAGAGTTTGGTTTTATTTGTATAAGAATAATATAACTAGTCATAAGGAATCGAGATTCTTTTATTAATAATATACATATACATGAAGATGTATGGGAAACATATATATTATTAAAATATAAATTAATTGATTTACAGTTGAATAATCAAGTTGGTCGCTTGATTATGGTTCAGACTGTAATGTTGTGATTTATCTCCATGTAAGTAAAGGAGTTTACGTCAAGGGATTGACGAGTTTCATATCATGATAGTAGTTGACTATTGATAATGACATTATTAAATGAATCTGGAATGAAGTATGTTTTCAAGAATAAAGTAGGTCGTTACTTTAGTCTTAAAACATACATTTTAGCATTTGCTTATTATGGACCACAATCTTGATGAGTGGTGAACTTATATGTGTTTCATTATAATTCTTGATATGATTAGAATAGATTTTAACATAGTATTAATATAGTGTCTGCATGTTGGAATTATTAATTGAAACATGTATCAGGAAACATTCACTCAAATAAAGAGTTTATAGTGATATCATCACTTTTAGATGTTTTATAGAGGTTGGGGATTAAACTAGCGCTAGGAGTTTGATGGACTAGCTACCCATCAAGTCTTAACACCAAGATGAGATCTTGTGTGTTAATCACCATATAGATTAAAATAGGAGATCTAGAAGGAAAAACTAACATAAGGGTAAAACGGTAATTTTATCCTTTGTTGAGCGGATGGCTATAATAAGTTTCATAATAGGGTTTGTAATTGGATATATCATTTGAAATATGTGTTCTCATAATTTTTAGTAATTCAAGAGTTCAACTAATTGTCTTTAGTGGAATGACATTTATTTAATAATCTAGAATTAATTCTAATGAGAATAAATTAATGCTGGGATTATTGGAGCTTGAATTATCTAAGTCCAATAAGATTCTCCAGTTGGCTTCAAGGAAGGTTATCAAGCAAAGTAAGAAATATAAATGGAGGTTTTAAAGCCCATAATTGAATGTTAGGTTTACACTAATTAATGGTTAATTAGAAGCCCAAATGTACATTTAGAAATGGGCTAGACTTTGGTTTAATTTAATTAATTTAATTAATTATATTAAAACAATTTTTTTTAAAAAAAGGAGAAGGAATTTTGGTTTCATTGGGTTGATTACGCAGCTGCACATTTAGCATTGATTTGTTATATTAAAGATGATTTTAACATGCTTTATCATCATTAAATGGAGTAATGGTGTTATCATTAAATGGTTTAATGGTTATCTTTTAGTGATAACATGTAACCTATTAGCATTCATTGGATTAAAGAAGAAATAGGTACATTGGATAGACCATCTTTCTTCTTTCATCATCAAAAATAGAAATTGATATGTCTCGTTTAGGTTATAGTCTTTTCATATAGCCATCTTAAAGACAAATGAGAAGAGTCTCATTTATTGGCTTCTTTATGAATGATTAAAGAAAGAAGTGATGCATTTGATGACTATCTGTTCTTTCCTTTGAGTTTAACCAAAATTGAGAGGGTGTAAGAAAGAGTTCTTGCATTTTTATTACTCTCTCTTCTTTCTTGCATGTGTTAGCCGAAATTTGCATGAGAAGTGTCTCATTTTTTTGTTTTTTTCTTTTAAGAAAAATCTCCTCCAAAGTTTTCTTCTCCTTTCCCTCCAAAAGGTCTTGTTAACCAAGTTGTCCAAGAAGAATAAGTGGTAGATTGGATTGGTCAAGGATACAATATCGAGAAGAGGAAACAATAACAAGAAGAAGAGGATACATCACCTAGTAGAGGATATATTTTCAAGGATAGGATATCACAGTGAGGAGTTAAAGCTTTAGAGAAGGAGTCGGTAATAATCTCCATCTTGTTTATGCAAATGTTTTTCTTTATACTGTATCATGTTTGGCTATGCATATTAATTTGGATATTTTGCTTCCGCTTTAATTTTGATTTCTTTAGAAAATTTTTAAATCTACCATTTTATCTAAATCATGTATGCTTTATTTTTCCGATCCAACATCTAATAGCATTGAATAGATAAGTTACTTGGGCCAACCACATCAAGGTAATAATCTGTACTCAAATACTTATAATCTAGGGTAGAAAAACCACCCAAAATTTTCTTGGAGTACTAGCAATGCAGGTGGCCAATCAAGAATGCAAGGACCTCCAGGATTTCAGTAAGTCCAACGTGGATCTTTAGAGAACAAAATGGATAAGTTGATGTAGGTTTTAGGGTTCAGAATGGAAAATCAAGAACAGAACCAAAAGAAAATGTTTTCGAGTCAGGAGAGAAGTCAAAAAAGGATGGAGGCAAAGTTTGATCAGATAATGAAGAATCATGTCTCATCTATCCATAACTTGGAGGTATAAGTAGGTCAACTTGTTAATGTTATGTCTTCTAGAAGTGCAAGTAGCTTACCAAGCAATACTGAGGCCAACCCAATGGAACAATTGAAGGCTGTCACACTACGAAGTGGCAAGAAGATGGAGGAATTAAGTGTAAAAAAGGATAGCCAAGAAAAGGGAAAAGGCAAGGAGATTCATAAAGAGAAAGAAGAAGAGAGGCCGTATGTGCCACCACCACCATACAAGCCCAAACTTCCATATCCACAGAAGGTGAGACAACATAAATTGGATACTCAGTTTTCCAAGTTCCTAGAGAAATTGAAGAGGCTGCAGATCAACTTGTCATTGGTGGAAGCTTTGGAGTGCATACCCAAGTATGCAAAGTTTTTTAAGGACATACTGACACATAAACATACTTGGGGGGACAATCAGACGATCAATTTGATAGAGAATTGTAGTTAGATTATCTCAAGCACAATGCCTTCAAAACTACAAGATCCAGGGAGTTTTACAATGCCATGTTGTTGTTGACTATGAATTTTCTAAATGCTTATGTGATTTAGGTGCAAGCATTGACTTGATTCCTTTATCTATTTTTAGGAAATTGAGACTAAGAGAGGTCAAACCAACATCCATGCTGATTCAAGTTGCAGATTAATCAATCAAGAAACCATATGGAGTTGTAGAAGATTTTTTGGTAAAAGTAGATAAATTTAGTATTCCTATTGATTTTGTGGTATTGGATTTTGAAGCTGATAAAAATTGTCCATTGATTTTGGGTAGGCCCTTTATAAATACTTGTAGGGTATTAGTTGATGTGCATGAGGGAAAACTTGTTTTGAGTATTGGCGATGAGCAGGTTGAGTTTAACATGTCTAAAACTTTGAAGAAACTAATGGATGGTAATGTATGTATGAAGATTGATGTTGTGGATGAATATGTGAAGGATGTTGAAGAGGAAGTTAATGAAGTTACTGAAGTACACAAGGATGAGATTGTGAGAGAAGAGGATTTATGTGAGGAAGTTGAGTTAGAGAAGTTGGAGAGAACAGATACACCTACACTACCTTCTTTCGGTAAAATCCCCACTTTGGAGCTTAAACCCTTACCTCCCCATTTGAGACACACCTTTTTAGGTAACAACCATACCCTACCCATTATTATATTAGATTTTGAGCAAAAAGAGAAAGTGGTGGAGACCATTAAGAAGAGGATGAGAGCTATGAAGTGGCAAGTTTTTGATATTAGGGGATTAGACCTAGTGTGGTGATGCATAGGAACAACCTATAAGAAGGGTGTAAAACTATGAGAGAGTGACAAAGAGGGTTAAATCCAAACCTATAAGAGGTTGTGAAGAAGGAGGTGGTAAAGTTATTAGATGCAGGGATTATTTATCCGATTTTAGATAGTGAGTGGGTGAGTCTAGTACATTGTATGCCTAAGAAGGGAGGCATTATAGTGATGGAAAATGAAAAAGGTCAAAAGATTTCCACTAGGACCATCATAGGTTGGAGAGTATGTATTGATTATTGGAAGCTCAATTTGGCCATCAAGAAAGATCACTTCCCTTGACCTTTTATGGACCAAATGATTGAGAGAGTGGATGGCCATGCATTTTATTGTTTTCTTGATGGATACTCAAGGTACAATGAGGTGGTTATATACCCACATGATCAGGAGAAGACCACTTTTACTTATCCTTATGGGACTTTTGCTTATCGAAGGATGCCATTCGATTTATACAATGCACCTTCCACATTTCAAAAGCGCATGATGACCATATTCACGAACAGGAATGAGAACTTCATGAAGGTATTTATGGATGATTTCTCTATCTTTGGATATTCTTTTGATCATCGTTTATTTAATTTAGACAAAGTGCTTCAAAGATATGAGGAGTCTCATCTGGCCTTGAACTAGAAAAAGTGTCACTTCATAGTCTAAGAGGGAATTCAATTGGGTTATAAGATCTCATGCAAAAGGATTGAGGTGGATCAAGCTAAGACCGAAGTAATTGAAAAGTTACCACCTCCCACCAACATCAAGGGAATTCGATCCTTCCTTGGTTATACAGGGTTCTATAGACGGTTCATCAAGGATTTTTCTCTTATCACTAGACCCTTAACTTATTTATTAGTTAAAGATCTGCCTTTTGTTTTTGATGATGCTTGTTTGGACGTTTTTAACAAGTTAAAGAAGGCACTTATATCAGCACCCATTCTGACATCACCAGATTGATCTCTTCCTTTTGAGATTTTGTGTTATGCAAGCGATCAGGCCATTGGTTATGTCCTTTTCAATAAAAGGAAAGCGGTTGCATGCCATCTATTATGCAAGCAAGACCTTGACTGGAGCACAACTGAATTAGACAACTACGAAAAAGGAGTTACTTGTAGTGGTATTTAGATGTGAGAAATTTCATTTTTATCTTTTAGGCTCAAATGTCATTGTTTTTACAGATTATGCAGCATTGTGATATCTTTTTGAAAAGAAGGATGCCAAAGCTTGGCTTATTCGGTAGGTACTTCTACGCTAAAAATTCGACATTAAGATTAAAGACAAGAAGGGAGTAGAGAATATTATAGATGACCGCCACTCGAGACTTGAAGGAGGGCACCATAAAGAAGAAGAGGAAATTGAGGAGAGCTTTCCTAATGAGGCTTTAATGATGGTAGATAATCCTTTTTATCCTTACAGATATTGCAAACTACCTCGATCTTTCTTATCAACAAAGGAAGCAGTTTATTTTTCAATGTTCTCGTTATATTTGGGATGAACTTGTACTTTATAAGATATGTGTTGACAGTGTGATTCAAATGTATATCCCCAAAGATGAAATGCCTAAAATTTTGATGCAATGTCATGGTTCATTTTATGCAGGCCATTATGGAGCTAATAAGACTGCAACTCAGATCTTAAAGTATGGATTCTATTGGCCAACCTTGTTCAAGGATGCTCGAGATTTTGTGCTAAAGTGTGATATCAAAGAAGGATTAGATGCTGCTTTCAAACATCATGGAGGTGGAGATATTCGATGTGTGGGCATTGGTCTTCAAGGGACCATTCCCATCCTTTTCAAGTAACACTTACATATTAGTTAGAATTGACTATGTTTCCAGGTAGGATGAGGTTGTAGCTACTCCAACTAATAATGGCAAAGTGGTTCAAAAGTTCATCAAGAAGATCTTTATGAGATTTAGGGTTCCCAAAGCGATTATAAGTGATGGAGGAAGCCATTTTTGCAACAAACAATTTGAGGCTCTTATGAAAAGATACAACGTTCATCATAGAGTGGTGACTCCTCACCACCCCTAAACTAGTGGTCAAATGAAGGTGGTGAACAAAGAGCTAAAAAAGATTATGGAGAAGGTAGTGAACATCTTAAGAAAGGATTAGGAGTTAAAGCTAGATGACACCCTATGGGCTTACAGGATAGCTTTCAATACACTAATAAGAACTACTCCATATAGACTTATGTATGGCAAGGCGTAACATTTACCTTTGGAGTTAGAGCATTGGGCCTAATGGGTCGTTAGGAAGTTGAACATGGATTGGAAGCTTGCAACTGAGAAAAGATTGTTATAATTAACGAATTAGAAGAATTGAGGTTTGATGCTTATGAAAATGCCAAGTTGTACAAGGAAAGGAGAAAGAAGTGGCATGATGCTCACATAAAAAAGAAGGAGTTCAAGAGTGGCGACTTAGTGCTTTTGTTTAATTGAAGATTTCGATTATTTCCTGGAAAGCTCAAGTCAAGATGGAGTGGGACCTTTAAGGTTATTCAGACGTTTCCCCATGGAGCTTTGGAGTTAGAAGATGACAAGAGTGAAGCATTCAAGATCAATGGGCATAGATACAAGCCATACAATAGAGGGCCATACTCATAAGAAAGGGAAGTCGTCTCTTTCCATTCTTCCACTTCATGAAAGCATATGAAATGGTCAAGCTAATCACCTTAACTTAGCTTGTTTACCTTTCTTTTGCTTGAATATGTTTGGTTTGAATTTTATTTGAGTTTTAACTTGTGTTCTTTTCAAATTTCTTGCTGGATAGTTGATTTTGATGTGTTAGTAGGTTGATTGAATGTTGGGAATGCATATTAATCTTAGAAGAAGAATAAGTAAAAGAATTGGATAATCCACGATCGTGGGAATCAAACCTATTCCCACGACTTTCCAGAAACATTTTGGAGCCTTAGGAAATGGACCCATTTCCACAATCGTGGGAAGGTTCTCCAAAAGCTTTCTGGGTCTATTTCCACGATTATGGGAAGGTTCTCCAAAAACTTTCTGGAGCCTTAACCCACGGTCATAGAAATCATAGTAATATTCATTTTAATATTTCTCACAAACTTTGGTATTTTCTCATAAACTTGGGATCCTTTAACATAAACTTTTTTAATATTTCTCACAAACTTTGGTATTTTCTTCATCTAGTCCATCATTAATCACTTCTTTTACACTTATTTCACCCTACACCATCAAGAATACAAGGATTTGTTGAGTTCTTATTTCCTTCTCTCTCTAAAATGTACTCACTCTCTCTTTTGCCTATTTTGTAGATTTTTCTTCTTCAATGGCTCTAAAGAAGCTTGTCGCTCCCATCAACCAATTGCATCAACAAGTCTCTAGTGAAGGTAAAACCGATATAGCAACAAATTTTAGTGCCCTATTCCCAATTTTTCAGAAGTTGAAGGTATGCAATTTTGGGACTTTAAAGATAGAGAATTACTATCTGATTTTGAATTGTTAGAAACTCTAGGTTTGAGACATAATATTGAACGATTAGCTAAGAATATTGGTTGGCGTCGGTTAATTCGTTGTGATGTATTGATATACCCTATGATAACTGTTGAATTTTTACCACTTCATGTTATAATCTTAAAATGGATACATTTTGGTTGACAACAGGTGGTCATGTTTATAAGCTTGATTATACAATCATTCGTTTACTTTTTGACTTATCAAACACTAAAATTTTAGATGATCATGATGAATTCTATGTGGATGACTATTGGAAAAGCCTTACGGGTGAAAACACGTTTGATTATAGGAATACATCGAACACCTTAATTCATAGCACTAAGCACTTATTGCTTCACAAATTTTTGTGCTTAATTGTCTTTAATTATTAGCCCCGAATTTTTATTTATTTATTTAATTTTTATTTATTTGTTTATTTAATTAAGCATAATTAGACTAATTAAGAAATTGAGTTAGCATGAATTTAATATGATAGCATTAAATAGCATATGGAATTAATTAGCATGCAATAACATAAATGAGTTAGGTAATAAGTAAATGTGCTTAAATGAGTTAGATAGCATGTATTAAATGTGTTAGTTGGACTTGAATGAAGTAGGAAAAGAAAAGAGGAATAAGTTGGGCTTTAAAAGAACAAATGGGCTTGAGTAAGTTAAAGAGGAAATGATGTAGGAAGAAAGGGATTTAGAAGAAGTGAACTTGGGCTTGGGCTTAAGTTAAATGAAAGTAGTATAAGGAGGAAATAAGAAAGGAAAGGAAGATGAAGGAGGAGTAAATGGGCTTAGGCCTTATGGGCTTAAGTTAAATGGAAGAGAAGTATAAAAGAAGAGAAGAAATAAGTGAGTAGTAGGGAAAAGAAGGAAAGAAACGAAAATCAAAGGGAGAGGGAGAGAAGTTTCGATGGTGAGGAGAAAAGAAGAAGAGCTTGGTTAAGTTTGTGATTTTCCAAGAGTTTGGGTAAGATTTTGAAGAAAGTCCAAGAGTTAAAAGTGTGGAGGAAGGCTAGAGCTTCCTTTTGAACCAAGAAATCACTTGGTTTAGTAAAGATTCAAGGTAAGCTTCTTGGTTAAGGTTAAGCTTTTGCTTGGGTTATGGATTAGAAAGACTAAGAATGGAGTGGGTTTAGTGATTCTAGAGTTAATTTCATGATTTAAGTTCATTGGGTTTTCAATTTTAGAAACCCTAAGTGATGTAAGGTTCTTTTCTTGTTATAAATGAAGGAGGACAAGAAAGAAGGGGAGAACAAGAAGAGGAGCTTCCTTAGGCAAGCTTAAGCAAGGATATAAGGTGGGTTTCATTTTTATCTTTATGCTAGTAAGTGATAAATACTACTTTAATTAAAGAAATTATGTTCTTTCAAATTATTGGGAGATGAATTGATTGAGTATAATAGATGTATGAATGCCATTATATGAGAACTTGATAGTATATGACATTGCTTGACATTGCTTGATAAAGTCATGAATTGAATGAGAATGAATATTAATAAGATTATGACATTTGAGCTAAGCATGAAAAGCATTTTTCAGAAAATCAGCTTTATGGATTGCATGAAAATCCATTTTCAGAAATTCAGCTAGTGGGCAATAAAAGCCCAATTTTTATGCATGAAATTCAGTGTTATGTGGGTTAGTTAAGTCCACCAGCAGAGTCATGTGCACGTTGACCAGTATAGCCTTCTCCCGGCTGCCCGATAGTGGCATAGGATGTTCTTTTTTGAACTCCTCAGCATATGACTACACTTGTGTAGCTCATCAGTAACCCGTGGACTTTTCAAACCATCAGCTATGTGATTATGTGTTAGCATATGTTAGCAAGAATGATGAATGCATGAATCATGAAATTTTGTTGTTAGCTTGATGAATTTGTGAAATGAAAGTTATAAGATTTGTTAATGAGAATATTGCAAACATTATGAATAATGAATAGATTCAGCTTAGTAGTATAAATATAAACATGTTACCCACGAGCGAAAGCTCACCCCCCACTTTCCGTCCCATCTCCAGGTGAAGATCTGGATCTCGAAGAATGAGCTCAAGGCATACTCCAAGATCTTAGTGTTTTGTCTTTGTATTTCATGATTTTGTTGTAAACAATGCTTTAGATGCATTTTGAGAAAACAGTAGCATTTTGGAAGTGTGTTTTGAACCATGTTGTAAAAGGGGCTTGAAATGCCCACTAAAGCATTGTGAGCTACTTGTGTTGAATGTAAATGAAATGCATGAATTATGATTTACCATGGTCTTTCACAACCATTTATTCCCATGTTTAAGCATAGTTTCCAAAGTTGTATGGAATGGCTTTGAAATTCATGTGAGTAGGAGGATGATGTTAGTACAAGTGAGATTATAGTATGTTGAGAGTGGAATGAATGATTTGAGAGGATTAAAAGTATTCATGATGTTATGGATAGATTTAGAAAGGTTAGGAGTGTTCATGGTGTTAGAGTTAAGTCAAGAGAGAGTGTAGAGGGTTAGATTTTGAGTTCTGGATAGATATAAGTCGACTTATTGGACCCATAAGTCAACTTGTGAAGTTTTTGCATAATAAGTCGACTTTTTAGATAGATAAGTCGAGTTATTTTCCTCGATAAGTCGACTTGTTGGTGACAAGTCGACTTATTTGCCTCGATAAGTCGAGTTGTTCAGTATAAGTCGACTTATAGGCTAATTTCCAGCACAGGTCGAGTTGTTAGTCAAGCGTTTTGAGCATTGTTAGAGGCCGAATTTGGTTTTACAATCTTCATGAGAGTTGTAGATCTAGATGTCTACTTTCAAATGGTGAAAGAGAGAACACATTCTGACCTATATATAAAAAGTTATGGTAATTTTCCCAAAAGAGTTTCAGTTTGAATTTGGAAGTGAGCATGGCCTATTAAATTGGGCATAAACCCCTCATATGACCTCCAAACGAGGTAAGGCTTGAACCATTAGCTTCCTAAGACTTGTATCTTTCTTGCTACAGAAATAGGTCTCAATTTGAGTTAAATTGAGGAAGTTTGCATCAAAGTCAGTGAGAGGTCAGTTAAGAGGGCATGTTTGAGTAGGAACTCCTTTAGGTTTCGGAGCATATCTTGAGTTATAAAACCCGATTGAGGTGATTTTGACTTAAATTAAGCAAGAGTCATAAGGCTATGACTTATAAGAGAAATCAATTTGAAATTAGGGTTAAATGAAATAAACCCTACAAGACAAGATAATCAAGTTTCATGTTTTTCTGATTCAGAGTCGGATTCCGGAAACGGGATTCGACATCAGTTGGGCTCTGGAAACGGGGTCCAACATCTGTGGTATCAGAGCAGCTCTAGGTTTATGATTTCCTAGGAACCCTAGTGGGTAGCCTCAAGGGTAGAGTCAGCATGCATCATGTTACATGAACCCTAAGCATTGTTTTAAATCTGAGACATGCATCATTGGTTTTAAATTGTTTTCCATGATTTAAATTGGTTTGAAAAGCATGAACTAAAGATTTGAAATGGTTTTTATTTAAAGGAGTAATATGCCGCCTCGAAGAAGAACTCGAGGAGCTCAATCTCGACCAGACTCTCAGAGGGGAAGTACGGATGAATCCCACATTCTCCGGGATCGAGGACCATCCTGTCTCGAGATCTTGAGAGGTGCAAGTGTACGGCGTGAAGTGCCTCTCGGCCCCTCCTATGCCTCAAGTGCATCCAGTAGATCCCCAGTTCTTTCAGGCCTTCGCCCAGGCTTTCATCCATGTCATGGGCCAAGGACCACAAGCTCAGATGCCAGCTCCAGCAGATCGGAGTGGGCAGTATGACAAGCTCCGGAAGTATGGGGCTGTCGATTTCAGCGGGACTACTAATCCCGAAGAGGCAGAAGCATGGCTGAAGAGGACCGAAAGGGTCCTGAATCAGATGAAGTGCTCAGATGGGGAGAGGGTAGAGTATGCAGCTAGTTTATTGCAGGGGATCGTTGCCTTTGGTGGGAGGCGGTGCCCATGATCGAGTAGTACCTCAGAGTGACATGGAAGGAGTTTCTAGAAGTTTTCAGGAGGAAGTACTTCTCGAGGGTTTACATTCAAGAGAAGGCCGGGAGTTCTGAGCCTCACTGAGGAGAGGCTGGCGTGAGTGAATATGAGCTGAAGTTCACTCAATTGTCACTGATATCAGCAAACATTGTGGCGATCAAGAGGATAAGTGCATGAAGTTTGAGAGTGGATTGCACTTAGGGATAAAGGAGAAGGTGCTGATCCATAATTTCCATGACTACCGGCGGTTGGTAGATCTTGCACTTCAGTGAAAATTTGGAGAACATCAAGTCGAGGTAAGCGGAAAAGGAAGAACAAAAACGATCTTCGGGAAGGGAGTGAGTGCTCCGACATCTGAGAGGAGCATCGGGACTCATCATACCCAGTGGCATGGGCGGTGGTGGTCTGCCAAGGGTCGTGATCGAGGCAATTTTCGAACAGTCTCTAGTGTGGCAGGCCCAGGGAAGTCATGGAAGGGCAAGTATCCCCAGTGTGATCAGTGCGGGAAGTTTCATCCAGGGAGGTGTCTCAAGGGTTTTGGTGGTTGCTTCCAGTGTGGAGAGAAGGGGCATATGATGAGAGATTGTCCCCAGAGGTTGAGACAGGAGGGTTCCCAAGCTCAAGCTCAGAGGCAGACGGAGACAGTGGGAACCAGGCCAGTCACAGAGGTAGGCAGTTCTGGAACAGTCAGGAGGGCTAATCCTGCAGGGAGGCCAAGAGCACAGGGTCAGGCTCCAGCTAGAGTATTTGCCATGACCAGAGAGGAGGCTGTAGCTGCTCCTGAGGTTGTGACTGGTATGGCTCAGTTGTTCAATTCTGCAGTTTATATTTTGATTGATACGGGTTCCACACATTCTTTTGTTTCCTCAAGTATGAATATGCATGTAGTTAATCCTGAGATTATGGATGATTTTCTGGTTGTTAGTACTCCTTTGGGGAGTAAAGTAGTGATCAGTGTGATGTATAAGAATTGTGAGCTCAGCATCAGTGGTACTAGATTGGTAGTAGATTTGCTACCTCTAGACCTTAAAGGGCTAGATGTCATACTAGGAATGGATGTCATGGAGAAGTATAAGGCCAAGCTAGACTGTAGCCTCAAAGAAGTAGAGTTTGATCCGGGAGATGGTCGAAAGTGATTTTCAAGGGGATGAAACCGCCGGTACCGAGGATCATTTCAAATTGTTGGTGACAAGATGATGAGCCGGGGTGTGAGGCCTTCTGGCGCATGTAGTGGATCGAGTGAATATGGCAGATTAGAAGATTTTGGGTTGTGAGGAGTTTCTGAAGTATTCGGAAGAATTACGGGGTTGTCGCGGTGAGGGAAATTGAGTTGAAATTGACTTGATTCCGGAACCGCGCCAATCTCGATGCCACCATACGAATGGCTCCGGTGAGTTAAGGGAGCTTAAGGAGCGATTAGAGGAGTTGTTAGAGAAGCGGTTTATTAGGCCAGTTCATCACCTTGGGGCGCCATTCTATTTGTTAAGAAGAAGGATGGGACATGGCGATGTGTATAGATTACAGGAAGCTTAACAAGGTGACGATTAAGAACCGATATCCCTTACCTAGGATAGATGATCATTTGATCACCGCAGGAGCAAGGGTCTTTTCAAGATCGACCTCAGATCAGGTTATCATCAACTCCGAATCAGGGAGTCTGATGTTAACAAGACAGCTTTCAGGACCCGCTACGGGCACTATGAGTTCAGGGTCATGCCATTCGGACTGACCAACGCTCCAGCTGCATTCATGGACCTTATGAATAGGGTTTTTCAGGAGTTCTTAGATCAGTTTGTCATAGTGTTCATTGATGACATTCTGGTCTATTCTAAGGATGAAGGAGAGCATGAACAGCATCTCAGGATAGTATTGCAGAGATTGAGAGAGCAGGAGCTGTATGCCAAATTCAGCAAGTGTGAATTTTGGCTGCATGAAGTAGTTTTCCTTGGACATGTGATTTCCAGCCATGGGATCCATGTTGATCCGAGAAAAGTGGAAGCAGTAGTGAATTGGCAAGAGCCTAAGACAGTAAAGGAGGTACGGAGTTTTCTAGGCCTGGCAGGTTATTACAGGAGGTTCGTGGAGGGATTCTCCATGATAGCTGCGCCGATGACTAAGTTGTTACGGAAGAATCAACAGTTTATTTGGAATGAGAATTGCCAGCAGAGTTTTGAGGAGCTTAAGCAGCGGTTAACTAGTGCTCCCATTTTAATTTTGCCCAATGGAGATCGGGGTATTCTCAGTGTACAG
Source organism: Erythroxylum novogranatense (assembly GCA_029891385.1). Lineage (NCBI taxonomy): Eukaryota > Viridiplantae > Streptophyta > Magnoliopsida > Malpighiales > Erythroxylaceae > Erythroxylum > Erythroxylum novogranatense. Next base: position 9,603,030 of record CM057235.1, on the reverse strand, counting down.
TGATGCCTCGAGAAAGGGCTTGGGTTGTGTGTTAATCTGAGAATGAGCGGGGTGATAGCCTATGCTTCACGACGATTGAAGCCATATGAGTTGAATTATCCGACTCATGATCTGGAATTGGCAGCATGATTTTGCCTTAAAGATATGGAGACACTATCGTATGGGGTTCGCATAAGGGTTTTCACGGACCACAAAAGTCTTAAGTACATTATGAGCCGAAAGAGTGAATCTGAGGCGTAGAAGATGGTTAGAGTTGCTCGAGGACTATGACACGATGATAGAGTATCATCCGAGGCAAGGCAAATGTAATAGCGGATGCATTGAGTAGGAAGTCATCCTTAGCTTATGTTCGAGGCGGTTTACTTGCCTCTTTTGGAGCAAATGGCCAAGTTGAAGATCGGTCTAAGCGGGATCGGTCAGATTGTATTCTTGCTCAATTGAGGTGAGACCTATCCTTAGGGAGAAGGTCAAGGAGCTGCAGGAGCAGGATCTGTAATCGAGTAAGTGAGAGATGAAATTCAACATGGTAGCGATCGAAGTGTTAGTAAGGGATGATGGGCTAATGGTAGTCGAAAGCAAAGGTTATGTATTCCAAATGATAAGGCAGTTAAGGATGAGATCATGGATGAGGCACACAATGCGCCTTATTCCATGCACCCAGCAGACACCAGGATGTACAGAGATTTGAAGGAGCATTTCTGGTGGAAAGGCATGAAGAGATGTAGTGAATATGTGGGCGGTGTTTAGTGTGTCAGCAAGTCAAAGCTGAACACCAGGCACCTTCAGGCATGTTGCAGCCATTATCCATTCCTGAATGGAAGTGGAAAAGGATCACGATGGATTTTTTAATGGGTTTACCCAGGACTGTTAGGAAGCATGATGCTATATGGGTCATTGTAGACCGATTGACCAAGTCAGCCCATTTTCTGGCCATTAGGCAAACAGATTCATTGCAAGTCTTAGCCAGGAAGTATATTGATGAAGTAGTGAGGTTGCATGGAGTTCCAGATTCCATAGTATCCGACAGAGATCCTAGATTTACATCGAGATTCTGGAGTAGTTTGCAGGAAGCTCTAGGGACTAAGTTGAATTTCAGTACAGCATTTCATCCTCAGACGGATGGTCAGTCTGAGAGGACTATTCAGACCCTAGAGGGAATGCTCTGAGCATGTGTCATGGACTTCAAAGGAGCATGGGATGAACATTTGCCGTTGGTCGAATTTGACTATAACAATTCGTACCATTCGAGCATTCAGATGGCTCCTTATGAAGCCCTATATGGCAGGAGGTGTAGAATTTCGATATGTTGGGATGAAGAAGGTGAGAGGAAGCTCGTAGGACCAGAGTTGGTCCAGATGACAGTTGAAAAAGTGGATATAATCAAGCGGCTTAAAGCGCAGCGAGATGAATGAAAAGTTATGCAGATGCTCACAGAAAAGAAATGGAGTATGCAGTAGGTGACAAAGTATTTCTTAAGACCTCTCCATGGAAAGGGGTCAAGAGGTTTGGCAGGAAAGGGAAGCTAAGTCCTCGTTATGTAGGTCCGTATGAGATTTTAGAGAGGATCGGGCCGTTAGCTTACTGAGTTGGCATTGCCTCGAAATTATCTCGGATCCATGATGTATTTCATGTTTCCATGTTGAGGAGGTACAGATCGATCCTTCTCACATTATTCGGACCTCGAGGTTCGGTGAGTGATGATTTGAGCTATGAGGAGATGCGGTCGAAATTCGGATAGCAAGGAGAAGGTCCTCGTGAACAAGGCTGCGGTTGGTTAAAGTCTGTGGAGGAACCATGCATTGAAGAGGTGGCGTGGGAACCATTGGATGCAATGAAGGAGAAGTATCCACACCTTTTCAATGAGTCAGGTAAGAATTTCGAGGACGAAATTTCTTAAGGGGGGGGAGAAATATTAGCCCCGAATTTTTTTTATTTATTTAATTTTTATTTATTTGTTTATTTAATTAAGCATAATTAGACTAATTAAGAAATTGAGTTAGCATGAATTTAATATGATAGCATTAAATAGCATATGGAATTAATTAGCATGCAATAACATAAATGAGTTAGGTAATAAGTAAATGTGCTTAAATGAGTTAGATAGCATGTATTAAATGTGTTAGTTGGACTTGAATGAAGTAGGAAAAGAAAAGAGGAATAAGTTGGGCTTTAAAAGAACAAATGGGCTTGAGTAAGTTAAAGAGGAAATGATGTAGGAAGAAAGGGATTTAGAAGAAGTGAACTTGGGCTTGGGCTTAAGTTAAATGAAAGTAGTATAAGGAGGAAATAAGAAAGGAAAGGAAGATGAAGAAGGAGTAAATGGGCTTAGGCCTTATGGGCTTAAGTTAAATGGAAGAGAAGTATAAAAGAAGAGAAGAAATAAGTGAGTAGTAGGGAAAAGAAGGAAAGAAACGAAAATCAAAGGGAGAGGGAGAGAAGTTTCGGTGGTGAGGAGAAAAGAAGAAGAGCTTGGTTAAGTTTGTGATTTTCCAAGAGTTTGGGTAAGATTTTGAAGAAAGTCCAAGAGTTAAAAGTGTGGAGGAAGGCTAGAGCTTCCTTTTGAACCAAGAAATCACTTGGTTTAGTAAAGATTCAAGGTAAGCTTCTTGGTTAAGGTTAAGCTTTTGCTTGGGTTATGGATTAGAAAGACTAAGAATGGAGTGGGTTTAGTGATTCTAGAGTTAATTTCATGATTTAAGTTCATTGGGTTTTCAATTTTAGAAACCCTAAGTGATGTAAGGTTCTTTTCTTGTTATAAATGAAGGAGGACAAGAAAGAAGGGGAGAACAAGAAGAGGAGCTTCCTTAGGCAAGCTTAAGCAAGGATATAAGGTGGGTTTCATTTTATCTTTATGCTAGTAAGTGATAAATACTACTTTAATTAAAGAAATTATGTTCTTTCAAATTATTGGGAGATGAATTGATTGAGTATAATAGATGTATGAATGCCATTATATGAGAACTTGATAGTATATGACATTGCTTGACATTGCTTGATAAAGTCATGAATTGAATGAGAATGAATATTAATGAGATTATGACGTTTGAGCTAAGCATGAAAAGCATTTTTCAGAAAATCAGCTTTATGGATTGCATGAAAATCCATTTTCAGAAATTCAGCTAGTGGGCAATAAAAGCCCAGTTTTTATGCATGAAATTCAGTGTTATGTGGGTTAGTTAAGTCCACCAACAGAGTCACGTGAGCGTTGACCGGTATAGCCTTCTCCGGCTGCCCGATAGTGGCATAGGATGTTCTTTTGAACTCCTCAAAGATATGACTACACTTGTGTAGCTCATCAGTAACCCGTGAACTTTTCAAACCATCAGCTATGTGATTATGTGTTAGCATATGTTAGCAAGAATGATGAATGCATGAATCATGAAATTTTGTTGTTAGCTTGATGAATTTGTGAAATGCAAGTTATAAGATTTGTTAATGAGAATATTGCAAACAGTATGAATAATGAATAGATTCAGCTTAGTAGTATAAATATAAACGTGTTACCCACGTTTAAAGCTCACCCCCCACTTTCCGTCCCATCTCCAGGTGAAGATCTGGATCTCGAAGAATGAGCTCAAGGCATACTCCAAGATCTTAGTGTTTTGTCTTTGTATTTCATGATTTTGTTGTAAACAATGCTTTAGATGCATTTTGAGAAAACAGTAGCATTTTGGAAGTGTGTTTTGAACCATGTTGTAAAAGGGCTTGAAATGCCCACTAAAGCATTGTGAGCTACTTGTGTTGAATGTAAATGAAATGCATGAATTATGATTTACCATGGTCTTTCACAACCATTTATTCCCATGTTTAAGCATAGTTTCCAAAGTTGTATGGAATGGCTTTGAAATTCATGTGAGTAGGAGGATGATGTTAGTACAAGTGAGATTATAGTATGTTGAGAGTGGAATGAATGATTTGAGAGGATTAAAAGTATTCATGATGTTATGGATAGATTTAGAAAGGTTAGGAGTGTTCATGGTGTTAGAGTTAAGTCAAGAGAGAGTGTAGAGGGTTAGATTTTGAGTTCTGGATAGATATAAGTCGACTTATTGGACCCATAAGTCGACTTGTGAAGTTTTTGCATAATAAGTCGACTTTTTAGATAGATAAGTCGAGTTATTTTCCTCGATAAGTCGACTTGTTGGTGACAAGTCGACTTATTTGCCTCGATAAGTCGAGTTGTTCAGTATAAGTCGACTTATAGGCTAATTTCCAGCACAGGTCGAGTTGTTAGTCAAGCGTTTTGAGCATTGTTAGAGGCAGAATTTGGTTTTACAATCTTCATGAGAGTAGTAGATATAGATGTCTACTTTCAAATGGTGAAAGAGTGAACACATTCTGACCTATATATAAAAAGTTATAGTAATTGTCCCAAAAGAGTTTCAGTTTGAATTTGGAAGTGAGCATGGCCTATTAAATTTGTCATAAACCCCTCATATGACCTCCAAACGAGGTGAGGCTTGAACCATTAGCTTCCTAAGACTTGTATCTTTCTTGCTACAGAAATAGGTCTCAATTTGAGTTAAATTGAGGAAGTTTGCATCAAAGTCAGTGAGAGGTCAGTTAAGAGGGCATGTTTCGAGTAGGAACTCCTTTAGGTTTCTGGAGCATATCTTGAGTTATAAAACCCCGATTGAGGTGATTTTTGACTTAAATTAAGCAAGAGTCATAAGGCTATGACTTATAAGAGAAATCAATTTGAAATTAGGGTTAAATGAAATAAACCCCTACAAGACAAGATAATCAAGTTTCATGTTTTACGATTCAGGAGTCGGATTCCGGAAACGGGATTCGACATCAGTTGGGCTCTGGAAACGGGGTCCAACATTAATAAAACTGAAAGCAATAAGTGTGCTGCTAAAGAACTTCTCTTTCTTTGGTACATGGATAGCAAAGTTAAAATAAATACCCTGTATCTCATTTTTAGGTCTATTGTGACTAGTGTTAATAAGAAAAGTTCATATTTTGGAATGGCTTATATTGTCACTACTTTGGCTTCATTTTATCATCTTAATGTGGATACTGTGCATACTACTAACTATGATGTCTTTTATATATCTTATTTAAGACCCTCTAAAATTTTGAAGCTTCATTTTATAGAGCTTCGAAATCCTCAAACACATACTGTAGTTAATAAAAAAAAGAGCAAGAATGCAGCCATGTCTCAACCATCCACCTCTGAGGTGCCACTGGAGTCCCGAGAAGAAACAATCAAAGAGGAACCATTAGTAGCAGAAAATGTTGATCGATTTCAACAAATTCTTAACCAGATGATCACAAATCAACAACAAATCACATTGCAAATCAATAAGCTTGGGAACCAAATGCAACAAGTACACAAGGAGCAGCGGTACATGAAAAAGAAGTTCCTCAACTTCATCTAGACAAAGAAAATTGAAGTCCCCTGTCCTATGCCTGCGCCACCTCAATCCCCATAAGCTTTCTTACCCTTCACTTATTATATTGATTTATTTATCTTGTTAGTTGTGTTATTTATTTGTTTGGTTGATGTTGTGTTTGATTTTTTGATTTCATTTTGTGTTTGCCTTGTCACATTGAGGATAATGTGTTGTCCAAGTTTGGAGAAGTGACATTTTCCTTGTCAATTACATCATTTAAATTTGTTTTATTTACTGTTTAGGATGCATGTTTTAGGCATATTAGGTTTTTTTTTATGTTGTGTTGTGTTAAGCGATGGAACCACACTTAAATCATTTTTGATGTGTTTTTCCATGAGATTATGTCATGCTAGTTGGAATAAGGTTGAATGTATGCTTGAACTTGGATTAGGTTACTTGAGTAGAGAGTGAATCACGTTGAATGATTAAAGTAGTTGGTTGCATAAGCTTACTCAATATGTGACACTTTAGTAATGAGGTAGTGTAGAGATGCATTGTAACACCCAACTCCCGTATGACCCGAACCCGATATCGATGGTAATATCCGAGTTCGTGCCCTGCGAGAGTGGCGTGCTACATCACTCAGTCAAAACTTAGAATATTTTTTTTTTGAAAACATAAAAAAAATTTATTTCAGTCTGTTAAATACAGTGGCCACGGGGGCTCTTTTCATAAATACAATTTATTTCAGTATGTTAACTTTACAATTTGATCTAATCATTAATACAAAAATTTAGAAAAAATAAAATTCTATCAGACACTAATGCAGATGCGAACTGATCCCCAACCACTTCTCCTACTCACAAGCAGATGCTATACGCCCGTTGCCTAACGTGGTATTCTTCTGGGTCCTGAAAAATAATTACAAATTTTGGATGAGTTTTGCGAACTCAGTGAGGTAACCATCATCGATGGTTCACTCAATTTATGCAACACATCATTTCACAAAACATATATTCACATTGTTGCATATTTGATCACATCTCACAGTTTCACTTAAGCATAGACAATTTATACATTTCATTCGATTAGACATACATAACTAAATGAATTCATGTAACACTCAAGCATAACACATTTGTTTCATAATTCACCTTCAGAAGTACCACATGATTGGTACCACAGGAGCATAAGGCATTTTGCCTTTCACTCAATCAAAATGATTCAAGCAAATGCATATGACATGTGCATGTAACATTTTAGCAATTTATTTCGGTGTTGTGACCGAGCGCCTGGACTGTCCCAATCAGGGCACATTAATTGTTGAGCCTGAGGCTCTGAATCACTACTGTCCCAATATGGGCGCATTAATCGTTGAGCCTGAGGCTCTGAATCACTATAGGCTCGAGGCCCAAATGCATTGAGCTTTTAGTTCTCAGTGGCTGCTCCGGTCACAACTGTCATTAACTGATCATGCATTCATGCATGGAATGCATATGTTGTAATGAAGCAATATCAACATCACCATCAATCCCAAATTATCACATTCAAACAAATAGTTCACAATTATTCACATTAAAATCACAATCACATTTAAACACGGAGGTCCCAAATTCTCAGACAAACAGCACTTCTATGTCATAATCTCTCAATACCTCAGACCTTCTGTCCGGAATTTATAATCAAAACACAATCCCACCATTATTCACCACAGAAGTATAAGCAGAAGCAAATAATAATTGAGGAACCGTCTAGGTCACTCACTATTTGCTTCCGAAGCTAATGCCTGGAAGTCTCGACAACGTCGGTGGGTTGACGTTCCAAAAGTGCCTCTATAACAGTCAAAAATATATAAACATTACTAAATGCACACTTAAAAATATTTAATAATGCACATGTAGCAATTAAAATGTGTACAATGCATGTTTGTGACATTCTTGGCACTATTCCAAAAATTCCCGTCACAATATTTTCCTCTAAATTTTAGAAACTCATTGAAACTGAAATCACTCAACTTGGTTTAGAAATCCGAAAGTTATGGCCCAAACATTGTCAGACTATTGCTAAGCTGAGACTGTACATTATACCTAATTTCACTCTAGAAATAGAACATCTTAGGTACTGAATAGAAATTTGATTCTTTCAGATAACTTGTAGCCCCATGTCTCTAGTTTAATTAGGAACAAGAATCACCTCATTTGGATCTCTACAGATCAAGATATCACCAAAACACTGAAGTATGTTCAGACTTTTCCAACCAATCCTCTCACTTTGATCTAATCAATCTTTTTCAATTTAATCGCAAAATCTATGAATTTTCATGGAGAGGTAGAGGATTGTCGTAGGAATCCAACGCTTTAAAAATCAGATCAATCGGAGGTCGGATGGAAAAGTTATAAGCAAAAGAGTAGAGAGAGGTCGGGTCAAGAAAACATGACTACTAATGCATGTAAAAATTACATGCATCAGTCGTCTAGTCAAAGACCTTCTAGTCGACTAAGTCATCTACAGTGGTTGACCTGGAAAACTCTGGTCTTTCCTTTTCCGACAACCCAACTTCCCCAATTCATAACTTCTTACTCAGAACTCCAAATTGAACAAACTTGGTATCAATGGAAAGCTAAAATAAAAGTCTACAAATTCTATGAAGAGATTAAGAACCAGATCTGCCTCTAAAGAAGTCAAAAACCACCTCAATATATCTGTTAGATAAACATCATCCTACACAATGACAGAAACTCTAAACATCATAAGCCTCTACTCCATTGTCCAAAAATCACAAATGAGGTCTCATTGGAAAGATCACCGAAAATCCAACAAGTTTCATGAAGGGCTTGAAAACCAATTTCATCTCTAAGGGTGTCAAAAATTCAATCAAAGCTACTGCCTTCACATTAACATTCACAACAATACAAAACAGTACAACATTTTTTCAAAAATCATAACTTTCCATCCCCTTTGCCAAAAATTCCAAGTTTTATATCAATCAAAAGAGCAAAACATATTCCACAACTTTCATGCACAACTTTGAAGCAAATTCAACCTCTAAATAAATCACATTCTCAATCAAAGTTTCGGCATATATAAGTCATTCTCAACAATAACCTAATCTTCCAAAAAGCATAACTTCCTATCCCATTATCAAAAAATTACATACTCTATATCACTGAAAAGATCAAGAAACATGCTACAATTCTCATGAAGGACTTAGAATCAAATTCCATATCTAAATAGATCAAATTCTCCCATTATTGTGGCTGTCCTGTTAAAGAGTGTTATGACAGCATAGAACCTAAACCATATCCAAACTTTAAAAATTCATAACTTACAATCCCTACATCCAAAATTCGCATATTATACCTCATTACAAAGCTACAACATTCCTATACAACTTTCCATAAGATCACTTGAGCTAATTTTAACCATAACAGTCCAAAATTATCTTCATAACACAGTAACCACAAAATCCATACTTAGAGACATTTCACACAGCAAAACACATTAATACATCAATTAACATCCGAAAATAATCAAGCCATAAATTTCAACCTACACATCGAAAAATATCATACTTAGTAGAGGTAGAAAACTAACAAGAAAATCTTCAACTTTCATGAAGACCAAATTTACAAAGTCAATCTACTTTAGCCTAGAAAAATTCCCAAAGTTTCTGGTCATAAATCTTTCAATGCTAAAAGCACCACTGTTCACCTTGCACACATATCTTACTTTCAAAGCAAATTCCACCCCTTTCAAGCCACAATTTGACAGAACTTCCTTCATAAGAATTCTAGCCAAATTTCTCAATTTTAATTCAAGCCAAACTTCAACTCAATAACATAACCATAGCAAAAGTTATGACCAAAAACCTGAAACATACTCAAGGTAAATTTTCCTGATTTTATACCTAACTCTACTCCTTTCATTCTAACACCATTCCTACATCAATAAGCATCCACATTAGCTAAGAAATCAGCCACAAGTTCATCAAGTCATCCACTTAAATAAATAGTCACAAATTGGCAGCACACACTCACAAGTTTCTTACTTTAATTACCACTTATCTATCATCATCAGAACCCATCCAAAACACTAAATTCACATACTTCGCCTACCATGTCATTTATCCTTACACAAACATAAACTTATACCCATTCAATCAACACACAAACTTCATGAAATTAATGCACAATAAAGCACAATAAATGCTTCTAACTACTAAATTAAGCACATATAACTTAGTTCTCACCTAAACAAGCTTCAATCTTCCAAGTTTTTCCCAAATTCCTCTACCTCACTTCATATACACAACACTCTCCATTTTTAAGGGATTTAGGAGGCTTAAGCTTGGATTTGTGTATGAAGAAAGAAGGAGCAAGCAAGTAACAAGGGGGAACTTTTTGTATGGAGGATGAAAACCATCAAAAGAAGGAGGAGAAGAAACCGCGAAGGAGAGAATGAAGAAAGCACTTAAAATCACCTTTTTACTCTTTCAACCTAGAAGAGTTGTGGATGGCTCTCCAAGTTAGGATATTTATAAAACACTTAAGCATAAGACTAAGTAGGCAAGTGGCATGTGTCACTTGCCACTTGTCTTATTTTTAAGGATTCATTTATTTCCTTTCCAAAACAATTTAATTTCTAGTCCAATTTCTCTCCAAATGCATAATTCCTAAAATCATGTGTCTAATTTCCAGTGCTATTGGACAGTACTTTTTACTACTGAAAACCAATCAGTCTGTCACTTGGCATTATTTTTTTATTTTTTTTTTCAGTCTGGAAATTTTCTGCCAAAAATTCCAGAAAAATTTCTAAAATTTTACAAAAATGTAAAACACAAAAAAATCCACTCCAATTTAATTTTCAAGCACTAAATCATATGTTTTTCATAATAAACACATATGTCGGGAAATGTCATAAATGCATGTACAATCATGTGCATATAAAAAAATTACAATTTATGCATATATGGAGGCCATATTATGCATGAACATGCCGAGACTAGTTTACATACTCATAACCCGTCCCAAGTTACAATTTTCCCCTTCGCATCGGTGATGGGATGTTACAACTCTCCCCTCCTATCAAAAATTTCGTCCTCGAAATTCATTTTTGATACTGAAGGAGGTAGGGGTACTGTTATCTTATACACTCCTCCGTTTCCTATCAATTCTCTGATTAGATATCATACTCCCACAATTATGTCCTTGATAAGTTTCAAAATAGTCAAGTCTTTACGTTCAATTTCAATGCCACATATATCGGATTATAACAATACTAACCATAAAATCACTCATCATGCCTTAACCCCATTTTTGCCATCATTTTATATAGACTACTTTATGTCAACCTTAACTTCCCTTATTACCTTTGTATCTCATCTAACTACACCTTGGCCCAGGTGATTCACTCAAAATCTTTCTCCATATAGTCACAACTTCGATGTAATCCACCAAAATCCATTCGTCGATCAAAACCACTTTATTCTGATTTTCAATTCATTTCACTCACTAACAGTATCCCAAATTTGTTCTTACTTTTAGTCAGGGTGGTCTACTCTTTTCGTCATTTCACCATGATAATGATGATTTTGCCAGTAGTCACTTTGCCCCATACATTAATCTTATATGCTGAAGCATTTCAGACATATAAGTTTTACACCTGTCTCCAATAGGCAAGACTACAAGGAACTCAAACATATAATCACTCAGTTCGATATTCTTAGTTACCAATTGCTCTTTTGAGGTACACTTACTAGGAAATCTCTTTATCAGGTAGTACACATACTTTATTACATCAAAATTCCTCAAATTCTCAAGTTGGGCTTTCCTAATTTCTTTTTGCAAAACTGATGTTACTTTTCCATAACTAATAAGATTTCCTTTTTGCTCCATTTTAACTCGTCACTATACCCTCTTTATTACATTAGATTGAGTAACCTGGATATCCATATATGTGGTACTCTGCTATGAAATGTTCTATTTGATACAGTTAATTGTAACATTAGCTTTACACAATCCTTTCCAATTCAATTCTTACCTCCATCTCCAATATGTTTCTTTACACATCATGATTCCAAGCTTTCAAACCAACTACTATTGCACAAATTCTCAAGTCATGTATCTAAATTTAGCTCATGAAGCTATAATTATCCCTAGGTACACAAAATTAGCTTATACAGTACAAACAATTCCCTCTTGATCTCGATTGGGAACCTCTATTGTACATACTTCAAACTCTCCAAATCCGAATGGCATACTTAACACTATCGTTCTTTTGTTTCAGTCATCACTAACGCGGCTTATATATTTTTCCCTTAAGTATTCCATATAATCTCCTTACCTTTATGATCATAGTCACTAACTGATATCATTTTGCTTAGGTCACATTAACCTTCAATATCATAGTTATATCGGGGTATGGTTAACTCCAATAGATATAACCTCAAACTCAGTGTGTTTATGTTCAGTTCTCATAATTCCTTAAGTAACTAAGCAGTATTATTATCACATGCTATCCTCAATTTTTCATTGAACTTCCTTTTTCTCGACAGATTTCAGGAGTTCTTTCAATTTCCCGATGATTCCACATTACTTATCCTAATGTCTGTTCCTTCATACCTGTTACTGCACACATTTCAATTTATCTACAAACATATGGTTCCCAAACATATTTACACAGACTATGATGTGGACCAAATTTCACCTCACATTACACTTTACATCAACAAAATATATAGATACTCCCAATAGCCTTTTCTAACTGGATGTAACTCCAATATGCACTTTTGACTCACTATTTATTCTTTTCTTTAAAAGAAGACAGCACATCACAACATTTCTTAGAGACCCGTCATCTTATTTAAAATTTACCTTCGTTGCGTCTATCGATTCCTTTCTAAAGCAAACCTGATTGAATCAAGTGAGGGGCCTTAGACCCTTATGCAAGAATTACCAGATTCCATTGTTGAATCGGGACATTGGTCATAAACTAAATTACCTGGCTTTTTGACACTGTCTCAGTGATTTCTTGGTACAAACCTCGATTTTGTCACTCACCTATTGTCCATGAGTATTTATTGGTCATTCTTAATACCTCAAGAAAATCAATTTCAACATATCCTATCAATTTGTATCATGACGCTATGGTCAATGCATCCTCAATACTAAGGCTTAATGAGGCATTAAGTAATTTCTTTTACGCTAACACCCCGGTAGATGGCATCCAAAATCCTTACATCTTATTTACAGATGTATTTATGTCATGTCTTCACCTACTCACATTCGCTACTGCTACTTACTTTCCAATTGACTCTAGATAACATTTCTACCCTTGTTCCTGCCCATGACTGGGGTTTACCATATAATCATAACATAAACCTATTTTTGTAGGCCAATAACGTGCCTTGCACTTTCTTGCTCACCTTAACACACATACTGATAGTGATTCTACTTCAGTTTTCCAGTATTTACCTCTTCTTCTAATTCAACATCCTATCATGATCATTGAATTTTAAGTTCCTTCACTTTTCCCCTTTTAATTTTATCATCCTTTCATGACCACATGCATACATACAATCCAAATCTAGGCGCATTTCTAATTCTCTCTATACTAACACATCATGTATCACGTTTCATCACTTGGAAAATCATGTTCCTATTATTTCACCATCCATATTCTCAATCCATGTAGAATTATAAATGCAGAAGCATCAAGAAATGTGATCTCATTCTCACAGACATTATTACGTTAAATCATAACTTTTATCACCTCTCAAAGTCTATCTTTTCACAGTCATAGAAAAGTTTAATCTCACCATTTCTACTTCTTTCTGGCAATATCTTCACTTCTCTATTTCATTCTAAGGTATAACAGTACGGTACATATATCGATAGCATCTTCCATAATACACACCAACACAAATATAGTAAAGCTATATTTGCCTTATCGAACCATGTACTTTTTTCTCATTTCCAATTATCCCCATTTTATCGAACATATAAATACCTAGTCATCCTGAACTTGTGATCTCACATAGACATATTCTTATGCTAAATCATACTCTTATCACTTTTAACCAATATTCTTCCCATGTCCAAATTTGACCTCTCCAGGCTATCGCAAATTGCGTTTTCTTTCAACTCGATTTATATTCATTTTGATATCACTTCTTTCCTAATTCAACCCACGCCAATGTATTCACATTCATATCACATTCGAGGGTTTATAACCACAGTGCAATATGAATATCATTATCCATTTTTCTTTTCCCATTCCTAATTGCCCATAAACCTTCATTGGCTCATATTCTGACATATCATCACTTTTCTCACACTTAAACACTTTACCCATGCTCATGCATATAACTCATACTCATACCACTTAGACTAGGGATCAGTTGCCATGGTTTGCTACGACATGACTTAAATGCATGTAACTTGACCCATGTTTCAGAAAATGCCCATATAAGTTCGTACTTCTAGGCTCTGATACCACCAAAATGTAACACCCCACTCCCGTATGACCCGAACCTGATATCGATGGTGATATCCGATTCCGTGCCCTACGAGAGTAGCGTGCTACATCACTCAGTGAAAACTTAGTATAATTTTGTTTTTGAAAACATAAGCATACACTAGCGGAAAACCATTAACATACATAATCACCGGTAAATACAATAGCCAAGGGGGCCCTTTTCATAAATACAATTTATTTCAGTCTGTTGACTTTACAATTTGATCTAATCATTAATACAAAAATTTAGGAAAAAAAACAATTCTATCAGACACTAATGCAAACGCCAACTGATCCCCGACCACTTCTCTCACTCACAAGTAGATGCTATACGCCCGTTGCCTAATGAAGTATTCTTCTGGGTCCTGAAAAATAATTGCGAATTTTGGGTAAGTTTTGCAAACTCAGTGAGGTAACCATCATCGATGGTTCACTCAATTTATGCAACACATCATTTCACATAACATATATTCACATTGTTGCATATTTGATCACATCTCACAATTTCACTTAAGCATAGACAATTTATACATTTCATTCGATTAGACATACATAACCAAATGAATTCATGTAACATTCAAGCATAACACAGTTGTTTCATAATTTACCTTCAGAAGTACCACATGATTGGTACCACAGGAGCATAAGGCATTTTTCCTTTCACTCAATCAAAATGATTCAAGCAAATGCATATGACATGCGCATGTAACACTTTACCAATTTATTTCGATGTTATGACCAAGCGCCTGGACTGTCCCAATCAGGGCACATTAATCGTTGAGCCTGAGGCTCTGAATCACTACTATCCCAATATGGGTGCATTAATTGTTCAGCCTGAGGCTCTGAATCACTATAGGTTTAAAGCCCAAATATATTGAGCTTTTAGCTCTCGGTGGCTGCTCCGGTCACAACTATCATTAACTGATCATGCATGTTGGACCCCGATCTTTAAGTAGAATTTAGAAATATTAAATAAAATTGAATGAGTGTTTTTATATATGTATTGTGTTAAAGATAAATTTGTGCGTTAAGAAAATTGATGAGAAAAGAAATTGATGGGTTTTGATGGCTTTGATATTTGACTAGATTTGTATGAGTTATAAGAGTAAAGTGAATGAGTTGATTGAAATGGAAGTTGGAAAATTAAGATAAGTTTGACTATTTTTTGGTCATGAAGAGTTGACTTTTTGATTTAGGCAGTATTTAAGAAAAGGGTCTTTAGGAAACTTGTAGATTCTATCGAGAGCTTTCTATCACCATAAAGTTTGATATTTTTCGATGTCAGAATTGAGAGTTATGATTTTTTGAAGTTAAGGTTTTTTGTACATTGTTTGAATAATACTATTAGGGTAAGTTTGCATGTGCTATATTTTGAGGCCAATCGCCGAACTGATGTGGTCTGAGTTGAAGTAAGTGGTCTTAATGAAAGTTGTAGCTTGTCTTTCAATCTTTCTAACGCTATAAAGTATGCAATTTTTGGATGTGGGAATTGGAAGATATGAAATTTTAAAGTTTGGAGTTGGTATAGGATGAAAATTGCAGGGCAGAAACTTTGATTGAATAATTGACCTAGTTAGAGCTTGAATTTGCCTTTAAGTGCTTCATGAAAGTTTTATATGATGTTTTTATCTTTCCATTGGTGTAAATTATGGAAATTGTGGACCATGGAATGTGGAATTCTGATTTTTACAAGTTTCTGTTACTGTTTGGCGTGATCATTAGTGGAAAGAAACTTTGAAGTGGTTTTTGACTTCTTTAGAGGCCAAATTGATTTTTCTGTCCTTCATGAAAGTTGTAGAGTTTTCTTTGATCTTTTTATTAATACCAAATTTGAAAATTTTGGAGTTCGGGATCAAGAGTTATGATTTTCGGAAAATTCGAGTTTATACATATACTTGAAGTTCTATTCTTTTGTTTTTAATCCGACCCTTTTGCAACTTTCGCTTATAATTTCTCCGTCCGACATCCGATTAACTCGGTTTTTGAAGTGTTGGATTCCTAAGACATTTAGATACTTTTTCATGGGGAATTATGATTTTTAGGAGATTAAATGGAAATAGATTGTTTTAATTAAGTGATGTTGGAAATTTTCTAAACATTGTTCAGCATTTTGAGAAATTCGGAATCTGTGGAGATCCGATTGAATTGATTTTTGAGGAAAAATAAACTAGAGACATGGGGCTACAATTCTTATGAAGGAATTGAATTTCAATTTAGCTCCTAAGACTTTCAATTTCTGGAGGGAAGATAGGTTTAGAGTTCAGTGTCAGTTTTGTAATGGTCTGAAAGTGTTTTGGCCATAACTCTTTCATTTCTGAACCGAATTGAGCGTTTTTAGTGTCGTTGGAAACGTAAGACATATAGGAACACTTCTATAGAAGGAAGTGTTACCAAATTATGTCATTTAATTGCTCAAAATCAGGAGGAAAGATGTCAGTTTTTAAAGGCTAAATGAAGGGCAAAAGTGGAAGTTCACTTAAAGTATTAGGTTATAAGGCACATATGGAGGGGCTTAAGGGTCATTTAGCCTTCATTAAAGAAGCAAAAGGTGGGCTGTCATTTTTTTTAGGATAGAAGCACGATAGTTATTAAAAGAAGAACAAATGAAAGAAGAAAAGAGAGAAGATGGGTTCGGTGGTGGAGAAGAAGAAAGAAAGAAAAGGAAAATCGTGGAAAGCTAAGGATTTTTGTGGAAAAGAAGAAGAAAGCAAGGGTTTCAAGTTTAGTTCTTCATCTTCTTCATGCTTTGGTAAAGTAATGGGTTGTTGTGTTATGTTAAAGAAACCTAGAGAGAGAGAGGGATTTTCGTGGAGGAAGAAGAAGATGGTGAGACCATTGGATTTTTTTTGGGTTTCTAAGCTAGGTGTTGAGCTTTCTAACCTATTTGAACCATGGGAAGGTTGAATTTGAGTTTAATTAGGGTTAATGTTAATTTTGTGTGATTATGGAAATTAGGGAAATTTGGGGGAATTTCCAATTGAATTGGAATTTATGAGAAATTTTGTTTGTGTTTAGGAAATCAAGAACCTATTCAAGGGAAAAAGGAAGGGAACCATTGCATTTGGATTTTCAAGAGTTATGAGGTGGGTAATATATTTATATATTGAATTATAAGTTAATTGTATGATTTCAAAGATTCAAGAAAGTATAAATGTTTATAATTATTGTTTTGAATGATTTAAATTAATTGATTTTGGGAATGATTTACTAATTGTTAAATTCATTGTTTTTCGAATGTTTGGAAATATTGTCATCCTTTTTGGGAGGATTTGATTAAATGATGTAATTGTTATATGCTTTGTTTTGAATGATTTGATGTATATAGTTAAAATTGCTTATGATTAAATTTATTGGTTTGGAATGATTTAAGAAATTGCTAAAATTGTTTAAGATTAAATTTATTGATTTGGAATAAATTGTTTGATTTCATTGTGTTTGATTTATTGAGAATTTAATTATGTGTTTTGAAAAATCAAGAAGAGAAAAGCTTTGAAAACAAAATTTATTGTTTATATTTTCAAAAAATCAAGAAAGAAAGGATTTATGAATTTTATCGTCTGTGATTTTGGAAAAAAATTGTTTTGGAATGATTAAATATGTTTATGTTTTGATTTATAAGCTAATTAAATGATTTGAAAAAAATCAAGAAGCAAAATGTTTATAAAACATTGTGTATGTAAATGTTTGAAAAAATTATGATTTCTGAATACTTTGAAATTGTTTATAAAATATCGTTTATGTTAATGTTTAAAAACTTTATGATTAAATGAATTGAGAAATTAAGAAAAGTTCTGAAATTTATTACTTATGATTGAAGTGATAAATTATGATTTTTTAAAATTCTATGATTTTTGTATTTCCTTGTTTGTGCTTGTTTGTGCTTGATTGAGTATGAATTTGATTGTTATGAGATTGATTGATGAATTGAGTTTGCATTTGAATGGCTATATGAATGTATGTGAATTTGTGAATGTGAATGTGAATGTGTCTTGTATGACCCGATATGAAAATTAAGTTTTCAAAATGTGCCTTCGGGCAATCTGATTTTCAAGCATGAAAATGTGTTATATGGGTTTGGTTAGGTCCCTTAAGTATGAGTCAGTGCACTGGTCTCCTTTTTATAGGCTTCGCCCACCTGCCCGCTAGTGGCACTGGAGCTCCGATTTCGGACTCCCATAAGCTCACGGCTACATCGGACCGCTATGCGGGAAGGTGTAGTACGTTCCGTTTTGAACCGACCCAAACCACTTTGATATGTTATGTGTTTTGATTTGGTTGATAATGTGATGCATTTTAATATGTGATGGATTCATGTTTTAAAATTTGTTCGTGAATTGTGAAGAATTTGAAGTTTTTGAGAAATGATAAATTGGGGATTTTCTGCCGTGAAATTAATTGAGATTGATTATGAATGGTTTGAAAAGTTTGAAAAATATGCTTTCGATGATTTGACTACTGTGGGATTTTTATAAACTAACAAAAGTTTAGAAAATGATTTTTGCTTATGTTTCAATGGATAAACATGTTATCCACGAGTTTGTCAAGTCTCATTTCTTTTCATCCCAATCTCCGTGTTTGAGCAGAGATCAGATGAAAGAAAGTCAAGGCTTGGGTTCGATTTTGTTTGTCCTGTGTTTTAAGTATTTTGGATTCTGGTTTTAGTTTTGTTATGGCTTGGAATGCCATAAATGTATTGTAAGCATTGAATTCTTGATGAATATGAATTATGGATTTATGAAGTGAATTTGAGATATTCTTGTAAGCAAGTAATTCATGAGGTGTATGAATAATGAAGAATTAAGAAATTGTACATGGGATTGATATATAAATTGTGTATGTTTATGGTTTATGGTTTGCGATTGTATATGATTTCGATTGGTTTGCATTTGGATTGGATTTGAATATGGATGTTTCTGATTATGCGTAAGAATTATTGAAGTGTTAGGTATAGATTTGTGTTTGTTTATGTTGGAAATCCGGACAGGAGGTACGATGATGGTTGTTATGGTTGGATGTGATTATAAAAGTGTGGGATTTTGATTTGCATATTTTTGGGTTTTGTAAAATACAGCCATTATGCTGCCCGATTTTCGATAAAATCGATTTTATGGCAAAAATAGAATAAGAATAAGATTGTTGTTAAAGATGGTATTGAGATATTGTATAATTAAGAAGAATTGAGTTTTGATTGAGAATAAGTTTCCAAATGGTTTTGATGTGTATAAGTTTGAATAAGGATGATTAGAATGAAAAAAAAATTTATACCGGTTTCAGATTGGATCAGTCTTAGGGTTTCCAACGCAATGCGATGCTTTTCTAAAATTTTTGCTCGTGGATGTCGGATATTTATTTCATTTTCGATCCCTTCGATTTCGCTATCGAGTTTAGGATTCGTTCCTTCGATTCCGCTTTCGCTCTTTGTTATTCGTCTTGTTTTTGATCCGTTCTTTTCGTTTTCCATTTCGATTCGCTTTTGGATCTGTGATTGTGTTTCCGATTGATGACCTTCGATCCGATTAGCACTTTTACTTTGTTCGTTTGTTTTTCGATTTGTGTTCGTTTTGGAAAGCTTTTGATTCGTTTTCCGGTTGGGGTCCGGTTCCGACATCGAGTCCCAACAATGCATTCATGCATGGAATGCATATGTCGTAATGAAGCAATATCAACATCACCATCAATCCCAAATTATCACATTCAAACAAATAGTTCACAATTATTCATATTAAAATCACAATCACATTTAATCACATTTAAACACGGAGGTCCCAAATTCTCAGACAAACAGCACTTCTGTGTCATAATCTCCCAATACCTCGGACCTTCTGTCCAGAATTCATAATCAAAACACAATCCCACCATTATTCACCAAGTATAAGCATAAGCAAATAATAATTGAGGAACCGTCTAGGTCACTCACCATTTGCTTCTGAAGCTAATGCCTGGAAGTCTCGACAACGTCGGTGGGTTGACATTCCCAAAGTGCCTCTATAACAGTCAAAAATATACAAACATTACCAAATGCACAATTAGAAATATTTAATAATACACATGTAGCAATTAAAATGTGTACAATGCATGTTCGTGACATTCCCGGCATTATTCCAAAAATTCCCATCACAATATTTTCCTCTAAATTTTAGAAACTCATTGACACCAAAATCGCTCAACTTGGTTTAGAAATCCGAAAGTTATGGCCCAAACATTGTCAGACTATTGCTAAGTCAAGACTGTACACTATACCTAATTTCACTCCAGAAATAGAACATCTTAGGGACTGAATAGAAATTTGATTCCTTCAGATAACTTGTAGCCACATGTCTCTAGTTTAATTAGGAACAAGAATCACCTCATTTGAATCTTTATAAATCGAGATATCACCAAAATACTAAAGTATGTTTAGACTTTTCCAACCAATCCTCTCACTTTGATCTAATCAATCTTTTCCAATTTTAATCTCAAAATCCAGAACTTTCATGGAGAGTTAGAGGATTGTCTTAGAAATTCAACACTTCAAAAATCAGATCAATCGGAGGTCGGATGAAAAAGTTATAAGCAAAAGAGTGGAGAGAGGTCGGGTCAGGAAAACATGACTACTAATGCATGTAAAAATTACATGCATCAATCGACTAGTCGAAGATCTTTTAGTCGACTAAGTCATTTACAGTGGTTGACCTGGAAAACTCTGGTCTTTTCTTTTTTCGACAACCCAAAATTCCCAATTCATAACTTCTTACTCAAAACTCCAAATTGAACAAACTTGATATCAATGGAAAGCTAAAAGAAAACTCTACAAATTCTATGAAGAGATTAAGAACCAGATCTGCCTCTAAAGGATTCAAAAACCACCTCAATGTATCTGTCAGATAAACATCATCCTACACAATGACAGAAACTCTAAACATCATAATTCTCTACTCCATTGTCCAAAAATCACAAATGAGGTCTCATTGGAAAGATCCCAGAAAATTATAAAAGTTTCATCAAGGGCTTAAAAACCAATTTCACCTCTAAGAGTGTCAATAATTCAATCAAAACTACTGACTTCATATTAACATTCACAACAGTAGAAAACAGTACAACATTTTTCCAAAAATCATAACTTTCCATCCCCTTTGTCAAACATTCCAGGTTTTATATCAATCAAAAGATGAAAACATATTCCACAACTTTCATGCACAACTTGGAAGCAAATTCAACCTCTAAACAAATCACATTCTCAATCAAAGTTTCTGCCTATATAAGTCATTCTCAACAGTAACACAATCTTTCAAAAAGTATAACTTCCTATCCCATTATCGAAAAATTACATACTCTATATCAATGAAAAGATCAGGAAACATGCTAAAATTATCACGAAGGACATAGAATCAAATTCCATCTCTACCTAGATCAAATTCTCCCATTATTGTGGCTGTCCTGTTAAAGAGTGTTAAGACATCATAGAACCTAAACCATATCCAAACTTTAAAAATTCATAACTTACAATCCCTACATCCGAAATTCGTATATTATACCTTATTACAAAGATACAACATTCCTCTACAACTTTCCATAAGATCACTTGAGCTAATTTTAACCATAACAGTCCAAAATTAGCTTCAGAACACAGCAACCACAAAATCCATACTTAGAGACATTACACACACCAAAACACATTAATACATCATTTACCATCCGAAAATAATCAAGACATAACTTTCAACCTACATATCACAAAATATCATACTTAGTGGCGATAGAAAGATTACAAGCAAATCTTCAACTTTCATGAAGACCAAATTCACAAAGTCAGTCTATTTTAGCCTAGAAAAATTCCCAAAGCTTCTGGTCATAAATCTTTCAATGCTAAAAGCACCACTGTTCACCCTGCACACATATCTTACTTTCAAAACAAAATTCCACCCCTTTCAAGCCATAATTGGATAGAACTTCCTTCATAAGAATTCTAGCCAAATTTCGCAAGTTTAATTCAAGCCAAACCTCAACTCAATAGCATAACTATATCAAAAGTTATGACCAAAAACCTGAAACATACTCAAGGTAAATTTTCCAGATTTTATACCTAACTCTACTCCTTTCATTCTAACACCATTCCTACATCAATAAGAATCCACTTTAGCTAAGAAATCAGCCACAAGTTCATCAAGCCATTCACTTGAATAAATAGTCACAAATTGGCAGCACACACTCACAAGTTTCTTACTTTAATTACCACTTATCTATCATCATCAAAACCCATCCAAAACACTAAATTCACATACTTCGCCTACCATGTCATTTATCCTTAAACAAACATAAACTTATACCCATTCAATCAACACACAAACTTCAAGAAATTAATGCACAATAAAGCACAATAAATACTTCTAACTACTAAATTAAGCACATATAACTTAGTTCTCACCTAAACAAGGTCCAAAGCTTCAATCTTCTAAGTTTTTCCCAAATTCCTCTACCTCACTTCATATACACGACACTCTCCATTTTTAAGGGATGTAGGAGGCTTAAACTTGGATTTGTGTGTGAAGAAAGAAGGAGCAAGCAAGTAACAAGGGGGAACTTTTTGTATGGTGGATGAAAACCAACGAAAGAAGGAGGACAAGAAACCACGAAGGAGAGAAGGAAGAAAGCACTTAAAATCACCTTTTTACTCTTTCAACCTAGAAGAGTCGTGGATGTCTCTCCAATTTAGTATATTTATAAAACACTTAAGCATAAGATTAAGTAGGCAAGTGACATGTGTCGCTTGTCACTTGTCTTATTTTTAAGGGTTCATTTATTTCCTTTCCAAAACAATTTAATTTCTAGTTCAATTTCTCTCCAAATTCCAATGGCTCCAAATGCATAATTCCTAAAATCATGTGTCTAATTTTCAGTGCCATTGGACAGTACGTTTTACTACTATAAACCAGTCTGTCTGTCACTTGGCATTATTTGTTTTTTTTTCCAGTCCAGAAATTTTCCCCCAAAAATTCTAGAAAATTTCTAAAATTTCACAAAAATGTAAAACACAAAAAAATCCACTCCAATTCAATTTTCAAGCATTAAATCATATGTTTTTCACAATAAACACATATGTCGGGAAATGTCATGAATGCATGTACAATCATGTACATATACAAAAATTACAATTTATGCATATATGGAGGCCATATTATGCATGAACATGCTGAGACTAGTTTACATACTCATAACCCATCCCAAATTACTATTTTACCCTTCTCATCAGTGATGGAATGTTACATACATAATGAATTTTCATTTAAGTCAATGTAAGGATTAAGTGTATATGACTCCATCTATAGTCATCTTATATCTTTGAGTGTGTGATGTCCGTTTTGTTAGACCCCGATTTTTTTTTTATTTATGATCTTATTCAGTATGAATTGTGATTTTTGCCTTAGTTTGATTAAATTGAGAGAATTATGGATAATTAAGGTCTAAATATGGTTTAAATGAGCATTTGAGGATTTAAATTGTGTAAAGGCTTTTTGAGAGGTTAACTTAAGTTGTTTTGGGCTTGGGCTTATTAGGGAGGGTCCATTCCCTTAGGGTTTAAAGAAGAGAATGAGAATAGAAAAGAGAAGAAAGGAAAGAGAAAGGAAAATAGAATAAGAAGAGGAGAAGCACGCGGCGGGGAGAGAAGAGAGGGAAGAAGAGGATTTTGATTTATGAGGTTTTTCCGACGATTCGAAGCATTTTTCGGTAAGTTTAGTGCCTTCCTAACTTGGTTTGATTAGATTTAAACTTAAGGAATGTTGAATCCGTGAGAATCAAAGGTTTTAGGGTTTTTGGGTGAAAATGTAGAGATTTCCTTATGTTGATGTGTTTGTGTTAGATTTGAAGCTTAGAATGGGTTAGAAATACCTTATGAGACTTGATGTATTGTTTAGATGCGTTGGTTTTGGTAAAAGGGGAAGAATCGTATTTGGGTTCTTCAGAATCTGGGTTTCAGAGTCGGACTCCAGACCAGACGTCGCGACGTACGTATGAATAGCGCCGCGACGTGTGAGGAAGGGAGCCACGTCGCGACGTGTAAATAATTTTACGATTATTCGTCGCGACGTGTGGAATGCAGGAGTCGTCGCGACGTGTGATATTTGTTCGCCGCGGTGAGCCTTCGCCGCGGCTAGCGCCGCGGCGAGTAGGGTCGTTCGTCGCGACGAGCGTCTCTTCGTTTTGGCGAGCCCCCTTTTTCCGAAAACGAGAATTATTCATTTTCGAGGATATCTTTTGGTACAGATGTCCGATTGAGGTGCTTCCAGATTCGTTATGAACTAGAAATAAAAGGCTACAAGTTTTATGAGGTTGGGAAGTTTGGAATTAGCCTTGAAGGGTTCGGAATTGTAGGAGAAGATCGGATATAGATTTTAATGCTTTATTTTGACTTTTCAAGCTTTGATTATTTTATGTGGATATTGATTGGATGGAAAATTGGTTGTTTTAGGAAACCAAGGTGACCCGATTTTATCGCAAAAGGAAGGACATTCGTGAATTGGATTCTCAAGCGATCTTAGGTGGGTAATATATTTATAGTTATTGGGTGATTAGGCAATTTCTTGCCTATGTATGAATATATGTTATATGTTATGCATGATTAAATGTGATGAATTGAATGACTTTGATTATCACATATTTGGAAAGAAGCATGAAAATTGATAGCATTACATAGATTTTGTGCATGTTATGCCTAGACTTCGATCATGGCATTTTGACTAAATGCAAGATATGAAAGAATATCATATGATGAAATGATTATGAGCATGATTATGTGCTTTTGTTTGGGTGAGAGTGGAACCATTTCGTTAAATCACGTGCGCGTGACAAGAGCCTTCTCCCACTGCCGCTTGTGGCATATGAGCTCGAATGGACTCATTTCGTTCAGGGTTAAACTTCGGTTTCTCCCTTTTGTTTCCATGGAACCCTCGAGCCATTGTGATGTACATTGCATATGTGAATTGATCATTGTGAAGCATACTTTTTGTGACATAATTATGGATTGAATTAATTGTATTGATTGCATAAACTGTTTGAGTAGTATATGAATATTTGAATTAAAGTATGTATATATATATATATATACATTCATATGCTGGGATTTGTGCTAGTTGCCAATGGCTATAATTATATTAGCCATCGAAGTGTGTAGCTCAACCCATTATCTTTCCTCTCAAAGTGCGCATCAGACGATCGTTGACTTTGTGCGGCATCGGAAGCGCAGCACAAATTAGGAGCTTTGTATTAAGTTAGTATTTTGTTGGCCCTCCGAGCATGTTAACATTGAGCATACTCATGTATTTTTGGATTTAGATTTCATTTTGTATTTTGTTATAATTGAGGATACTTGTTGACTTTTCTTAATTTGCAATAGTATGAAATCCCTATGGTTATAGGGTCTTTAATGTATGGTTGTGTATGTTCTGGCAATGTATGTATGTATTAATTGATCGATTTTGCCGAAATGTTGGGATCGGGTCCGCGGTTTGGGGCGCCCGACGCGGGCGCGACCAGAGGGACCGCCTCGGGATTCGGATGTATCGGGATCCGAGCCCAATATGTTTGGTATCAGAGCGCCTAGGTTTAGGTTTCCTTGGCTTAGAATGCATAATAGGATTGTGTGATATATGATTACTTGTTGCATTGTTACGTGACATGCATATCATGCATACATGTAGATTGTCATATAGCTAATTCTTAGTGTTTTCATTTGAAGGAGTACGATGCCACCTCGTAGAAGGACACGAGGAGCTATGCAAGGGTCTGCTGCACCTGACTCTCCGAATAGGGAGGAGAGGACTGATGAGTCTGTAGCCCCAATGCATGTTGAGGCTTCTGTGGGGCTAGAGAGTGAACCCATGCGTTCGTCGACTCAGGAATCGCCGATTCCGCCAGGGCAAGTGCCCCAGTTTGATCCGAGGATGTTTCAGGCCTTTACTCAGGCGTTTGTTCAGGATATGGGCCAGATGCCACAACCTTCTGCTCCAGCCCCAGTTAAGAGGGGAAAACAATTCGACAAGCTGAGAAAGTATGGAGCAGTGAACTTCTTTGGGACAACTGATCCTGAGGAAGCTGAGACATGGTTACAAAGGACAGAACGGGTGATCGATCAGATGGATTGTGAGGAGGACGAGAGAGTTGTATATACTGCCAGCTTGTTGCAGGGAGATGCTCTGCACTGGTGGGAGACCGTGGAAGGCGATGATGAGGCCGAGGGTTGGCATTACAGATTTTGTGGTCTGCGTTCAAGAAGAAATATCTGCCGAGGTTTATGTCCAGCAGAAGCGAGAGGAGTTTTGAGTCTCACTCGAGAGGATATGACGATTCTTGAGTATGGCGTCGGTTCACGCAATGTCCCAGTATGCTTCAGATTTGATGTTGAGCGAGGATGTCGATGTCGCCGATTTGAGTCGGGACTACATTTGGCCATCGAGAGAAGGTGATTGTCTGAAATTTGGTGACTTTCAAAGATTAGTTGAGGCGACTCTTGGTGGAGAACATAGAGAATATCAAGAGTGCTGTGAACAAGAAGAGGAAGGGCAGAGAGCAGTTCAGGAGGGGAGGTAGCACTAGTACTCCTATGCCAGACAGGAGTGCTAGGAGCTTCCCAGCTCAGTCTGAGGAGAGGAGCAGTGGTGCCAGTCGGCCGAGGCCGATGAGGACTTCTACTGTTTCTCACCAAGCTTCTACGGTGGGCGGCAGTAGGAGGGGAGATGGGGACAGGTCATCAGTTCCTAAGTGTGAGCACTGTGGTCAGTTTCATGGTGGAGAGTGTTACCATTGACGGGTGCATGCTTATTTGTGGACGAGAAAGGACTGAGGCTAGAGAGTGTCCTCAGCCGTCCAGGAGAGAGGGATCTCAGATGCAGGCTCCTAGGAGGACAGAGACTGTGGGTTAGAGGACTTCGACAGAGGTGGGCAGTTCTAATGCTGTCAAGAGGGTGAGTCTTCTAGGAAGACCGAGAGGGCAGGCACCAGCCAGGGTGTTTGCTATGACGCGGAAAGATGCAGAGGCCGCGCCAGATGTTGTTACTAGTATGGCTCGATTGTTTTCTGATGATGTGCTTGTGTTGATTGACCCAGGGTCTACTCACTCGTTTGTTTCAGCAAGTAGACCTATGTATGATAGGACTGTGAGTCCGTTGGATACTCCGCTGTTGGTGAGTACTCCGATCGGTCAGTATGATAGGACTGTGAGTCCGTTGGATACTCCGCTGTTGGTGAGTACTCCGATCGGTCAGTATATTGTGGTTAGTCAGGTGTTCAGAGATTGTGAGATTTGTATTGGTGGAGCACTTCTAGTGGTAGATTTGATGCCACTGAAGATGGGAGGCTTGGATGTGATTTTGGGTATGGATACCTTGGAAAGGTACAATGCCCGATTGGATTGTAGGCAGAAGACAGTAGAGTTTGAATTAGATGATGGCAGCAGAGTAATGTTTTCTGGGGATAGAAAGGCAAGTCCGCTCAGATTTGTTTCGGCTTTGACTGCAGAGAAGATGTTGAGGTCAGGATGTGAGGCGTTTTTGGCTTATGTGATGGATTCCAGAGCAGACAGAGGGAAGTTAGAGGATATTCCAGTAGTCAGGGATTTCTCGGATGTCTTTCCCGAGGAATTGCCTGGACTACCGCCAGCTCGGGAGATCGAGTTTCCGATCGAGCTTTTGTCAGGTTCAGCCCCGATTTCGATTCCGCCTTATAGGATGGCTCCGGCGGAATTGAAAGTGTTGAAGGAGCAGTTAGAGGAGTTGTTAGAGAAGGAGTATATTCACCCGAAGTTCCTCGCCTGGGAGCTCGGTTCTTTTGTGAAGAAGAAGGATGGATCTTTGAGGATGTGTGGACTACGTGAAGTTGAATCGATTACGGTGAAAATCGGTATCCGCTTCCTCGCATTGATGACTTGTTTGATCAATTACAAGGAGCGAGAGTCTTCTCTAAGATAGACTTGAGATCGGGTTATCATCAGTTGAGGATTAAGGAGTCGGATGTGCCGAAGTCTGCTTTCAGGACTCGTTATGGGCACTTTGAGTTTTTGGTGATGCCTTTCGGATTGACAAATGCTCCGGCAGCTTTTATGGATTTGATGAATCGGGTGTTCAAGCCATTCTTGGACCAATTTATCATTGTCTTCATTGATGATATATTGGTGTATTCCAAGAGTGATCGGGAGCATGAGGAGCATTTGAGGATTTCTTTGGAGACTTTGAGGAGTAATGAGTTGTATGCCAAATTCGAGAAATGCGAATTTTGGCTGAGAGAAGTTTCCTTTCTTGGGCATGTGATCTCCGAGCAGGGAGTGCATGTGGATCCGAAGAAGATAGAGGCTATAGTGAATTGGGAGGCGCCGAAGAATGTAGCAGAGGTGAGGAGTTTTCTGGGTTTGGCAGGCTACTACAGACGGTTTGTGGAGGGATTTTCGATGATATCCGCTCCGATGATGAAGTTGTTGAGAAAGAATCAGAAGTTTGTCTGGAGTGAGGAGTGTCATAGGAGCTTCGAGGAGCTTAAACGCAGATTGACGAGTGCTCCGATTCTGGTTTTGCCTTCTGGAGATGAGGGCTATTCGGTGTACAGTGATGCTTCGAGGAAGGTTCTTGGGTTTGTTTTGATGCAGGGGATCGGGTAATTGCATATGCTTCGAGGCAGTTGAAGCCTTATGAGCTGAATTATCCGACGCACAATTTGGAGTTAGCAGCGGTGATATTTGCCTTGAAGATTTGGAGGCATTATTTGTATGCGATTGACTCGGATCTTTCTTGATCATAAGAGTCCAAGTATTTGCTGAGTCGAAGGAATTGAATTTGAGGCGCGGAGGTGGTTGGAGCTACTAAAGGATTATGATTTCTTGATTGAGTATCATCCGGCAAGGCCAATGTTGTGGCGGATGCCTTGAAAGGTGAAGTCGTCGATTGCTCATGTTCGATCGGTTTATCTTCCTTTATTGGAAGAGATGGCTAAGCTTAGGATAAGCTTGACGCAGGAAGAGTCGCATTGTCTTCTGGCTAATTTTCGAGTTAGACCGATGCTGAAGGAAAAGGTTAGGGATTTGCAGGCTCAGGATGCGGACTTGAACAAGCTTTGGGATGAGATTCAGAATGGTAAGATTTCTGATATAGATGTTGGGCTCGGGCCCCGTATGCCCCCACATACCCCCGCGGCCCACATAATTGGTACTGTCCTCTTTGGTCAGGGGAATCCCTCTCCAGGATTCGAACACAAGACCTCAAGGTTTTATAGCTTCCACATGCTCGCCTCTTACCATTTGGCTAGGAGGGATTTTCGATGATATCCGCTCCGATGACGAAGTTGTTGAGAAAGAATCAGAAGTTTGTCTGGAGTGAGGAGTGTCATAGGAGCTTCAAGGAGCTTAAGCGCAGATTGACGAGTGCTCCGATTCTGGTTTTGCCTTCTGGAGATGAGGGCTATTCGGTGTACATTGATGCTTCGAGGAGCTAACACATGCAAAGAATCAGTTTGTCGAATCGCCAAAAAGTGGGCTGACTTGGTCAACCTATCCACAATCACCCAAATGGCATCATGCCTCCTGCTGGTTCTGGGCAAACCCATCAAAAAGTCCATCGTCACTCGCTGCCACTTCCACTCCGGAATAGGCAACGGTCTCAATTTGGCCGAAGGTGCCTGGTGTTCAGCCTTGACTTGCTGACACACTAGACACTTACTTACGAACTCTGTTATATCCCTCTTCATACCTTTCCACCAAAAGTGCTCTCTCAAATCCCGATACATCCTGGTGCTACCTGGATGCATGGCATAAGGCGCATTGTGTGCCTCATCCATAATCTCATCCTTGATCTCCCGCACATCCGGAATACACAACCTACTCCCAACTGTCATCAGTGCATCGTCCCTCACCTCTATATCAGAAATCTTACCATTCTGAATCTCATCCTGAAGCTTGCTCAAGTCCGCATCCTGAGCCTGCAAATCCCTAACCTTTTCCTTCAGCATCGGTCTAACTCGAAAATTAGCCAGAAGACAATCCGGCTCTTCTTGCGTCAAGCTTATCCTAAGCTTAGCCATCTCTTCCAAATTCCGGATTCGATCGTGTCTGACAGGGATCCTCGGTTTACTTCTAGATTTTGGGGCAGCTTGCAGGATGCTTTGGGTACCAAATTGCATTTTAGTACAACGTTTCATCCTCAGACGGATGGTCAATCTGAGAGGACCATTCGGACTCTTGAGGGGATGCTTCGAGCTTGTGTGATGGACTTTCGAGGAGCATGGGATGAGCATTTGCCGTTGGTCGAATTTGCTTATAACAATTCGTACCATTCGAGCATTCAGATGGCTCCGTATGAGGCATTGTATGGGCGGAGGTGTAGGACTCCAATTTGTTGGGATGAAGAAGGAGAGAGACAATTGGAAGGACCAGAATTGATTCAGACGACGATCGATAAAGTCAATTTGGTTAAGCAAAGGCTTAAGGCAGCACAGGATAGGATGAAGAGTTATGTTGATGCTCACCAAAAGGAGATGGAGTATGAGGTCGGTGAGAAGGTGTTCCTTAAGGCATCTCCTTGGAAAGGAGTATTGAGATTCGGCAAGAAAGGGAAGTTGAGTCCGAGGTATGTGGGTCTTTATGAGATCCTTGAGAGGATTGGACCACTCGCCTACAGATTGGCATTACCTCCGAAGTTATCGCAGATTCACGATGTTTTCCATGTGTCCATGTTAAGAAGATATAGATCGGATCCATCGCATGTTATTCAGACTAGTGAGGTTCAGTTGAGGGATGATTTGAGCTATGAGGAGCTTCCAGTGCAAATCTTAGATGCTAAGGACAAGGTCCTCAGGAACAAGACGGTTCAGTTGGTCAAGGTTCTATGGAGGAATCATTCGGTAGAGGAAGCTACTTGGGAGCCATTGGAGGCTATGCGGGAGAAGTATCCGCATCTCTTCGATAATTCAGGTAAATTTCGAGGACGAAATTTCTTTTAAGAGGGGGAGAAATGTTAGAACCCGAATTTTTTTTATATGATCTTATTCAGTATGAATTGTGATTTTTGCCTTAGTTTGATTAAATTGAGAGAATTATGGATAATTAAGGTCTAAATATGGTTTAAATGAGCATTTGAGGATTTAGATTGTGTAAAGGCTTTTTGAGAGGTTAACTTAAGTTGTTTTGGGCTTGGGCTTATTAGGGAGGGTCCATTCCCTTAGGGTTTAAAAAAGAGAATGAGAAAGGAAAAGAGAAAGGAAAATAGAAGAAGAAGAGGAGAAGCACGCCGGCGGGGAGAGGAAGAGAGGAAGAAGAGAAGATTTTGATTTCTGAGGTTTTCCGACGATTCGAAGCATTTTCTGGTAAGTTTAGTGCCTTCCTAACTTGGTTTGATTAGATTTAAACTTAAGGAATGTTGAATCCGTGAGAATCGAAGGTTTTAGGGTTTTTGGGTTAAAATGTAGAGATTTCCTTATGTTGATGTGTTTGTGTTAGATTTGAAGCTTAGAATGGGTTAGAAATGTTGTAGAGGACTGGATCTATAGTTTGGTTGTGTTGCATTTGAGTTTAGAAGAGGATTTAAGATGAGATATGCAGAAATTGGAGTTCGGGGTCGGTTTTTCGACGCAGACGTCGCGACGTCGCGTATGAACACGCCATGACGTGCGAGGAAGGAAGCTACGTCGCGACGAGTAAAATATTTATTCGCGCGACGAGAGAATCGGCTCGTCGTGACGTGCGAACTGTGTTCGCCATGACGTCGAGTAGAGAGTGCCATGGCGCACTTACTGTGGTCGCCATGACGAAGGAGTAGTTCATCATGGCGAAGCCGCCATGAGCCCCTTTTTTCAAAATGAGATTTTGGTATTTTGGGCATATCTTTGGTGTAGAAGTCCAATTGAGGTGATTTTGAGCCGTTGTGAACTAGAGATCAAGGGCTACAAGTTGTAAGAAGAAGGGAACTTCAGAAATTTTTTCGAAGGGTTCGGAATTTTAGGAGGAGGTCGAATGGAGATTTTTAATGCTTTATTTTGACTCTTCAAGCTTTGATTATTTTATGTGGATATTGATTGGATGGAAACTTGGTTGTTTTAGGAAACCAAGGTGACCCGGTTTCATCGCAAGAGGAAGGACATTCGTGAATTGGATTCTCAAGCGATCTTAGGTGGGTAATATATTTATAGTTATTGTGTGATTAGGCAATTTCTTGCCTATGTATGAATATATGTTATATGTTATGCATGATTAAATGTGATGAATTGAATGACTTTGATTATCACATATTTGGAAAGAAGCATGAAAATTGATAGCATTACATAGATTTTGAGCATGTTATGCCTAGACTTCGGTCATGGCATTTTGACTAAATGCAAGATATGAAAGAATATCATATGATGAAATGATTATGAGCATGATTATGTGCTTTTGTTTGGGCGAGAGTGGAACCATTTCGTTCGTCACGTGCACGTAGACAAGAGCCTTCTCCCGGCTGCCCGCTTGTGGCATATGAGCTCCGAATGGACTCATTTCGTTCAGGGTTAAACTTCGGTTTCTCCCTTTTTTTTGTAAGTGGTAAGTCGACTTGTACCATGTGTAAGTCGACTTATGCTTGCTCGGTACCGATAAGTCGACTTGTACATTGGATAAGTCGACTTATTCAAGGACGGTACTGTTTATTTGTGCCCTAAAGGCAATCCCTTTAGCTGCTTTTCTTCACAAATGATGCATGAATGAATAAATAAAGAAAAGGCATAATTCATTAATTTGATGTTCATGAACATTGTTTATGAATTGATTGGATCTTTAATCAAATTAATGAAGTCCATGATATATGACATAGCATGAAGGAAATTATGATGTGATCATACTACTGAGATTCCTATCATGTGCAATTATGTCAAGTATCTAAATTCTCCCTAGTCATAGGATTAATGAGACCGGACATCATTAATCCGGATTGCATAACATATGTCATACTCCTTGATTGGATCAAGCAGTGGATCTCAGAAACTGTAAATATGAGATATTTAGAGTTGACATATGGATGCTTACTAGTAGTAGTAAGTTCATTGGATGACCTGTCATGAGATCATCACATGGATATCTTATCTAAGTGTCAGTGATAATCTCATCATAGCAATGGTGCAAGTATCCTTAGACTTGAGGTACTCAAGGCTATCTTGATACTGATCCTGCTTTGACTCCATTCCTTGTTGCCTTCCAGAGGTAACTCATAGGGTGGTGCTTGGGTACAGCTTGAGGTATTCGAAGATAATTGAGTAGCCAATAAAGGATTCACCACTTCTGGATTAGCAGAAGAGATACCCATGGCCTCTTGTCAGGATCATTACTCGTAAATCTCTGGCCAGAGTGAATATGTCATGTAGAGTGTCTTCATGGACATATAGAGTAATGAGTCCTAGGACGAGAACTGTTATCACTTGGGCTGGACTTGGTCTAGTAAGAGTTGACACTTTGACCATACTCATAACCAAGTGGGGTATAGGATGGTGAAAGGACGA
Source organism: Erythroxylum novogranatense (assembly GCA_029891385.1). Classification (NCBI taxonomy): domain Eukaryota; kingdom Viridiplantae; phylum Streptophyta; class Magnoliopsida; order Malpighiales; family Erythroxylaceae; genus Erythroxylum; species Erythroxylum novogranatense. The sequence goes on along the minus strand of CM057235.1, from coordinate 9,569,698 downwards.
ATTGCACAGTAATTGTCTATGGAAGGGTTCGTGATCTGGTTCGTGATGAATACATCAAACCGATTACTTTCCGGTCAATTGGGGGTCATGATGTGTTGCTAGATACCGCTCATGACTTGCTCAGATTAATTGTTAATCTAAGTGGCCAACATAACCGGGAACCTAAAGGGTCACACGATAAGAGTGTTTTGAGAATCAGAAATAGTAATTGGACAGAGTTCCAATTATGGAGAGCATTCGGATTAAATGGATCCCGATGGGATTGGGATATGTCCCGATGAGATCGCGACATCAATATTGCTAAGAAAGGTTTCCGGAGCTGTTTCAGCATCGGGGCCCGGTAGGCCGGTAGGACCGACCCCAGTTTGACTGGACTGCTAGATCAGAAACCCTAAGTGCTGTTGATGTTGATGCATGCATACTGCCTGATTTTCGAATTTATATTGTGATATATTTTTCGAAATTTTTCTGCCCAGGAATGTTCATAACATGTTAGAGAATATGTCTATGAATTTTCAGAATTTATTGATTTGATTTGATATAGTTTTGCTAATTATTTCCCTAAGCTTACAGATGCTGTTTTTGAAACGATTCTGTGAACAGGCAGTAGTATAAAATCAAGAATAAATTCTAGAAAAATCGTTTTCTGGATTTTCCTTCACCTACATGTCTCTAAGATGTTGGTGAATGTCTGTGAGCATGGAAATTGGATTTCAAGGTTATTGGATATTTATTTTCGATTTTATTCTATGCTGTTGGGAATTGCTGTGTTGATGAACACAGAATTGGAATCGGTTTTGTTATTTTGGTTGACTGAGTTTTTGATGGCCTAAAATCCTGAAAAAATTCATTTAGCATGTTCTGAAATGTAGCAACCTATATAATTTTCTCATAATTTATTGAAATTGTTTCATTGATCATTTCAAGCAATGTACAGAACTGGACAGTTTTGGTGAAAATTGTTGGGACTGTTTTGTTTGGCTTGATTGAGTTTGCTTTTTCAATTCCAATGCCTTGCAGCATTTTTAATGTGATTAAAAATGTGTTATCTTGATGTAGTATGATTGCCAAATTGAATTGCTTGAATTTGCTTTTCCAAGAATTTTTGAATGCCGAATTGGTCACATTTGTGTCTCGTTAGTACATTTCATTTTCTTGCTTGTTTTGGCCGTCACAATTTTTGTGACAAGTGCCGGAGTAGTTTTGAGAGTGTATACACTAGCTTGAGATGCTTAGGGTGAGAATTTGGGTGTTCTTAAATTGTTTGGATATTTATGAGTTTTGACTCATTTTAAGCTTTTCATGTATGGTTTGACCATATAAGGCATTCATGGATCAATGAAGTGTTCATTGATACATCAAATTTATCAGATATTACCTTAGGTATGTAGGTGTTGTGAATTGGAATTGCAATGATTGAGGTATTAGTCGATTAGAAAGTATAGCAATTTTTTTGGATAAGTCGACTTGTTTTATACATAAGTCCACTTGTTCAAAGTTTTGGATAAGTCGACTTGTACTATACATAAGTCCACTTGTTCAAAGTTTCGGATAAGTCGACTTGTATTGTACATAAGTCCACTTGTTCAAAGTTTTGCATAAGTCGACTTATATTAGACAAGTCGACTTGTGTGTGGGCAGGAGCATAAGTCCACTTATATCGCACAAGTCGACTTGTGTGTGTGAAGCGATGGCTTAAGGCGACTTGCATTTGATGTAAGGCGACTTATGACATGCTCTAGTTGGATGATGGATGATTATAAGGATTGATTCAATGTGATTGATGACACCTAAATCATTCCATATAGTCCTAGTGACTATGATCCTTCACTTGAGTCTAGAGTTTCTAAATCCTCCTCGGTATATGAAAACTAACGCTTCCATTAATATGGTAAGAACCGAGTTCTTATAGGATGGGTTGTTGGGTAAACCCAAACTCACTCTATACTGGATATGTTCAAACCATGAAAATATGATTTCGATTAATGGGTTGGTTTTCACCGAAGCGTTGGTTTGTTGAGTAAACTCAAGGTCAACGTGGACAGAGGTGAAATTGGGTAGCATATATCGGATGTACGCGCATCAAAGAGTTGATACCCAATGTAAGTGCACACATCAACAAGTTGATAAAGACTGATCGATAGTTATGTCTAAGATGTAATTGGTATATCGATACCTCCCGAGACTTAAGGTGGCTTGTTGGGTAAACCCAAGGTCATTCTCAAAGTCGGTTATCGATGATGCAACCTGGTATGACCGATACCTACCGATTGACCTAAGTTGTGGCTCATTGGGTAAACCCAAGGTCACTCTTAGCAATGTCGGATATCGACCCACTAGACATTATGTCACTTTGTTTCTCCGGATTCAGAAAGAGGGTTATGGATTCTAGGAAACTAGTGGGAGCCATATGCATATCATGCAAGTCCTTATGATCATGCAGCATATCTATTCTATCATTCCTTCTCTTTATCGCATTTAGGTTGATTGAAGAAGTCTTCAAATGTGAATTAATGCTCTCCTTTTCGGACCGATTTTCTTGATTGGCCGAGGACTCGAGAATTGTTCTCGATCCGAGGAACTGGATACGCCCTAGATGTTCCACTTCCAGATGCACTGCCGTCGATGCTTCGATAAGGATCGAAAGCATATCGTAAGCATCTAAAGGACGATGATATGGATACTTGCATTATGCTTGTCTTGATGTCACCAGAGCTGCAACAAGCAAAGACGAGTCCATGGATGCTCACTCTATAGTATTTCATCTTAGGGAGTTGTTTGTTGAGCAAGCTCGGTCGAAAGGTTCGAGACCTCAAGGCTTCTCTTCATCATTAAAGATGGCTCCGTGGATATCTCGCATGCAAGATGCCTCAAGATGAATAGCTATATTGAGAGATTGGCCGCTTAGATTTGTAATGGATTATGAGTTAAGTAGATACTTAATTTGGTTGGATTGTCTAATGGTTATTCACAGTTTGTGATAAACTATCGGATAAACCAAATATCCACAACAATTCCTGAGCTAATCAATCTGCTCATGACAGCTGAGAAGGCTATCAAGAGAGATAGCAAGTGCTAGTGGTGGATGCTCCTTCTTCCGGTTCTGAAGAAAACCAAAGGAAGTGCCATCAAGGAAAACCAAAGATTCTGCCCCAAAAGGATTTTGCTTTCATTCAGGCAAGTCTAGCCACCAGAGGCGTAAACCGTAAAATCTATCTGAGTCCCGTAGCGATAAAAGGCATCAGATGCCTCTACTCCTTCAAGTATGTTTGTCATTGAGGTTAATACTATTCCTGATCCAAACATATCGGTATTTGATACCGGATGTCGGTCATACATAGTAAATGATATGCAGGGCATCAGGGACAGTAGAAAGCTCATAAAAGAGAACTAGACCTTTGTGTAGGTAATGCAGCAAGAGTTGCTACATTTGCCGTAGGCACTTATGTCTTGTTACTCCCTACTGGGCTTGTATTCAAATTGGATGATTGACATTTTGTACCTGTTTTAAACAAAGAACATATTGTATGTTTCATGTTTAATTAGAGCTGGTTTCCATTGAACTTTTAGTAGCAATGGTTGTTCTATTAGTTCGAATGGAATGCTCTATGGTACTGGTACATTATGCAATAGAATTGACATATTAGATATGTCATATCTAGTTATGAATGTCAATGACGCGGAAAGACATAATCGAGATAATTTAAAATCAACTTACTTATGGCATTGTTGGCTTGGTCATATAAATGAGACACGCATCGCTAAGCTCCATAAGAGTGGATGTTTAGGGTCATTTGATTATGAATGATATGACACATGCGAATCTTGTTTATTAGGCAAGATGACTAAGTTATCCTTTAAAGGAAAGGGTGAACGAGTGAATGGAATATTAGACCTAATATATTCGGATGTATGTGGTCCGATGTCCATGCCAGAAGTGGTTGTCGTTACTTCATTACTTTTATCGATGATTATTCACGATATGGGTACATGTATCTGATGAGATACAAATCTGAAGCGTTTGAAAAGTTCAAACAATTCAGAAATGAAGTAGAAAAGCAGTTTGGTAAAAGTATCAAGGCATTACGATCTGATCGTGGTGGAAAATACTTAGACCAACAGTTTTTGGATTATCTCAGAGATAATGGGATTTTATCTCAGTTCACTCCACCTTGCACGTCGCAGCACAATGTTATGGCTGAAAGTAGAAATCGAACCTTGTTAGACATGGTGCGATTGATGATAGGTTTTGCACAGTTTTAGGGGTATGCGCTCGAGACAACTGTTTACTTGTTAAACAGAGTTCCATTAAAGACAGTTGATGTTACTCCATATGAGATGTGGACTAACTGAAAGCCCTATCTTTCTCAGCTGAAAGTTTGGGGTTGTCCTGCTTATGTGAAGCGGACACAGTCAGATTAGCTTGATGCAAAGTTTGACAAGTGTTTGTTCGTGGAATATTAATTCTACCTTGCTTAGGAACAAAAGTGTTTGTTTCAAAGCATGCTGTTTTCTTAGAGAAAGAGTTTCTTCTGTAAGAGGACAGTGGGAGCAAAGTTGAACTTGGAGAAGTTCAAGATGCTCGAACAAACATAGATCAACTGCCTGAACCTGAAACTGTCACTCATATAGATGAGGTAACAATTCAACCTTCTATTACACACAAATTTCAGTAGGTCACGTGGGATACGCCTGCTCCTCGAGAAATATGGATTTCTCGGGGAACAGAATGACGATTGCTCATATGAGATGATGAGCCCGCTACTATGAAGAGGTTTCAAGAGTTCGAGTCCGAAAATGGCTTCGTGCCATGAAATCAAATGGATTCCATGTATGAAAACCAAGTATGGACTTTGGTTGTTACACTGAAGGATAAAACCCATTGTGGTGCAAAGAGGTTTTAGAAGAAAACCAACATGGATGGTAATCTGATTACCTATGAAGCGAGACTAATGGCCAAAGGATTTCGTCAAAGACAAGGAGTTGACTATGACGAGACCTTCAGCCCCGTAGCAATGCTTAAAACCATTCGGATACTCCTAGCCATTGCCGCTCATTATGATTATGAGATATGGCAAATGGATGTGAAGACAGCTTTCCTTAACGAAAATCTGGCCGAGGATGTGTATATGACACAACAAGAGGGCTTCACATCTTATGATGGCGAAATGGTATGCAAGCTTCAGAAATCCATGTATGGATTGACGCAAGCATCCAGGAGTTGAAATGTCCGTTTTGACGAGTTAATCAAAGAGTTTGGTTTCTCATAAAATCCAGATGATTATTGTGTGTATAAGAAGGTTAGTGGGACTGCAATCGTTTTCCTTGTGTTGTATGTAGATGACATACTGTTACTCGTAAACGATGTCTCTATGCCGCAATCAGTTAAAATTTGGTTGTCCAAACAATTTGCCTTGAAAGACCTTGGTAAAGCAACTTATATCCTTAGGATATAGATTTATAGAGATAGATCAAAGGTTGCTTGGTCTTTCACAAGCATCGTACATAGATGAGATGCTAAAGAGGTTTAGCATGAAAAGATGCTATGTACGAAGCTCGATGTATCGTATGCTCTAAGTGTTACGAGCAAATACCAATCGGTTCCTAGTGAGGGTCACTGGGTGGCTGTCAAGAATATCCTCAAGTACTTGTGAAGCACTAAGGATGTTTTCTTGATGTTTGGAGATGGAAATCTCCACGTGAGCGGGCATTCAGATGCCAGTATCTAATCCGATAAGGATGATTCTGAATCATGATCAGGTTATATACATTCACACTGAATAGCGTGGCGGTCAATTGAAAGAGTTTCAAAACAAGAAAGGACTGCTGATTCAACAACCGAGGCAGAGTACCTGTCGCATGAGATGCGCAAAGGAAGCAGTTTGGATCAAGAAGTTCTTTACTGAACTTGATCTAATCCCTAGCTGTGATAGGCCCATAGGATTGTATTGTGATACAATGGGGCTAGTGCGCAGGCAAAGGAATCAAGGTCTCATCGACGATCCGAACATCTACTCCGCCAATTCGGGAGATCATTAGTCGAGATGATGTCCCGATAGAGAGAAATCCCACGAGCAAAGTGTTGTCGATCCGCTGACAAAGCCATTGTCACAGGAGAATTGTGATTCTCATGGACGCGCTTATGGTATTAGATACCAAGCGCGATTGGCTTTAGGTCAAGTGGGAGATTTGTAAGTGGTAAGTCGACTTGTACCATGTGTAAGTCGACTTATGCTTGTTTCGCACCGATAAGTCGACTTGTACATTGGATAAATCGACTTATTCAAGGATTCGATCTTGTTTATTTGTGCCCTAAAGGCAATCCCTTTAGCGCTTTTATTCACAATGATGCGCATCGAATGAATAAATAAAGAAAAGGCATAATTCATTAATTTGATGTTCATGAACATTGTTTATGAATTGATTGGATCTTTAATCAAATTAATGAAGTCCATGATATATGACATAGCATGAAGGAAATTATGATGTGATCATACTATCGAGATTCCTATCATGTGCAATTATGTCAAGATTCTAAATTCTCCTAGTCATAGGATTAATGAGATCGACATCATTAATCCGGACAGACTAACATATGTCATACTCCTTGATTGGATCAAGCGGTGGATCTCGTAAACTGTAAATATGAGATATTTAGAGTTGACATATGGATGCTTACTAGTAGTAGTAAGTTCATTGGATGACTGTCATGAGATCATCACATGGATATCTTATCTAAGTGTCGTTGATAATCTCATCATAGCAATGGTGCAAGTATCCTTAGACTTGAGGTACTCAAGGCTATCTTGATCTCGATCCGTGCTTTGACTCCATTCCTTGTTGCCTTCCGGAGGTAACTCATAGGGTGGTGCTTGGGTACGACTTGAGGTATTCAAGATAATTGAGTAGCCAATAAAGGATTCACCACTCGGATTAGCGTAAGAGATACCCATGGCCTCTCGTCGGGATCATTACTCTAAATCTCGGCGAGTGAATATGTCATGTAGAGTGTCTTCATGGACATATAGAGTAATGAGTCCTAGGACGAGAACTGTTATCACTTGGGCTGGACTTGGTCTAGTAAGAGTTGACACTTTGACCATACTCATAACCAAGTGGGGTATAGGATGGTGAAAGGACTAATTGCACAAGAATTGTCATGGAAGGGTTCGTGATCGGTTCGTGATGAATACATCAAACCGATTACTTTCCGGTCAATTGGGGTCATGATGTGTTGCTAGATACCGCTCATGACTTGCTCGGATTATTTGTTAATCTAAGTGGCCAACATAACCGGGAACCTAAAGGGTCACACGCTTAAGAGTGTTTCAGAGAATCTGTAAAATAGTAATTGGACAGAGTTCCAATTATGGAGAGCATTCGGATTAAATGGATCCCGATGGGATTGGGATATTTCGATGAGATCGCGACATCAATATTGCTAAGAAAGGTTTAGGAGTGTTTTCAAAGATCGGGCCCTAGTGGCCAGTAGACCGAGCCTCGCTTGACTGGATCGCTTATAATTATATATATTAATTAATTAAGTAAATAATTAATTAATATATATAAATATAAGCCCATCTTCGTTGGAATGGGAGAAAGAAGAGATAAACCTTTGAAAAGTCAAAGGTTGATTACTTTATTCATTAAAGAATGAATGGTCATTATCCATCCACTTGTAAGCCTTATATGGTTGCTCTTTAAAGTGTTAAAAGCACACCATTTTAAGGGTTTTAGTGTGATGGCGAATGATGATCGTGGGTTTAGGGTTAGAAGAAAAGAGAATAAAGGTTATTTTCATTCTTCTTCCTTAAGGCATCATCGCTCCATCTCTTCCTCTCCAAGGGTTCAACGTCGATCTCAAGCTCTTCGAGATGTAGGTAGGGTCTAGCAGCTCTTATTTCGTTTCTAGCTATTCCCGGTCAAGGGGTTTGACTCGGTTAGGTTTTCTGATCTCTGCGTGGATACCTTTAGAGATAGTCTCTATTGGCTATTCGTGTTTGAGGTCTTCATACCGACACTGGATCTGGTTTCGGAAAGTCCAGGAACAAAATTTTGTTTTCATTGCCGGTACATGTGATGTACCTCCTGGGATTTTCCTACATTTTTTCCATGGAACCCTCGAGCCATTGTGATGTACATTGCATATGTGAATTGATCATTGTGAAGCATACTTTGTGACATAATTATGGATTGAATTAATTGTATTGATTGCATAAACTGTTTGAGTAGTATATGAATATTTGAATTAAAGTATGTATATATATAATATATATACATTCATATGCTGGGATTTGTGCTAGTTGCCAATGGCTATAATTATATTAGCCACTGAACTGTGTAGCTCAACCCATTATCTTTCCCTCCTCAGGTGCAGATCAGACGATCGTTGACTTTCATGCATCGGAAACGTTAGACAAATTAGGAGCTTTGTATTAATTTAGTATTTTGTTGGCCCTCCGAGCATGTTAACATTGAGCATACTCATGTATTTTTGGATTTAGATTTCATTTTGTATTTTGTTATAATTGAGGATACTTGTTGACTTTTCTTAATTTGCAATAGTATGAAATCCCTATGGTTATAGGGTCTTTAATGTATGGTTGTGTATGTTCTGGCAATGTATGTATGTATTAATTGATCGATTGTGCCGAAATGTTGGGATCGGGTCCGCGGTTTGGGGCGCTCGACGCGGGCGCGACCTGAGGGGCCGCCTCGGGATTCGGATGTATCAGGATCTGGGCCCAACAATAGAGGTGAGGGACGATGGACTGATGACAGTTGGGAGTAGGTTGTGTATTCCAGATGTGCGGGAGATCAAGGATGAGATTATGGATGAGGCGCACAATGCGTCTTATGCCATGCATCCAGGTAGCACCAGGATGTATCGGGATTTGAGAGAGCACTTTTGGTGGAAAGGTATGAAGAGGGATATAGCAGAGTTCGTCAATAACTGTCTAGTGTGTCAGCAAGTCAAGGCTGAACACCAGGCACCTTCGGGCAAATTGAGACCGTTGCCTATTCCGGAGTGGAAGTGGCAGCGAGTGACGATGGACTTTTTGATGGGTTTGCCCAGGACCAGCAGGAGACATGATGCCATTTGGGTGATTCTGGATAGGTTGACCAAGTCAGCCCACTTTTTGGCTATACGACAGACTGATTCTTTGCATGTGTTAGCAAAGAAGTATATTGATGAGATAGTGAGACTGTATGGGATTCGGATTCGATCGTGTCCGACAGGATCCTCGGTTTACTTAGATTTTGGGGGGCAGTGCGGGATGCTTTGGGTACCAAATTGCATTTTAATCTGATGTTTCACCCTCGACGGATGGTCAATCTGAGAGGACCATTCGGACTCTTGAGGGATGCTTGAGCTTGTGTGATGGATTTTCGAGGAGCATGGGATGAGCATTTGCCGTTGGTCGAATTTGCTTATAACAATTGTACCATTCGAGCATTCGAGATGGCTCTGATGAGGCATTGTATGGGCGGAGGTGTACGACTACGATTTGTTGGTATGAAGAAGGAGAGAGACAATTGGAAGGACCGAATTGATTGACGACGATCGATAAAGTCAATTTAGTTAGCAGAGGCTTAAAAAGACAGGATAGGATGAAGAGTTATGTTGATGCTCACCGAAAGGAGATGGAGTATGAGGTCGGTGAGAAGGTGTTCCTTAAGACATCTCCTTGGAAGGGAGTATTGAGATTGCAAGAAAGGAAGTTGAGTCCGAGGTATGTGGGTCCTTATGAGATCCTTGAGAGGATTGGACCACTCGCCTACAGATTGGCATTACCTCCGGAGTTATCGCAGATTCACGATGTTTTCCATGTGTCCATCTTAAGAAGATATAGATCGGATCCATCGCATGTTATTCAGACTAGTGAGGTTCAGTTGAGGGATGATTTGAGCTATGAGGAGCTTCCAGTGCAAATCTTAGATACTAAGGACAAGGTCCTCAGGAACAAGACGGTTCAGTTGGTCAAGGTCCTATGGAGGAATCATTCAGTAGAGGAAGCTACTTGGGAGCCATTGTAGGCTATGCGGGAGAAGTATCCGCATCTCTTCGATAATTCAGGTAAATTTCGAGGACGAAATTTCTTTTAAGAGGGAGAGAAATGTTAGACCCTGAATTTTTTTTTATATTTATGATCTTATTCAGTATGAATTGTGATTTTTGCCTTAGTTTGATTAAATTGAGAGAATTATGGATAATTAAGGTCTAAATATGGTTTAAATGAGTATTTGAGGATTTAAATTGTGTAAAGGCTTTTTGAGAGGTTAACTTAAGTTGTTTTGGGCTTGGGCTTATTAGGGAGGGTCCATTCCCTTAGGGTTTAAAGAAGAGATTGAGAATAGAAAAGAGAAGAAAGGAAAAGAGAAAGGAAAATAGAAGAAGAAGAGGAGAAGCACGCCGGCGGGGAGAGGAAGAGAGGAAGAAGAGAGGATTTTGATTTCTGAGGTTTTTCCGACGATTCGAAGCATTTTTCGGTAAGTTTAGTGCCTTCCTAACTTGGTTTGATTAGATTTAAACTTAAGGAATGTTGAATCCGTGAGAATCGAAGGTTTTAGGGTTTTTGGGTGAAAATGTAGAGATTTCCTTATGTTGATGTGTTTGTGTTAGATTTGAAGCTTAGAATGGGTTAGAAATACCTTATGAGACTTGATGTATTGTTTAGATGCGTTGGTTTTGGTAAAAGGGGAAGAATCGTATTTGGGTTCTGCAGAATCTGGGTTTCGGAGTCGGACTCCAGACCAGACGTCGCGACGTACGTATGAATAGCGCCGCGACGTGTGAGGAAGGGAGCCACGTCGCGACATGTAAATCATTTTACGATTATTCGTCGCGACGTGTGGAACGCAGGAGTCGTCGCGACGTGTGATATTTGTTCGCCGCGGCGCTAGGGTCGTTCGTCGCGGCGAGCCCCCTTTTTCCGAAAACAAGAATTGTTCATTTTCGAGGATATCTTTTGGTATAGATGTTCGATTGAGGTGCTTCCAGATTCGTTATGAACTAGAAATAAAAGGCTACAAGTTTTATGAGGTTGGAAAGTTTGGAATTAGCCTTGAAGGGTTCGGAATTGTAGGAGAAGATCGGATATAGATTTTAATGCTTTATTTTGACTCTTCAAGCTTTGATTATTTTATGTGAATATTGATTGGATGGAAACTTGGTTGTTTTAGGAAACCAAGGTGACCCGATTTTATCGCAAAAGGAAGGACATTCGTGAATTGGATTCTCAAGCGATCTTAGGTGGGTAATATATTTATAGTTATTGTGTGATTAGGCAATTTCTTGTCTATGTATGAATATATGTTATATGTTATACATGATTAAATGTGATGAATTGAATGACTTTGATTATCACATATTTGGAAAGAAGCATGAAAATTGATAGCATTACATAGATTTTGAGCATGTTATGCCTAGACTTCGATCATGGTATTTTGACTAAATGCAAGATATGAAAGAATATCATATGATGAAATGATTATGAGCATGATTATGTGCTTTTGTTTGGGCGAGAGTGGAACCATTTCGTTAAATCACGTGCACGTAGACAAGAGCCTTCTCCGACTGCCGCTTGTGGCATATGAGCTCGAATGGACTCATTTCGTTCGTGGTTGAACGGTTTCTCCCTTTGTTTCCATGGAACCCTCGAGCCATTGTGATGTACATTGTATATGTGAATTGATCATTGTGAAGCATACTTTGTGACATAATTATGGATTGAATTAATTGTATTGATTGCATAAACTGTTTGAGTAGTATATGAATATTTGAATTAAAGTATGTATATATATAATATATATACATTCATATGCTGGGATTTGTGCTAGTTGCCAATGGCTATAATTATATTAGCCATCGAATGTGTAGCTCAACCCATTATCTTTCCCTCCTCAGGTGCATATCAGGACGATCGTTGACTTTGCGCGGCATCGGAAACTTCAGACAAATTAGGAACTTTGTATTAAGTTAGTATTTTGTTGGCCCTCCGAGCATGTTAACATTGAGCATACTCATGTATTTTTGGATTTAGATTTCATTTTTTATTTTGTTATAATTGAGGATACTTGTTGACTTTTCTTAATTTGCAATAGTATGAAATCCCTATGGTTATAGGGTCTTTAATGTATGGTTGTGTATGTTCTGGCAATGTATGTATGTATTAATTGAAGCCCAACACTTTTAGTTTACTATCTTCAGAACTTGGTTTCAATCGTTTTGAGTCTACTAGATGCATGCTTAATAGAAATGATTAAGGATTTTTTTATGATAACCCTTGGCTTAAATGACCTACCCTTGTTATTATCCCTTGTTAGCCCCGTTGAGCCTTAATCCTTTTGTTTCTTAAAAACACCTCATATTTCAAAACCCAAAACCTCATTAGCCTACCCATTCACAAGCTTAGTAAAGTATTAAGTGATACACTAGTTTGGAATTTTTGGTAAAAAAAAAATTCTTTCCGAGATAAATTGAGTTATACTCTTACTCTTTGATCACATTGTATCTAGTTTCTATTTTGTTTGTTGTTTCTTCAATTATATAAAAATTAAAAAAAGAAATAAAAAGAAAAAAAGAAAAAAGAAAAGAGAAAAAGAAAAGAAAAAGGAAGAATGTTTTGGTGGCATCAATAAGTGCAGAGTAGTAGTATATTTACATTTGTATATCTCGAAATATTTTATGTATCCCTTTGTTCACTTATTACTTTATGTATGCTTGTGTCAAACCCTTTACCTCTTTTTACCCAACTTAATCTTTACCACATTACAACTCGAAACAAGCCTTTTTGATCTATTTATGCATATAATCATTGTAGAGGAGAAACACTAACCATCGAACACTTCAAAGAAATGAGTGAAACCGTGAGAAAGATTCATTTTGCCTTTATACTTATCTTTGAATGATGGTGCCATAAATTCAACTTGCTTGTGTACACTAACTAAAAGTAGTCATGATATGTGTAATAACTTGATACTTGAGTTGGATAAACTTCGAGGGATTGCATGCTTTGATCTTTATGAAAATGAAGTGATAGAATTGATTGGTTGTGTTTGATTTTGCTTGAGGACAAGCAAGATTTAAGTGTGGGGAAGTTGATAATTGTGCATTAGTATGTGTTTTTCTAAGTGTTTGGCACGTGTTTCTTGCATGATAGGTTAGTATTATTATGTTTTAGGACTTGTTTTGTGTGTTTTTGTTTAGTTTAATCTTTATGGCTTTTCTTTTGTGTTTGATATTGATTTAGGGTAGGAATTGATCATTTTGGTGTAGGACTGGAGGGTGGACACCTTTGTGATTGAGCTAGAGATCAAGAGAAGAGAAGAGAAGAGAAGTGCAGCTACTGAAAAAAAAGAGCCCATGAGCGTGGAAAAAGGCATGTTTTCCACGATCGTGGGAAAATCTATAGAGAAAGTTTCTATTACGTCAACCCATGATCGTGGGAAGCACAAGTATAATTCCCAAAATTGTGGTAACTGGAAGTCAAAGAGACACCCAGCTTTCATGTATTTTTATAGGTTTTCGTGACTTTATATGACATAGAATCCCAAAAGCCGCCAAAAGGTCATGGAACTTGCTTCCTGGAGCTAAAAGATAGATTGAGAGCCTAAAGATAAGGGGAGATCCAAGGTTTCATTCCCGATTGGGCATAGACCACCCCATCATCCAGATTTTCCAGATTGGGAAAAGAAGAGGAGGAGCTGCCTCGTCCAGTCTTATTTCAATCTCTTTCTCTTATAGTATGTTTATTATGGATTATTTGATTATTGGGGATGTTATGGATATTATGATTGGCTAAAATAATTTTTAGGGTTGTTATTGAATTATTTGTGAACCTTTGGTTATTGATTTAATGATATACATGTTTGTGTTATTTATTATTCTTAACCCTTATAATAAATCGAGAGAGTGAGCTTAGTAATCTGTGTTAATTGTATAATGAGAGTTGATAATTAATAGACCTACAAATAACAAGTTATTGATTTGTTAGGAAAAGATTTCAATATATCAATACACAGTCTATAGGATAACTTCATATGTAGTTGAATGTTTAGGAAAGGCTTTGCATATTGAGACATCCCAAAGTTAATTATAATTTATTTATCTAGTGACATTTAGTTACACCTTGAGCGAGGGTAGCTAGAATTTTAGGAAATCTAGGGCCAAGCATAAATTGAATCAATTAATCAAAGGGGAGTAAATAGGGATTATAACAAGTCCTAATGTTTAATCTTGATTTTCTCCAAGTCTTCGTTTACGATTTTGTTTTGGGTTGCATTGTTCCCTATTACTTTTAGTTTGTCTTTATTTTACTTATCTTTTAATATTTGATTGAAATGATTTCTTAAACAAAAAACAACCTAAATTAAGAAAGAGGAATTTAGGGTATTGGGAATAAGTCAAAGGATTGTCTTATCCATCTCTTTTAACAACTTTCATGTAAGAAAGAATTCCTTAGTTGTCTTTATGACTAGGTTCTTCATCAAGGGTCAAGATTTCTATAAGAAAAAGTCATTAAAACCATCAAACCTTAGAGCTTTATTTGGGCGTATAGTAAATGAGGCTCTCTCGATATCAATTAGTATTATAGGTTTGGAAAGAGCCTCAACCTATTCTTTTGATATAGTAGGTTTAATAAAACACTTTAATTTTTAAACATAAAAAGATTTGCTAGTTTCATTACCTAAGGAATCATTAAAGTAATTGAATGTTATTGCTTTTAGCTTCTATTATTTCCTATATTTAACTCCATTGAGATATGATAATGATCCAGTATTATTGATGTTTATAATTAAAAGGATTGAGTTATAGAAGATATTTGTGCCCTTATCATTATCTTGTATGTATCTACTAAAGGTTAAATTGCAACCTTCAAGAGCTTGTATGTATCTTTCAAAGGTCAATTATTGATTCAACTTTGCTAAGGAGTTCTTAAGGTTGAGACAAATAACTTATTAGATTTTATTTAGAGCCATTATGGTTTCAAATAAGCATAAAGTAGTACCCAAGTTACTAAAATGTTTGGTACGAAAAAATTTGAGCTCATGTTTTACCATTTGTAGCTTCCTCATGCACTTGGAAGCTTCATACCCAACTATATTAGTTTCTAGGCCATTCATCACCACTTCTTCATATCCCTCTAGTTTGATAAAATGTTTAAAAGGAGCTTTTACCATTCTCTTTGCTTGCACCATTTGAAGTTCAATAAGAATTTAAAAAAATGTTTTATTTGGAAATCTAGTCATTAAGTAAAGAATTCACAAGAAATCTATTAAGTTTCTTCCATATTAGCAATTTCCCTTCTTTTCTAATGCTCGATGTAACAAATTATCCATTATATCTTAAATTTGTCGAACTTATGATACTTGTACATCTTTTGAATTACTCATTATCACAATAAGGCCCTAAGCTAGGACCTTTATCTTCTTGTGCATATAAGATGCTATTGAATTCCCCCATCACTATCCTTAGAGCATAAATAGTTACATGTAAGTTCTTGAAGTACTCCCAAAGTTAGCTTCTTTGAAAGCCTAAATTTTCTATATAAAGCACATATACCCTTTGAGTGGTGAGCCAAATGGATCTTTAAGTGAATGAATTAGTTTGAGAGCTATAAACTTATGAAAATAATTGCACTAAGATCATAAGCTATTATTATTCTTCCATTATAATGAAGTTACTGATTAGAGATATTTCTTTAAAATTTTCGAAAAATTGTTGACCTTTGTCCATATTGTCCCTTTTTATTTTGGTCTCTACAAACCCTACCAAAATTGGTTTTTTAGTTGAGAAGATAATAAAAAGAAATTTTTAAAAGAAAACTTATACCCTTTAAATTTTAGGAAATTATTATGAGAGAGATAGGGGTAAAATTCCTTTAGCCTAGCCTTCCTCATAATACTCTTTCAAGTTATCTACACAAATTCCTTTTTCTAATCAGTCACTATAAGGTTCTTATCTTTTGATAGAACATCTATAGTCTCCTCATCCTTCCTAACTTTGTCGATAGTGGTAATTTCCTCTGGTTTTTCTTGACTTTTATATAAGGTTAAGGTTAAAAATATGGAATAAAAGATGTTTTAGGTGACTTTAGTTCATCAGTTTCTAAATTGATGATTTTTATTTTTCATTGATATAATTAATCCCATATGTGTTTTCAACAGGGATCAAGTTTATCTTGATTTTACCTTTCACCACTTTGAGATCTTTAGCTATGATTTTGTCTTGATAAGCATCTGATAAATGAATTTTTGACTATATTTTGCTTAATATTTGATAATTTTATTATATATTTTGTACTTAATATGCTTCAAGTGTGTTTATAGGTTATGATTGCCTCTATAGATTTAAAGGAAGAAAAATCAGAAAAAATGCGGCTAAAATTGAAAAAATAGCAATCAGGAAGAAATGCATGGCCGTGCAATTTCGCGATGTCCAACATACCTTGATTATACATGCTCATTTGCACTAACTGTTGGATCGTAAACCTTTCTTGGAAGTTAGAACTATTGTATGTGAAAGGTTGGAAGTTATAAGTTGAAACATGTTCATTGAGTCTGATTAAGTGTTTTAGCCATAACTTTTTCTCTAGTTATCCAAATGAGATGATATTTGATTTGGAGTAAACTAGAGAAATAGGACTACAATTTTTTGATGAAATTGAGTTTTAATTCAGTCTCTAAGAATATCAATATTTGGATGGAATTTGAGTACAAAATATTATTTCAGTATAAGAACAGTTCAGAAAATTTTGAGATATAACTTTCAGATTTTCGAACTAAATTGAATGATTTTGATGTCATTAGAAATTGAGACAATGAGGAATATTTTTGTAGAAGGAAGTGTTATCAAATTCCTTAAATTACATGATCAAAAAAAGGTCTTAATTTTTGGAAGAAGTTAGTCAATGAATTAAGTGAATTTTAAGGTCTTAATAGAGTAATTTTATGGAGTTAATTAGCATGTTAATGTGAGTAAGGTTTTATGAAATGGGTTAATTGAATTATAGTATCAAGATGGCAATATTGCATAAGGGGAAAAATTGGCAAGTCACTTAAGCATTTAAGTTACAAGGCATATAAGTAAGGGCAAAATGGGCACTGTTCAATCATTAATGGTATAAAAAGGAGAAGAAAAGAGTGGGCTTGCATTTAGAAGAAGCAAAAACTTGAATTAGAAAGAGAGAGAAGAGAGAAGCACGAAAAAGAGAGAAAAGGGGAGAAAAGGAGGAAAAAGTTAAGGTTTCTCCATTTCTTGGTTTTCAAGAGGGATTTTGAAGTTGCTCAAGAAGGGAAAAAGGAAGAAGAGGAAGAGAGCTCTCATTCAAGCCATCAAACTCTTCATTTAGAGAAGATTCAAGGTAAGAATGGATTTTGATCTTTGGATTTTTGAGATGGTTTTTGTTCTTATAGCTTAAGAAATGTATGGGTCTAAGGATTCTATGATCAATTTTATGAAAATGTCTTATGGGTTTCTCAATTGGAATGTCTATTGATTTGGGAAATTTTGTTAATGTTGAAGAAAATCAAAAGGGGCAAGAGGAGAAAGAGTAAAGGCTTTTTAAGCAAGGTTTTCAAGTAAGGAAAATTAAGGTGGGTTCCATGTTTATAATAGAATAAATAAGCAACTTTTGTTTTCTTTAAATCAAGGAAATTTAATGATTTCAAATTGCATCATAAGTGTTGCCTTAAGTATGTCTTGAATGAATTGCGGAATTGCTACATGTTTGATATGTGAATTGTGTGATGATTTATGAAAATGATTCCTTTGAAAGGATTATATGTTTATGAAATCATGTTTTTAAAAATTGTTTTCAAAATACTTCATGTTTATGAAAACTCAAGTTTTGAAAAGTGTAATTTTGGACAACAAGTTTGAAATACATGTTATGTGGGTTTTGGTAGTCCATCCAAGAAATCTCACGTCCACATTGACCAATAAAAGGCTTCTTTCGCTTGCCTGCTAATGGCACGGAGCTCCCTCAAGGACTCCCTCAAGAATTTACAACTACACAGGTCCACTATGTGGAAATGTGTAGTGCGTCATGTTTATTGATCTACCCAAACCATTCAATTGTGTTTATGTGCTTATGATATATGAGCAAGTTTGATGCATTCATGTTTTGTGGTTTGTAAATGTGACTACATGATGAGATTTTGAGAAATGATTGTTTTATGGATTTCAACAAGAATTTTCTATGACAATGAACTTTTGAATAGTTTTGCTTATTTTTCCGTTATAAACATGTTATTCATGAGCAGTAAAGCTGACCCCCACTCTTTTACCCCAATTCAGGTGATGAGCAAAAGATCAAGTGAAAATGAATCAAGGCATAAATCCGAATTTACATGTTTCGTCTTGTTTTGGAGTAGTTTATATGAAACAAAATTGTAATTATATTTTGAGCAATTATTATTCAAGTGTCTTGTGTAATTTGGAGATTTTGGAATATTAATTGTATTATGGCTTGAAATGCCATTAAAGTTTGTAAAAACTCCTAATTTATGATGTTGATGAAAATGGATTTATGTATGAACATGAATTATGAATGATGTATAGATGAGCATGATGAATGTTGAGCATGAATGGTTGGTATATATATATATATATACATACATATTCACTTCAGTGAGATGTAATGGAAAAGAAAGATAAAAATGCTATGAATATAGAGATGTTGTTGAATATGAAGAGTCAAACGAATTGAGGTTGAGAGTTTGATAAATTATAAATGGTAGTTGAATTGTTATGAATGATGTGCAATTAAGGAAGTGAAGTTAGGATAAATTTCAAGTTTTCATGAGGGTAAATTGTGTGTTCTGAGTTCAGAAGAAATTTTGTACTAATTTATGATGATTTTGACCAAGTTATCTTAATAAAAGTTATAGATGATCCTCTTATCTTTCCGACGCTATAAAGTATGTAAATCTAGGATTTAGGAGTGGAAAGATATGAGCATTATAGGTGATGATGCTGCATGGGAAATATGAACATGACAACTATAGTGAATGATGAGAGTTGTTGTATGAAATAAATCATTTGAGTTGATATTTGAAAGATTTATGAAATCATGTTGGTAATTGAAGGTTTGAGGAGTGTTATTGCATGTTAGGAAGTGAAATTGGGAAGATTGTGAGTGAATATGATGTTAGAATGGATTTAGGAACCTTTAGAGAGGCTTTGGAAGGAGTTTTGGATCACCTATGTCAGTTAGACGGACTTTAGGTCCGTTAAACGGACCTTCTTAGGTGAAAAAGAGCTCCTATAAATGGACATGGATGTCCATTAAATGGACCTTGATGACCAAAAAGGGCTCCCAAACCCGACAATGTATGTTAAACGGAGATGGATGTCCGATAAATGGACATTCATGGGTCAGCTTCAGTAAATTACGATTTTTAACCCATTTAGAGGCAGAATCTCAAATTGTGGTCTTCATAAACGTTGTAGATCTAGAAGTATACTTTCAAATTATTCAATTGCGCCAAGAGAGGTACGAAATGATTAAGGACATATGTTGGACCAATGGTGGTTGACAAATTAAATCCCTTTCTGTTTTGATAATAATAAAATATCTAGAATTAGTTAAGAAATTATTTCAGGCACTATTCATGAAAGAGTTGTGCAAATCAAGAAGAGCAAATGTTTAATCATTAAAGAATCAAGATGGGAGTTGCCTTCTAAGAGAAAATGACATAAAACATAAGGATTATAGAGGATTTGGTCGGATGTTACCATTGAAGTCAATACAATTCGACTTACATGGAGATATGACAATACAAGTCGACTTATCATACACAAGTCGACTTATCGTGGACGACAAGTCGACTTACATGGGACAAGTCGACTTATTGGAGAGCGAAGTTACAATTTTTACATAAATGGTTGAAACAAGTCGACTTATACATTCGACAAGTCGACTTATGGATGCACCAAATCAGGTCCAACGGTCCAATTAGCCAAAAATGGTATGGAGATTATCAAGGAACGGCTATAACAAATCAAACAACGGCTAGAAGAGCTCAAACAACTATATTTCTTCAAGTATAAATAGAGGATGATGGAAGAAGAGTATATACAAGTTCCTCAAGTCTAAATACTCTTCTATTGCTTCAAATTGCTCACTATTGCTCTTATTTTGTTACTCTACTGTTTTGAGCACTTGTTCTTCAATCTTTACTATATTTATTTTACAATTTGAGTGACGAGCGGAAGGTCACGTGTGAGGTAGGATTTGTGCCGTAAGACAAATCGTTTGTAAGGTAGCTTGAGCCGGAAGTCAAGTGGAGTTGTAAAAAGTTCACACTCAACTACAAAGTGTGCAATAAAGTGATTGGCAAAATCCTAAGTGGGAGCTTAGGTAGAGGACGTAGATCTTAGCACCGAACCTCTATAAAAACAAGTGTTTGATCTTCTTCCCTACACTTTTCAATTAAGTTTATCTAAATTGTTTTTTGTGTTTTAACTTCTGATTTTCTTATAGAAATTCTTAAAGAATTTTAAAGATCTATTCAACCCCCCCCCCTTCTAGATCACTTACAATTGGTATCAGAGCAGAAGTATCCAGGGATGGCACACAATAACTTAGCGGAAGAAGGTAATACTAATAATCGCCCTTTTTTATTTAATGGTACTAATTATTCTTCTTGGAAAAATCCTATGAAGTACCACATCATTAGCGAGGGAGTAGAATATTGGAAGATAGTTATCTTCGGTCCACAACCACCATTAAAAGAAAATGGTGAGTTAAAAACCGAGCTGGAATACGATGACAATGACTGGAGGCAAGCCTACATCAACGCTAAAGCGATGAAGCTAATTTATTGTGCTCTCACAGTTGAGGAAAGAAACCGAGTTAACTCGTGTACCAGCACCAAAGAAATGTGGGAGAGACTTCGCATCACCCATGAAGGAACCAACCAAGTTCGGGAGACAAAAATCAACATGCTGCTTCATGACTATGAAATGTTTGTCATGAAAGAAGGTGAGTCCATTTCAACTATGCTTGATCATTTTGCAGAAATCATAAATGGATTAGGCAATCTTGGAAAGCATATGTCGGACAGTGAGAAGGTAAAGAAAATCCTTTGCTCACTACTAAAGGAATGGGACTCACAAGTCACCGCCATTATGGAGTCCAAAAATCTCAATCATCTGGAATTCAACGCCTTGGTGGGATCACTTATCAACTACGAGATTATTCTCAAATCCAGAGGAGGTAGAGGTAAGCCTAAAAAATCTATTGCTTTTAAAGCTAACACTTCTTTTGTTGATGAAAGTGATGAGGAAATAGATGAAGACGAGGAAGACGAAGAAATAGCTATGTACGCTAGAAATTTAAGAAAGTTCAAGGGACTTCTTAAAAATCAAAGGAAAGAATTAAATGGTGGAAAACAAGTAGAAAGAAAGAGGTTTGGCGCGGAAAGAAAATCAAAAGACTATGACGAAAAGAAAGGCAAAGAAGAATGTTGGAGATGTGGAAAACGGGGACATCTCGCAAGAGAATGCAAAAGATCATCCTCCACATCAAACTTTCAGAAAAATGACAAATACGACAAAGGTAAAAGGAAAACTAGCCTGGTGGCAACTTGGAGTGATGAAGAGGATGCATATCAAAGCGATGATGAAAACAACCTGGAACTTATGGCAAAAAGTTCATCAAGTGATGATGAAAATGAAGTAACTTTCAATGACCAAGATCTAAGAGATTCTTTTGATGCTTTGCAAGCTGATTTTGAAGAAGCCATTGAGATTAACAAAAAATTAAGAAAGAAAATACGAGAATTGGTTACTGAAAATAATGCCTTACATGAGACTATTGATGACTTAGATAGTCCAAAAGAAGATCATTCTGCATGTCTTATTGAAAAAGAAAATCTTATTTGTGAGCTTGATAGACTTAGAAAAGAATTTTCGTATGTGGTTGCAAAATTCGCAAATGAAAACGAACAGTTTGAAAAATTGTTATCGCTACAAAGATATTCCATTTTTAAGCATGGATTAGGATATGACCCTTTTGATAGAGATTGCTCCTTAATTTCCAAATTTACTAAGGATGGAAAAATCGCTCAATGTGCTAGATGCTTGAAAGATGGTCACATAGAAATTGCCTGCAAGAGTACTAAAAGATGTGTTAAGATTAAGAAAATTTGGGTTATTAAAGGCACAATACCACCTAATGTGGTTTATATAGCTAACCAAAATGGACCCAAAATAGCTTGGGTACCTATAAGAAGAAAGAACGTTGATATTGTAGGTACAAGCAAGGGATGAAAGGTCGTCAAGCACTTGGTACATCGATAGCGGATGTTCAAGACACATGAGTGGAGACAAGAACCTTTTTGCGGAAATCAAACCAAAAAATCAAGGTTATGTCACTTTCGGAGACAACAATAAAGGTAAGGTCATTGGAATTGGTAAAGTGGGTAAGGAACCTTTGCCAACCATTGACAATGTTTTGCTTGTTAATGGATTGAAACATAATTTGTTAAGTGTCTCTCAACTTTGTGATATGAATTTTAATGTAAGTTTTGAATCATCACATTGCATGGTTAAGAAGGACGGTCATGTAGCTTTCATTGGTCTGAGACACGGAAATGCTTACATAGTAGATTTACATGATGATAGTTCGTTTAATGAAAAGTGTTTAGTGACATTAGAAGAAAATGCATTTTTATGGCATAGAAAATTAGGACATGCACCTTTGCCTCTAATCTCTAAGCTTTCGAAAAATGACATTGTAAGAGGTTTGCCTAAAATAAGATTTGTTAAAGAACACTTGTGTGAATCATGTTTAAAAGGCAAACATGTTAGAGAATCTTTCAAACCAAAGAAAGAAATTTGCACATCTAGAATTCTTGAACTTGTGCATATGGATTTGATTGGACCATCTAGGCATGCTAGTCTTAGTGGAAAATTATATGTCCTTGTGATTGTAGATGATTTTTCTAGATTTACTTGGGTAAGATTCCTTGCGAATAAAAGTGATGTCGTTAATGAATTTACCAAGTGGTGTAGATTGGTTCAAAATGAGAAAAATTTGTCGATCGTTGCTATTAGAACTGATCATGGAGGAGATTTTGAATGTGAACCTTTCGAAAGTTTTTGCGAGAAATACGGGATGGAGCACAATTTCTCAACACCAAGGACTCCGCAACAAAATGGTGTGGTAGAAAGGAAGAATCGTTCTCTTGAAGAAATGAGCAGAACCATGTTAAATGAGTACAATCTTCCTAAATCATTTTGGGCGGAAGCGGTCAATACCGCATGCTACGTCATCAACAGGGTGCACTTGCGAAGAGAAAAAAATAAGACACCCTACGAACTTTGGAAAGGTAAGAAACCCAACATCTCTTATTTTCATCCTTTTGGTTGTAAAGTCTTCATTCATAATAATGGAAAGAACAATTTAGGAAAATTCGATTCTAAATCTGATGTTGGTGTGTTTATTGGTTATTCTCAAACTAGTAAGGCTTTTAGAGTTTATAATAATAGGACTAAATGTGTTGAAGAAAGTATACATGTTAAATTTGATGATATGATTTCACCCCTGAGAAAGGTTTGTTTTGATGATGATGCAGGAAGTTCAGGTAATAAAATTGAAGAAATTGAATCCAAGATTGAGGAATTGAAGCTAGACGAAGAAAATCATGTACCCGACATTAAATCATGGGAAAAAGTAAAGAACCATCCTGTGGAGCAAATCATTGGTGATTTAAATGTTGGTGTAAGAACTAGGAGAAATATCTATGAGAATATGAGTAATTCAGCCTTCATTTCATTGATAGAACGCAAAAATATAGAAGAAGCTCTTAAAGATGGCGGCTTTTAGCTATGCAAGAGGAGCTTAATCGGTTCAAGCGAAATGATGTATGGGATTTGGTAGCTCCACCAAAGGACAAGACCATCATTGGAGTCAAGTGGGTAAATCGGATAAAATATGATGAGAATGGTGAAGCGATTAAAAATAAATCAAGGCTAGTGGCTCAAGGATTTTATCAAGAAGAAGGTCTTGATTACAATGAGACATATGCTCCTGTGGCTCGTTTGGAGGCAATTAGGCTACTATGTGCATTTGCGTCTCATAAAAGGATCAAATTAAATCAAATGGACGTCAAGAGCGCATTTCTCAGTGGGTATATTCAAGAGGAAGTCTATGTCAAACAACCGCCGGGATTTGAAGATCATGAGCATTCGGATTACGTCTATAAACTCAAGAAGGCACTTTATGGACTAAAGCAAGCACCTAGAGCACGGTATGAGAGGTTAAGTACTTTTCTAACTCAACATGGATATGTTCGTGGTAAGATAGATAATACTTTGTTTATTAAACATGTTGATCATGATATGCTTATTTGTCAAATTTATGTTGATGACATTGTGTTTGGTGCCACTAATGAATTTTTGTGTAAAGAATTTAGCGATTTAATGCAAGGTGAGTTTGAAATGAGCATGATGGGAGAACTCAAGTTCTTTCTTGGATTGCAAATCAAGCAACACAAAAATGGAATATTCATCCATCAATCGAAGTATACCAAGGAACTTCTTAAGAATTTTAAAATGGAAGGATGCAAAGTGGCAACAACACCAATGGCAACAAATGTGGTCGTGGAGAAAAATGAACATGAAGAAGATGTTGATCAAAAACTCTATAGAGGTATGATCGGCTCTCTTTTGTATTTAACTGCTTCTAGACCTGATATTATGTTTGCCACATGTCTTTGTGCTAGATTTCAATCTTGTCCGAAGATTTCTCATTTGAGTGCTTGTAAAAGAATTTTTAGATACTTGAGTAAAACTATTAATCATGGTTTGTGGTATCCTAGTTGTGATTCATTTGATTTGTATGCATATAGTGATCTTGATCATGGTGGCTGTAGAATTGATAGAAAAAGCACTAGTGGCTTGTGTCATTTCTTAGGATCATCTTTGATATCTTGGGCTAGTAAAAAGCAAGTTAGTGTAGCCATTTTCACTGCTGAATCTGAATATGTAGCAGCTGGGAGTGCTTGTGCCCAAGTTCTTTGGATTAAACATCAATTGCTTGATTATGTTATTGTGGTTAAAAAATTCCTATTTATTGTGATAATACCAGTGCAATTTTTTTGAGTAAAAATCCTATATTGCATAGTAGAACAAAGTATATAGAAATTAGACATCATTTTATCCGTGATCATTATTTAAAAGGTGACATTTGCTTGAAGCATGTATCAACTAGTGATCAATTGGCTGACATTTTTACTAAACCTCTTAAGGAAGATGCGTTTGTGAACATTAAATTGAGATTAGGCATGTGTGATTTAAATTCCTTTGGTTGAATTTGATTTTGCGACATTAAATGGTCAATATATGAGGAACATATGCAATTACATCCAAAGATTTCATCATCATGTTTTACACCTAGACTACCAGTAGGCTAATTGGAGTTTCAGTCTATTGTTGAGGATTAATTCGAGTTATCTTGAGTCTGATATTGACTTGTTCTGGGATAGAAGAATATTATATGGAAATTAAGTCAAGGTATGGTTTACACAGCTCTCTGGACATGAATTTTGAGAGGATAAGTCGACTTATGAATTATACAAGTCGACTTATGGAGGTCGATAAGTCGACTTATGTGGAGCACAAGTCGACTTATGTGGAGCACAAGTCGACTTATGTGTGGACGGACCCTTTAAAAATCCTTCATCCTTTCACTTCTCCGAAAACTTTCTCACTCTAACCTTTGAAATCTCTTGCCTTAACTCGACTTAAACCTTGAAATCTCTTCAGATCCACTATACCCATCATCAATCCACCACATTTAGCACAAAACCCATTCTCCATCTCTTCAGATCTATCTCTCTTTTTCGAAAACTCTTTTCTCAAAACCCTAACCCTAACCTGCGTTTTCTTTATCTTCTCTCTACAAAACAAATGGCTCCTCGAAAATCTTCTTAGAAAGGGAAAAAAACTGCTCAATCTCAAGGTAACCACGTTCCTCAAAGACCTCGGGTTCGGGGGTCATCATCAAGGGGAGATGCGTCAAGGGAGGATGACGCGATTGAACCCAGATTTGTTTCGAGGGATGCTCAAACATTGTATTATAAGGTACTTAAAGATGAAGTTTTGATTCCCTCCATGAGATTTGATTGGGTTGAGTTAGATAGTAGCGAGTTCTCAGATGTGTTTACTGAAATTGTTAACCTTGGGCTAAGAGATTTTTTGG
Organism: Erythroxylum novogranatense; assembly: GCA_029891385.1. Classification (NCBI taxonomy): domain Eukaryota; kingdom Viridiplantae; phylum Streptophyta; class Magnoliopsida; order Malpighiales; family Erythroxylaceae; genus Erythroxylum; species Erythroxylum novogranatense. Next base: position 9,543,485 of record CM057235.1, on the reverse strand, counting down.
GTTTTCATGATGATATCTATGAAGAAACAGTAAAGGAATTCTATGCGAATCTGGTTGTGATTGGAAGTAATGTTGAGGATGGAGTTACCTTAGCCTCTAAAATTAACGAGAAAGCAATATATCTTTGTGAATCAGATTTGTGTACCATGTTTCATTTGCCTAGAGGAGGAGTTAGGCCTAGAGCTTCTCTTACTGACTTTGAGATTTTGAGGAATGCTGAGGGTGAAACTGATGAGGAAGCCAAAGAGAATTTCGGCTATACCGAGGAAAAAGGGGCTGATTTGTTAGTTCGGTTATGTACCGATCATTCCCCTCCATTTGAGGCGATGGATTTACCGTTGAATTATCGGTTGCTACATTATGCGATAAACAGGGTGGTGTATCCAAAGAAAGCTAGTAATAATCAAATTACTTCTCTAGATAAGGAGATTCTGTGGCATGTGGAGGAAGGAAGGAAAATAAACTATCCGAGCTTAATTATTCAGATGATGAGAAAAAAGGCCAGCCTATTACGTGGACAGCTGAAGGGGAAACTAGTCCGGCATAAAGGAATGTCGTATGCCGCACTGATTACCCATATCTCTCAGGTTAGAAAATGCAATCTGGATTCCTATGTTAGTTTTCCTTATCCTCAGAGTTGGAGGTTCACACCTTACAATTTAAGGAGTATGAAGCTGGTTAGAACAGTTGAGAAAGGTTGGGTTTACTCCTATCATGTTGAGAAGCTTGGGTTGACTTTGGTAGGTGAGCAGGTACCTTCAAGGAAACGATCTAGGACAACAGATCGTCCAAGTAGCTCACGGCCAAGTAATGTCGGAAGAAGTGAGGTATCCCAAGCTGATATTCAGGAAATTCGAGATCAGTTGGATGAGATAAATGAACGTCATGATGATCAACAAGACACGTTTATAAGATTGGAAAGGAAAATTGATGAACAACGCGGCATGCTTACCCGCTTAGAGAAAAGCATCAAGAAGATTTTTGACAAGCTAGGATGTAGGCACGATGATTCTTCGTCCTGATGTGTATTGCATTGTGTCTTGACCAACATTTCATCTTCTGTTGTTGTTTTATGTGTTTTTATGTGCTTCGTGTTGGATTCACATCTTTTGTAATGACTATTACTATCATTTGTGTTTGATGTTATGTTTGGTGTTATGTTTGGTTTTTAATCTTCATTTGAGTCTATTTTCTCTATTGCTTTTTGATTATGACAAAAAGGGGGAGTAAGATTGAAATTGATATTTGATTAAGGGGGAGTGAAAATTTCATTGATTTGCGATTTTATTGATTTCTATTTTAATCATTGATTTATACATTAAGGGGGAGACAACCTAACCATCAAGACAAGGGAAACCTTGATCAAGTTTTATGTCTTCAAATTTCTTGTAAATTTCTAAATATTTTGTCATTATCAAAAAAGGGGAGATTGTTGGACCAATGGTGGTTGAAAAAATTAAATCCCTTTCTGTTTTGATAATAATAAAATATCTAGAATTAGTTAAGAAATTATTTCAGGTACTATTCATGAAAGAGTTGTGCAAATCAAGAAGAGCAAGTGTTTAATCATTAAAGAATCAAGATGGGAGTTGCCTTCTAAGAGAAAATGACATAAAACATAAGGATTATAGAGGATTTGGTCGGATGTTACCATTGAAGTCAATACAAGTCGACTTACATGGAGATATGACAATACAAGTCGACTTATCATACACAAGTCGACTTATCGTGGACGACAATTCGACTTACATGGGACTAGTCGACTTATTAGAGAGCGGAGTTACAATTTTTACGTAAATGGTTGAAACAAGTCGACTTACGGATGCACCAAATCAGCTCCAAAGGTCCAATTAGCCAAAAATGGTATGGAGATTATCAAGGAACGGCTATAACAAATCAAGCAACGGCTAGAAGAGCTCCAACATCTATATTTCTTCAAGTATAAATAGAGGATGATGGAAGAAGAGTATATACAAGTTCCTCAAGTCTAAATACTCTTCTATTGCTTCAAATTGCTCACTATTGCTCTTATTTTGTTACTCTACTGTTTTGAGCACTTGTTCTTCAATCTTTACTATATTTATTTTACAATTTAAGTGACGAGCGGAAGGGCACGTGTGAGGTAGGATTTGTTTCGTAAGACAAATCTTTTGTAAGGTAGCTTGAGCCGGAAGTCAAGTGGAGTTGTAAAAAGTTCACACTCAACTACAAAGTGTGCAATAAAGTGATTGGCAAAATCCTAAGTGGGAGCTTAGGTAGAGGACGTAGGTCTTAGCACCGAACCTCTATAAAAACAAGTGTTTGATCTTCTTCCCTACACTTTTCAATTAAGTTTATCTAAATTGTTTTTGTGTGTTTTAACTTCTGATTTTCTTGTACAAATTCTTAAAGAATTTTAAAGATCTATTCAACCCCCCCTTCTAGATCACTTACAACATAAACATGTTGGATTCTTTTATCCATAACTTCCTCATCCGACCTCCGAATGAAGTAATTCTTGAGGCGATAGATTTCTAACACATGTATATATCTCTTCATGAAAATTGGGATCTTTTGGATTTGATTTGAAAAAGTTTAATTGTAACAAAGTTAGAGGTCAGTTTAGAGAGCATGATTGAGGTATAAACACACTTTGGAATTTTAAGCATATCTTGAGCTATAGAGCTTCGATTGAGGTGATTATTTATTCAAAGCAAACTAGGGATTTGGAGTTACTATTTTTGTGAAGAAGGAAAATTATGATTTTGGTGATTGACTAGTGTGAACACACTACCCTTGCGAGATGACAGGGTTATCAGCTCAAGGTTTATGACTCCGGAAAGATCTTTGGACATCGGAAATCGAGTTTCAACATGTTTAGTATTAAATCATGAAGATAAACCAATGATGGTCAAGTTTCATGATCTGAAGTTGGGCTCCGCAAGCGGGGTCCAACACTAACAAAAAATTCTAGGTTTTCTTATAAATTTGACGTTTCGAAGCTAATTGAAGGGGATACTTTTGGGAGGGGATTTTAAGATGTGGAGAATTCTCAAAATGCATGATTTTGGTCTAGAGAATGAGAAGCAAAAATATTTAGATAGAACTTTCACAAGATCAGGACTCTACATCGCAAAAACTTTCCATAGAAGACAATCAGGGAGATTTAGAATTATAAACCCATTGTTTTCATTTCATTTTTTTCTTTCGATTTATGTTTTATTTCATATTCGACCATGTGTAACTAAACTTCCTGTTGGCATTTAAGTTAGATGAACCTTATGTATATACTTTGATATGATTTGTTTCCTTTATTAATGCAATTGGTTTGATGGATTATTGTGATATGATTACGTGTTTTATTTATAATTTGATTTCATACATAAAGATTGAGAAATCCTAGTATGAATAGATCTACTGTAATTAGAAGGATTTGATTGCAACCTTAAAGAAAGGATGACATAAATCCTCCATATTAGGGTCAAACCTAACAGAGAGACTCTTAAATTTATAACGCAATCCTATAAGATTTAACTTGGGTAATTCGGTTAGGGACCTTAGGATTAGTTGTTAGTAGACTCAAGGTCAGCTGCTAGCATACTAAGGAGTCTCCACAGTCTAATTAATAAACAAACAATTGTTGGATAAAAGATCAATCTATTAATGTTTTAGGGGGGTTTGAGCCTAGATTTTAATTTATGATAATGATAGGTTTCTAAATGAATTCCATTATCTTTGTGTTCATTATTGCTTCCTATTTTATTTTATTTGTTTTTATTTTAGCTTCTTTCCATTAAAAATCTAAAATCAATCATTGGGCTACATAATAGGGGAAGGGTAAGTACTAGTAATTATGGTCTTCGTGGGATCGACTCGTACTTGTCAGCATTAGCTACAACTACCCCGTGAATTTGCGATTTATTATAATATTAACTAACACGCTCGAAGTCAATCAAGTTTTTGGCATCATTACCGGGGACTTTGATATTAGGAAAGCTTGAATGTTATTACTCTAGTCATTTTTATTTTATATTTTATTTGGTTTGATCTTTGGTTTTATTTCTTTTTATTTTAATTTTTTGTACTTTTTTTATTTTATTCTTTTATTTTATTTTATTTTATTGTATCTTATTGTAACTATGGCTTATTAATTTAATTATCTTTTGAATTTCCCTATTTGATCTTGAGCTTGCGATTTATTGTAGGAATTATGATTCATTACTATATCCACAGCTTACAATGAAAGGATGGTGTGGACAATATTTTTATGGGAGGCAGAATATGTCTTCGTAAACTATGACATCACCATATGGGAGACCGAACAGGTGCTATCAACCTTAAACTGCAGTGTAAGAGAATGGCTACAATTCAGAGTGGAACAATTCTTATTCTTATTGATAGAACGATTACACTCCAACTGGATATTTACGATACCAAACATCTCCACATAATTAGCCGACTTTGGAAGATAAATTGATGGAAGCCATTACTGAAATGAAAGCTAACTGACATAAATTTGAGAGCGAATAAAAAATAAGAGTTAGCTTCATGAATGGAGAGAGCTTCTAAAAGAAAAAGAAAGTATTGCAAATAAACTAATGGAATGCCTTGTCGAAAGAACAACTAGTCAACGTGAATTCGATAAGAGACTTCTTTCACTTGCATATGATGAATATAGTTTGAGCGTCCAACCATCTTAGAGTGAAGAAGGCGGGGAGGTAACTGTTGCTCTAAAAAATATGTTGATTAAGTCTATTCAAGAATCAAATATAAAGCATCAGGAAATAGAGGCTCGTATACAAAATATGGTGAATCGAACCAATTAGATGGTAGAGATATTATCCAAAGAACAACTAGGGAGTTTGTTTAGTCTTAGTGAAACAAATCCTGGCGAATTTGGAATGGCAATCACCCTTAGTACTGAAGATAAGCTCTTAGAAGCAGAAGATGAAGAGGAAACAAGTATTACGAATAGATTAATAGAACTCCTTGTTGATATGAAAGCTAAGCGACATAAATTCAATAGAGAAGAAAAGGTAAGGATTGGCTTCATGATTAGAGTAATATTACAAGAAGAGCTTCCTAACGAAGAAAAAGTTTTCATCCAAAAAGAGAAAGTAGAGGAGTAGCATAAGGTAATTGAAGAAGATGAGCCAGAAACCTCTATCCAGGAAGAAAAAGAGGAGTTGATAGAGGTGGTTAAGGAAGAACTAGTGGAGGAACCAATTAAGGGAACTGTTGATGAGGTATTGGTAGTGACCTTAAATACGGAGGGTTCCCACTTCCTTAAGGACAAACTATTCGAACTGGCAGATGATACATAGAGTTTTGTTATTCCTTATGTATTTTACATTTTGTCTTTTAAAAGGGCGTTAATGAAGTCTATTGGTTTTATTAATCTAATCAGTTATGTCCTTCTGATTATCTTATAATAGTTAAGGATCCCTCGTGGTGCTGAATGTTTATTATGAAAAAGAAAACATAAAAGAAAGAAGGAAAGAAAAAGAAGGAAGAAAAAAAGAAGAAGAAAGATAAAAGAGAAAAAAATATATGTATGTAGTACCATTAGTTTCCTAATGAAAGGACCTATGTATATTTTTAAACAAGTTTTGAAATATATTGTGTAGTAAATTTCCTTCAATCATACCTTACCTGAGCCCCATTACAACCTATATAAAGAAATTTTGATTTTTTTTCCTAGTTTGTACATAAATGGTGGAGATGTGATTTTACTGCAAGCTTATAGTAAGAATTTTACTATGCATTGATTGAGAGTTTTGATGCTTTTCACCCTAAACACTTGAACACATTAAGTGAAATTTTCGTGAGGGTGTAAAGTTGTTAATGTAATTATTATTAGTATTACTTAGGAAATTAATTTTAGGACAACTTGATTATGATGTATAGTATTAATGGACAGGTTGAAATTGGTGAAGGATTGATGTTATGAAATTTATAATTTTGATTATGGCTTTCTTAAGGACAAGTAAAAGCTTAAGTGTGGGGATGTTTGATAGATGAATATTTGACTATATTTTGACACTCATATCTGATGTATTTTGCTTGATAGTTGATACTTTTATTATATATTTGGTATTTAATATGTTTCAAGTGTGTTTATAGGTTATAATTGCCTCTATGGACTTAAAAGAGAAGAAATCAGAAGAAAACGCTGCTAAAATTGAAAAAACAACAATCTAGAAAGAATGTATAGCCTTGCACTTTCGCAATATCTGACATGCCTCGATTATGCATGCTCATATGCACGCCCAAAATTCTAGGTTTCTTATAAATTTGACATTTCAAAGTTAATTGAAGGGGAGACTTTGGGGAGGTGATTTCCAGATGTGAAGAACATCTAGAATGGATGGTTTTGGTCCAAAGAAACGGGAAACACAAAGAAATCATGGAAAAATCTATAGGAATACAAAATCAAGCCTCTATATCGTACAAGCATTCGATAGAAGACAATCAGGGAGATTTAGAATTATGAACTCATTATTTTCATGTCATTTTTTTCTTTCGATTTATTTTGATTTCGTATTTCGATTGTGTGTAACTAAACGTCCAATTAATATTTAGGCTAGACGAACCTTATGTATATACTTTGATATGATTTGATTCCTTTATTAATACAATTGATTTGATTGATTATTGTGATATGATTACATGTTTTATTTTTAATCTGATTTCATACATTAAGATTGAGAAATCCTACTATAAGTAGATATATTATAATTAGAAGGAGTTGATTGTAACCCAAGAGATAGGATCATATAAATCCTTCAGATTATGATCAAACTTAATAGAGGGACTCATAAATCAGTAACGCAATCCTATATGATTTAACTTGAATAATTTAATTAGGGACCTTAGGATTAGTTATTAGTAGACTCAAAGTCAACTGCTAGCATACCATAGAAGTTTCCACGGCCTAATTAATCAACAAACAATTGCTTGATAAAATATCAATATGTTAAAGTTTTAGGACGGTTTGAGTCTAGATACTAATTTCTAATAACGATAGTTTTCTAAGTAAATTTCACTATCTTTGTGTTCATTATTTTTCCTATTCAATTTTATTTATTTTATTTTTAATTTTTTTTATTAAAAATTTAAAATCAATCATTAGGCTAGATAATACGAGAACTAATTCAATCGCTTCACGGAAATGGATGTTGATTGGCCGAGAACTAACATTGTAGGAATATTATTAGTGTTACTAAGACGCTCTGGGCCAATCAACATCCATTTCCGTGAAGCGATTGTATTAGTTATCGGGCTTAGAAGTTTGAGGAGCCTTTGGACAAGTTTGTCCGAATTATTTTAAACGTCGAATTCGTGCATGAATCACACGTGTCGACAAACTGTCGTTTCTCCACACATCATCATTACTGCTGCTTTCAGTCTGAAGTTCGGGATACATAACATATAAAAGTTGAAAGCGAGGATGTCAGGAATGACGAAATGGTAATTAAATACTAGTCCAAATAATATTTGCCAAACGAAAAAGTTCAGTTACAAATAATGAGTAGATCATCGCTAGCCTTAACAAAAAGAAGTTTGGTAGGAAAGCATGAATGATAGATGGAGATAATACATAAATATCATTTATATACAATTTTAACTTTTCTACCGTATTAAGCTATAGCGATGTGGGTACTTCTTTTATATATACCGTTGGTGTATTTATTTCTCTTCTTTAGCATTTAATACAAACGTGAAATGGAAAAGATACAAAATCCATTATTATTAATCTCTTAACTATTTGTCACTATAAAATGGTATCCTTATATACGAAAGAAACCAGAGAACAGCAGAAACACGTACGTTCCTCTTCTTTAGCACTCTCACTCACCGGATCCTGACTCTCCGAGGGTTCAAGTCACACCAACGTACTAAGCAAAGGTACCTCTCTATCTTTCTCTTCTCTATTTGCGCTTTCCTCTGTCATCTTCTCGTTGTGCGTGTGATGTGGGTGTCATTTCTTAAAAGTTGACGAGAATGTCCACCAGTTGGCAAACTCCGAGCATTGCTGGGTTGGACTTTTCCCCTTATAGTAATCAGCTAATACAATACTTGCTTCGGTTGATCAAAGCGCTTCACTCTGCTCAAACTCAAGAACTCGCTCTTGCCCTCCTCGCAAAGGTATATATATATGGATGTGTAGTAAATCCACAAAGTTCAATCTTAATTTCTTGTTTTATGTTTTAAATCCCCTTTCATTAATTTCAGAGTCCTTTCCTTGATTACCGTTAAATCACTTGGCAACATCCTATATTTTCGGAGTTTTTTTGTTTTTAACCTTCTGCATGGTGGCTTCACTTTTGTTCATCAGAAAGTATGACCACTGCCGGAATTTCTGTACTTCGAAAGATTCATCTTTAACTCTTTATTTTTTCAGATTTAAGCTTCTTTACAAAGTAGCAAATTTTATATGTCCTCTTTTTTTTTTTTCTTCTTTAAATTAGTTGCTCATTTCATATACCTATTACTGGATGCGTGCTGATAAAATCAAGTTAATCCATAGAACCCCTGTCAAAAAGGAGACTCATCCTTTCTTACCAACCTTATGAAATTGAAACATCATCGCAATTATTTCTTTATGATAAATAAATCATTCATGTAAATTATAATTGTTAATGTCGTTGCCTGGAAATGGAAAGATGCTATGTCCGATATGTTTCTCCCAAATAATATTTATTTATCGTGCTTCTTAGCCAACAGTTTAAAATCAGAACAATGTAGTTATTAAATTTGACATTTAGGTTGAACTTCGAGCATGGCATCCCCCAATTGTAGTGAATAATAGGTTTCCTAAAATTGTTCTTTTAAATGGTTAGTGGTTATCGTCGTGCTGTTATAGCAAGTTTATGATTTACTTGATGCGTGTGAACATTATTACTGTTTAAGATCCTATGGAAAGAGAGTCTGAATTGTTGAAAAAGATGGAACACCAAAAATTCTTTTTGCACATAGTTCTAAGACTTATGGATGCCTAAAAGATTCTTATCATTATACCACCTCATAATGATAGGAGACCTTCTCACTTTTCTAGGTTATTTTGTTAATGTGTAAAAACATGCCATCTTATCATTTGCTATGACAACAGAACAACAAAATAGCAGGTTAGTTTTTTGTCACTTTGATTTGACTGTTTAAAGAGAGTTGATTAAATGAGACATGAAGTTTATAATCATCTTTTAAACAATTCAGATGTTCGTAATGTTTATGTCTTGTTGATAAGGTTCTTTGTTCTTTGTAATCCACAGTTTAGAAATATGAGTACATGACATACATATTGCCCCCTTTTGGTGTTGATTAATTACTGCGAAGTTGCGTTTGTAGGAAGCCACTAATTTCATGAACATTACGTTATGTAGAAACTTAGTAAAGCTGAAAGTAAAGAGAAACACTAGCGCCATTGTTGCAAATTCTTGGACTTTAGCTGTACATTTTTAACTAACCAAGTGTTCCTTGAAAGATGCAAAGTTGATAAGAAAAATTAACCAACCAAGTGTTCCTTGAAAGATGCTAAGTTGATAAGAAAAATTAACCAACCAAGTGTTCCTTGAAAGATACTAAGTTGATAAGAAAAATTAACTAACCAAGTGTTCCTTGAAAGATGCTACAGAATTCTTCGATAATTTGTTGATCATTGAATTTCAAAATACATATTATGATGACTTCAGATACTATATGTTCATTTTTTATCTGATGCATGCCTTTTCCATTTTAAGGTTTGTGATTAAGTTTTCTACCCAATGCTTGTGCTCTCTAAAGCTTCAAGTTGAGCTCTTAACATGACTAATCATTTCGAGAGAGTAACTTTACTTGCTCAATCTCCATGAGTTACAATAAGCTATGAATATCCAATCCGCAAAAGATAATCTTCAACATATAATTGAAATTCCCATGTGAAATACTAATTAAACCATCATATGAGTTTTTCGGTTACTACCTAAAGAGCAATGATTTCTGAATTCAAATCCTTTGATGTGAGGATTGGCATCGATGTCATGTATTGAGGAGTCATCTGACTGGTATAATATCTTTTTCTAATCAAAATGATTTGTTGCCATTGCAAACAATGTTTTCTTGACGGACTAGACATGAAATATGTATAATTATCATATCCTTGTATTCTAGAATCAGGAAATTCGAGGAGAGCTGGCGCCATTGTTGTGGCATAGTGTTGGTACTATGACTGTGCTTCTCCAGGTAAAAGAACAATCTATGCATCCGTTAATTGTTCCTGATATTAATTTGTGCATTTATAAAAAATTGAAATCATCATGAGTTACGCACAACTCTTTGATTATATATTAGTTTTAAAAAACACTCCATTCAGGTAATTACTTCAGCATACCCCAAGATTTGTATCCCAAACCTAACAGAAAGAGACTCCAGGAATGTGAGAAATGTTCTTTCTTTACTTCAGGTGAGCCTTATATCTGATGCTTTTTTATGTTTAAATTGTTTTGTTTCTTATCTTATGCTTGGGCCAGACCACTAGATGAGATTGTGCCATAAGGGAAATGGATGCACCATTTAATAAATAAGAGTTTTGCTTATATAAACATAATGCAAGTAATTAACTGTTTTACAACGTGCTTTCCCATTTTCTACTGCATGCCATATTAATTAGTCAAATGATGAACTCATAACTAATAGGTAAAAAATGTAATTTGTTTTTTTCCCTAATCACTTATTAGTCAATCAAACTCAAAGCTTTACATTTATTAAGTTGACACTTTTATTTCCTATTATGCCAACAAACTGATAAGTGGAACTTGGAAGGAAGCGGTATCGATGTGAGAAAGAAGTTATAATTCTTATAATTTGTTTAGAATGATTATAAAACATATTTTGAAAGTAGAGTACAGATGGAAAATGGGGAACAGAAATAGTTTAACATTTACGTTCTATACCAAGTGAAAACATGAATAGGGTAGAGAATTGAGTATCTTTTATGCAAAAATGGATTTGCACATATGTCTAACAGTACTTAAATGATTTATTTTATTGCAATATACAAACTAGTAGTAATAAAGTGCCATTGCAACGTGATCAACATTAAAATTCTCCCATTGCTCTTTTTAAAATGTTAATTTAACATTAAGTACATTGTATGCCACACAGGGTGTAGCTGCACACCCTATTACAAGGCTACCATTTGTTCAAGGTAATAAATCTAAATTTTCAAATACATATGGAATTTACGAATTAGATGTGACACTGATTTATCTAATGTCTTGGTCCTTCCTCTCAATCTGTTTTAATATCTACAAACAGGCAAACTTATCAAATATTATAGTCATGTATATGCTTTAACATGTAATTCCTGCACATACAAGACACTTTAACGTATAATTCCTAAACATACTCACATATACAAAAACATAGAAATAAAAAAATATATCTAGCATATCTATATATAGATTTACATGTTTGCTTTAGGTAGGCCTCATTTTGAAATTTTATACCCTAATGCTACTAAAATTGATGTGAAATTTTCCTTCATGTTCTCGATTGGTAGAAATTTTTTGGAAAGTAAATATAGAATTTCATTAAAGAACGCTCTAGAGGTGCTAGAAAAAAATACATGAAGAATCTTGGAAATACCATAGAAGGTGCGTGAAGAAGTTGAAATAGTCTCAAGCTATATAGCATACAACACATTATGATAACCAAGTCAAGGATTAGCAAGAAATGTGCATCACTAAACCCCTTTATAGTGTAACTTCCATTTAAAGATCCAATTTGTGCTCATAGTGTTAGCTACGTTTCTTGCAATAGCAGTTTCCCTAATTTTACATAAGAGCCTTTAACATGTAATCTTTGAGTTAGTTTGAGCTCCTTTATAAGTCCTTTGATTTCTTTCAACCAAATGATAGATATATATACTATTGCACCCAAAGCTAACCTGAACATATTTAGATTATCTTTCGTAAGACGATTAAGGTTCATAACCCATGAAACAATGTCCTTCTATTGAGAGAAATTACAATTGAGATTGCAAAGAGTGACAACGTGATGCTAAATAAAGCTGGAGAATCTACAATTGGAGAATAGGTGGTTTAAGTCCTTATTGTTATCTTGATAAAGGACACAAGTAGCATTCATCTAGGATACCTTGAGATAATTTTTTATTCACAACTTGTCTTTAATCGTGAGCCAAAGGATGAAGGATGTGTGATGGATAAGATTCAAATTCTAAACTTGCTTTTGCCAATCAATTATGTTTTGTGAAACTACCAACAACTTCTTTCATAAGAGGTTAGAGTATCACATCAACTTATTATACAATCATAAGAGACAATACTCTTTGATTACCCTAAAGCCCCTTAAAGTATGAATTGGCTAATTCTATGTATTATCTTTTATAATTACTTCCACCTTAATATTAACAAGATTCCTTGCTTTGATTGTATCAAATTTCTGAAGCTTGTAAAGAGGTCCTAATTTGGGCTAGTTTTCAAACCAAAATGAAGTACCTTTTCCATTACTGATTTTAAGTTTGATAACTGAGCAAATTGAATGCCTCATCTATTTACCTTAAGGCCATGAAGTATTTGTTTTTTGTTTAACTAACCATATATTCTCTCGCTTCAAGAGGAGCATATGTATCCATTGGACCTAAAGTGATTCCTTATCTGTATAAATCTTTTATAGCCTCTTAATTAGGGGAACCTTACTCAAGATTCTAAATGAATTGATTCCATTTCCCTCATTATCCTTTGGAAAATAAATTATCTTACCATTTTACTCTAGGCACTTTAGCTTTGTCCTTACGTCCAGACTAGAGGAACTTCTTTAGCATCTTTTCAATGGTCTTTTTTATCTCCTTAGGATTGGTATGTGAGAGGTCCAATAGATTTGTGAATTACTCAATATTGAGATAATTAGTTAAAGTCTTTTACTGTATGTGAGAGCGTTATTACACCAACTATTTATCCTCTTTTGAATTGAGTCAATGAGGTTATATAATTAGAGAATGAGAGCCTCCTAGTTGTTATAGGAAACCAAAGTATTTAATTGGAATCTTTTCCTGTTTGAAACCTTTTTTTAATGTTGACAAATCCTTAATTGTACTAGAGCCTACTGGGAGGCAAAAGCTACCCTTACTTGGATTATAGTTGAGTTTGGTATGTTTTTCAACTACTCTAAGGGGTTGATGATCATCTCAATTGATTTAGCTATTACCCCACAAAGTAATATCAAACCATCTACAAAAGAGATATTAAAAATGCCAATCTTATTACATTTATAATGAAATTCAAAACATGGTTCCTTAGAGATGTTCAAACCAATAATTTTGTAGATGATTTTTATACTCAGGCAGAATAACTAGAGGGACAAGGGATCCTACTGCCTAAGCTCTTTGGTAGCTTTAAACATCTTTTTGGGTTCTATATTAGCTAGTATAGAGAATAAAGTGATGGTGTCAAATTGCATAATGCAATTGGTGAGCTTTCTATGAAAACTTGGCACCTCTATTGAGCTAAATATGAAATTCCAGTTTAAGGAGTCAAAAGCTTTGTTAAAATCAATCTTCAAGATACAACTCCTTTTTTTTATTTTATTGTAGCTCTTGAACAATTTTTAAGGAATCAAAATGTTATCACCTATGCTTATACCCTAAATATTAGCTCCTTGACAAGAGCATATGATTTTCCTGAGAACAATTTTCAATCTTAAAGATAAAATTCTTTAGATACCCTTATATATCAAAAATTACAAGAAATTGTCCTATAGTCGTGAAGAGAAGTTAGGTTGAGGGCTTTAGGGACTAATATATGTTGGTTTTATTGAGTTCTTTCAGAAGCCTCCTATTATTGAACAATTCCATAATAGAGCTAGTTACCATTTTTCCTAACATATCCCTGGTACTTTAAAAAAATTGGGGTATCCATCATATTCAATTGTTTTGGTTAGATTTATGCTGAAGATTACTTCCTTGATTTGACTTATAGTGATTTCCTTAATAAGCATATTCCTAAGCTCCCCGCAAATGGTATTTGCTAAAAAATTCCTAATTTGATTAGTTAAAGAACTTACTTCCATAAATGAACCCAAGAGTGGTTATAATGATTAAAGGCTAACTACTTTAGCTGTTGTTGATCATTTATGGTAACACCATCGTGAGTTTGCAGGGAAACAATGTTTTTATGTTTCTCTTATCTAGAATGACATTATGATGGAGTTTTGTATTCCTATTACCCACATTTAGCCAAGTAATTCTTAATCCTCCTCAGAGATGAGAGCTCCATAGTTTTAAGGGCCTTATTATATTAATGATTAGATTATCTTGGATCCAATTAAGGGAATATAGAGCTTTCTTTTTATCCTCTCCTATGGAGTTGCTACTCGCTATATGCAACTAAATTAGTTCACCCTTAATAGCTCTAAGCTCTTGCACAAAAATGAAAACTTAAGTGCCAGTCACTTGAGTATTCAAACCTTTTAATGTGGCTTTAATAAAGCCTAGAACTTTCAAAAGATAGTTGATGAATCTGAATGGGTTATTCCTTTTGTTATAATCCATATTCAACTAAATTTCAATTGATGTGTGATCTGATGTGAGAGGATTACAAAAGTGAGCAAACATGAGAGGGAATTTAGAAATCCAAGATAAGTTAACTAAGCATTTATAAAAGGGTTTTTTTTTTTGAAGAATCATACCCCATTTTGTCTTTTATTCCAAGTGAAGTAATTGTCTATGAAACTCAAATTAATCGTTACTACTTCACTTAAGAACATTGATCAGTGCTCATTTATACGCTATAACTTACACTTCATTCCATCCACCTCTTATAAAAATAGTATACAATTGAAGTCACCATTGACTCTTAAGGAGGTGAGATCTATCCAAAGTTGCTACCTCAAGAACTCCAGGTTAATAACATAAATCATAGTGATATTTATGAGTATTTAAGATTAGACTAGCAAGGCCTTACAATTGATGAATTGATCTGAGCAACTCCACTGATGAAGGAGGAAGATATTTGGGTCTAGAGAGACTATAATACGGCCATTTTAGTGACCTTCATGATTGCTTAAATTGATCCACTTCCTATTCAAAAAACCATAATCTCTTTTGGAATTAGGAAATCCTTATTTTGGTTTTAACTAAAACAAAAAAACTAGGCTTCCTCAAGGATAAAAAATCCTTAAGATCTTATTATTTGTAGGGTTATTTAGATCCTTAACATTCCAGATGACTATATTCATTTGAGGGATATAGTTACTACTTCCTTTTTCATGGATTTGTAGCCAGGTTGTTAGAGATGTGAATTAGAGAAGATCCCATTAGAATATTACTTCTCTAATTAATATTTGATTTATAGAAGGATTATCAAGGATTTCATATCAAATCAAAATCCCTCTTATATTAGTCTACTTCCTAAAATAGCTAATATGGTTCCTTATATATATGTATGATGTAAAAAGAAATGAGACAAAAATAAAAGAAAAGACATAAGTTTTAGTTACCGTGGACATAGGTCTCAATATATCGAACCACATAAATTCATGAGTTTTTTTTTTCTCTCAAATATTCATGTTATCAGAGCAAATCGATCTATAAACTGTGGCATCTATGACAAAAACTAGAGTCTCAAATAGAGGATCAATTATATTTAAGGCCCTCGATGAAAAGGTAACCATTCCCAATATGTGTCCTAATGGAATCGCAAGCTTATCCTTCCAATTCATAGTTGAGAAGCTGAATGGAAGAAATTTTATAGAATGGGCACAATCAATCTGAATGATTATTGATGGAAAAGGGAAGATTGAGTATCTTATTGGAGAGATGAACAAACCACCTTCCATCGATTTTGTTACACTACAAAAGTGGAGATCTAAAAACTTGATGGTGATTGCATAACTGGTCAATTTAATGAAGCCCTTTATCGAGAAGACCTATCTATTTCTACTTATAGCGAAAGAGTTACTACTCTAAAGTTGAATTCAGAGTAGTAACTCAAGGAATATGTAACAAATTGTGGTTGAGGTTGACGAAACTCTTGGAAGAACTTTATATTACAACTTAACCACTAAGCTGGCTCTATTATAATAGTAAAGTAGCTATTAATATCTCCCCAAATCTCGCTCAACATGATCAGACCAAACATGTAGAAGTGAATAGACACTTTATCAAGGAAAACGTAGATGAAGGGACCATTTGTATGACATATTTCCCTAAGAAAGAGCAAACTATAGATATACTCACTAAAGGAATATCAAGGTAGAACTTCAATGAACTTGTTTGTAAGTTGGACATGATTAATATCTATGATCCAACTTGGAGGGTTAGAGATGTCAATTGCAAAAGATCTCAATAAAATATTATTTCTGTAATTAATATTTGATTTATATGAGGATTATCAAGGATTTCATATCAAATCAAGTCCCTCTTATATTAGTCTACTTCTTAAAATAGCTAGTGTGGTTCCTATATTTATGTATGATGTAAACAGAAAAATATCAACTAGAAATATAAAAAAAAGACAAAAGTTCTAGTTACCGTGAATGTAGGTCTCAATAGATCGAATCACGTGCCCAGGTTTTGTCTTGTTAGCTTTTGTGGCTCCAATGTTCACAGGCATTGTTGAAACACTTGGAGTTGATATGCGTACATTAGTGGAATTCTCTACTTTTGATTTACTATCTGCCTTTAAGAGTGAGCACATTAACTTTGAGTCTAGTTGTATTTTCTCCTTTCCAAACATATCTTCTAACATTGTTTTCATGCCTTAGATGTGGTTGACCTTTGTTGAGCTCAAATATTCGGGTTCACATGGAAGTGGTTACTCACTGAGGTGTTTCCATATTCATTTGCTCTTCACTGCGTTTATTCCTAGACTATTCCTCACAGTAGGTAGCAAGCTTTAGCTTGCTCCTTCTTTTTAGGTCTCTGTTGCTAACTTACGGAAATGAAGTCCTCTATGAGTTTCACTTCATCATGCAACTTCTTTATACTCAGACTATCATGCAGAGCCTTGTTCATCTCTACATTGATATAGATCCTTTCGTACGCTATTCTTTTGAGATTAGCAATTTATTCATCCATGCACACAGGTCTTCCCGGTGAACTTGATAGGTAATTGTAGGAAGTATGTCTCAAAATTTCAGGTAGAGTGTAGGGTTGTCACATGCAATGCCATGCAAATCAACGTACAAGAACTGAGTTAAAGAAACTCAAGAAAAGTTGGTTATTGACAGTTGTAAATTGAGTGTTACAAATACTGTAAATCCATAGAAAATGAGTGTGTGCATTGTGTACTTTGATTCTGAATACAATTAGAAGAAATTTCAATGTGTTGTTGAGTCTTTAAAAATTGCTCTGTTTACCCCGATTCTCATCTGATTTCTCTCCCTAAACTTCTCTCTCTAAATTTCCAGTAGTTTCTGTTGTAGTTTTCATGTATGATCGATAGATAACATCAAAATGGTATCATAGCTAGATTCTTAAGGGATCTATGAAGGTGTAGGTGAAGAACTTGGCTCGGAGGACTATCTCTTTCCTGAACAAGACATGACTGCGAGCGAAGAACACTCAGAGATGGTTGAGAGCTCAATGCAGAATCTGTAGCCTGTAATATTCAATGGTGAAGAATATCAAATCTTGGCGATCAAGATGGAGGCATACCTGCAAGGACAGGATTTATGGGAACCAATCGATGAAGACTATACGGTTGAGATTCCAACTGAAGATGCTCAAATTGTTCAGCTATGATGGTTGAGGGAGAGGGTGGCAAAGAAAGCTCGAGCCAAATCTTGCCTATACTAATCAATGTCACCCTCAATATTCACTCGAATTATGGGCCTTGCTTCTGAGAAAGAAATATGGGATTTCTTGAAGCAAGAATACGAGGGTGATGAGAAGGTAAAAAAATGAAAGTATTGAATCTGTTAAGGGAATTCGATAGAATTCAAATGAAAGAAGATGAGATGATCTAGAATTATTGTGAAAGATTAATTCAGCTTATTGATCAAATCAGACTCTTAGGAGTTGAATTCAAACATCAAAGATTGGTGCAGAAGCTACTTGTGTCAGTCCCTAAGAAGTATGAAGCAATAATCGTCTCTCTTGAGAATTCCAAAGATATTGGACAAATAAAGCTTACGGAAGTTGTGAGTGTCTTGCAAGCTCAAGAGCGGAGATCTTTGATGAGAAAGAATGAAGCAACTGAAGGTGCTTATCAAGTCTTTTCCAAAATAGAGACTCAAGAAAAAATCAAGAAGAAGAAAAAGACGAAAGGAGGGTCAAGCTCCAAAGGCTCTCAAACACACCAGAAAGATGGAAACAAGAACGCAGGAGGAGCTAAATCGAACAACTACAATCCTTGGCCACATTGCGGTAAGTCCAATCATTTATCTTTCAGGTGTTGGAAAAGGCCAGATATAGAATGCAGAAAGTGTCATCAAAAAGGGCACATGAAAACCATCTGTAAGAAGCAATCTACACAAGTAGCAGCGAATGCACAAGTGACTGAAGAAGAAGAAGAGCAACTGTTTGTGGTGACTAGCGAACATGTTAAGAATTACCTATCCAACTGGCTGATTGATAGTGGATGCACTAGCCACATGTCTCCAGATCTAAATTTATTCAAGTCCTTGGATAAAGAGGTGAAGGCAAACGTGAAGCTTGGAAATGGAGACTGCATCCGAGTAGAAGGGAAAGGAGAAGTGGAGATAGTGACTAGGAAAGGAGTCAAGATCATCTTGGGTGTTCTTTATGTACCAAAGATACGACATAATCTCTTGAGTGTAGCCCAGTTGATTGAGAGAGGTATGTTTGTGCATTTTGAATAAAATTCTTGTAAGGTCTTTAATAATTTTGGCCACGAGATTCTATGCACTCAAATGAAGAACAAAATCTTGTCAATGAAGCCTGGAGAGCTGCAATAAGAAGCGCTTGTGGGAGACTTAACCGAACCAGATGTGTGGCATCGAAGGCTTGGGCACTATCACTTGAAGGGATTGGATGCAATGAGGAAGAAAAACATGATCGAAGGCTTACCATCAATTCCATGCGACCACGTTGCATGTAAAGTATGCATGATGGGGAAGCAATCACGAACACCATTCCAGAAGGCAAATTGAAGGGTTAAGGAGAGACTTCAACTATTGGACATGGATGTATGTGGACCCATGCCAGTTGCCTCATTAAATGGAAGCAGATACTTCCTGTGGATAATAGACGATTATACTAGATATTTATGGATCTACTGCCTCAAAAGCAAGGGAGAGGTAGCAAAGGTATTCAAGGAATTCAAGGCCTTAAAAAAAAAAAACAATCGGGGATGAGTATCAAGTCAGTAACAACAAACAACGGCTCAGAATTTACGTCTAATGAATTCTGTGTGATGTGTAAGATAGTAGGAATCAAGCATCAACTTACCACGCCCTACACTCCACAACAGAATGGCATAGTGGAAAGAAGGAACAAAACCATGGTGGAGATGACGAGGTGTATGATGGAGGAGAAGAAGCTTCCGAAGGAATTATGGGCAGAGGCTGCAACCACCGCCTGCTTCCTACTGAACAAAATATATACTCGAGCTCTTGAAGACAAGACGCAGCATGAGATGTGGCATGGTTTCAAACCGAAGATGAGAAATCTGAAAGTGTTTAGATCTCTATGTAGTGCCCTCATTCCTTAGGAAAGAAGAAGCAAACTGGACAACAAAGATGAAGCTGCGATCTTTGTGGGTTACTTTGAGGTTAGTAAAGGGTACTGGCTGTATTATCCGGACCAAAAGAAAATTAAAGTAAACAGAGACGTTCACTTCTTTGAAGATGAGCGTTGGAGCTGGCCTAGAGATAAGGAGATAATTGGAGTACGATGACAAACAGTAATGATGCCTTCGAATAATCCGACAATTACAAACAACCCAGACATTTATGATGATGAGGGAGAGGTAGAATCAGGAGAAGTAGCAGAACTAAAATTTTAGAATGACCAGAATGGGAGGACTTCTGAAGAGGAGTGCATTCCACAAGAATCCGATGATGACTATGATCATGTACCAGTGAGGGGGACAAGGATCTTGGTTGAAATTTATGAAAGAAGCAATGAAGCAATATTGGAACCTTCCAGAGTTCAAGAAGCCTTAAAAAATCCAAAATGGTTTGAAACCATGAAGGAAGAGATGTCCATGATAAACAAGAATGAAACATGGACCTTAGTTAAAAAAACCTCCAAACAAGAGAGCTATTAGGTTGAAATGGATGTTTAAGACAAAGCTCAATCCAAATGGTTCAGTCAATAAAATTAAAGCGAGAATTGTTGTGAAGGGTTATGCTCAAATTGAAGGGATAGATTTCGAAGAGACCTACACACCTGTAGCAAGGATTGAGACAATCAGGTTGTTGTTGGCGCTTGCAGCTGAGAAAGGATGGAAGGTACATCAAATGGACGTGAAATCTGCCTTCTTTAATGGCGTCTTACAAGAAGAGATTTATGTTCAACAGCCAGAGGGATTTATCGTAGAAGGAAGGGAAGAATGGGTGTATAAATTAAACAAAGCACTGTACGGGTTGAAGCAAGCCCCTCGGTGCTGGTACTCTAGGATTGATGCTTCCTTCTTGAGATTGAGTTTAAGCGAAGCTGTAGTGAGCCGACTTTGTACGTAAGAATACAACAAAGGGATGCTATGATAATCTCAATTTACGAAGATGACTTGATGTTAATTTGAAGTTCAGAAGAATAGATAGAGTCCTTGAAGAATCAATTTTGCAATGCTTTCGAAATGACTGATCTAGGAGTGACGAAATACTTCTTGGGTATGGAGGTATTACAAAGTAAAGGGTGTATAGCTGTAAGCCAAACAAAAAATATTCGAGACGTGTTGAAGAGGTTTAAGATGGACCAATGTAAGCAGGTATCAACCCCAATTTGTCCAAAAGAAAAATTGGTAAAGAGAGAAGAAGGCGATGAAGTGGATAGAAAAAATTATAGGAGTATGGTGGGTTGCTTAATCTACATCACAACTACAACGCCTGATGTTTTGTACTCAGTTAGTGTGCTTTCTCGATACTTCAGTGATCTTGGAAAGCAACATGTAATTGTGGTGAAAAGAATTTTGAGGTATTTGAAAGGAACGGTTGATTGTGGATTGTTATATGAGAAGACTGGAAAAAGCGAGCTTATGTGTTATGTAGACAGTGATTGGGGTGGAGCATCAGAAGACATGAAAAGAACTACCGGATACTGCTTAACATTAGGCTCAACATGCTTCTCATGGACATCAAAGAAACAAGAATTGGTGGCACTCTCAATAGCTGAAGCTGAATTGGTTACGGCTATAGCAGCAGCAAAACAAGTGATATGGGTTAGAAAGTTGCTTGTGGATTTACATGTTCATTTGGAAGGAGCTACGGTGATTTACGTTAATAATCAAGCGGTTATATCAATTTCAATGAATTTAGTTTTTCATGGTAAAACTAAGCATTTCAAACTTAGATATTACTATCTGAGGGATATACAACAAGAAGGAGAGCTAAAGCTTAAATATATTCATACGAATGATCAAATCGCTGACCTATTAAGAAAAGGATTTAATGTTTCACGTTTCGAACAGTTGAGAAAAATGATAGGAGTTTAGAAGCTGAATTTCTGATCCAAGGAGGAGTTTGTAGGAAGTATGTCTCAGAATTTCAGGTGGAGTGTAGGGTCGTCACATGTAGCGACATGCAAATCAACGTACAAGAACCGAGTTAAAGAAACTCAAGAAAAGTTGGTTATTGACAGTTGTAAATTGAGTGTTATAAATACTATAAATCCATAGAAAATGAGTGTGTGCATTGTGTACTTTGATTTTAAATACAATTAGAAAAAATTTCAATATGCTGTTGAGTCTCTAAAAATTGCTCTGTTTGTTCCTATTCTCATCTAATTTCTCTCTCTAAATTTCAATAGTTTCTGTTGTCGTTTTCGTGTATGATCGATAGATAACATCAGTAACTGAGTCTGACAGATGACCACTATTCAAGGGGAATATTGTTAAAGTTCACCCTTATAAGTAAGTTCTTCAAATTTTCTTTCTCCACAATTAAGCCTAGACGCCATTTTTGGAGCATTATAGGTCTTCCTTGGATGTGCTAAGGTCTAGCTTTTAGGATCTTGATAACTTTATCCTCTCTGAAGAAAAAGAATCGTTCTGTTTTGTAGTCCAGGTTTTTTGTTGTTATTGGCACACTGTTGAACCCCGGGGGAATCAGAGGTGCTTCTCATTGATAAATCCTATCAAGGAAATTTTCCATTTTTGAGCTCCCATATTAAGCACCTCCATAGGTAGAGAAACAACCATTGATTCATTGGTAGGGGGAATATTCCTAAGCTAGTCAAAAGACATTGGGTCCCCTACCACTTTGTTCTAGCCCAACTTGTTAATTGGTTGTGTGCAGTTGGAGAGAGCTTCCTTACCATTATTAACAACCATAGAGACCACAACAGCCATTTGAGAAGCATTTGGTTTGGAAGGGGAGGGGACGAGAAAGCAAAGGGAACGCACTGGGGTAATTAATAAAATCCGCTCTTTGAAGGACACTACGTCCGAAAGCGAGTTAGGGACTACTAGGGTTGGGGAGGAGCTCACCAGGGCGAAACCAAGGGCAATGATTTTTGTCATTAATGGTAACTAATTGACAGGCCTGGGAAGCAAGAAAGAGCCCACCTAGGAAAATGGCTAAAAGGGAAACAGATTTTCAAAATTGGTCTGAAACAAAGAGGGTTAGGGCTGGGATGGGAAATCTGTGGAGACAATCCAAAGCATTTCTGTTGGACCCCGAAATTTTTCTGGAAAATAGAAATTATAAAATGAATGACATAGGTGCTTTTGAGTATGTATGTGTTGTGGGTGTTTTATAGTTAAATGAAATTGATGTGTAAAGAAGTGGATTTTAGTTTTGTTGACTTGGAAGTTTGTGAATAAATTTGTGTGTGGTGGGTTGTCATAACAAGTATAGTGATTAATTTGATGTAAATGGAGTAAAAAATCAAGAAATAAAGAGAAAAAGTGTGAAAAGTTGTTAAATTAGAAAAGTTTGACTTTTTGGAGTAAGAAAAGTTGACTCTTTGATTTAGGCATAATTTGAGAAAATGATCTGCATGAAACTTGTAGTGTCTGTTAAAAGTTTTCTATCGCCATAAAGTATGCAATTTTTCAATATCGGGAGTGGAATATATGATTTTCCGAAAATAAGGTTTTTTTTGCTTTGTTTTTGAAATAGTTTAATGGTAAAAGGCGTGTTCTTAGAAACAACAAAACCTTTAGAGGTCGTGAGTTCGATTCCCAAAGAGGACAATACTGATTAAGGTTGGATGCCGCGATATAACCCGCAAACACACGCCAAGGTATAATCCCCAAACACCTAAGGGTGGGGTGTGAGGTCCAACAATTTCTCACTATCATGAAATGAACTTTGTTGCAATTTGGATTTTTTAGAATCTTTGTTATGCGTTACTCATCAACGCGCAAAAAAATGTTTAATCCCATGTATTCTTTTCACAGTTTCAGTGTTAAAGGGAAAAGCTGTGTTGATTTCTTATGCTTTGGGAGTTTATGAATGTTCAGACTGCTAAAGTAATAGCTTCCAAATTCTGTTATGAAGTTCTTTCCTTTATCTTTAAATATAGACCTGAATGCTTCCACTTTGTGATTCGTAAGACAAGTGGGATGGTGAGCTTTCTAATTAAATTTTATTACATGCAGCTAAGATACCTGCTTATATTTATCCTTTTCTTAGCAACCCAAGAAAGGAAACGCCTCATGAATCCCTAAGACTTATCAGCTTAGGTGTTATTGGCGCTTTGGTGAAGGTATTTTATAAACTTCAGATTTTGTTTTTTCTGTGGACATGATTGTTTGATTTCTTCTTGCCAGTTTTCTTTCTTTCTTTTTTTTTTTGGTCACAACATCACAGAGGTAAACAGACTAATAATTTCTTGAGCCATTTAAGCTTTTAGAAGTAGTAAAAGTATCCCATAGCATAGGGGAAAGGAAAAAGTTTTTTTTTTGAAATTGGGGAAAAAGTTGGTTTTACACAATTCTAACTTTGACTGAAAGGTAAGTTCAGCTTTCGATCTTGCAAGTTTGGATTGAAGCTCTTCTTCTTCTGCAGATTGATGACGTACGAGTTGTACGATTCCTTCTTGAATCTCAAGTACTTCCCTGTTGTCTACGTTCCATGGAAGTGGGCAATGGATTGTCACAAACAGTTTGTGTCTTGACTCTTATTTTATGAATTCTACATTACTGCATTAATTTTGTCTTCGATTTTTGTTCCATAATTATGCAAGTTCCCGAAGACTTTGCCTGAATGCCATCACTATGACTTTGGTTTCAAGAAACAGTACACCTTACCCTAAGCTCCAAAAAGTCTTTTAGTTATGCAATAAATAGGAGATTTTATGAAACTTACTCGAGATGATGCAAACTGTCAACAGTATTAGCTGTCAGAGTTTAAGTTGTCCGAGTCTAATATGATCATTAGGTGGCTTACGATTGGTTACTCTAACATACTATCCATGGCGAATATCTGTAGTCTCTAGCTTGAGGGACATGTTGTGAGATTGGTCTAATACTACTTAATGCATCTGAATGCAGGTAGCTACATTTATAGTCCACAAGATTCTGAAAAACAATCAGGGTATGAACTATTGTTGCGCCATTGCGGAACGATTTTTTTCCATAGGACAAGCTTTAGGAAATATGATCGAGAAATTTTCAGAAAATCAATCCAAGCAGTTGCTGAAACTCATCATCTGCTGTTACCATAGTTTCTCGGAAAGTCCAAGGTTAGCCCTGCAAAGTTGCACTCATGCTGCCATTAATATTTTCATCACTATATATATATGTATTACATTTATATTTCATATGCAGGGCACGTGAATGTTTAAGGATGTCCTTTCCTGTGATTTTGACCGATTCAAGGTTCATTAACATCCTCCGTGTAAGTTCTAATACTTGTTTGATTTTCATTATTTGCAGTATAGGCTTATACGTGTGTGCTATAATATATATATGCGGGCATTACGCAGCCACACACGATCTCACACTACCTTTGATCATTTACAATTAAATGGTTGGACTGTACGGAAGCCTTATGTTTTGTGTTAGAATATGTATAGGAAAATACATTTTAAGCCTTTGAGCTGCAGCTATAAAAGCTGTATAGGCCACCTAGCTAGTTCGATCTAATTACCCTATCAAATAGCTGTTCTTATTCAAGTATTTCGAGAAAAGTAATTTAGTTTAAAATTATCGAATCTAAGGTAAGTGTGCTCACTTCTTCTGTGGTAACAAGAGCTGCATGCCATGTTTTTGAGTCTGGAAATATTATGAATTCCCGTACCATTGATAACATGTAGACAGCATTTTTTACGTTTATGCAATATGGATTACAAGTTTCCTCATCTAGACCCACGTTGTTGAGTAGTGAGCAGGTTTTATTTGTATCGTGGTTGACTTGAGTTTTAAGTTGATGTGATCCTTGTGATGTGATCCTATCTAGGACGACGAAGAAGCTATGCAGTCCCTACAAAAGTTCTTTCAAAATGTCACTCAAGGAGTCAGGAAGAAGCAATGCAGCTTTTACCGAGGAAATCCAGCAGAATTCAGGCAATTGTTCATAAAGTAGGCTCGAGTCAGCTGAGAAGGAAATCTATGGTTAAATGTATTCGTAATGCTAAACTCCTACTTCACCACATCAAAACAAGTTGTTCTCTCCTTTACTTACGTCTCGTCATGATATCATAGCTACCAGAGTTGATGTTTCTCTAGGATAAGGATAGGCTCAAATTATGTTGCACACTTTTTAACTGAAAACGTTATTAGTTGATGAGAAGTTGGTAACTATAAGTACTTTTCGGACATTTTATTGATGCAGTAATGTTTTATTAGGTCCATATAACTTTTTTAGTAACATTTTGCAACATCTTGAGATAACAAGTCTATTTCTAGTTTAAGAGAACAAAACAACCCTTTGTCCAATTGAAGAGAACCAAATATACAAAACTAACTTGTTAAGAGTTTTTCATTTATGGATTTGTAAATCATTTTTTCATTCATTCTTTGTTAACATAAGATTTGGCATATGTGAGATATTAACATCTTTTTTCTTTAAACTTGTAATATTCTTACTAAGGATCAATCCTTAGCTGTTTCTGCATTAGGCCTTTTTTTTAATCTATTATCTCCTTATAGTCTCCTATGCTGAATCTTTCAACTGTTGGTTTTCATAAGCTTTTCTCACTATTCTTTGTCGGTTTCCACTACGATTTTGGACTCCATTAAGTTCCCATCAATACTCAATTAAGTAGCTTAAACTAGATGTAGATGGTAATAATTAATTGCACTATGTTTTTAGCATGATTTATGAAGCATTTAATTTATACGATATTTGGTACTTAATTTAGTTTATATTTTCTTTACAAGCTTGTTTTTGTTTTTCTCTCCAATGAAGAATGAATGAATTCATGCAAGTCTAAGTCAAGTTGGAATGATCTTAGGATGAATTTATAGGAATATATTAGGACATGGCATCAATAGTAGGAACAACAAGGACCCACTTTCTAAATAGGGATACCAACATGGGGTTCTGTTTTGAACAAAAGGACTAATAGGGAGCTGTTTTTATGAATGGCAGGACTAAAATAGGGTTGTGTTCAACCTATATTCTATGTTGTTTTATTTTGTTACTTCGTCATTTTTGTGCAAAGCATTGTACGAGTAACACTAGGTTGTGTTAGACCTATCAAGACAAAAAAATCTTTTATGCAAAAAGAAGTCAAGAGGAGTGTAAAGCAATATTGGAACTAACGCGTGGCTACGTTTATCATTATTTGACCAAATTACTAAGGTTTCATGATAAAAAGATTAAAAAAGAGAAAGAAAAGAGGAGATATGCTTAGGAGGACCAAAAATTAGTCATAAAGAAAAAGGTTGAGGAGACTGAAGAGAAAATTAAAGAGGAGACAATCTTGAAGAAAAACAAGATTTCATCAAGTTCAATTAAGAAGGATAGGGATTCAAGAACCATAACTCATTCTTATCTCTTGTTTTTTATATTTTTATTATTTCTTGTAATATGAACTAAATTGGGTTATATATTTAGATGTGATGAACTCTAAAATTGTGTATTGATTTGGTCTTTAGTTCGGTGAAAGATTTTAGTTGCAATGAGACTTCTTCATACTTTTATATCATGTTGAATTGAAGAAACAAGATTAAATAATTAGATTCTTACATTGAGATTGAGAAATAAATTATATGTTTAGATCACAACATAGATAAAGAGGGTTGAGAGTGAGTTACTTAAGAGAGAACTAAGAGTTCCTAGGTTAGGGTAAAATTTATTATAAGAATTCACAAAATTAATTAATTCATTATTAGGTTGTTTTGTTTAGAAAGAGATTTTGATTATTTCAATTTAAGAACGAGGAGAGAGAGTATAATTTAATTAAGACATTCTTATTGGTGTAAGAAACTAGAATTATCCAATAAATCAAGGTGAAGTTAAACATAGTGAAGTATAAGGAGAAATCTTACCTATAGCTTATTTATAGATAACTTTCTTTTTTATTATTGCTTTGCTTTGGAAATTTGACTGTTAGTTTTGTTTTCCTTTTCAATTGAATGTAGTTGGTAGTCTAGATAATTAAGTTTGTGACTAGTCAATAGTTAATCACTATTCATTGAGGGATTAACCTGTACTCGCTAGTGCTACCTACAACTATATTGTGTATTTGTAACTAAAAAATGCATCAAGTTCTTATTATGCCACATCAAAATATAAAATAAAAAAATAGAAAGAAAATTTTTCTATATTAACTAAATTCATTCCACTATCTTCAAACCCAAGAACAAGTTTGAAGTTAAATAGTGGTGCTAGTGGCCATTTGAAATAGTGACGAAGTTGAGTAATCGAGAATTCATGGCAAGGTGCTTACTCTTAAGAAGGCTAGGTGACTTTTATGCTTGATTGACCTTTTACGAGAGTAGTCAATATTTAATACTACAAGTACAAGACGTAGTTATAGCTAGTACTAGCAAGTATGGGTTGATCCCAAAAAGACTAAGAATACTAGTATTTACTCTTTCCCTATTATCTAGCCTAAGGATTGACTTTAGATTTTTAATTGAAGGAAATAAAAAAAAGTGAACAAAATAAAATAAAGAACAAAGTTGAATAGAGAATTTAGGAAGCACTAGGAAATTATCAATATTGAGTAATTAGTATCTAGGTTATGAATCCTCCTAAACCTTTAACAATTGACCTCTTATCATGCAATTATTTGATGATTTATTGGACTGTGGAGACTCTTACAGTATGTTAGTAGTTAACCTTAAGTCTACTAACAACTAATCCTAAGGTTCTAAGCGAATTACTAATGTTAAATTTTATAAGATTGCATTATCAATTTATGAGTCCCTCAATTAGGTTTGACCATAATTTAGAAGATTTATATCATCCTATCTCTAGGGTTGAAATCATATTGGACCCCGATTTCGGAGCTCAACTTGGAGATCATAAAAATGTGTGCTCGTTCTTGTTACCATGCATGGTTATTCCAATTAACCCTCATCAGTCATCCTCGGTTCATCTTCATTCTCTGATACCATAAGTGTCGGGCCCCATTTCTGAATTATTCTTATACTGAAGAAAATATTATGTGCTCAACTTTCATTCAGAAATTGAAAGTCTTAAGGACTGAATTAAAATTCTATTCCTTCAGATCATTCGTAGGTCTATGTCTTAAGTTTATTTTGAAATAAAGATCATCTCATTCGGAGCTCTATAGATTAGGATACCAATAAAATACCAAAACATGTTCAATAAAATATCCAATTCATACTCTTCCATCCGATACCCTTAAATTGATTCAATCAATCTTCTTAAATTCATTATAAAAGGTTATAAAATTTTATTAAGA
The DNA here is from genome assembly GCA_029891385.1 of Erythroxylum novogranatense. Taxonomy (NCBI): domain Eukaryota; kingdom Viridiplantae; phylum Streptophyta; class Magnoliopsida; order Malpighiales; family Erythroxylaceae; genus Erythroxylum; species Erythroxylum novogranatense. The sequence continues at coordinate 9,514,561 of CM057235.1, read as the reverse complement.
GGTAGGAAAATGTGTTAGGAATCTATTGTCTCAAGGATCATTTAATTTGGAGGTCGGATAACAAAGTTATGGTCGAAAGAATCAAACAAGGTTTTGTCCTCAATCATATGGAACCTATTTAAGTAAAATTGGCATAACTTACTCTATAGATATTAGATAAAGGTCATTCGTAGATGTTTTGAAAGAGAACTTCAATATATATAACTTTTATGAAGACCTTGATGATAGATTCTATCATATATAGGGTAAAAATTGGACTAGAAAATACAAGATGAACAGTACTCAGAAGAAGTTTATGAACAATATATAGAAGATGTTTTACAATTAGCATAACTTTCTCTAGAGATATTGGATCAAGGTTATTTTTAGATTGTTTTAAATAGGACTTCAATATCTAAAACTTTCATGAAGACCTTGAAGATAGTTTCTATCATCTATAGGGTTTGGACTAGACAATACAAGATGAACAGTACCTAGAAGAAGTTTATGAATGATACACAGAAGATGTTTTACAATTGTCATAACTTTCTCTAGAGATATCAGATCAAGGTCATTCTTAGATGGATTCAAAGAGGAATGTAAAATATACAACTTTCATGAAAACCTTGAAGATAGATTTTATCATCTACAGGGTCAAATTTGGACCAGACAATACAAGATGAACAGTACCCAGAAGAAGTTTGTAAACAGTACACAGGAAGAACAAAAGAGAGAAGTTTTCGATTTTTCCCAGGAAGAGAAGAGAAGCATTCGAAAACTTTCTAGAAGAGAAGAGCAAGTAGGAAGTTCGACCTTGTGGGTTTCCAAGAGAAGAGCACGTGGGTTTCACCTAAGGTTAGGGTTTCGAAATTCTTGGTTATTATTACTTGGATGTCTCTTTTTCTTACTTATTCATGGTGATTAGAAAAGTTCTTGAGTTGAGATTGAAAGAGGTTTAAGTTTATATGGAAGAGAAGAAAATCTGATTTTCGTGGGTTAGTAATTCGGAACTTTTCTTGGTTCTCTTGTTGGGGTTTTTCCCTTTCTTGCTTAAATATAGTGATTTAAAGAGTAAGATATGAAAGAACAAGAAAAAGAAGAGTGATTAGGAAGGATGGAAAAGGAAAGAAGATGGGTTATGAAAGTAACAGAAAAATTAGATTTGTGTAGGAGGAATTTTCAACAAGTTTGACGAGGTGGGAGAGAAGTATGGTTGTTCCAGTGTAGGAAAACTTATAAGTAAGGTTATATAGGTTTTGTTCAAGTTTTACATTTATGAAACAAATTTTCCAGCATTTTGTTATGCTTTGATTACATGAGGTCTTTGGAAGTTGAGGTAGGTTTGCGAGGTTTCTTCATGAGTGAAGTGAAAAGGAATGGTAATTAGAATTGATATGTTTTGATTAGGTCATTTAAGGCAAGTTGGAGATTGAGGAACGGACATGTTAACCTAATGCAAAGCTTAAGGATTTAAGGTGGGTACCATATTTATTTTCGAAAGTATAAGTCCTGTAAGTGTTCTTGAATATGTCCGAAAGTGAAAGTGTTTGAAATGTATTGTTTCGGATATTTAAAGGTATTGTTGTAAATATGTAATTGAATGATTGTCTATTTGATTTTGAAAAATTTAGAAGAAAAACGTTTTGAACATTTATTGTTGATTTTTGGGAGAAACAAGGAGAAAAGTTTACGCTTTTCGCAATTGTTTTATAAAAGTTGTTGAAATTTTTATAGTGTTCGAAATTGGTTATAAAAAGTGTTTGGAAAGTGTATCATTTCCGTAAAAGATTTATAAAAGTGTTTGAAACATTATGATTTTCGAAGTTGTTTACGTAAAAGTTTGAAAATGAAATTGTGTATGTAAAGGTTGAAAAAGTTTTGATCTCCTAGTACTCTTGAGTACTCTTGAAATTGATTTCAAATTTCTTTGGACATGATTTGGAAAATGGGTTTAAGAAATTGCTACGAATATTCCGGACAATTAAAATAATATGTTTTAAATTGGTTATTGAAGAAATTGTTACTTTTTAGTTTTGAATGAGAAATTGATAAATTCTTGGGCTTTGAGGTTTAAAAATCTTTTGAATTTACATGCTTGAAAAAATGATACATCTAAAATTTATAAATGAGATTTGTTTGATTTACGAGTTAAACTTGTGTCCTTATTCTTTAAAGAAAGAAAGTATTGAATTTGATTAATGCCAAATGCTTTGAAAAAAAAAACCTGTTTCAAAGATTGGATTTATTGTTTCAAGTGATTTTGATAAATTGGTAAATCTTTCCAATTCTTTATGCTTGAAGGGTTTGTTATTTATGTAACTGGATACATTTGTTCATTTATTACATTTATCCAGCGTGCTGCATACTTTAATTATACATGGTTACAAATCGAATATAATTGTGAATCGGTATAAAAGTGATTGATGAATTGTGATGGTATTGGATTTGCTATGTGAATTATGTGAAATTATGAATGTTAATGTGACACGATATGAAAATCAAGTTTTCGAAATGTGCCTCCGGGTAATATGATTTTCGAGTTTTGATATATGTATGTGGGTTTGGTAAGGTCCCCTCCGATGAGTCAGTGCACTGGTCTCCCTCTGATAGCCTTCTCCCGGCTGCCCGCTAGTGGCATAGGAGTTCCGATTTCGGACTCCCCTCATTTCACTTTGCATACGACCATTATCTTGGAATGTGCGAGACGTCATGTTAGACCGACCCAAACCATTTAATGTGTTATGTGCTTGGTGTTGGATGCGCGGTATAACCCATGAACACACGTCATGATATAACTCGCAAACACCTACGGGTGGGGTGTGGGGTTCAACATCAAACCACTGATGTGTTAGATGATATGTGATACACTATGATGTGATGCATTCATGTTTGAAATGGTGCATAATTTGTGAAAAGTTTGAGAATTTGAGAAATAAGGGTTAATTTTCAATCACGAAATTTGGAGCGGTTTATGAGGATTTTAAAACAAATGAAGATGATGAGAAAAATCTTAGAAAAATATTGATGAAGGTTTATAAAAATTGAAAAGTTTGAAAATGAGTTTTTGGATAAATTTCCGAATGGGAAATGTTTGAAAAGTTTGAAAAGACAATTTCGTTTATGTTTTATTTAGAAGTATGATACCCATTGAGCTGTCCAGCTCACCCCACCTTCCATTCCCATCTCCAGGTTTCGAGAAGGAGATCGGATGAATGCGGTCAAGACGTCAGTTCGACATTTATATGTTTTCGTAATTTGTATATGGTTTGGAATGCCTTTATGAAGTATTTAGTTCTTAATGTATTCGAGTTTGTGTATGGAAATGAGCTATGGGATTTGTTTATGGTTCTAAGTAGATTGTGTGATTGATTTATGAATTATGAATGTATGAGTTGGTTTTAGAAGTGGGATTTTATTTTGATCATGGAGTATAAATTGCATGTGAAAATATGATTGGATTGTGTTGAGATATGAGGTTTTAATGATGGTTGAGATTAATGAAGTGTTAGGTAGATATGTGTTTCTGCTGATGTTTGGATGCCGGACGGGAGGTCCGATGTTGCCTGGTATTGTTGAGTTATGATATTAGAAGTGCGTTTAGCTTTGTTTTAAATTTTTGGGCTGTCAAAATATAGCCGTTATGCTGCCGAAATTTCGGTAAAATTTCGGTATGATGGGTTTAAAGAAATGAGTTTGAGGATTTATATGATTGTATAAGAAATGATTAAGATGAATTAAGTGAATTGAAATTGGTGAGGATGAGTTTCCAAAAAGGAAATTTTATGGAATGGGTATGATTTGAATGAGATTGATTAAAGAGAAAATGAATGAATAAGAGGAAAAAAAATTATACCGGATTTTTGCATCGGATTAGTCTAAGGAATTCCAACGCAATTATGTTCATTCGATCGTTTTCTTTGATTTTTTTGTGCTCGGATGTCGGATCTGTTCTACTTGATTTCGTTTCACTTTGAAATCTATTCGTTAGGTTCGATACGACTTCGATTTGTTTTGTTACGAATTGATTCCGAATTCGACTTTCGAAATCTGTTCGTTTAGTTCGTTTTTGCTATTGGCTTCCGCATTTTGTTTTCGATCCGAAATTTCCGTTTCCATCTGATTCCGTTTCCTTTATTCTTTGTTTTTCGGTTGGGATCCGGTTCTCAAGATCGGATCCCAACACAGACCGTGGCAACTGATCCCTAATCTGAGTCCTATGGGTATGAGTCATATGCATGAAAAAGTGTTAAGTGTTTCAGTGTGAAAAGAGAAACGAAATATCAGCCTGTGAGCAAATGTGGATTATGGGCAATTGGGAATAGGAAAGTAAAAACGTGAGGGCCCGAGGCCCTTTTTGAGGACGCAAGGCCCGAAGGGCCAAGGTCCTACAGATTGTTAATGATATTCACATTGTACTGTGGTTATAAACCCTTGAATGTGATATGAATGTGAAGACAGTGACATGGGCTGATTTAGGAAAGAAGTGATATAAAATTGAATAATGAGTTTTAAGTGTATAAATTGGGTTGAAAGAAAACGAAATTTTGCGATACCCTGGAGGGGTCATTTTGGACATGGGAAGAATATCGGTTAAAAGTGATAAGAGTTAATGAGTTAGCATAAAAATATGTCTATGTTTGATCAAAAGCTCAAGGATGACTAGGAAATTGTGATTCTGATGAATATGTGTAACATCTCGTTACTGTTAGCAACGACATTTTGGTAATTATGGGTCAGACTGATAGGTTTCATTGCATTCACCGATTGAGCATGTTACTGGCCTCTGATTATAGAGGAACAGGTTTATTGCATATGCATTTATACATAGGTACATGCATTCATGATTTTCCGGCACTTAATTGTGAGTAAGAACTGATTGGATTGTGAACTGACTGGACTGACTGGATTGTAATTGATTGAGGAATTAAGAGTAAGTGAGCTCGAATGACTGATTTAGAATAGTCTAAGAGTGATTGGCAACTGATAGTGGTCTATGAGAAATATTCGAAAAATTCGGGAGAAAATGCCCGGACCGAAAATTTTGGAGTGACAGACTGATTGACTGTATAGTACCGAAATAATTGTCCAATAGCAAAGGAAATATTAGGGTTATACTGTTAGGGAATTAAAATATGAGCCATTGAAATTTAGAGACTAAAATTTGGACTAATTTGAAGACTTAGGTCTATATATATAGCCTAGGTTTGAGATTTGGGAAAGTTACCTAAGGCATTAACGTTTTTCTTCTTCCTCTTCTCCACGGTGATTTCGATTTCCTCCATAGGTAAGGATTCTTCAATCTTTCCTCTATGGTTTTCTTCCTATTGTGCTAGCCTAACTGATTTATTGTGATTGATGAAGGTTGAGAAGGATTGGAGTGAGTTATCGTTGGTTTGAGAAAGTTTTAGGGTTTACGGCAATTCTTAGAGATTTGTGGATTTGAGCGTGATTGGTAAGTGGTTATGGTTTTAAAGTTTTTATTAGTAGTTGTTTCAAGTATTTATGGCATTTATTGGGTTAGATTGAGTGGTTAGAGTATTAATGGAGGTTTTAAATAGCATTAATGGCGGAAAATCAATCGGAGAAGAAGGTGGCGCGGTCGCACGTCGCGACGTCTGGCGTGCCTCGCCGCGGTGAATAAATTTAGTGTTCGCCGCAACGAGCGCCTGGAGATACGTCGCGACGCGCCTTCAGGCTTGCGTCGCGACGAGCGGCGAAGAGGACGACGCCATGACGAAGCGGTTCGATATCGTCATGACGAGCGAGATATAGGTCGCGCGAAGATGGCAATTCTGAAGGGATGATTGTTAGTATATTGGGCATAATTTATGGTATAGACCTCCGATTGAGGTGATTCCTGATTCGTTATGAACTAGAGAAAGAGGTCTACAATTGAGGATAATTATAGGAATTAGAATTGATTTAAGTGACATTGATTTATAGAGAATAAGGTCAATTATGGTTCATAGTGTGACCTAAATACTGAATTGAGACAATTGGAGTTTAATTGGGATTTTCAATAGAGGTTTTGACCCGATGGATAGGAAATTACTATGGGGATTATGAATTGAGAAAATTGAACAGAATTATAGGATTGGATCAATTATTGTTGACCAATTGAGCGAAGAGTTAGATTGGGATATAAGAGTTATAAATTGGGTTTTAGCGCCGGGAAAATCGTGAATATGCATTGTACATCATCTCACTGAGACATATGCATTACTAAATGGTTTAATTGAGCATCTAGTAATGGGACTGTATTTTTACTTTTATAGAGGTGCCGTTGGATCGTCGTTCTACGGACATTGCTGGAACTTCCAGGCAGTAGCTCGGAAGTTACAGGTGAGTAACCTAGTTGGTTTCTCAAATTCCTGACTGTTTAAATGCTCAACATGAATTACTTGCCAAATGTGAAACTGTATGATTTCTGAAATATACATGATCGGATGGTATGCCTCTACTGTATTAGACTATGAAATTGCATGATCACTTTCTCTTGTCTTTGGATTGGATTATTGTCTTTGGTGAATTCTTGTATATTCTTGAGAAATACAATACTGGGCTTTTATAGCCATACACTGAATCACTGAATACTGAATTACTGAACACTGCATTGCATGCATAAATGCATGATCAGATAATGGAATGTGACCCAAGTTGCTATTATCACTGAAAAGAGCCTCGAGCTCGAATACTGTACTGACCGGGCCTAGCCCGAGGGGAGAAATCCCTGACGCATCCCCATCGAACATCGGTGAGCACTTGGGCACAATACTGAATAACTGGAAAGAGTTTCATATGCATTATATACATGACTGATTGAATTGCCACATTGTGTGATGATTACTGAACTGTGTGATGCCATGATTTAATGTAAATTGTGATGTGATACTATAAACTGTTCTATGCTCTGTAATATTGTCTCGATCATCATCTGGCTGTTATAAACTCATAGATTGTTATATAATCGTTAATTGAATATTCTTGTGCGCGTTATGCATAATTTGCGTAATGCATGATTTGAGTGAACCATCGATGATGGTTTCTCACTGAGTTCGCAAACTCACCCAAAATTGCAACCTATTTTTCAGGATTGATAAAGAAGACCCCTAGCTCCGGAGATAGCCTTTTCCTACCGTGCGAGCGTGCTGGCAGGAGAAGCGATAACTCACAGGTCGGTCAGCTGGGTTGGATTTTGAGGATGACTTAGGATAGATGTTGATATCATTTTCCTTTTTTTGGTTTTGTTTAGGGGACTGATAGACTTGTCTATTCTGTTATTGGACGACTGTACCAGATGATTATTATTTTTGGATTCTAATTTACTGATTTCTGATATATTGTGATTTAATTTATTACGATGCCATGTGGATTTTATTGGGAAATGTTCTGGTGGTGCACCTTCATCGTGGAATTTGTATCGGAGCGACCTTCGGGTTTCCCGATGTGTACCCTACGATGAGGGGGCGCTACAATATGTCTACATGAGATCAAAAAGTTCAGGATGACTCGATATTTTAGATTCTGTTTGGTATGTCCGATAAAATGGGGATAATTGGAAATGAGAAAAAGAGTACATGATTCGAGAAGGTAAATAAAGTGTAGTTGTGTTGATGTGTGTATTATGGAATATATAGTATTGTAAATGAAGATATTGCCAGGAAGAAATTGAAATGATGAGAGTAAGGCGTATAAGCCGGTCAAAATAAATAATTGTTCTATGGCTATGAAAGTTGAAATGTAGTAAAAATTTATGATTTGGTGTAATAATATGTTTGTGATAAGGAGATTACATTTCTTGATGATCCTGCAATTTTAATTCTGAATGGGTTGAGAATATACATATGGACGATGAAATAATAGGAATATGATTGTACAAGTGATGAAATGAGATACCTTAAATGCGCTTAGGTTGGATTATATTTATGCATGCGAATATGAAAAAGAGGATAACTCAACAGGAAAGAGTGAATGCACTCACGATGTGATCGTGATAGGATGTTGTATTCGAAGAAGAGTTAAATACTGAAAAAACTGAAATAGAATCGCTATCAACATATGTGTTAATGTGAGGAAGGAGTGCAAGCCACTTTATTGGCTTACAAAATAGGTTCCTGTAATGATCAGATAGGAAATTCTAGTCATAGGAAGGGACAAGGATAGAAAGGTTATCTAGAGTAATTGGAATGTAAGTAACAGTAGCAAATGTGAGTACGTGGCTGCGTGATATAAACACAACCGTCAGTAAGATGTAAGGATTTTGGATGGTATCTGTCAGGGTGTTAATGTAAATGAAATTGCTTAATGCCTCATTGAGCCTTAGTATCGAGGATACATTGACCATAGAAGTCATGAGACAAATTGATCTTTTAAAGATCTTGTGAAATATTGTAATTGATTTTTCTTGAGCTATTAGGAATGACTTGAATAATAGGTGAGTGACAATATCGAGGTTTGTACCAAGAATCACTGATATAGGGTCAGAAAGCTAGGAAATTTAAATTATGACTAATGAAGACAGACTTTCCATGACCAGTAGCTGGGATCATAAGCTTTTCTCTCGATTCAACAGTGGAATCGAGTAATTCTTTCATAGTGGGCCAAGGCCCCTCACTTGAGTCAATCGGGTTTTCTTTAGAAAGGAATTGACAGACGCAATGGAGGGAATTTTGAAATAAAAGGACAGGTCTCCCGAAAAAATTGTGATGTACTGTCTCCTAAAAAAAATGATAAATAACTAGTGAGGTAAAAGTGAATATTGGAGTTACATCCATAGCAAAGACTCAAATATAAAAGTTAGAAAAAGGGTATTGGGAGTGTATATATTATTGTGTTGATGTAAAGTCTCCAATTATATAAGAGGATTTCAACAATTTGAGGAGACATTCTTGTTCATGTGAGGTGAAATTTGGTTCACACCATATGCTGTGTTTTTAAATCTGTTTGGGAACCATAAATTACCCTTAATGAAGGGGTTTCCAACACAGGAAGTTATGGTTGTCGATAGATTGAAATGTGTGAAGCAACAGGTATAAATGACCAGACATTACCATAAGTCAATGTGAAATCGTTGGGAAAGTGAAAGAACTGCTAAAAACCGTCGAGAAAAAGGAAATTCAATGAAAAATTGAGAATAGTATGTAATCATACTATGGCATTGAGGAATTAGTTAATCAAGGAATCACAAGAATTATATATACGCATAATGAATTTGAGGTTATATCTCTTGAAGTTAACCTTATCCCGATAGGATTATGATATTGAAAGTTAATGTGATCTAAGTAAAAGGATATAAAGGGGAGACTATGATTATATTGACTAAGGAAGATGAAATTTGGAATACTTGAGGGAAAAATATATAAACCGCATCAGCTATACATAAAAACAAAATGATTATAGTGTTATGCCATTCGGATTTGGCGATTTTGTATAGATAATAGAGGTTCCCAATTGAGATCAAGAGGGAATTGGTTGTAATGTATGCGGTGATGTTATGTTAGATAAATATAACCGCATGAGCTAAATTGAGATTTATGACTTGAAAATCCCTGCAATAGTAGCTGGTTTGAAAGCGTGGAGTCATGATGTGGACAGAAACATATGAGAGATACATATGACTAGAAAGTTTAGTAGAAATTAAGGTAAGATTGGAATGGGAAAGATTGAAAGGATTGTGCTGAAGAACCTGTCCTCATAAAACGAATGTTCCATCAACAGTATCGAATAGAACATTGCATAGCAGAGGACCACATATGTGGATACTAGGTTACTCATTCTAGTGTAATAAAGGGTGTATAGTGACGAGTTAAGAAATAATGATAAAGGAACATCAGATTTGTAAAAAAAAAAGGGGATTAAATTGAGGATTTGAGAAAAAATTGATGGGATAAAATATGTGTACTACCTAATAAAGAGAGGTCCTAATAAGTGTACCTCAAAAGAGCAATTGGCGGCTAAGCATATCGAACTGAGTGATTATATGTTTGAGTTCCTTGCAGTCTTGACTATTGGAGACAGGTGTAAAGCTTATATGTCTGGAATGCTTCAGCATATAAGATTAATGTATAGTGTATAATGACTACAAGTAATGAGACGACAAAAAGAGTCGATCACCCTGAGTAAAGGTCAGAACAAGTTGGGATATCGCTAGTGAGTGAAATGAATTGAAAATCTGAATAAAGTGGTTTTAAAAGACGAATGGATTCTTGGGGAATTACATCGAAATGGTGAAGATGTGAAGGTTCAGTGTTCCAAAAAAAAAGAAAAAAAAAAGAAAAAGAAAATAATAGACTTGTCCTGGAGTGTATCACCTGTGCCAAGGTATAATGAGTTGAGATACAAAGGAATTAGGGGAAGCTAAGTGTGACATCAAGTGGTTCTTATATAATTAGGTAAAAAATGAGAATCAGGTATGATAAGTAATTTTATGATGAGTAGTATTATAGGCCGATATATGTGGTCTTGAAATTGGAAGAAAAGAGTTAAACACTTTGATACTCATCACGGGTATAATTGAGGAAAAATGATATCTAAACTGAGAATTGTCACAACGGAGGAGTGTATGCGATAACAGTACCCCTACCTTTTTAGTATAAAAAAATGAATTTCGAGGACGAAATTTTTATTAGGAGGGGAGAATTGTAACATCCCATCACCGATGGGAAAGGTAAAATGGTAATTCGGGACGGGTTATGAGTGATGTAGCACGCCACCCTCGTGGGGCACAGACTCGGATATCACCATCGATATCGGGTTCAGGTCATGCGGGAGTGGGGTGTTACATATCTGATCAAGGTTATTATTAGATGGTTTGAAAGAGGACTTTAAGATCTACAACTTTTATGAAGATATTAAGGAGAGATTTTGTCTTTTAAAGGTTCAGAATTGGACCAAACGATACAAGATGAATAATGACTAAAAGAAGTTTCAGTCTAAGACCTATTTGGAATAATTAACATAACTTTCTCTAGAGATATCGGATTAAGATGTTCTTTAGACAGTTTGAAAGAGTAATTTAATATCTACAATTTTATGAAGATCTTAAAGATATATTCTATCATCTACAGGCCCAAAATGGGACTAAAAGATGTAAGATGAACAGTGCACAGAAGATTCACGTCATCACCAGACGACATGTCATCATTAGACGACACTTCATCACTAAATGATATGTCATCACTAGACGATACGTTATCGCTAGACGATACATCATCACCAGACAACACGTTATTACTAGATGACACATCATCACCAGATGATACAATCTATACTCCTGAGCATCTTCCCTTATAAGGACCATAACTTTCGACTCCGATGTCTAAAAATTTCATACTATATACTGTTGGAAAGCTAGAAACATAAGATACAACTTTCTAGAAGATAAATTTGTCTAATTTAACCTAGATTAATCCAGATTTTTCCCTAATTTCATAACACAAAATTTTCCCTTATGGAATACTTGAAATTTTGCACTATGTAGAATTGGAATGTCCTGAACATAACCATTCAACTACCAAAATGACTTCATTAAACTCTCAAATCTCAACTCATTTGTCTCATCACCTTCAACTACATCTAATCAGTCATAATTCCTATATTACTTTCCATAACATCTCACTTAAGTGTGTGTGTATATATATATATATATATATCAATAATTCATGTTCCAAAATCCGCAACTCAAGTTGATAACTTCTTCACGTATATCTAATTTCAACTCACATCATCCACGCATCATTTATATTTCATTAACATCAAAAGAATAAAGTTTTACAAATCTTTAATGGCATTCCAAACCACATTACATCATCATCTCAAAATCTTCTTGAAATGTGACTAAAACATTGTGCTTTCCCAAAACCAACTCAAAATACAAAATAAGCAAATTTGGAGTATTTCCTTAGGCTCTTGAACACTTGATCTCTTAGCTATCACCTGAAGATGGGATGAAAAAGGGGGTGAGCTTGATGGCTAGTGGGTAACAAGTTTAAAACAGAGAATAAGCAAAATTCGTTGAAATGTTCTTTTATCTTATAAAAGTCATAATGAATTTATATTACGCTTTGTTCTCAAGTTCTCAGTCAAATTCACAATTTTAGTTCTAAAACTTATAGTTAAAATTATCATCACATCAAAACACTTAAATTATGCAACAAACTTGACAATTCAAAGATGCAATGTACAAACAAATAGCTCGAGGGTTCCATGGAAATAGAATGGAGAAACTGAAGTTTACACCATGAGCAGAATGAGTCCATTTTTCGGAGCTCATATGCCACAAGCGAGCAGCCTAGAGAAGGCTCTTGTCAATGTGCACATGACAAGCATAATGATTCCACTCTCGCCCAAACAAAAGCACATAATCATGCTCAAATCATTTTATCGTATGCTCATACTTTCATGCTTTCTCATCTTTTCATTCATACAAAATGTCATGGCATGTTTCAAGGCATATCATAAAATGTTTCAAAGCATTTCCTTCTTCATTTTAAAATTCATCAGAAAAATTCATATACCAAACATATAAATATTTCTCAAATCATTCAAAGGGTAATAAAAGCACCACTTATGAAGTAATTGAAATCATTTTATTTTCTTGATTTGGGAAAGCATTAGTGGCTCATAACTCTATTATAAACATGTAACCCACCTTGATTTCCTTACTTATAAACTTGCTCAAAATGTCTCTTATCTTGCTCCTCTTGCCTCTTTTGATCCCCTTTATACAATAACAAAAATTCCACTCAATAGGGTTTTCAATTGAAAATCCCACAAAGCACAATCACTAAAATTTGTTCTAGAATATTTAAACCCATGCATTTTCTAAACTCCACGAACTAAAATCCTTCCAAAAATTCAAAAGATTTAAAATGATGTTACCTTGATTCTTCACCAAATTAAGAGATCTTTGGCTCAAATGGAAGCTCTTCTCTTCCTCTACCTTTTTCTCTTCTTGAACTACTTCAAAATCTCCCTCAAAAGCTAAGAAATGAAGAAACCCTAGCTCAACTATCTTATTTTCTCTCAACCACTGAAATCTCTCTTCTTTCTCTCTTTGATTTGTTATTTCTCTTCTTTCTCTCCTATTTTCGTTTTTCCCCTTCTTTAAGAAGAAGACAACATTTCTTTCTTCCCATTTTACTCTTAATGATTGAGAAAAGTCTACCTTGCCCTTCCTTATAAGCTTAGGTTCTTTTAACCTTAAGTGTCTTTCCAAAAATACCTTTTATCATTCTTATAACCTTAACATTTTAATTCAATCAACCTATATCATATAATCTTTCTAACCTCAACATAATAATTAACTCCACAAACTTTCATAAATACTTTATAAGTAATGTAAATCATACTTATTCATAAAAAAAAAATTTGGGGGCCAACAAATAAACTCTTTCCAATTACTATAGATCTATTCAAACCTAGGATTTCTCAATCGCTACATATGAAATTCGATTATGGTTTAACATTTTAAAACACTAGATCATAAATAAAACAAGTAATTGGATTGCAATAAATCAATCAATCAATGACATTAATAGAAAGATCAACACATGTTAAGGTATTGAAATAGGGTTCATATAACTTAAATACTTACTGGATGTTTAGTTATATATAATCGAACCCAAAATCAAACACACATTGAAAGAAAAGCAAATAGAAAAAAATAGGATCATAATTCTAAATCTCCCTGATTATCTTCTATTAAGTAATTCTTGAGATGCAAATTTATCCCGATGGATATATCGATGATTTCTTCGTGCTTTCCACTTCTCTGGACTAAAATCACCCCTTGAGAATGACTTTATGTCTAAAAATCAACTCACAAAGTCTCCTCCTTTCAATTTCCATTAAAAATGTCTTTTTATTAGGTAACTTAAGATTCTAGGAGGTGCATGTCTCTTGCAAAGTCGTGCATCAGACCTTGCATAATTAGAATTCGCTAGATATCGTAAAAGTGCACGGCCATAGGAACATGATCATGATACACAGTCGTGCATTCCTTCAGATTTGTTGATTATTTGTTTTACACGATGTTTTTGCCCGAATTCCTCTCCTTTTAAGTCCATAAAGGCAATTATCACCTATAAAAACACTTGAAGGACATTAAGTACAAAATATATAGCAATAGTATAAAATATCAAGAAAAATATATCAAATATGGACATAAAAGTATAAAATATAATTCCATTCGTCAATTTCAACCTTCTTATTTATACTATACATCATTATATCCTATTGAATTAAATTAACAAACAATTAGAATTAAGTTATCCTAAAATTAATTTCTTAAGTAATATTAATAATAATCACATTAATAATTGCATTGATATCAAAAGTATATCTCTTTACACCCTCACCAAGATTTTACTCAATAAACTCAAGTGTTTAGGGTAAAAAGCATCAAAACTCTCAATCAAGCATAGTAAAATTCTTACCATAGGCTTGCAACAAAATCACATCTCCACCACTTATTTACAAACTAGAAATAAAAATGAAAAGGTCTTTATAATGTTGTAATGAGGCTGAGGTAAGGTATGATTGGGATAATAAAAAGGGTTAAATTTAAGGAAATTTACTACACCATATAATTCAAGACTTGTTTATAAGTACACATAGGTCCTTCCATTGCAAAACTAACGGTATTATACAATAATATTTTATTTATTTATTTATATTTTATATCTTTTTTTTTGTCTTTTTTTCACACTAAACATTTAGCACCACACTTCAAGAAATATTAGACCTTTCACAAATGTCAAGTCTCCATAAGTGAAAAATATAAATAATCTCCAAGTTTCAAAACAATAAACAGGTCTTCAAACAAAAATAGGATAAAGGTTAAAGTGTATATTTAGTGAATAGAAAAGACTAAAGCTTAACTTGCTTATTCCTAAAGGTAAATTTTTTGGTATGGTAATTTTCAAAGAAATAAGCTAAAACAAGTTCGTAAATCTAAATGCCTTAATCATGTCAATGTTTCTAATTTAACAAATATGGTCTCAACATGCATAATAAAAACAAGTTATAGAATTATCCTACTATCCAATGATATTAGACATATGAATGAATAACAAGAGCTTTAAAAATTTTGAAAATTAGGTTTTTTTGGCTCAACATCTTACAAAAAAATTTGTTATATATGTGCATTAATAATTTGCAATTTCATTCAACTTGAAAATTTCAATGATTATGAAAAATATGACTTTGAAAAATAATTTTACTCTAACCATCAGCCTTTTGCACACCAATTCAAATCAATATTCAATAATAAATTACAACATTAATGGACATATTCAAGCAATTCAAGATATCAGTCAATAAAATTTATAATCAGGATTATAATAAGCTAGAAGAAATCAGTTAAAATTCAATAAACCCATCACCACACTTAAAGTCGTACGTTGTCCCCAACATGTACACAATATAAACATTTAGGAAAAGTGAGAGGGTTTAGTGGTGCTTTCCTGACTGTAACCATTTCTCTGATTCTAATGCATCTAATATGAAACTAACATCCTTGCAAAATATAAAAGAAAAGGATAAAATAAAAAGAAATAACATAATAGAAAATAAAATCTTATATTAAGATAAAAGCAAACACAAGATAATATCAAAATTGAAAAAAAATTAAAACTAATTCATAGATTGCCTCCTATATAGCACTTCTTTAACATCATTGGCTCAACGTAACCTGCATGTTTAATGTTATCCTGGATCAATAATTAGCTACTTGCTTTCACCCTTTTTTTCCACAAAGTGATTCCAGAGCCTACAAGATAATAACAAGGACATAATTGATTATATTAATTAAAACAATAGACTCTATTAATGCCCTTTTTAATGACAAATTGTTAAAAATGAAAGGAATAATAGAAATCCTTATATCATCAGCTAGCTTAAATAGTTTGTCTTTAGGGAAGTGGGTACCCTCCATACTTAAGGTCACTATTAACACCTCATCAATAGTTTCCTTGATTCCTTTACTAGTTCTTCCTTAACTTCCTCTATCTACTCTTCTTCTTCCTAAATAGAGGTTTCTGGCTCATTTTCTTCAATTACGTTTTGCTACTCCTATACTTTTCCTTTTTGAATGGAGACTTCTTCTTCATCCAGAAGCTCTTCTTATAATGTCACTCCATCGGTGAAGCCAACCCTTGTGTTTTCTTCACTCTTAAATTCACGTTGCTCAACTTTCATGTTAGTAAGGACTTCTATTAGTTTATTTGTAATACTAGCTTCCTCTTCCTCTTCTTCTTCTTGGAGTTCATCTTCATTACTAAAGGTGATTGCCATTCCAAATTTGTTAGGATCTGCTTCATTAGGACTAAGAAAACTCCCTAGTGGTTCGTTAAATAATGTCTTCACTAGCTGATCAATTTGATTCACCATATTCTATATACAAACCACTATTTACTAATGACTCATGTTTGATTATTGAATATACTTAATCATCATATTTTTAAGAACAACAGTTACCTCCTCGCCTTCTTAAAATACATCTTCACTCATAAAATCAATTGTAGTCTCTTTTTCACTCTAAGATGGTTAGAAGCTCAAATTATACTCATCATATATAGGTGAAGAAAAATTTCTCATCAAATTCATATTGACTAGCTACTCTCTTGGCAAGGCATTTCATTATTTTATCTAAAATACTTTCTTTTTCTTCTAGAAGCTCTTTTTGAATTGTCCCTCTATTCATGAAGCCAACACTTATCTTTTCTTCACTCTCAAATTTGTGTTGATCATCTTTCATTTCAACAAGGACTTATATTAATTTATCTTCCAAAATTGGCTCGTTACATAGAGATGCTTGTTGCTATAAATATACCTCCATCCATAATTATAAGAGTTGCTTCACTCTAAATTGTAATTGTTCTCGTATACTACACCATAAGGTTAATTATATGATAAGTTATTATTTTTGGGCTAACTTTGGACATAAATCTCTTTAATATGATGAAATATTTATTTTAAATTCATGGACTTGGTTTTTAATTATTATTAGGTGATTTTAAACACATGGGAGTTGAATTTGAATCAAAAGATGCAAGAAAAACAAAGGCAATTCGAATTTTTAGTTGGCAGAAAAGTTTTTCACTAAATGTGGGCACGTATAAAGGAAAAGTTTATCACCAAAGTCTGATTTGGAAAAAGATTTGATAAACTTAGGATTCTATCTATTTTGGGAATCAATTTGTTTTCTTTATATGCGGATCTGCTACTTGATTTCATGGGGGGAGTGTATCTGATCAAATAACTTTAAGAAGGGAGGACGACAACCCCTTTTAGACATCTTATCATTCATGTTTTTATTTTGTTCTTTTAGGGAGTCTTTCATTTTTTTGGACAAAGGACAGATATGAATACCAGACATTCTACTATTCTTCTGTCAAGTTTCATCACTATTATGAATATCTATATCGTTTTTCTTGGTTGAAGGAAACCAATATTATCATCTAATCTGTGTGAGATTTTCTAAATAAAGTTTATATTATTTACTAATATTAAGTGTCTTTCGTATTACTTTTCATGATTGAATTGATTTATCTTTAGGGTGTACAATTAGGAATTGATTGATTTAATTTACAGCTAGATTAGTAGGATTTGACGTTCAGTTTTGCTAATCCAAAGTGGTAAATAGGATTACCATCTTTTATGTTAGGTATTGGAAATTCTAAGAAAGATATTTATCTAGACTAAATGCATATCGTTTGTGTATTGTCTTGCTTACTGATTCTTTTAGTTCTTAAAGCTATTAATTATCAAACTTAAGATCATATCAAGTTGTTGGTTAATAAGAGTGATTAGAATACATGTTTATATTTATGTAATCCTAAAAGAAAAAACCATTCAATGAGTATTCATTAATGGATGTAATTTTCTACCGATGATCCATACTAGTTTGATAACGTAGGTGACTCGAAACCAAGGTTTGTCCATTAATTTTCCAGATTTGGTATTTCTGTTTAATTCTAATTTTTTTTCAATTTTAATTCCTTAAAATCAAGTTATTTAAAATCTTACCCATTTATTTTGGTTTTAACTCGTGAAACACTTACTAATAGATTCCTCATGGGAACGATCTCAACTCTTCACTAACTACATGTTTCATTATTAAAGTTAGTATTATTTTGGTTGCAGGCTACAACATTACCAAATATTGGAGCCATTATCAGGGATTTCTTGATGGTATATGTATGTACATGAGTAGACAAAGCAACACAGTTGCTATTTGATTCATAGATAGAAAAGACAACCAAAAAGTTACAGAAGTAGACAAGACAGAGACAACAAGCATAAAAGAAAGAAAAGATGGCTACAAATCATACCCTTCATGAATTAGCTACCCCTACGGATGTATAATAGCCCTGTTACATCAATTTTTTGAATTTGAGGGACAACAATGCCTTTCAATTAAAGTCAAGGCTGATTCATTTGTTGTCAATTTTTTTAGGTCTACTGGGAGAGGATCCTTATAAGCATTTAAAGGAGTTTGATGTTGTTTTGTATGGGCATGAAGCCTATGAATGTAACTGAGGAGCAAATCAAATTAAGAGCTTTTCCATTTTCGCTCAAAGATGAAGCTCAAGATTGGTTGTAGTATTCTGTTGGTGAAAAAGTGCAGACATGGTTAGAAATAAAGAGACTATTTTTTGAAAAATATTTTTCAGCATCAAGAGCTGTCAATATTAGAAAAGAAATTTGTGGCATCCATCAACACATGGGTGAGACACTATATGAATATTGGGAAAGATTCAATAAGTTTTGTACAAGCTACCCCTATGACCAAATAAACGATCAACTATTGATTCAATACTTCTATGAAGGTCTTTTGCTTACAAACAGGAGTATGATTGATGCCACAAGTAGTGGAGCTTTGGTTGACAAAATATCGGCAGCCTCAAGAGATTTGATAGTGAACATGGCTTCCAATACATAACAATTTGGGATACGTTCTAGCCACAGTTCAAAACAATTGAATGAGGTGAATGCATCAACATTGGAGAAGAGATTAGACGATCTTACATCATTGGTGCGGTAACTCACAGTGACAAAGAAAGAAGCAAGGGTGTGTGGAATATGTTTAATGTTGGGACACTCTACTAATGCATTCCCGATTTTGTAAGAGGAAAATGCAGAACAAGTCAATGTCATGGGAGGATTTGCTGGGCTCAAAGAAAATATGATCCATTCTCAAACAACTAAAATCCAGGTTGGCTTGACAATCTAAATTTGCATTATGGGAACTCTTAAGGACAATAAGCTACCTTAAATTTCCAATAATATAGGCAACCTTATGTTTCTAGATAACATTAACAAATGGCACCAAATTTCAAAGGTAAGTCCTCTTTAGAAGTTATAGTTAAATCTTTGGCTACTAACACCATGACAATTCAGCAAGATATTGAAGCTGGTATCAAAATCTTGAAAATCAATTGAGCCAAATGGCAACAACTATTTACTAATTAGAGCCACAAAATTTTGGAAATTTTCCTACTTAAATAGAAATCAATCCTAAGCAAAGTTCCAAAGCTATCGTGATGTGTAGTGGTAAAGAATTAAAAGAATCTTCTCTAAAAATCTCCAAAAGGGAAATCGAAGAAAAAACAAGAAAGGAAGTACCCAACCAACCAAAAAAGTAAAAAGGATAAAAAATACATTCAGATCTGTATAAATTTTTTGTGCCACCCCTTTTTCCTAGTCGATTTGTTAAAACAAAGAAAGAGGAGCAAGAGAAAGAGATACTGGAGACTTTCAGAAAAGTCCCAGTAAATATTCCTTTGCTTGATGCCATTAGAGAAATCCCTCATTATGCTAAATTTCTAAAGGAGCTCTGCACTTCAAAACAAAAATTGAAATTTGATGAGAAAGTAAAATTAGGAGAGAACTTATTTGCAATACTTCAGAAGAAAAAGCTACCACTTAAGTGTTAAGACCCACATATGTTCACTATTCCCTATAAAATTGGTGATCTAAGAATTGAAAAGGCTATCTCAGATTTGGGTGCATCAATAAATGTCATGCCTTATGATGTTTACAAGTCCTTAAACATGGGGCCCCTCAAAGAGACTATAGCAATTCAATTAGCGAATCATTCGAATGCTTATCCAAAGGGCGCGTTAGAGAATATTTTGGTTCAAGTAGGTAAAATGCTTTTTCTAGCTAGTTTTTACATTTTTTAGATGGGTAGTGAGGGTGTATCCTCTTCAACTCCAATTTTATTTGGAAGACTATAAATATAATTTGAAGTCAAAGATTGCAAAGTTAGAAAGAGCGTTAGCGAAAAAGAAATTATTGTTGAACATTACGCAAACGAAAAGCTTTTGTGAGAGTACTGTGTAAATTAGCTGAGAGCTAGTTTTACTGTAACATAGTTTCATATACTTTTGTAAGAAAGTAGTACAGATAGCTTGCAGAGGCTAAGAGTGAAAGAATACTGAGTGTAGAGACCTGAAGAGTGTAACATCCCACCTCCGACGGGAAGGGTAAAATAGTAATTTGGTCAGGGGTGAGAGTGATTAGGACTGATTTGGCATTTTTATGCATACTGGTATTTGTGAACAGTGAATTTTTGCACATGAAAAATAACTGTACATGTATTCATGACATTCCCGGTATTGTGCCTAAATGGGATTTTATTTTGGAAAATGTGATTTATGGGCTTGAAAATTTAATTGGAGTGGATTGTCATGTGTTTCAAATTTTCAGGAAATTTTAGAAAATTTTCGGGATACCCTTCCAGATTGGAAAATTTACAAGTGACAGACTGATTGAATTTTCGGTACTAGAAATTACCGTCCAATGGCACTGAAAAATTAGATACATAATGGTAGGATTTATTACTTTGAGCCATTGGAATTTGGCGAGAAATTGGGGTAGAAATTGGAACTGAATTGGAAAGAAACCATGTGAGGGCTTTATCATAAGACATGTGGCAAGTGACATTTGTCACTTGCCTAGCCATGCCATTTTTTTTCCTTTAAAAGCTTCTTTCTTGGCTTACATTCACGAAGGTTCCATTTTCTCCTCCATTTTGTCTCATACGTGGCCCTCCTCTCCTCCTTCTTCGTTGTTTTCTTTCTTCTTGGATGCTTTTGAGATTTTGCTCACTTTTTCCTCCTCCTTCCACCTTGCTTCCTCTTCCTTTAACTCACCTAAACAAGGCCTAGCATCAACCCCCCTTGAGAAGGTGATGATCGTGTGGTGATGTGTAGAAAAGGGGGGTGGTGAGTTAGTTGGAAGATAGAGAAGATTTGAAGCTTATAGGTAAGAAGTATGTTCTATATTCTTAAATTGGTAATTAAATGCATTCTTTATGATGGTTGGGCATCTAAGTGTATGAGTATTGTGTTGGTATAGTTGGGTGAGAGCTTTGAGTGATTAATTGATGGTTGATGAAGTACGATGCTGCATGTAAGGATAATATGTGATGTATGTCAATTGAGAGGGTTTGGATTGCATTAAGTGATGTTAATGGTGTAGAAAATAGATGAATGAGTGTGTATGAGTTGCTGTCATTTTCGTGATCATTGTTCGAGTGGGGGTTTTGATTATAGTATGGGTGAATTAATGACTAAATTAGATGCTTATGAGTATAGAATTGGAATTTGAATGATAGGAATTGAATTGAGTATCAAAGCTGGAAATTGTCTTTTGTACATGGGTTAATGTTTTTGCTATAACTAGTTGTGTGCTTAAGCAATTGGGGTAAGGTTGATCTTAAATTAAACTTGAGACATGTGGCTACAACTTTTGTGAAGGAAGTGCTGACCAATTTTGACTAGAAGAGTGTTGAATTTTGCTTTGAAAGTGATGTATAGGTGCAGTATGAACAGTAACCGAGCTTGATGATCTGAAACGTTGATGAATTTTTCTAGGTTGATTTATGAGGAATTGGTGAAAATGGTCTTAATGAAAGTTGAAGCCTATCTTGTTAGCTTTCCATTGCCACTAATTTTGCAATTTTTTGATATGTACGTTGGGATTTATGAACTGTTAACTATTGACTGACTATGTGCATTTTGGTGAAACCTAACCAGAAGTGTAGGTTTTGTGAGTATTATGATTGGAAACAAATTTAGAAATTTCTGTGATTTGAATTGGTTCAAGTGATGTTATAAAAAGTTGTAGAGGAAGTAACTATCTTGAAAATGAGAGATACTATACTATTTTTGGATGTCAGAATTGGGAGTTATGAATTTTCAAAGAATGAACCTAAGTTAGGTCATTGACTAGTGATCAGGGCAGCCTCTTGCAAGACAGTTTTGAGTCTGTTAGAGGTGGAATTGACTGTTAAGGACTTCTTGAGAAGTGTAGTATTCTATTTGATCTTTTCGTAGGTATAAAGTATGCAATTTTTTGACATCTGTCCAAGAAGTTATGTGTTTTATAACATTGCTATTCAGTTCAGGCTTTTTTAGTGGGTAGAATCATTCATTAAATTGTTTGACCTACTTACCAATTGAATTTGATTTCATTTTGTTTATGAAAGTTGTAGGTCACATTTTTATCTTTCATTTGGCATAAATCTTGTAATTTTTAGAAAAGGGAATGAGAAGTTATGGATTTTACAAAATGTTGCATTGTTTTGACAAAATGTTGCACTGTTTTGAGAGACATTGTGAAGGCAGTAACTTTGAGTGCAATTTTGACACCCTTAGAGGTGAAATTGACTTTTGTGTCCTTAATGAAACTTGTAGATCTCTGTTTTCTCTATGAAATAGACACTAAGTTTGTCCAATTTGGAATTCGGAGAAAGGAGTTATGACTTGCGAAAGTTGGGATGTCGGTGGACGTTTGTCCAGAACTGCCATTGTAGTAGCATAAGTCCACTTGCACCCTCAGATAAGTCGACTAGAACATACACAGTAGCATTAGTCGACTAGGATTCTCAGGCAAGTCGACTAGGATCATATATTTTCCTTCTTTTGCTTATAACTTGTCCATCCGACCTCCGATTGACCTGATTCTCGAGGCATCGGATTCGTGAATTATGTAATTTCATTTCTATGAGAAATTGGGAAATTTTTAGAGGCGAAATTGATGGAAATTAGTTAGGTTAAATTGAGAGGATCGGGCAGCGATTTTTGAACCTTATGACGTCCGAATTGAGCGATTTTAGTGTCTATGGTTTCTTTGGACATAGGGGAACATTTTTACAGTATGATTTATGAAAAGATACCGGGAATATCATGAATATGCATTGTGCACCTTCTAATTGTTACATGTGCATTCTGACATGTTTCTAAATGACCAATTGGTAATGTTTGTATACTGTCACTATTATAGAGGAACTCTTGGAGCGTCGATCCACCGACGTCACTGAGACTTCTAGGTATTAGCTCGGAAGTACAGGTGAGTGACCTAGATGGCTCTCGTTCAATTATGATATGTCGAATGTGGGGAATAATGGAGGGATTAGGATTGAATTTATTGTTTCTGACTGAAATTTCGGACAGATGGTCCGATGAATTAGGAAAATTGACATAGAAGTGTTTTGGATGTATACCGTGATCAACTGTGATATACTGTGATCAATTGTGATATACTGTGATCAATTGTGAAATACTGTGATAAATTGTTTGCTATGATTAATTGCTTAAAGTGTCTTGATGTGCTCATTATGAATCGATTGCTGTTGCTATGACCAATATGATGATCGCTTATTTATTGATTATGCGATTCTTGCTTACTTATGATGTGCTCAATCGCGATTGATGGAATCATGGTATTATATGTGATACTGACTGTTAACTTGTGCTTATGCATTGCATACATCAATGCATACACTGATAATAATAGTTGTGACTGGAGTAGCTCACTGACACTGAAAACGAGCCTTGAGCTCGAAGGGAGATAGACACTCCATAGACGCGTCTACGGATACTGTTCACTGTTTATGCGCTCGATCACAACATTGAAATAAACTGGAAAAGTGTCACACGTGCATTGCATACATATTTGTTGAATCATCAATTGCCTTATAAAATTGTGATCCGCTTATATCTATTGATTGAGATGGTATTTACGATCGCTATGACTGTAATTTGCTTGTGTGTTTGCATGAATTAGGCGAACCATCGATGATGGTTCCTCACTGAGTTCGCAAAACTCACCCAAAATTTGCATCTATTTTTCAGGTCTTGAAGAGTACCCCGTTTGACACGGGGGTATGTCTACCGTACTGTCAGAACCCGATCCGTAGACCGGACCCCAACTGTCCCGGGATGTGAGCCCGGGTGGAGCCCATCCCCGAGACACTTGCTCTGATACCACAAAAATGTCAGAACCCAACCCGAAGATCGGATCCCGACTGTTGGATCCCGTTTTTGGAACCCAACTCTCTTGCTTAAAATCTGAAACCTGAGCGTGCATATTACTTTGAAGGGTTATAATTTTTTTTTTCATTCTTAATCCCTTGAACTCTTAAAGACATCATGAATTCATTCTCATGCTCAAAACGCTCCCAATATTTACTTACCAAAGTCCCTTAGTGTGCCCATGTACCTTTAATACATTTACAACCTTCATAACACCTTAATACACTTAATCCATGTCATATAGTCTTAGTCTAATCAACATGTTAATCAAATTTCCTTAACATGCTAATTTAGTCCACAAAATACAATAATTGCATCCCATTAAATCATGCCACCTAATTTCATGACACCTTACCTTAAGCATATTAACATGTCAATTAGTTCCACATTAATCCATCTCGTATTTAAACCATATTTTCCATTTCATTTCAATTTCAAGAATTCTTAACTTCTTTACTTATGAATAATCATTCAAAAATCCTTATTTAATAATCCTAGCTTACCAAAAAGATTCGGGGCCCAATACGTACGCAAGGGATAGATAGAGGACGGGATCAGTTCGAGTCTGCATTAGTGTCCCATAGAATTGCATTTCAAAATGCTCTGTATTTATCATGGGCCCAATGTTGGTTATGTCATTACATGGCTATTGTCAATTGTTGTTGACTGTTTGTAATAACTGAAAATGCTTCCTTTTACATTTGGGCTCAAGATTGTATATTGTGCACATGAAAAAAACAATAATATATTGATATTGAGTTTTGACTGACTGATGTAGTACGCCACCCTCGCGGGACACGGACTCGGATATCACCAACGATGTCGGGTTGAATTCAGCGAGAGTGGGTGTTACATTTAGGTGGTATCGAGCCCAAAGAATCTGAATGTATCAGGCACGATCTGAAAAATAGGTTAAGTTGCTTGCATTTGAGTCGTGTCGTTGCAGACCATATGTAACACCCCACTCCCGCCAGACCTGAACCCGATATCGTGGGTAATATCCGAGCCCGTGCCTCATGAGAGTGGTATGTTAAAGCAGTCAATGCAGTTCAAAAATTCGGTAATGCATTTTTTTTATTTTTGAAAACAATAGAGTGCGCAAAGATCAGTAAACAATCTGGGCCCGCAATATGAAAATATTTTCAATCAAATACTATTTCAATACTCAAATCAGTTCATATACATATAATCATAGCCAAATTGGGCCCGATACAATAATAGTATTTATCTGCGAAAATACAAATTTTCACATATAAATCAGAATGACTCAAATGCAGACATGAAACCGATCCCGACTTCAAACTCCGTCACTCTTGCAGTAATTATACTCCCGTTTGTCTAACGGGATACTCTTCAATTCCTGAAAAATGATTGCAATGTTGGAAAAATTTTGGATTAGGGCCGGGAATGCCATGAACATGCATTGTATACGTTTTAATTGTTTCATGTGTATTGTTTGATATTTCTAACTATACAGTTGGTAATGTGTACTTATTTTAATTGTTGTAGAGGCACAGTTGGAACGTCATCCCACGGACGTTGCAGAGACTTCCCGGCATTAGCTCCGAAGTTATTAGGTGAGTAACCTAGATGGTTCCTCAATTAGTAAGTGTTTATAATTCTGCACTTATAACTCTGTGGAGAATAATGGTGGGACGATTGTGTTTGTTTATACCTGAATTGTGAACCGGAGGTCCGAAAGATTGGAAGATTCTGACATAGAAGTGCTATATGTGATTTTCATGTGATTACTTGTGAGTGACTTGTGCGAATATGTTGAACTGGGATAAGTTATGATGTTGATTTTGTTTTATTTGGACATATGCATTTCATGCATAATTGCATGATAAGTAATTGGCAATTGTGACCAGAGCAACCAACGAGAGCTTAAAGCTCAACGTGATTGGACCTTGAGCCCACAGTGATTCAAAGCCTAAGGCTCACCGTTTAATGCGCCCTTAATGGGACAGTTTTAGGCGCTCGGTCATAACAACCTAATAAATTGGAAAAGCGTCACATACGCATTTCATGTGCATTTGAATTGGTTCCTTTGACTGATATAGTAATCATGTGGTACTTCTGAATGTGTTTTGGTGAAATAACTGTGTGTATCTGTGTTATAACTGTGTATATGTATGAATTGGGTGAACCATCGATGATGGTTCCTCACTGAGTTCACAAACTCACCCAAAATTGCAAATTATTTTTTAGGACCGAGAGAGTAGACTCATAGCTCCAGAGAGACTTTTCCTTCCGTGTAGATCGAGTTGGCAAGAGAATTCATGGCACACAGGTCGGTCAGCTGGCACTTTTTGAGGGATGACCTAGCTAGGTTTATGTTTGATTTTCTTTTGGACTAATGTACAGAAAATATCAGTTGTGTAATTTACTACTTTGAGGTTATGAAATGAGAAATTTATGGTTTCAAAAATTAGTGAATTTCATATTAATGCTTTATGATTTTTGATGCCATGTGGAGTGTTAGAGATGGTTCATAACGCAACCTTATCATAGGGTGTGTATCGGAATTGACCCACGGGCATCCCGACACATATCCTATGGTAAGGGGGTGTTACACCATAACAACTGATCCCCAGTCTGAGTCGCACGAGTAGAAATCTTACGTATGAACATGTGTTATGTGATTAAGTGTGAGAAAAGTTAGAATGTATCAAAATGTGAACCTATGGAAGTGTATGAGCAATTAGGAAGGAAAAAAAGGGAAAATGGATAATGAGACTTATATTGTACTGTTGTTATAAACCCGAAATGTGGTATAAGTATGACTACGTTAGCATGGGCTGATTGAGGAAAGAATGATACCAAAATGAATCAGGGGATTGAAAGTGGCAATATTACGGCGAAAGAAAACAGAAATGTCTATAGTTTGGAAAGGTTCATTGTGGATATGAGAAACATAGTGGCTAAAGTATGCTTTTGTGAGAGTAAAAGTTTGAGATGATTAGGTAATTAGAGTTGTGACTTGTATATTCAACGAAATGGGGATAATTGGAAATGAGCAAAAAGTATATGGTCCGATCAGGCAGATATGGATTCACTACATTTGTGTTAGTGGATATCATAGATGATGATAGCGAGATTGCAATGAGATTAAACAAAAGAACGTAAAGAGCGAAGAAGTAGAAATGGTGAGAGGAAAGTGTACAGATGAACTGTTGTGAAACAGTTATGATCATGAGCACATGAGTTTGGGACCAAAATGGTTATGCGAATATTGTGTTAAGAGTTTGTGAATCAGTATAAGAGGATAGTAGGGTGAAAGGAAGACTCGAAATTTCTACTGAATGTGCATCGGAAAATTCTGGATTGGTTGAAATGTGTACATGGACACAGAAATGGTAAATGGATGGGTAAACAGATAAAGATGCAATGACTGTAATATGTTGTTGTATTTTGGGTGATGTGTCCCCGAATGTGATAGAAATGTGCATACCCTATCCTGGATTGAATGAGGAAAATAAAGAGATAAGTAGCAAGAATGAGATTAAAGTGTATAAGCAAGTGGATAAAGGTCAAGCTGGCACGTAAATGATATGAGAAGGAAACTATGTGAAATGAAGTACAATGACAAGTGGAAAATGAAACAATGATAGTGATAATGAAACAATAACAATGATAATGAAACAATGATAGTGCTATATGAACAGAGTTGTCGCATTTAGGTTGATTTACCTGTGGGATTATTCATTGGATAGTGAATTCACCATGATTAGTGAAACAATGGAGCTTATGTGTGGAAATAATAGAGGAAACGATCGGTAATTTATTGACTAAGTGTTAATCATAGTTCCTATAGTATAAGGGTCATAATTTATAGTGCTTGTTCGAGAGGAAATTAAAATTTCAAATGATGTAACGTGTGTGAAGAATTTAAGGAAAGAAGAAAGACACGATTATGATATAATTCCTCTGTTCGAGGATTGGCACAAACGGAAAAGAGTTTTGTAGAATCCTTAGTAGTAGAAGCTACTAATTGGTCCCCGGATGAGACGAAATGATTTTTGTGATGTATATACCAAGTGGAAGTGTCAAAGAAATTGTTTAGTGCCTCACAGAACCTTAGTGCAAAGGATGTTCCGATCATTCAAGTTATGCATTCAGGTTATGGCATAAACTTGGAGACAACAAGTATAGTTGAAATTGATCCTTGCGAGATACTACGAACGATTAAATGATTGAAAAGCAATTATGGAAAATAGTTGGTTGATGAGAATTTCGTGAACTGTATCGATGATTGTAGCAAGAAATTGAGTTAAGATGAACAGACGATTCAAGTTAATAGCGGTCATGATGGGAACAAATGGAAAATAAGTATGTACTAAATCAAAAGTGAAATGGAGTCTTGTTTCGAGAGGAGATTCAGGCATAACAAGTGGAATATACTACTGAGGTTATATGCATTGTGTGTTGATCATCGGCTTATCGTTCAATATTAAAATTGATCCTCGGAAACCGGTCAAATAAAATTTATACCAAGGATTGCAATACAGGATGCAACCTCGGGTCGACTCTCAAGGAACCAGTGTACTAACTGATCCTAGACTAGCCTAATGTTTGAATGATGCATGCAATTAAAGCAATAAAAAGGGGTTTTGATTGATTAATCTAAAATTAAACTAAACCAAAGCAAAGGTAAATATTTTTGGGATTTTGAAAAGATAAGGCAATTGAAATTAATTAAGATTGAAAACAATTTACTAAAACTCTCCTAAAAATGTGGCTCGGGTCATCATTGTTCAAAATAATGTCGGGGTTTGAAATCCACTAAATTTCGAAAGCTCAACCTTAACAACTCGTTAAGTCCAAAATTTAATTAATCAACTCGATTAACTAAATCTTGTTAAAAACCTTAGTGTATGGTATGAAATGATTCATGCAATAAATCAATCAGATAATAACATAACCAACAACCAAACACAACTAGGCGATTAGGTTAATTAATGCAAAATCGATTGATATCATGAGACTTCATGTATTCAGCACAATATTCAACACAAACCAATCCATAACATAGATCAAAGTTTAACATCTTACTAAACTATAGCAAGATTCATTCGGTCATACAATGCAATCTCCAACTCGGAGTTGTTACAAAATTACGACAGAAATCTAAAACTAAGATCGATTACCCCTTGAAGCTCATGAAACTCAGACCGTTGCTATATCTTGAGGAGATCGGCGCTTAGCCACGCATGACACGGCAGACTCCATTACGGCTGGAAAATCTACTCGGTTCATGACTCCAACGACAAGCAGATGAATGTGGTGACGGCGGTGGAAGATGGGACAAAGAAACTAAAGTGGGCGTCAAATGCGGTGGTAGCGCGAATCGCAAAATAAAGAAAACAAAACTTATTAAATCTGCGGAGAAGACGAAGAAGAGTGTTACCTCGGGATTGCGGCCTCTCAATTTAACTTAAAACGGAAGGTTTTATAGGAGCTGAAAGCGGGCCGGGTCGGAACAGTGCGAAAATTTGCCATTTAAGGGCCGGGTATCCGACATTCGTCGCGACGAATGAAAGATGTTCGTCGCGACGAATACAAAATGGTCACTCGTCGCGACTAATTAATTTATACCAAATTAATTTGTCGCGACGAATGAGAGTGTTGGTTCGTCGATTGACGAATGGATGGCTTCTCACGACGTGTTGACTTTCTCTTGTTGACTCAATTGTTCCTACAAAATACAACACATTTGCAGTATAATTGTCCCAATAAAAGTTATGCAGAAATTAATATCAAATCACAACAAACTACTGACAATATGCAAATTATAAAAGATCGATATGAGGAACCAATTTAAGCACAAAAATCATGAATTAGGAGCCAACAAGTGCATAATTACTTAAGAAAACAGGGCCAATTTATAGTATAAACTTGGTCCAATCAAATTCCCCCACACTTAAACCTTTGTACTCCTGAACAAAGCTTATAAGAGTCAAAAAGGTATAAGAGTAAAAGAAAATTCTGCCCATGCTCAAACAACAACCAAAATTGACTCAATCCACTTTATCAGAATTCTAACGCAGCAAATTGAAAGAGTGCTAATAAAACAAACATTAAAAGAATTTAAGCACAAGAGATTGAACAACAGAGAATCACTCAGGATATGGTGTTTACGCTCGTCTCACTTGTATAGTAGGGATATTTTTCTCTCAATCTACTTAATACATCTCCTACCATAGGCTTGTATCAATTTTATTTCTCCACTACAAGGACTATCATTTTGAAGATCAAGAGGTCTTTCAGGGTTGTAATGAGCGGAGGGCTAAATGAATGGATGATGTGAAAGAAAGAAAAAATATGAGCATGCGCATAAAGTGAGGAATCGATGTCAACAGCAAAACTAAAATACTACACTAAAATAAATTGAATACACACACTTTTTTTTTTTTTGGCTATCTCATTTTGAGATGCTAATCCCTTTTTGGGATGCAACACATTATGATCCCTTTTCGGGATACACAAGACTAACACTTTTCATTTTTCAACACACTTTTTTTTTTTTGAGATTATAACTAAACACAGACTACCGACATCATCTTAATATGTATGCAAATGCTCATAGCAAAAGGCTCAAGGGGCTAGCAAGAGGAAAAAGTGTTTAAGGGTTGGTGTTTGGGGAAAGGCTGAAAGAAAGAACGCCTCTATCATATCCACAAAAATCTAGTCCATCAAGCTTTGAGTAAAAATTGACACAAGTTCTAGAGAAGAATGGACTAAGCAGATGCACACACAAAATATAGAGAAAAATTTGGCTCGAATATCCTTCCAACAAGGTTTTGTCTCGATGATCAATCTCAAGTCTTAAAACTTAAAATGCTACCTTGTTAGCATGCTCCCATTTACTTTGTTTTGAAAACTTCAAAGTTAAAATTTTGCCAAAACCAATTATCGTTAGAAGAATGGAGAGCATTTTCAAAAACTCAAGTATCAGTTTGAAACTTATAAGGGTTTTGCATGCAAGGGCATAAAAGAACAAGTGCAGAAAATGTTTTGATTGAGTCCAAATTTATCAGTAAAAGCAACGAGCCCACAAAATTATGCACAAATTTTAATAGGTGTACAATGCAAAATATAAAAGGGAACGACTCCCCCACACTTAAACATGGCATTGTCCACAATGGCGTGAGAGCCTGAGAATAGAAGCATGAAACAACTAGAACACAAAGAGAACGGGGATATATCATTAAGCTCAAAAAGAAATGTACAAAAAATAATAGGAGCCAAAGAACTAACTAAAAAGTACAACGAAGAAAAGAAAATACAGGGAAAAGAACAACGAAAAGAAAGCGAAAAGAAAGCCTAAACTATTCTGCAGGATCATCGTTGGCGGATCCGGAGGCGTGGAAGAAGATTTGGGAGAAGGAGGCGGAATAGGCAGCCCGAGGTGAGTCGCAATCATGGTCGACATCGGCGGCCGAACTCATGATCGGCGATCATCTGGGCCTCGAAAGAAGTGAGCGGGCCTCAAGCCGAAAGGCGATCTGGCCTTGTGAGAGCACCTCAGAAGGAGTAGGGGGAACAGAAGGTGGGGAAGACACTGGGGTAGGGATAGGAGGCGGAGAGGAAACAGGAGGAAGGACGGGAGGGGTGGGAGAAGGTGCTCGAGGGGATACAGGGCGAGGAGGAGGTGAGGGAGAGGAAGGAGTTGTGGGGGGCTGGGTAGGAGGCTTACAAGGGCGGACGTAGATAAAAGGGGAAGCAGGCGAAAAGGTGAGATCGGCATGATGCTCCGGGACTCGATAGGCCCGGAACAGGTCGGAAATAAGATGGGGAAAAAGGAGTTTGAGTTTGGGGTTGGTGGCGAGGACACACTGGCGGAGGGCGGAGGATATGGCGAAAGCTAGGTCCACAGGTGGCCAGTCATAAGCAGATATATGTCTGAGCCTGCTCCTTTGGAATGTTGGTGAGGTGGAAGTAGGTAAAATGTTGTTACATATAAAATGTAACCATGGGCGGGCTTGTGGGAGGAGGTCGAACGTCGGATATAGTCTTTGAGCCCGGGGTTGAAGCCACCGAGTACCCTCGGTCTGAGAGAGTACGAATAGCGTCATCGGGTATCTGCGATCATTTCGAGAATAGTGACAACGAGGACAACAGGGAGGTGGTAGTGCTCTCGGATAATGGCGGATGTGAAAGCATTTGGGATAGAAACACCACGGAAATTAATTCGTAGGTGTGAGAGTAACGGCATGGGTGTAATCTTGGCGTACAAAGGTAAGGTTGCCGGTGGCCGAGGGGGAAGGCCGGTCAACTCTAGTTGAAAGAGTTGACCCACAAAAGGGTTAATGGCCGGAGTAAGAGGAATGGCTTTTACGTGAGTATGGTGCGGCTCGCAACTCGCGTGACTAAGCTGAACATACTCGGGATCTGCTAGGTGAGAGGAAAGCGGAAGGTTGCGAGGAAGGGAAAGGGTGTGATCGGAGGAAGAAGAGGATGGATCTTTGCTCCGGTCGGTGGCTTGTTTCATTCTAGGCATAATTCTGCACAAACAAGCGTTAGAATAGGCATTAAACTAAGAAAATTATCTGAGAATCAAAGTCTTGACCATTTCTACGACAAATAGGGGCGTCACTGCAGCGACAAAGTCCTCTTCCATTCGCTGCAGCAACAGGTAATCATTGCAATGAACGGGCATCTGTGAAACCCTAAGTTCGCAGCGGCAAGATATGAATGTAGCCATGGCGAATGGCGATTCAATGACGATCGCGTGACGGCGTTCTTTGTTTGCCTCAAATCTACGATTAATCAACGAAAATGGACAAGAGGAAGAAATAGGAACACTTACAGAAGGGTGAAAACACGGTTGGAAGAAGATTGGAGGAGATTGGGAGCTTCAAACAGCAGATGGCAAAGAGAGGAGCGACGGCGAGGCAGCGAAGGCGGCAGCGAAATGAGGAGGAAAGGAGAAAGAAGAAGAAAGAAGAAAAAGAAGAAGACGCGGAGGCGAAAAGACGCGAGAGGAAAAAGACCAAAAAGGGCCTCGGACAAAGAGATGTCCAACGGTCGGAGGGTAGAGATGTCCTTATTCGCATGACGAAGTAGTCGCTAGCCGCGGCGAACAAGCAGAAAAACCCTAGATTAGCCGCAGCGAACAACGATTCTCGCTGCGGCAAACTACCCAGAACATATTACATTAAGGATCCTACTCAGTTTACCAATCGATCAATTAATCAATGCACAATTCACCCAATCTCTTCAATCTAATCATGCTTCATTAAATTAGGAAGAACATAGAGCTAACAAAGGGAATCAAATTATTCAAGCGGAAGGAAATCCTACCTACTACATTTATTCCTCTTGGATGGGTTTCTCCCCACACTTAATCAACACATTCATGCAACACAACATTTCAAGTCAAATCAAATAATGTGCACAAATATATTGAAAATGCAGGAAAAGAAACACCTGGTGCTCATGGTGGATCTTGTAGCTCGGGATGGACGTGCGGTTGATATCCAAGCTCCATGTCAACAGCTTGGGTCCTGGGCAGCTCCATGTCCATTCCCGTATCCGAATAAGCACTTGCACTATCATCAAAATAGAAACTGCCTCCAAAGAAATCATTAGTGGTGGGGTTAGAGTTTACGCAAATTTGAACAAGCATCATCAATCACAACATCAAGCATATTCACCCCAAGCAAGGAGTAATCCTCGTTAGGGTGCTTCATAGCTTCATACATGTTGAAGCTAACGTGTTGATCACTAACCTCCATGGTGATCTTTCCTTCCTTCATGTTAATCATTGTGCTCACAGTCCGCAGGAAGGGTCGTCCAAGGATCAGAGAAGTGTCATGTACCACTTCAGAGGTCATGTCTAACACGTAAAAATCCGCAGGAAACACTAAGCCTTTAACCTGGACCAGAATGTCTTCAATAATTCCCACGGGATGCCTAAATGATCTATCAGCTAACTGGAGAATAACAGATGTGGGCTTAATACTCTTCACTCCCAAGGCCTTATATACTGACTCAGGCATCACATTTATCGCTGCCCCTAGATCTAGCAAAGCTCTACCTATGGTCACTTTCCCTAAGGTGCAAGGGATGGTAAAAGATCCAGGATCCTGACATTTTACTGGTATCTGCGGCTTAAACAAGGCTGACACATTTGAGCTCACTTGCACCCTCTCATTCGGCCTAAACTTTTTCTTATTTGTACACAGATCCTTCAAATATTTAGCGTAGGCCGGAACTCGCTTAACCAAGTCAAGTAAAGGGACATTCACTTCCACTTTCCCAAACAGATCAATGATATCCTTCTCATGTTGTTTCTCTTTTAAGCGCTTACTCATCATATTCGAATTAGGAAACGGAAGTTCATGAATATTTACCTCTTCACCTTTACCTTGCTTGCTTGACTCTCCATCCTTTGCTTGATCGTTGGAACTCTCTAAAGTAGTTCCTTGTTCTTTGAGGCTTGCTTCCTTTCTCTCGAAGCTCTTCTTCGCGATCACTCTCGATCGCATGCGACACTTCTCTCTCTCACTTGAGGCGCATCTTCAACCTCAATTTCCTCGGTGCATTCTTCTTTTTCGGGAATGTAGAAATGCACTTTCTTTCCACTCCTTAATTCAATTGCATTTAAACTCTTCGAGTTTATTACCGTGTTGGAGGGAATGGTTCCGCTACTCCTAGCTTGGTTGTCACTCAAATTATTAGACAATTGAGTGACATATGAGTTCAAGTTCTCTGCCTTGGTCTCCCATTGATCCATGCGTTTTCAAGGCGCTAAAGCAGGCAGCATTCTTAGCGGAGTCTGTTGGATGAGGTTTGCGATGGCGTTGAATTGAGTTCTTTGTCGAGTTCGTTCCTCTTTCATCAACGTCATCATACTATGCAGCAGGTTGGTTGGTGTCCTCCTTTGGTGGCGGTGGTTGTTGCACCGTCAACGCTGTTGATGATCTGGGCTGGTTTGTAGATTGACCAGCTCCACTCCCTTGCTGAAATCGGTTTGGTGTTCTTTCGCGTTATTCCTCCAACTAAAATTTGGGTGGGATCTCCATCCCTCATTATCGTGTTGGAATCTGGGTCCCATTTCGATCTGTCTACCTTGATACATTCGGAGACTTCTTCATATCTGCCGGGACAAACACTTGAAATGTGCATCATCGACCCATTAACTATCCTGTTGGGTGCGACGATTCGGTGGAAGGTGATGGGCGATGCACATTCAAATTCTTAAGTTCGGCCGTGATCGAGGATAGCGGGAAGTTATCCGATGTTCAAAGAATCTACCTTCGATTCAGGCTCTCCATCCTCTTAGTTTGAGCCGACATGGCTCCCACTTCATTCATGTTCACGGAATCATGGACCTATATCATTGATGATTCGGGGCCATTCTCTTAATCAGGGCCCAAGCTTCTGGTGCGGTGAGGTCAATCAACGAACCTCCCGACGACATCCAACATTCCTTTCTCTTGATTCTTCACCCCATCATAAAAATATTGAACCAATTGTTCATCGAGGATGCGATGATGGGGCACCGAGATAATGAGATCTTGGAATCTGTTCCAAAAATCATACAAGGATTCGTCGTAATCCTCCTTGGCGGAATAAATCTCTTTTCGCATTGACGAAGTCCTCGAGGCTGGAAAATATTTTTCCAGGAAAGCTTTCCGCAAGTTGGCCCAACTATGATAGGCATTCGCGACATGCCTTGGTAGGCTCATGTACCACTCCGGGCCTTTCCTTCTAACGACAAGTGGAATACCTTCCACAAGACACTGGTCGAGATGTGCTCCTACGGGCTTCATACTTTGTGAGATCATTGTGAGGGCACGAAGATGCATGTAGGGTCCTCACCGCCAAACCGTGAAATTTGGGTAGGGAGTTAATCAATAAACCTTTAACCCGAAATTTACGTCGAAGTTAGGCGCAGACGATGAAAGGATCGTAGTTTACATCCGGGTTGTAGCTTCTCGGATGGTTCTCGTCGATGTTCGCATTGTTGTCATCAACTCTCTCCGGTCACCATTTAATCCATGATCTCCGTTCCTTGGTTGGTAGCAGGAAAATCTTGTTGTTCAGCCCTATCAGTTTCTAATCGTTCTAGTGTGCTAAGTCTTTCTTGCTCTCTCTTATTCTTCCTAAGTCGTCTAAGGTGTCGCTCAATTTCAGGTTGAAAATGAACTAACCTAAGTCTACGGGGCATGCACAAGAGAAGTTCACCTAATAACGCTCACTAAAAGCGACAGACGATGAAGGGTTTAATTTACTCTTGTTAAATCGCGACTCGTAGGAACTCGCTACGGCGAACAGGAAAAAATTGCGAATATTCGTCGCGACAAACGATGAAGTCGTTGCGACGAACGATGAACTCGTTGCGACGAATGATGAACTTGTCGCCGCCAAGAATCACAGCAAAGCACAATAACTCGAAATTAGGCACAATAAGCAGGAACAATAACACTAAACACTTAAAGCAAAACAGAATTAATCACTAAAAAGATTGAAGCAAACAGAATAAAACAAAATTATGAAATGCAAAACAGAATGCAAATAACTAAACTAAAATGCAAAACAAACACTTGGCTAACCTAGAAAACCAATTACTTTGGTTCCCCGACAACGACGCCAATTTGATCGTCGGCTTATCGTTCAATATTAAAATTGATCCTCGAAAACCGGTCAAATAAAATTTATACCAAGGATTGCAATACAGGATGCAACCTCGAATTGACTCTCGAGGAACCAGTGTACTAACTGATCCTAGACTAGCCTAATGTTTGAATGATGCATG
Organism: Erythroxylum novogranatense; assembly: GCA_029891385.1. Classification (NCBI taxonomy): domain Eukaryota; kingdom Viridiplantae; phylum Streptophyta; class Magnoliopsida; order Malpighiales; family Erythroxylaceae; genus Erythroxylum; species Erythroxylum novogranatense. The sequence continues at coordinate 9,477,493 of CM057235.1, read as the reverse complement.
CAATTAAAGCAATAAAAAGGGGTTTTGATTGATTAATCTAAAATTAAACTAAACCAAAGCAAAGGTAAATATTTTTGGGATTTTGAAAAGATAAGGCAATTGAAATTAATTAAGATTGAAAACAATTTACTAAAACTCTCCTAAAAATGTGGCTCGGGTCATCATCGTTCAAAATAATGTCGGGGTTTGAAATCCACTAAATTTCGAAAGCTCAACCTTAACAACTCGTTAAGTCCAAAATTTAATTAATCAACTCGATTAACTAAATCTTGTTAAAAACCTTAGTGTATGGTATGAAATGATTCATGCAATAAATCAATCAGATAATAACATAACCAACTTAACCAAACACAACTAGGCAGATTAGGTTAATTAATGCAAAATCTGACTGATATACATGAGACTTCATGTATTCAGGCACAATATTCAACACAAACCAATCCATAACATAGATCAAAGTTTAACATCTTACTAAACTATAGCAAGATTTATTCGGTCATACAATGCAATCTCCAACTCGGAGTTGTTACAAAATTACGACAGAAATCTAAAACTAAGATCGATTACCCCTTGAAGCTCATGAAACTCAGACCGTTGCTACATCTTCAGGAGATCCGACGCCTTAGCCACGCATGACACCGGCAGACTCCATTACGGCTGGAAAATCTACTCGGTTCATGACTCCAACGACGAACAGATGAATGTGGTGACGAGTAGTGGAAGATGGGACAAAGAAACTAAAGTTGGACGTCGTCTGGTGGTAGCGCGAATCTGCAAAATAAAGAAAACAAAACCTATTAAATCTGCGAAGAAGACGAAGAAGAGTGTTACCTCGGGATTGCGGCCTCTCAATTTAACCTAAAACGGAAGGTTTTATAGGAGCTGAAAGCGGGCCGGGTCGGAACAGTGCAAAAATTTGCCATTTAAGGGCCGGGTATCCGACATTCGTCGCGACGAATGAAAGATGTTCGTCGCGACGAATACAAAATGGTCACTCATCGCGACTAATTAATTTATACCAAATTAATTTATCGCGACGAATGGGAGTGTTGGTTCGTCCCGACGAATGGATGGCTTCTCACGATGTGTTGACTTTCTCTTGTTGACTCCAATTGTTCCTACAAAAATACAACACATTTGCAGTATAATTGTCCCAATAAAAGTTATGCAGAAATTAATATCAAATCACAACAAACTACTGACAATATGCAAATTATAAAAGATCGATATAAGGAACCAATTTAAGCACAAAAATCATGAATTAGGAGCCAACAAGTGCATAATTACTTAAGAAAACAGGGCCAATTTATAGTATAAATTTGGTCCAATCATGTGTACAGTAATGTAGAGGATTCAACTACGTGAGTGGATTTATTGCAATGTGAAGAAAATCAGTCTCTATAATATTTGATGCAAAGGGAGATCTAAATTGAAGCTAAGAAAAATAATATCAACCCACAAAGTGAAATACTCAATGAAATGGAATGTATGAAGGTGCGAGTACGAATGAATAGGCATTGGCATATATCGATGTGACTGAAAGAAAATTAAATGAACAGAGAAATAGAGACAAGAATTCCTAAGGGGAAACTGCAAATGACGTGAGGTATTGTCACCTTCATTAAGGGATCATAAATAAAGCAATTGTAGACTCAATGAAAACAAAATTGAGTGATGTCTGTTGAAGTTAGCAATACCCCAATAGAGATATATGCATGGTAAATAAATGGTATCAATTGGAGACTATGATCATAAATGAGATAAATCACGGAGAAATTTAACACTGATGATAAGCATATCCTTTGGAGATTGGGCAGTGTATATTGAAGTTTCACTAAGTGGTATTGGTGCTATGATAGAAATTGTTCGAAGCTTTGGAGACCTTAGATCTGCCAAGGCATTCCTATAATGCATAAATTGTGTAATTTCGAGAACATTATTGAGTTTGAAAGGCATGCACAAATCAATACTATACTGGTAAAGGTAGAGTGTAGTCTAAAACAGTGAACAGACAATACTGAAGTAAACAAAACGAATGTAGATATTGGGTTTCCAAATCTATGACAATAAAGAGTGTAAAATGTTAAGCAGAAGATGGGGTAAACTGAGATGTTACTAGTGTATTGAAGGTTTAGATTCAGCTCTACTGGAAAGAGGTAAGAGAGTTTAAGAGGTCAGGAGTCAAACTGGCAAGTTTCATAATGAATCGGACTGTTCGAGTGACATCAGAAGAACGATATTTGGTAATTTAAAAAAGAAGTATGTGTACCTGACAAAAGTGACTTAAACAAAGGAATTGTTAGAGAAGCGTAAGTAATGATCGAAGCTAGACATCCTAGTAGGAATACGCTAAAAGTGTATTTTAGCTACGAAGGATATAGAACTATGTGATTATATGTTCGAATTTCCTACAATGGGGAGTGCTTAAAGATTTTGGAATTCATAGGAATATGAGCTTGGTATATAGCTCTGAGTGACTATAGGTATAACGATGGTGATCACAATAAGGGATTGTACATTTTTGCATTAAACTGAAAAGTGCCTAATAATAGTCAAAGACCAAAATCTATTCGAGATACTGGTGATGAGTGAGACGAAGGAAAGTGACTGAGGAAAATTGAATGAGTTAGATGAGGTGGAACCGGATCGGAAAAATGACATATAGTAAAATGCATATACGAATAAAGTGCGTGAACACTAAAGACCAGTGAATTGTCAAAGGAGAAATGAATCGGAGCTAAGAGTCAATGAGATATGAAGGATCAATGGATTAGGTGAATGAACACCTGGTATAGTGAAATGGACATAAGTGTCAATGGGTTAGCACCAAAGGAAAGTGAAGAATCGAAGACGAGGTGAATTGTTTTTGTAAGTATCACCTTGGCAAGGTGTACTAAGAATTGGGAAAAAAATAATATCAATAAAGCTATATGAATTGGTCTGTATGTTACTGGTGAAAGTGGTATTGGATTTATAAAATGTGATAAGTGAATAGGTTCGGAAATAATGATTTGATCTATTGCATACGGAATAAAGTTGGTGTCTACTCTGAAATGGTCAAGTGAGGTAGTTAAGATAGTGAGATAACCAAATAAGTGACTGAAAAACTTATTGAGTCTGTCTACTGTGAACTTTCGGAAAATGAGTAATTGACTGATGAGGTGTATGGGAAATATAGGGGGTTATGACAAATGATCATTTTTCTACCATATTGAACCAGTGACTAGGAATTTCGCGGACGAAATTTTTATTAGGAGGGGGGAGTTGTAACATCCCACCCCCGACGGGAAGGGTAAAATAGTAATTTGGTCAGGGGTGAGAGTGATTAGGACTGATTTGGCATTTTTATGCATACTGGTATTTGTGAACAGTGAATTTTTGCACATGAAAAATAACTGTACATGTATTCATGACATTCCCGGTATTGTGCCTAAATGGGATTTTATTTTGGAAAATATGGTTTATGGGCTTGAAAATTTAATTGGAGTGGATTGTTATGTGTTTTATATTTTTAGGGAATTTTAGAAATTTTTTTGGAAATTTTTCGGGATACCCTTCCGGACTGGAAAATTTACAAGTGATAGACTGATTGAATTTTCGGTACTGGAAATGACCGTCCAATGGCACTGAAAAATTAGATACATGATGGTAGGATTTATTACTTTGAGCCATTGGAATTTGGCGAGAAATTGGGGTAGAAATTGGAACTGAATTGGAAAGAAACCATGTGAGGGCTTTATCATAAGACATGTGGCAAGTGACATTTGTCACTTGCCTAGCCATGCCATTTTTTTTTCCTTTAAAAGCTTCTTTCTTGGCTTACATTCATGAAGGTTCCATTTTCTCCTCCATTTTGTCTCATACGTGGCCCTCCTCTCCTCCTTCTTCGTTGTTTTCTTTCTTCTTGGATGCTTTTGAGATTTTGCTCACTTTTTCCTCCTCCTTCCACCTTGCTTCCTCTTCCTTTAACTCACCTAAACAAGGCCTAGCATCAACCCCCCTTGAGAAGGTGATGATCTTGTGGTGAAGTGTAGAAAAGGGGGGTGGTGAATTAGTTGGAAGATAGAGAAGATTTGAAGCTTATAGGTAAGAAGTATGTTCTATATTCTTAAATTGGTAATTAAATGCATTCTTTATGATGGTTGTGCATCTAAGTGTACGAGTATTGTGTTGGTATAGTTGGGTGAGAGCTTTGAGTGATTAATTGATGGTTGATGAAGTAGGATGATGCATGTAAGGATAATATGTAATGTATGTCAATTGTGAGGGTTTGGATTGCATTAAGTGATGTTAATGGTGTAGAAAATAGATGAATGAGTGTGTATGAGTTGCTGTCATTTTTGTGATCATTGTTCAAGTGGGGGTTTTGATTATAGTATGGGTGAATTAGTGACTAAATTAGATGCTTATGAGTATAGAATTGGAATTTGAATGATAGGAATTGAATTGAGTATCAAAGCTGGAAATTGTCTTTTGTACATAGGTTAATGTTTTTTCTATAACTAGTTGTGTGCTTAAGCAATTGAGGTAAGGTTTGTCTTAAATTAAAATTGAGACATGTGGCTAAAACTTTTGTGAAGGAAGTGCTGGCCAGTTTTGACTAGAAGAGTGTTGAATTTTGCTTTGAAAGTGATGTATAGGTGCAGTATGAACAGTAACCGAGCTTGATGATCTGAAACGTTGATGAATTTTTTTAGGTTGATTTATGAGGAATTGGTGAAAATGGTCTTAATGAAAGTTGAAGCCTATCTTGTTAGCTTTCCATTTCCACTGATTTTACAATTTTTCGATATGTACGTTGGGATTTATGAACTGTTAACTATTGACTGACTTTGTGCATTTTGGTGAAACCTAACCAGAAGTGTAGGTTTTGCGAGTATTGTGATTGGAAACAAATTTAGAGATTTCTGTGATTTGAATTGATTCAAGTGATGTTCTGAAAATTTGTAGAGGAAGTAACTATCTTGAAAATGAGATATACTATACTATTTTTGGATGTCAGAATTGGGAGTTATGAATTTTCAAAAACTGAACCTAAGTTAGGTCATTGACTAGTGATCAGGGCAGCCTCTTGCAAGACAGTTTTGAGTCTGTTAGAGGTGGAATTCACTGTTAAGGCCTTCATGAGAAGTGTAGTATTCTGTTTGATCTTTTCGTAGGTATAAGTATGCAATTTTTTGACATATGTGCAAGAAGTTATGTGTTTTATAACATTGCTATTCAGTTCAGGCGTTTTTAGTGGGTAGAATCATTCATTGAATTGTTTGACCTACTTACCGATTGAATTTGTTTTCATGTTGTTCATGAAAGTTGTAGGTCACATTCTGATCTTTCATTTGGCATAAATATTGTAATTTTTAGAAAAGGGAATGAGAAGTTATGGATTTTACAAAATGTTGCATTGTTTTGACAAAATGTTGCACTGTTTTGAGAGGCATTGTGAAGGCAGTAACTTTGAGTGCATTTTTGATACCCTTAGAGGTGAAATTGGTTTTTATGTCCTTCATGAAACTTGTAGATCTCTCTTTTCTCTATGAAATAGATACCAAGTTTCTCCAATTTGGAATTTGGAGCAAGGAGTTATGAGTTGTGAAAGTTGGGATGTCGGTAGACGTTTGTCCAGAGCTGCCATTGTAGTAGCATAAGTCGACTTGCACCCTCAGATAAGTCGACTAGAACATACACAGTAGCATTAGTCGACTAGGATTCTCAGGCAAGTCGACTAGGATCGTATATTTTCCTTCTTTTGCTTATAACTTGTCCATCCGACCTCCGATTGACCTGATTCTCGAGGCATCGGATTCGTGAATTATGTAATTTCATTTCTATGAGAAATTGGGAAATTTTTAAAGGCAAAATTGACGAAAATTATTTAGGTTAAATTGAGAGGATCGGGTAACGATTTTTGGACCTTTTGACGTCCGAATTGAGCGATTTTAATGTCTATAGTTTCTTTGGACATAGGGGAACATTTTTACAGTATGATTTATGAAAGGATGCCGGGAATATCATTAACATGCATTGTGCACCTTCTAATTTTTACATGTGCATTCTGACATGTTTCTAAATGACCAATTGGTAATGTTTGTATACTTTCACTGTTATAGAGGAACTCTTGGAGCGTCGATCCACCGACGTCACTGAGACTTCTAGGTATTAGCTCGGAAGTACAGGTGAGTGACCTAGATGGCTCTCGTTCAATTATGATAAGTCGAATGTGGGGAATAATGGAGGGATTAAGATTGAGTATTATTTCTGAATGGAATTCCGGACAGATGGTCCGATGAATTGGGAGAATTGACATAGAAGTGTTTTGGATGTATACCGTGATCAACTGTGATATACTGTGATCAATTGTGATATACTGTGATCAATTCTGAAATACTGTGATAAATTGTTTGCTATGATTAATTGCTTGAAGTGTTTTGATGTGCTCATTATGAATCGATTGTTGTTGCTATGACCAATATGACAGACTGTTTATTGATTGTACAGTTACGGCTTACTTATGATGTGCTCAATCGCGATTGATGGAATGATGGTATTATATGTGATACTGACTGTTAACTTGGGCATATGCATTGTATACATCAATGCATACATCGATAATACTTGATTATGACCGGAGCGACTCACTAACATCGAAAGCAGCCTTGAGCTCGAAGGAGATAGACACTCCTAGGCGTGTCACGGATCATCATTCACTATTTATGCGCTTGGTCACAACTTTGAAATAAAGCGAAAAAGTGTCACGTGCATTACATACATATTTGTTGAAATCATCAATTGCCTTATAAAATTGTGATCTGCTTATATCTATTGATTGAGATGGTATTTCTGACTGTGCTATGACTGTAATTTGCTTGTGTACTGCATGAATTGGGCGAATCATCGATGATGGTTCCTCACTGAGTTCGCAAAACTCACCCAAAATTTGCATATATTATTTAGGTCTTAAAGAGTACCCCATTTGACACGGGAGTATGTCTACCGTACGCAAGGGATAGATTGAGGACGGGATCAGTTCGCGTCTGCATTAGTGTCCCATAGAATTGCATTTCAAAATGCTCTGTATTTATCGTGGGCCCAATGTTGGTTATGTCATTACATGGCTATTGTCAATTGTTGTTGACTGTTTGTAATAACTAAAAATGCTTCCTTTTACATTTGGGCTCAAGATTGTATACTGTGCACATGAAAAAAACAATAATATATTGATATTAAATTTCGACTGACTGATGTAGCACGCCACCCTCGCGGGGCACGGACTCGGATATCACCAACGATGTCGGGTTCGGGTCACGCGGGAGTGGGGTGTTACAAATAGGCTTGAAAAGAATATTGTAAACGTTGAAGAGATAGTGAAATCTCAGAAAGAACTTTGAGGACTGGACGTAGCCCACTGTTTGGAGTGAACCAGTATAAAATCGTTGTGTCAACATCTCTCTACCCTATTTCTCTTAAAGTGCAAAGTTTTGTTACTACTTAAATTTCGAAACAAGTTTTTACAGTTTGATTGATTCGAGATTACTGAAGTTTCTGTAAAAGAACTTATTTTTAACAAAACAGTTTTTGAAAAGAGTTTTCAAAAAGGGGAATACACAATTCAACCCCCCTTCTCGTGTATTCGTTATCGTTCTATAAGCATTGTACTAACGTGTGATTTACTTCACGTTGCCTATTATTATCTCATATAAACTTACTCCTTTGTAGGGAGAACAATTGATTCAAGTGCTAAGACAATGCAAAAAAGTCATTAGATGTGTAGCATCCCGTTACCGATGCGATGAGCATCGTGTTATGAGTGTAGAGTTGTTAGTGCTTAATTTGTGATCGAGTGTTTTGTGGCCTCTGATTTTAGAGAGATACATCATTTTGCACATGCATATACATAGTGATATGCATTCATGATTGTTCCGGCATTTGATAGTGATTGTGTTTGGAAAAGTGAAATTGAGATGATTTTGTGAATTGTGATTATTAAAAATGTTGAAATAATTGGGTTAGTGAAATCTTGCGATTTTGAATTTTGGTGGAATTATTGTATTTGTATAGGTTGGTAAAGTTATGGTGTATTGAAAGATATATTTATAGTTGGGAGCAAGAAATAAATTAAATGAAGTTTTGGAGATAGTTTGGTTATATTGGAAAGGGGAGAACTAAATGGAGTTAGTTCAAAAGTAACTAAGTTAGAGTTTATTCATTAAGAAAGTGACATGTGTACTTGGACTTTGTACTCTAGCTAGGAGTAGGTCGTCACTATTCCTTGAGGGTTGATGGGTTAAGTCTTGTCTAAGCCTTCTTTATTCCTTTCTTTCAAAAACTTCTCTCTCTCCGAGACATAGAGCTTTCCCACCCAAAATATCTTCTAAGGGACTTTGGTGTTCTTCCTTTCTTTCACCAACCTTTCTATGCCATTGGTGTTTTCGACTCTAAGGAGAAACCAGAAGCTGATCTTTTCGTGTGGAGTTTAGGGCTTGAAGATTTGTTTGAGTTCTCAACGGTAAGTGTTAGAGAAATCCCTTCTTTGTTAGGATTTGTGAAATAAAGTTGAGATTTCTGTCATCTTCATGGAAAATGTATTTCATATGTTTGTTCATAAATACTGGGTAGTTGGGGAGAAACAAATTATGTTATAGTGTTAAATGAGTTGTTGAGAAAACTTTTGGTGTTCGGTGATATGATCTATATAAGTGGACATGTTCTGGACAGAAAAATCAGCTGAAGAAAAATCAGCTGAAGCGAAAATCAGCTGAAGGAAAATCAGCTGAAGCAAAAGTAGATGATATGGACTTGATATCGATAGATTTGGACAAATTTTCCTTCTTGAAAGTTGTAGATCTCTCTTTTCTCTATGAGATAGATGCCAAGTTTGTTCAATTTGAATATCGGAGTCAAAATATATGATCTATATAAGTGGATATGTTTTGGACAGAAAAATCAGCTGAAGCGAAAATCAGCTGAAGGAAAATCAGCTGAAGCAAAAGCAGACGATATGGACTTTATATCGATAGATTTGGACAACATTTCCTTCTTGAAAGTTGTAGATCTCTCTTTTCTCTATGAGATAGATGCCAAGTTTGTCCAATTTGAATATCAGAGTCAAAATATATGATCTATATAAGTGGATATGTTCTGGACAGAAAAATCAGCTGAAGCAAAAATCAGCTGAAGGAAAATCAGCTGAAGCAAAAGTAGACGATATGGACTTGATATCGATAGATTTGGACAAAATTTCCTTCTTGAAAGTTGTAGATCTCTCTTTTCTCTATGAGATAGATGCCAAGTTTGTCCAATTTGAATATTGGAGTCAAAAGATATGATCTATATAAGTGGATATGTTCTGGACAAAAAAATCAGCTGAAGGAAAATCAGCTGAAGCAAAAGCAGACAATATGGACTTGATATCGATAGATTTGGACAAAATTTCCTTCTTGAAAGTTGTAAATCTCTCTTTTCTCTATGAGATAGATGTCAATTTTATCCAATTTGAATATCGGAGTCAAAAGATATGATCTATATAAGTGGATATGTTCTGGACAGAAAAATCAGCTAAAGCGAAAAATCAGTTGAAGGAAAATCAGCTGAAGCGAAAAATCAGCTGAAAGAAAATCAGCTGAAGCAAAAGCAGACGATATGGACTTGATATCGATAGATTTGGACAAATTTTCCTTCTTGAAAGTTGTAGATCTATCTTTTCTCTATGAGATAGAATTTGAATATCGGAGTCAAAAGATATGATCTATATAAGTGGATATGTTCTGGACAGAAAAATCAGCTGAAGTGAAAATCAGCTGAAGCGAAAATCAGCTGAAGGAAAATCAGCTGAAACAAAAATCAGCTGAAGCGAAAATCAGCTGAAGGAAAATCAGCTGAAGCGAAAACCAGCTGAAGAAAAAATCAGACGGAAGGAAAACAGTCTGTACATAGATCAGTGTTTTGAGGATAACTTGAACTATAGAGCTCCAAATGACCTGATTCTTAAAGCATTGGATTCCTAACACATTTCTTTATCTCTCCACAAATAATTTATGGTTTTTAGTATTAATTTGGAAATGACTGATTGAATCAAAGTAAGGGTATTGGTGGAGGGAATCAAAGTAAGGGTATTGGTGGAGGGAACATGAACTAGAGAAAGAGGTCTAAGTAAGGGTATTGGTGGAGGGAACATGAACTAGAGAAAGAGGTCTATAATTGTGATAAAGATTGAGAGTTTGAATTTTAATTTACGGGATTGCATTTATCGAAAGAGAGTCCATTATAGTTTCTAATGTGACCAAAGAGTTATGTTGTAACTAACGGAGTATGATTAGAGTTTGAGTGAGTGAAGTTGAATTTAAGGGAATGCTATTGATCTAGTGAATAGTGAATTGTGATTGTGAAGCGAGAGATAGCGATTTAGGTCTTAGTGCTGGAAAATCATGATCATGCATCATATAGTTTGAATTAAGGCATGGGCATCAATGAATTGAATTAATTGAGCAAGTGGTGATGATAATTCATTTGAATTGTTATAGAGGCGCCGTTGGATCGACGGACCATGGACATTCTTTGGTACTTCGAGGCAATAGCTCGGAGTTACAGGTGAGTAACCTAGTTGGTTCCTCGGTTTTATGTGATTAAATGTCTTTGTGAATGTGTGTGAATTAAGTGTCAAAGTGAGTGATATAAATGTGAAGTGAATGAGAATCAGTATAAAATTGTGAGTAAGTGTTTTGATTGTGATTAGTGAGTGAAGTGAGATAAATGTGTTAGAGGATGCAAGTGTTAGTGTATGCTATGCATGAACATAAGTGGTAATTAATCGGTTGTGGTGGAGCTTAGTGATCGAGCTTTAAGCTCGATATCGATGAATGGGCTAAGGCCAAAAGGAAATAATGCATACCGGAGGGCTCTCCTATTCCTAAAGTGAGTGGGCGTAGTGCATACCACGAGGGCTCTCCTACTTGCCAAAATGTGAATATTGTCGCTCAGTCACAACAACATCATAAATGAGAAATTGCATACATTATGCATTTGTCGATGTAGCGAAATTGTGAATCGTGTGATGTGTGCATAGTGTGAATTGATATGTGATAGTGTAGCTGTGTAGATTGTGTAAAGTGTTTATAGTGTTATCAATTGTGTTAAAATATATCTATGAGATATATATTAGATGTATATGCATGAGTTGGGTGAACCATCGATGATGGTTTCTCATTGAGTTCGCAAACTCACCTGACATTGCAATATATTTTCAGGTCGTCGGTGGGACTCTAGCTCCGTGTCGACGTTTACGCGGTGTGCGTTCGTGATCAAGAAGCGATGATGGATCGCGGTCGGTCAGCTGGGGTGACTTCTTTTGGGACTATATTTTTTTGGGATGACCTACTATAGACGTTTTTATCAGTTTTCCCTTTTTGGATTATTGTATTTAGTTGTAGGGGACTGATAGACTTGTCTATATTTTGGATTGATATTGTGAAATGAAAGAAATATTGTGGTTTTAAATATTAGTGAATTGCATGTTATGGTTTATTTTATTGATGCCATGCGAGTGTTTAGTGATCGTTAGCGATCGTAGCACTTCCTTACTGTGGGATATGCGTCAGAACGACCCACGGGCGTCCCGTGCGTACCCTATGGCAAGGGGGTGCTACAAGATGGACATTAGCTAATTTAAAAGGAATTAGTCCCACAATTTGTACACACTAAATTTTGATTGAAGATGAAGCCAAGGATGGAGGTGGTGAAAAAAGGAAATCTTGAAGCTTCTTTGTAACATCCTATTATCCCATGTTAGGGGCTAGGACCCTAGAATAGTGTATATGAGAGTTTATTGAGAAGTTAGAAATTTCATGCTCATGCATAATATAGCATACACACACGCGCGAATATTGATTTTTGCACATTAAAATGACTGTACATGCATTCATTGCATTTTTCGGGTATAATTGAGTTATAAATGTGATTATATTGAGAATTGTGGTTTTTAGGTGTTGAAAATTGATTTAGAAAGTATATGTATTGATTTAGAATATTTGGTGAAATTTAGGAAATTTATGAAATTTTGGGTATTTTAAAATTAGAAAAAATGCCAATTGACAAGACAATTGATAAATGGTAGTAGAATTTATTATCCTATGGCAATGGAAATTTTGATAAATGACCTTGTGATTTATTGACAAGTGTCATCAAAAATTGAGAGACAATTGGAGTAGGAATTAGAATTGATTGGACTAGTTAAATAAGAGAACCTAGTTTAAAGCCTTAAAAATTGGATAAGTGGAAAAACTAGTTAAATAAGAGAACCTAGTTTAAAGCCTTAGAAATTGGACAACTCGTCACTTGCCAAGCCAAGTCTTAAAGACTATGTTTCTTCTAAATTGAAAGACCTAGTTAATTGTTTTGTCTTGTTTTCTTCTGCTTTATGACTTTCTCCATTTTCTTCAAGCTTCTTCATCTTCTTCATGAGTTTTGTTGCTAATCTCCACCAATGTTGAACCTAGCTCTCTCATCTTTCCCTTGCTACTCTCACTTTGTTTGTCTCTTCCATTTTCCTCAAGAAAACCTAACCTAATCCACCTTCAAGATGATGATCGTATGACATGGGAAGTTAGGGCTTCTTGTTGTGTTTGAATACATTGAAGCTAAATCAAGTAAGTAGCTTGTTAATCTTTATAGGTAGTGTTAAATGAAGCATGTATGATGATAGTTAGAGGTTAAATGGACATAAAATGATGTTGTATGTATGCTGAACGTGAGTGATGAAATGTGTATGCAAATTTCTTGCTTTTGCATATATGTATGATGATTAATGACCCATAAATTGTTATAGAGATGATTTTGAGGTACAATGATCATTATAATGGTGTTGGATGAGTGCAAAAAATTGATGATGAATGGGTACATGTATATGTTTTGTTTTTAGGTTAATGATCAAATATAGATCATGATTTGTTTGTGAATGATATTGAGTTGAAATGGAGGTGAGAATGAAAAGGACATGAAGTAGAAAATATGATCTAGGTATAAGATGTGTTAGATGTAAAATGTAGGAAGTTATAAAAATCTAGAAAATTAGAAAAGAGTGTGCTAGAAAATGTAAGCTATAACATTTCCACTAATTAAGCATCTGTATTTTAGCCATAACTTATTCTATAGTTATCCAAATGAGATGATTTTTTATTTGGATTAAATTAGAGACATATGGATACATGTTTCATGAAAACATCGAATTCAATTTTTTTTTAAGAGTTTCAAAATTAGACTAGAAGTTGATTACTAAATGCAGAAAAAAAATGAAAAAAAAATGCAGTAAAAAAATGAAGAAGTGCAGAAAATGATGAATATGAGTGAATGATGTTCTGTTTTTTATGTTTGTATTTATTCATGGATTTTGATTTTTTTGTGATCAAGTTAAGCTAAAATTGAAGTGAGAATGAAGGTGAAAAATGAAATAGAAAATGTGCAAAAAGTGTGATAAAGGATTGTGATAATTGGAGTTAAATGAAGATTAGTGAAATAGACAAAATTGTAAAAAAATGTGATATAGAAAAGTATGAAAATAGGTTCTATTTTTAGGTTGTAATCAATCATGAAATTGTGAATTGTGTATGGAGAATACATATTGAAAGTTGAGGTATAATAGAATGATCAACTTGAAATGATAGAATTTTGGCAATGTAGTGTGTTGGAGTATGTTATATGGAGTACTTTTACTAAAGATGCATTTCTATTCGGGCCATACCTTGATCTATGAATAGCTAAATCGTTCTTCTTGGTTAAAGGAAACTAACGTTATCTTTTAGTCTGTGTGAGATTTTCTAAATAAAGTATATTTCATTTACTAATATTAAATGTCTTTTGTATTACTTCTCATGATTGAATTGATTGATCTCTAGTGTGCGTAACGAGGAATTGATTGATTTAATTTACAGGTAGATTAGTAGAATTTGACATTCAGTTTTGCTAATCTAAAGTGGCAAATAGGATTACCATCTTTTACGTTAAGGATTGGGAATTCTAAGAAAGATATTTATCTAGACTAAATACATATCATTTGTGTATTTTCTTACTCATTGATTCTCTTAGTTTGTAAAGCTATTAATTAATCAAACTTAATATCATATCTAAGTTATTGGTTAATAAGAGTGATTATAATACATGTTCATTCAATCCTAAGAGAGAGCACCATTCAATGAGTATTTGTTAATGGACTTAATTTTGTATCGACGATCCATACTAATTTGATAAATAGGTGACCTAAAACCAAGGTTTGTTTATTAATTTTTCCATATTTGTTTAATTTTAATTTTTTTTAACTTTAATTCCTTACAATCACGTTATTTAAAATCCCCACCCCCCATTTGTTTTAGTTTCAACTTGTGAAACACTTACCAATAGATTCCTCATGGGAACAATCTCAACTCTTCACTAACTACATATTGTTGGAGTTTTATAAATATAGTACCCTGAAAAGCAAGTGTATTTACATATAACTTAATTTTCTTCCTGTTACTTTTGTAATGAAAATATTTATTATTAATAAAACAAAAGAGTTTGGTTTTATTTGTATGAGCATTATATATCTAGTTATAAGGCACCATGATTCTTTTGTAACTAATATACATATACATAGAGATGTATAGGAAACATGTATATTATTAAAATCTAAATTTAGCTGATTCATAGTTGAATAATCAAGTTGGTCGCTTAATTATGGATTAGACGTTAGTGTTGTGATTTATCTCCATGTAAGTAAAAGAGTTTACTTCAAGGGAATGATGACTTTCATATCATGATAGTAGTTGGCTATCAATAATGACACTATTAAATGAATCTAGAATCAAGTATGTTTTTAAAGAATAAAGTGGTTCGTTACTTTAATCTTAAAACATACACCTTAACATTCTTTTATTACGAACCACAATCTTGATGAGTGGTGAACCCATATATGTTTCATTACAATTCTTGATATGATTAAAATGGATTTTTACAAAGAATCAATCCAGTCTCCGCATGTTGGAATTATTAATTGAAACATGTATCAAGGAACATTCACTCAAATAAAGAGTTTATAGTAATATAATCACTTCTAGATATTTTATGGAGTTTGGTGATTAAACTGGCACCAGTAGTTTGATGAACTAGCTACCCATCAAGTCTTAACACCAAAATGAGATCTTATGTGTTAATCACCATATAGAGTAAAATGGGAGATCTAAAACGAAAAACTAACATAAGGGCAAAATGATATTTTTATCATTTATTGTGTAGATGGCTATAATATGGTTCATAATAAAGTTTGCAATTGGAAATCTTATTTGAAACATGTATTCTCATAATATTTATTAATTCAAGAGTTCAACCAATTTTCTTTAGTAGAATGACATTTGGTTAATAAGCTGGAATTAATTTTAATGAGATTAAATTAATTCCGAACTTATTGGAACTTGAATTACATAAATCCAATTAGATTTCCCATTTGGCTTTTAGGAAGGTTATCAAGCAAAGTAACAAATATAAATAGAGGTTTTAAATCCCATGATTGAATGTTGGGTTACTTTAATTAGAAGCCCAAATGAGCATTTAATATTGAGCTTGACTTTGTTTTGATTTGATTTATTAGATTAATTAAATTTAAATAAAGTTATTAAAGAAAGAAGGAGGCCATATTTCGGTTTTTTATACCTAAATGTGCAGCTGCACATTTAGCATTGAATTGCTAAATTAAATATGGTTTTTATCATGCTTTATCATCATTAAATAGAATAATGATCTTATCATTAAAATGGTTTAATGGTTGTCTTTTAATGATGACATGTAACGTAACCTTTTAGCATTCATTTGATTAAAGAAAGGAAGAGGTTCATTTGATGTACTCTCTCTTCCTTCTTTCATCCATAACTAAAAATGAGAAGGTCTTATTTAGTTCATTGGTCTTTTCATATAACCATCTTAAACAAATGAGAAGGGTCTCATTTCTTGGCTTCTTTATAATTGATTAAAGAATGAAGTGATGCATTGGACGCACATCACTTCTTTCTTTCATGACAACCGAAATTGACAAGGAGAGGAAGAAGTGTTGTTTCATTTTTGACTCACTCTCTCCTCTCATGCATGCAGAGCCAAAACTTGAATGAGAAGTGTAGCACCCCCTTACCATAGAGTACCCACCGGAACGCCCGTAGGTCATTCCGGTACATATCTTACGATAAGAGACCACTACTGACAACTACCACTAAACTCCTCATGGCATCACAATCATAAAGCAGTACGAAGAAATTGACAAATTTTTAAAACCAAACTGGATTTTATTTCATTCACTCAAAATTCAGAAATTTACAAACTGTCAGTATTTTCAGTCTGCACATGTTCCAAAACACCGTACACTACGTACCATACAGTAATGTACAAAGAACATATCTAACTATAAGTCTCCAAAAGAAAGCCCAGCTGACCGACCTTTGAGCCATCGCCTCTCTCGTCAATCCACGATACTGCGGCTCTACAGGTCCGAGGGAGCTATCTGTCTACACTTGAGCCTGAAAAATAGATTGCAATTTTGGATGAGTTTGCGAACTCAATGAGAAACCATCATCGATGGTTCTCCCAATTCATGCATCACATAAGCATGATACAGTATGCGTCTAGTAATCATACAATTACAATGCTAATACAATCACAGTAATAGGCATACAATACGATCGCAGTAAGCGAACACGATTCTGATCATATTACAGTATACATACAGTCAGGTACCATGTGAAATATTCAGTCCAGTATGCAATGCACATGTGATTCTTTTCTAGTTTATTACAGTATTGTGACCGAGTGCTTTAGGAGTGTTCAAGAGTCGATGAAGCGCGTCTAGGAGAATTATCTCCTTGAGCTCAAGCTTCATGATGTCGATGTCGATGGCGACTCGATTCACAATTTTCTTTTAGCAGTTTATGCATCTGTGCATGAATGCACATGCCCATTTGAACAGTCACGTAACAGTATATAATTCACAAGGATCAGTAATTTACAGTCAATATTTCACAAGTAATCACTGTTCAAGCCATATATAATCTAAGTAGTTCCCGTAGGGCACTCAAGTCACAGTAAACACATAGATTGAGGTAATCACCTAGGTTACTCACCTATTACTTCCGAGCTAATGCCGGGAAGTTTCCGCCCCGTCGGTCGAACGACGCTCCATTTGGGCCTCTATAAGAATCAGAGAAGGTACGAGTCACTAAATATTTAATTCGAACTAGTACTGATGCACATGTAGGTGAAATATGCATGTTCATGAATACCAGGCCCTAATCCTATTTTTTTTCCATCATAAAAATCTGTCTAAAAATTAGAAACCTATTGGCGCTGACGGTGCGCAATTCGGACCTTTATAGGTCCCCAATTAAACAAAACAGTGATTAAACAGACCTTTACTCGGACCCACGTCAATTTCCCGTCCAAAAATCCCGAATCTCTCAGAAAATGAAATTCAATATTCTATGAAGCCGATGCCTCAAGAATCAGGTCAATCGGACGTCGGATGGAAAAGTTATTCACGAAAGAAACCAAAATTCAATAATCAATATATATATATAGCCCTTATTTCCTTCTCTTTTTCCTATTTTCCAACCGAAATTCAATCTATCATATCTCTTTCTACACATTTCAGAAAAATGCAAACTATACCTTGTTGGAAAGATAATGAAACCCTCTACAAGTTTCATGAAGACCCTAACAAGCAATTTTACCCATAAGGGTGTCAAAAATTCGGTCAAAGCCACTGCCTACTCAAAACCTATCAAAACAGTGCAGTACATTGCAAATTCATTAACTTTCTAATTATTCAGTCAACAATTACACAATAAATAAGGCTGTAAGATCACAATTTTATCTACAACTTTCATGAACAACCCAAAATCAGATTCACTTGCTAACTATGTCAAACAATTCACCAAAATATCAGCCCTCAGAATTTTCCCAATCTGAACAGCACATTTCACAACAGTATATCTCTTAGCAAAATGTCACCAAATTCACTACCTTATATCCCTGAAAAGATAAGATCTCAAAATTTAATTTTCATGAAGAACTCAACATCCAATTCGATCTCTAACAATTTCAAAACTGTTATGCAAGTTTACGCCATGATCGACAATTCACAACCTAATGCAGTTCGGTTTTGCAAATTCATTTCTCTCAAATCGACAACCAAAATTACATGTCATATATCACTCTCAAGATAATTTCTTCCTCTACAACTTTCCAGAAGATCACTCACACCAATTCAGTTCAAATAAATTACTAAATTTGCTCCAAATCATAATGTGCACCAAATTTGACATTCCAGCTAGGTTTCATTCAATGCATGAAAACAGTCAATAGTCATCAGTCCATAACTCCTACTATACATATCGAAAAATTGCAAAATCAGTGGCATTGGAAAGATAACTTAATAGGCTTCAAAGTTCATTTAGTCCATTTGTTCTAACTCCTTCACAATTAAGTTAGAAAAATTAGCAAAACTCTAGATTATGGTTTCGGGTACTATTCATTTCAGTCAATAGCAGTAACTTTCCAAGCCATATTACAACCTCTTAAAGCTAAAATTGGACAACACCTATTTCACACAAAAATGTAGCCAACATCCCAAAGTTTAATTGGGCAAAAACCTCACCTCATTTTCTCACCTACACAATTAGTTATGAGTCAAAATGCATTTTCCAGCTTTCAACTTCAACCTAACTCCTATCACTTCTAATATCAATAACACATCACCAAGCATCCATTTACACCTCTAATTCAACCACAAAATCATCACAACATTTACTTATATAATTACACAAAAGTCGGCAGCACCCACATACACAACTTCCATATTTCATTTCCATTCATTAAACATCATAAACATCATTAACAACATTACTTTCACATTCTTTAACTACTCTATCCACTTCCCTCACACAAGCATGCATTAAACCCATTCAAACCTACCACTTTCATGATCAAATAAATGCTTAAAGGATCTCCATGAATGCTTCTAACTACCAAAAGAATAAAAACAAACATCAATTCTTACCTTAAACAAGTTACAAGCTATCAATTCTCCAAGTCTTTAAACCTCTCCACACTTCCTACCTTGATACCTCACCCACGGCTATCTCCACTATACATGCATATCATCATCTTCTCAAGGATTAAGTAGAGACATGGCTGTAACTAGTGGACAAGTGAAACTTATAGGGAAGGAGGAGGAAACCGTTGAAGGAGAAGAACACAAATGAAGGGGATGCAAGTTTCGGATGATGAGAAAAAAGATTGGCTTTCCAAAGCTTTCCAAAAATGAGTCTTTAAGTATGACAAGGAGAAAAGTCGATGGTGATGCATAATATAAGACAAAATCATTAAATACTAGAAGCCACTTGGCTTTTTAAAATGAGAAAAGACAAAAATGAACTTAATTAACATAATTTAATCATAACACTAATCTCATTTAATCTAAATCCAACATATGCTAATGGTCCTATAACAAATCCCACAATTATTTATTCCATAATCCAATACCATTAGGCAGTCCTTTTCAGTACAGAGAAAGTCACTCAGTCAGTCAGTTGAAAATTTTCCGGTGTGGGCAAGAACCCCGAAAAATTTCAGAAAAATTCCCGAAAATCCCTTAAAATAGAAAACAATTTATGGCGCACTCAGAATAATTTTCCAAACCCAAAAATCACGCTAATCCCAATAAAATTGTCTTAGGCACGAAAACCGGGAATGTCATGTATGCATGTATAGTAAGTTCATGTGCACAATTGTGACTATGTAGCAATCCTATTATGCATGAGCAGTCCTATGAAATCCCAATCTAGCACATCCTATGCCAATTTACTATTCTACCTTTCCAATTGAGGGTGGGATGTTACAAGAAGAGTCTCATTTTTGGCTTCTTTCTTCTAAGAAAAATCTTCTCAAAATATTTCTTCTCCTTTCCTACCAAAGGATCTTATTATCCAAGTTGTCTAAGAAGAAAAAGTGGTAGATCGGATTAGTTAAGGATACAACAACAAGGATACATTGACAAAGGAGAGGATATAAAGGAGCCAAAGCAATAGCAAGGATTCGAAGACGATATAAAAGTGAGGAGTCAAAGCTGTAGCAAGGAGTCGGTATATTTCTACCACTTTATTCTTATGTAAATTATTTTTATTATACTGTATCATGTATGGCCGAAACATGTTGATTTGGTTATGTTATTTTCGCTACGTTTTTATTTCATAAAAGTTTTGAAATCTATCGTTTAGCCAAATCTTGCATGCCTTTGTTTTCGATCCAACAATTAGTATCAAAGTCATTTTATTATGCATGATTTCGGTTCCTATATGTGATGCATAGGTTGGCAATTAAACTTTGTATGTTGCATATTTTTTGGTGATAGAAAATATATGGTGTATGTTTTCCTTTTTTGGTTGTCCATAGAATATAGTTTTATTTTGTAAGTTTTCTTCAGTTGGTTTGTAACAAGGAGGGTGACCTATCATCGTCATGTTTCCTTCTTGGTTTCGTTTTTCTATTTTTTTATTTTTTAATGTACAAAAATTTGTAATATTAAAGATGGAACAACCATAGATCGAAGAGAAGAATAGTTAATGGTTTCGATGTATCCTTTGGTGTATTGGCAAAGTTTCGATTTTATGAAAACCAAAGTTTTGAAATTTTGTTTTGACAAATTTTCGGTTTTGTGAAATCCAAAGTGCTAGAATTTTTGTTTTAACATAGTTTCGGTTTTATGAAACACAAGAGTTGGAATTTTTTAAGTGTCGGGTTTACCAAAAATAAGTGCTGGAATTTTTGTTTTCATATTACCAAAGTTTCAGTTTTGATGAAAAACAAGTGATGGAATTTTTATTTTCAAAGTGACAAATTTTGGTTTTATGAAAATGCCATTACACACTTTTTACTAAATGGGTTGGCTCATGTGGATGAAGAGTTCGAAGAGGAAGGTCCAAGTCCAAGAAGAAATTTTTGGGCCTAAAAGCCTTGTAATTTTATTTATTTTCTAGGACGGACAATCAAAAGTGGCCTATTAGTTCATGAGACGAATAGATAAATGGATGCAAATAGTATGTGATTGCATACCATTTGTTAAATTTCCAACCCTAGGCTTTGCCATGCATTCATTATGCATGAGATATATAATGAAACAATATAGGATAGATAATAAATTGCATCTAGAAAAGATAGTATTTATTAAAACTTAAAGCCCAAAAAGATTGAATAGGAGAGGATGCTCATGTGAGAGTCCACAATCTCTATGTGATGACCCATTTGCATGTGGTGAAGCGTTACTCCCCATCGGAGGACATGAATCCTAGATCTTGCATGGTTTGGGTCTCCTTAAGGATAAATTGTTGGGATCCGATTTCGAAACCAGACCCCAACCGGAAAAACAAAAAACCAAAACGAAAAGCGAAACAAAAGAACGGATCTGAAACGAAAGAACGGATTACAAAGCGAAACAATTCCATCGCGAAAATTGAATTGGTTCGGAATCAAAGAAAACAGACGGATGAAAATTAAAAGTTAACGAATCCGAAGCGGAAGCATATGGCGAAAGTTAAAGAAAACAAATCAAATCAAAAAGCGTAAGAATCGAATCAAAGCACACAAACGATTCAAATGAACTCAATCAAAGTTTTCTGAGATCCGTGAACGCAAACTTAGGAAAACTAGCGTTGGAAACCCATAAGACATTTAATCTACGCCAATCCAATCCAAATCGGTATAAATTTTTTTTCATTCTTTTCATCTTTATTCAATCTTATACAAATCAAAACAATATAATTTCCCTTTTGGAAATTCATCCTCAATCGAAATTCATAATATTTTTCTTATACGATCATATCCCATCATGTTGAACAAAAATCTTATTATTCTATTTCTTTTTCCATAAAAACAATCACACAAATCCATATCCACAATTCACACACAATAAGCACTTCAATATCTCAATTCCAGTAACACAATTCATCGGACCTCCTATCCGGAATCCCAGTATAAACAAACACATTCACATACCTATAACACTTCAATAATTTTTAATCAATAATCAGTATCTTCGGACCTCCCGTTCGGAATCCATATCACAATCAATCCCATTCATATACAAACACATTCATATATCATAACCATACAAATTATTATCACAATTTCCATACGCAAGTCCATAATTCCTTTACATCATGAAATAAATGCTTATAAAACATTAATGGCATTCCAAGCCATATACAATACCCATATCAAATTTAAAATTACACAAAATACAAGGTATGCAAATTCGAACAAAATTTTTGACTTTCTTTCATCCGATCTCCTGCTCGAAACCTAAAGATGGGGATGAAAGGGGGTGAGCTTGACAGCGAATGGATAACATGTTTATAAATCGAAGAATAAACAAAAATCATTTTTAAATTTTTTTTTCATTTCATCAAATCTCACGGTAAAAATGTGACAAAAAGCTTATTTCTCAAACTTTTCAATTTCTCAAATCATTCATAATCAATTTTCAAAAATTTCACGATTGGAAACCTCAAATGTTTATTTCTCAAAATTTCTCAATTTTTCAAAACATTCATGAATAATTCAGAAACATGAATGCACCACAAATATAAACGAAATCACACTTATTAACAGAAACAAAACACTTAACACATCAGAAATGGTTTGGGTCGGTCCGAAGCAGAACATCTATCATGATTCCGTATAGCGGTCTGCGGTACCGTGAATAGAACGTACTATACCTTCCCGCATAGTGGTCCGGTGTAGCCGTGAACTTATGAGAGTCCGTAACGGAGCTCCAATGCCACTAGCCGACAGGCGGGCGAAGCCTAGACAAGTGCACTTGGCCCTCTTATGGGACCTAACCAAACCCACATAACAGACATTCATACTTGAAAACAGATTTGCCCGAAGGTACGTTTCGAAAACTTCAGTTTTCATATCATGTCATATTTCATACAAATGTCATTCACAATTTTAATTTAACATTCACAAAACAATATTTCAATCACACAAAGAATGCAACATTTTAGGAACAATTTCGAATCAATCAAACAATCATTCAAATGCATTAATTTTATCAATTTATTCAAAACAATGAATTTAACCATTCGGAAACAATAATTTACTAACATTTCTCTTCTTGATTTTTCAAAAACTTATACTTGGCTCATAATTCAAAAGATAAACATGGTACCCACCTCATTTCCATGCTTGTAACTTGTCCAAAACCTCAATTTCTCCAATGCCTAACTTAAATTCCCTAATCCAAGACAAAAATCCCTAATTAGTAAACATCCAAAATTGAGCAATTTAAACCTTGCAATCTCCAAAATTGACTTTAGAAATCACAAACCCATACCGTTCTTAAGCTATCTAAACCAAAATTTCATTAAAATTCAAAGGTCAAAAATCTTTTCTTACCTTAATCTACTCCAAATCTGAATTTTCTTGGCTCATAATGGAGCTCTCATCTTCTTCCATTTTTTTCCCTCTTGGAGCATCTCTAAAATCTTTCTTTAAAACTCATAAAATCGAAACCTAACATATTTTTCTTCTTCTCCTTTCTTTCCACGAAAAGCTCTCCCTCTTCTTTCTTCTTTCTTTTCTTTCTAACTTAAACAAATTCGTGCTTCTCCTCTTCTTAAACGACAGCCTACACCTATTGCATTTAATGAATAAAAAATGACCATTATGCCCTTACATATATGCCTTATAACTTAAAACCTTAAGTGTTCTTCCAAGTTTGCCCCTAAAATTCATTTTAATTCATGCTTACTTTAGGACATTTTTCTAACCATCAAATTGAAGTAATTTAATAAAACTTCTTTCTAGATAAATGTTCCTCATTGTCTCAATTTCATAATGGCACTAAAATCATTTAATTCAGTTTACTACTCCAAAAGTTATACTCCAAACATTTCGGACTATTCTTATGCTAACACATTTTCCAGAGATTTACTTCCATCCGAAAATTGACCTTTTTAAAGTATAATTTGAAACTCAAATACTTTCGAACATTTGTAGCTCTATTTCTCTAATTTAATCCAAATCAAAAATCACCTCATTTGGATGACTAGAGCAAAAGTTATGGCCAAAATACATTCAGCTCTTACTAATCTAAGACTGAACACTAAACCCAATTTCAATTCAGAAATTGAAAGTCTTAGGGGCTAAATTGAAATTTACTTCCTTCAGATAACTTGTAGCCCCAAATCTCTAGTTTATTTTGCAATGAAAATCAGTTCAATCGGATCTCTAAAGATCAAGAATTCACCAAAATATTGAACCATGTTCAGAACATTTTCTAACTCATTTTGATTAAATAAATCATCCTCAATTTAATCTCAAAAATCCACAATTTTCCATGGACAGATAGAGGGATGTATTAGGAATCCAACGCTTCAAAAACCAAGTTAGTCGGATATCGGACGTAAAAGATATAAGCAAAAGAGTGAGAGAGCGTCAGATTAGGTCGGGCAAAACTAAGATTGGTCGGCCAAAACAAGGTCGGTCGGCCAAAACAAAGGTCGGTCGGCCAAAACCAAGGTTGGTCGGCTAAAATAAAGGTCAATCAGGAAAAATTCCAAATCGGAGCTCGCACTCGTGAGCGGGTGAGGCACTGGATAGCGAGTCGCTCACCAGGGTGACCGAGCGGGAGAGACCAAGTGGTAGCAACCGAGTTGGAGTGACCGAGCAGGAGCAACTGAGCGGGTCGCTCGCCAGGGCGACCTTCCAACTTCTAAAATTCATAACTTGTGACTCAGAACTCCAAAATTTTCAAATTTGGTATTAATTTAAAGATAAAAGAAAGCTCTACAATTTCCATGAAGAATTCAAAAATCAATTCCATCACTAAAGGGGTTAAAATCTCACCCAAATTTTCTGTCCAATTTAAGTCTCCCTAAACAGTATCACAACTTCTAAAATTTCTAACTTTCAGCTTCAAGGTCCAAAAATGTCATATTTTATATCAATGAAAAGATCAAAATGAAACCTACAACTTTCATGAAGAACAGAAAGGGAGTCAGAAAGCCATTCAAAGTTTCTGTCCACTAATACTCCTCCCAAACAATAACAACAACTTGTAAAAATTCATAACTTCCTATTCCATGGTCCAAAAATTCCATACTTCACATTTTCATATCTTCCAATTTCCAAAATCAAAAATAACAAATTATACATCATTTAAAAGCTATGTAAATTCTCTATAACTTTCATGTAAACCACTTACTCCAATTCAAAATATATCAGTCCAGAATTTGCCTCAAAGCACAGTACATAATCTTACACTTAATGGACATTTTTCAAAAGCAAAGCAAAAATACACTTAATTTCGAATAATCATAGCTTTCAATATCGATATTGAAAAATGGCATACTTTAAGGCGATAGAAAGCTTTCAAAAGAAGCTACAATTTTCATGAAGATCATTTGATCAAAATTTGCCTAGATCAAGCCAGAAAAATTCACAAAGATTTCAGCCCAAAAAGTCAACTCTACTACTATTCATCTTCAAAAAGTCAAACTTGCAATTCCCTAAAATTTCACACTTTCACTATTCATTTCTTGCTTTTCAACTCCATTAAAAGCAACTCATTCACTATCAAGTTCATAAATTTCATAACACATACTAATTTACTCAAAATGTCGAAGTCATTAAAACCAAAATCACTTCTTCTTTCATTTCACTCAAAAACATCTACACACATACATACTCAAAAACACACATTTAATTTCATTTTACTATTTCTAAATTCCACTTAAAGATCGGGGTCCAACATAAATTCACTCATTGGTAGCAAATGTGACCTCCCACCGAGGTATGGTTTGCAATTACCTTTAGTGGATAAATCAAATAGCTACACACTCAAAATATTTTATCAATAATCTACCCACAGTAGCTCTGTTGGTAAAAATATGGACCAAATTATGGCATTTTTCAAAAAGTTAGGCATGAAGATGATTGGTAGTTTTTTGAGTGGGAAGGTCTCATTTTTTCTTTTAATGGATAAGATGACCCACTGTTACTTAGTCTGCTATAGATAAGAAAAATAACCTTCATATAAAGTTTTAAATTTTTTAAGTTTTGTTAAATCTATCATCAAGCATTCATGCATCATGATTTTATACAAAGTTCCAATATGGATGACTAGTATGCTCATGTTTTAATAATTTATATTTTTAGACATAATCAACCACAATATGAATCCACTCACTTTGCTCTTGGCTAATAACAAATTAGAAAATGGAGAGAATTTTAATGAATGGAGCATAACCTTAACATTATTCTTCAATATGAATGAATTTCATGGGTATTAACGGACAATGAGCCTACACCTCCAGGTGGCAATTCAACTTCTGAACAAATCCAACAATATGATGATGACAGAATACTGATGTAGCGGCCCCTTACCGTAGGGTACGCACCGGGACGCCCGTAGGTCATTCCGATACACATCCTACAACAAGGGTACACCACCAGAACAATCTCTACAATACTACATATGGAATCACCATAAACATCAATAACACAATCAGAAATTATACTGAAATATGTTTTCTCATTTCATTCCATTAGAACCATGAATGTACAACTGCCACTGATCACTGTCTTTACAAATCCAAAAGGAAACTAAAACAACTCCTAACTAGGTCATCCCTAAAAGTCCCAGCTGACCCACCTGTGTGCTATAACTTCTCTTGCCAACACGATCGCTAAGGCAGGAAAAGTCTCTCTCTTTGGAGATAGGAGTCAACTATCACTGTCCTGAAAAATATTTGCAATGTTGGATGAGTTTGCGAACTCAACAAGAAGCTATCATCGATGGTTCACTCAACTTATGCATATACACACAATTCACAGAATATTACACAGTATCATATCCAGAAATACAACACGAATTATCATTTTATAATATAAGGCTTTTCGCCTTTCATTCAGTCCATATTCAATCATATGTATATGCAATGCACATGTGACACTTTCCATTTTATTACGGTGTTGTGACCGTGCGCTTGATCTGTCCCAAAATGGGCTCATTAACGGTGAGCCTGTGGCTCTGAATTACGGTGGGCTTGAAGCCCTGATACGGTGAGCCTGTGGCTCTGAATTACGTTGGGCTCGAGGCCTTGTTGCGTTGAGCTTTAAGCTCTGAAATACGGTGGCTGCTTCGGTCACAACTGTCATTATCTGAACATGCCTTTATGCATGAATGCATATGTCTCAATTTACAATAGTTATGTCACAACATAATGCCATATGTCCCAAATCGCATTAAAACCAAGTAATTACAATTCACACACAAAGAATGAGGAACCAACTAGGTTACTCACCTCTAAACTTCCGAGCTAATGTCGGGAAGTTTCAGCCACGTAGGAGGATCGACGCTCCACTTGTGCCTCTAAAACAATCAGAATACACAAACATTACCAATAGAACAATTGCAACAGTCAATAATGCCCATGCAACGAATCAATTGCGTACTATACATGTTCATGACATTCCCGAAACTATTCCCAAAACTTTTCCATCTCAACTCTTTTTCTCTAAAAGATAGAAATTCCTAAACACCATAACTCATTTAACTAAGTTCAAAAATCCTAAAAGTCAGACTCTAAGACATAGGGACTATCTTCATATCGAAATCATACTCACTATTCAATTGCCATTCGATTTCGAGAATTTTCGAAACTGATTCAGAAATTCCATTCTTATAAATTTGTAGTTCTTAGTCTCTACATTGCAATAAATCAAGAACCAATTCATTAGGATTAAAACCTCAAAACTTATCATTTAGAAGAACCAAATCTGTAACATCCCGTTACCGATGTGATGGGCATATTGGTAATTCGGATGGATTAGGATTGAGTGCATTCATAATTTGAAATTGGCGCATGCATTTTAGCCTCTATATTTCGTAATAAATGATTATTATTGCACTAGCATATGCATGTACATACATGTATGACATATTCCCGTCATGATTGTATAAATTGGAGATTCTGTAATTTTTGTATAGATTGTGCTTGGATTAGTGAGTTGAAGTGAAAATTGAATGCTAGAGGTTTACAAAATTGAGAATGGAGTATAGGATCCTGTATTTCATGTTTTTGAGGATTTTTAGGAATTTTTCTGAAATTTTTAGAGTTATGGGTCTAGACCGGAAAAATGAATTAAAGGCTGATTAATTAGATTCTGGTTCCGAAATTGATTGGCAATTGGCCCGGGATAATTAGAGTTTTGATTTTAGGATTTAATATTTATAGCCATTGCAAATTTGGGAGAGTTTAGAATAAGAATTGGATTGTTAGACCCTAAGGATTGGACATGTGGCAATTGAATTGCCAAACATGCCCTTAGCTTTAAATCCCTAGTATAAAACCCTTATCTTTTGAAATATCACTTTCCACGATACCTTCCTGTTAAGTCCAAATGACTTTACTTAGATATGATTTTGATATATAACAAAAGAGAAAAATAAAAAGAAAAGAAGTCATATAGACGAAGTCAGAAAGACAAAGAAATACAGACAAACAGACGAAGTCATATGATTTAAGTCCGATGCAGACGAAGTCATCTGACGAAACAGACGCAGACGCTTAAATGAAACAGAGACTTTAAAATGAAAAGCGGTATACGAGCCGCAGATCACGAATAGTAAAGTAGAACCTAAGTAAAAGTATACGAACCTAAGTAAAATGCATACCTGATTTAAGTAAAGCATACGTAAAAGTAAAAGGAACATACGTATGCGTAGCACGTACTATAAAAGCAGAAGAAGAAAAGCAGATGCGAAATTCGAAAAGAAGACGAAGGAGTCAGTTCGAGTTAGTTACAGAACTCAACTGAATAATCGTTTCTTTAAAGATTCAAGAAACAAGAATCAAGAAGCAGTTGGAGACAAAGGCTTGAAATACAAGTCGAAGTTGAAGATTGCAAGGTTAGAGAAAAATTAGACAAAGTGAGAAAAAGTTATCGAAAGTTAGCAAAAAGCATTCTGTTCAATCTAGCTGAGAGCTATTTTACTGTAACAAGTGTGTAAACACTTTTATGAGAAAAAATAGTGCAGATAGCCTGCAGAGGCTAAGTGTGAAAGAATACTGATTGTAGAGACCTGAAGAGGCTCGCAAAGAATACTTGTAACGTTGAAAGAGATAGTGGAAATCTCAGAAAGAACTCTGAGGACTAGACGTAGCCCATGGTTTGGGGTGAACCAGGATAAATTGTTGTGTCGACCACTCTCACTCTATCTCTATTTTAGATTCAAGTTTTATCATTAATTAATCAGTAAACAAAGTTTTCAAAAGTTTTGATTAATTAGAATCGATGGGAAGTTCTATAAAGAATTTTATTTCTAACAAACAGTTTTGAAAGATTTTTCAAAAAGGGGATTACAGAATTCCACCCCCCCTTCTCGTGCATTCTATATCGTTTTATTATTATTGTATTAACGTGTGATTCACTTCAATTGGTATCAGAGCCTGGTATCCAAGGATCACTTTAGCAAAGTGTGGATCAAAGATAATGGCGGAATCACATGTATACATCGTAGAAGGAGCCTCAGTCACTAGACCTCCAGCATTCAACAGAGAAGATTATCATTACTGGAAAGATAGGATGTCGCTATTCATAGAATCTACTCATGTCGACCTTTGGGACGTAATAGAGAACGAACCTTATACACCAGTAGATGATGACGACAATTCCATTCTACGAGTCAAATGGACGGCTGACCAGAAGGCAAGAATACAACTGAACTCAAAGGCGAAGTTTTTCTTGACGTGTGCCCTAAGCAGGAGCGAGTATGACAAAGTCCACGGATGCGATACCGCGAAAGAGATGTGGGACACATTGTCCATCGCTCACGAAGGCACAAGCCAAGTTAAAGAATCCAAGATAAGTATTCTTGTGCACCAGTATGAACTTTTCAGGATGAAAGATGAAGAATCTATTGATCAAATGTTTGGAAGATTTCAAACAATTACCAATGGATTGAAAGCTCTTGGAAGAACGTACAACAATCAAGACTATGTTCGAAAGATCTTAAGAAGTCTTCCGAAGAGGTGGAGACCTAAAGTTACTGCGGTGCAAGAAGCGAAAGATTTGAGCGTGCTAAAACTTGACGAGTTGCTTGGATCCTTAAAGATTCATGAAGTTGAACTTGATGCTGAAGACAAACCCAAACGGGACAAGTCGATAGCGCTGAAGGCCGGACATAAGAATCACAAGACTCAAAGACGGAGGAAATCATCAAAAGTGTTAAAGATTGAAGAATCAAAGGATGACAACTCCAGCCAATCAGAACCGGAGTCAAGTGATAAAGACGACAAGTTATCTCTCATCTCTAGAAAGATAAGACGCATGTGGAAAAAGAAGTCTAGAACAAACCAGACTTGCAAGAAGAATGTCAAAGATGAAGCTAAGCCAGAGAAGTCATCTGTCATCTGCTACGAGTGCAATCAGCCTGGACACTACAAGTCCGAATGTCCTACTCTTAAGAAGAAACCAAAGAAGAGTAGAGAAGGCAAGAAAAGCATGATGGCAATATGGGAAAACCTAGATTCATCAGAATCAGATACAGGTTCCGAGTCATCTGAACATGCAAACATCTGCCTAGTAGCCGAGGAAGATAGTGATGAGGAGATATCCTTCCTTGGAAGATACGACAAGCACCATTGGTATTTAAACAGTGGATGCTTGCGACATATGACGGGAAAAAGGTCTATATTCCTAGATCTTCAATATAATAAGGGAGGATCAGTAACTTTCGGAGACAACCAGTAGGGCAAGATCATTGGAATCGGTAAAATTGATAAAGATTCCTTTGCATGCATAAATAATGTACTACTTGTTGATGGTCTGAAGCATAACTTGATTAGCGTCAGTCAATTGTGTGATTCTGGTTTCACAGTCACATTTAATCAAAATCTTTGCAAAGTCAGAAAAAAAGATGGGTCTATACTTTTCTCTGCCAAGAGAAGAAACAATCTTTACAAAATTGATTTAGAAGATTTTCAAAGCCAAAATATTTCATGTTTTCTATCTTCCAAAAAAAAAAGACTAATCTGACATAAAAAGCTAAGTCATGTCTCTTTTAAACATATTTCAAAGTTGGCAAAACATGATTTGGTAAGAGGATTGCCAAAAATAAGTTTTGACAAAGAGTTTTTCTGTGAAAACTATTTGAAAGGAAAACAAGTTAAAACCTCTTTTTCTTCTAAAAATTTTGTAACATCATCTAGACCTTTAGAATTTGTTACATATGGATTTATTGGTCCAACAAGGACAATAAGTCTTGGCGGAAAGAAATATGGACTTGTTATTGTTAATGACTTTACTCGATTTTGTTGGATATTGTTTTTATCACACAAAGATGAATCTTTTAAGTGCTTTAGGACCTTATCCAAAAAGTTACAGAATGAAAAAGGAGTGTCTATAACCAGTATCAGGAGTGACCATAGTGGAGAATTTGAGAATGAGAAGTTTAGGTTATTCTGTGAGGAGAATGGAATTTTCCACAATTTCTCTGCTCCCAGGACCCCACAACAGAATGGAGTTGTTGAAAGGAAGAACAGGACGATTCAAGAGATGGCTAGGACCATGCTGTGTGAGATGAATCTTCCTAAGTACTTCTGTGCAGAAGCGGTAAATACAACATGTTATATTCAGAATAGAATTCTGTTGCGACCTATGTTGAAGAAGACTTCTTATGAGTTATGGAATGGAAGAAGACCAAACATATCTTACTTTCATCCATTCGGGTGCAAGTGCTCTATTCTGAATACAAAGGAGTTGTTGGATAAATTCGATTCAAAGACCTATCCAGGATTCTTTCTAGGTTACTCATCATCGTCTAAGGCATTTCGGGTGTACAACCTTATTTCAAAGACAGTTGAGGAGACCATCCATGTCAAATTTGATGATAGTTCCCAACCCTATAAGGAAGATGACATGGAAAGTGAAGGTCCTTCAAAGAACTTAGATGATAGTACAGAAACTCTATCACCAGGAACTCAAGTAGACAAAGTTGAAGATATTCCAGAAACTATCGGACTGAAAAGAGACTGGAAATATAAAAGTTCTCATCCAGAAGAGTTGATTATCGGAGAGACCTCGGAAGGAGTTAGAACAAGGTCCAGATTCAGAAGAGAAGCTAATGTGGCTTTTATCTTTGAAATAGAACCTAAGAAGGTTGAGGAAGCTCTTCAAGACAAAGCTTGGGTGTTAGCCATGCAAGAGGAGCTGAATCAATTTACTAGGAATAATGTATGGTCCTTAGTTCTGAAACCTCCTAAGAAATCCATCATAGGAACCAGATGGGTCTTTAAGAATAAGTTAGATGAATCAGGAAGAGTGAGTCGAAATAAGGCTAGATTAGTAGCACAAGGCTATAATCAGCAAGAAGGAATAGACTACAATGAGACGTATGCTCCAGTAGCAAGACTTGAAGCCATCAGGATATTGCTGGCATATGCAGTTTGTCATAATAT
Organism: Erythroxylum novogranatense; assembly: GCA_029891385.1. Taxonomy (NCBI): domain Eukaryota; kingdom Viridiplantae; phylum Streptophyta; class Magnoliopsida; order Malpighiales; family Erythroxylaceae; genus Erythroxylum; species Erythroxylum novogranatense. The sequence continues at coordinate 9,444,968 of CM057235.1, read as the reverse complement.
AAAGCTGTTTCAGATGGATGTTTAGAGTGCCTTTTTGAATGGATTTATAGACGAAGATGTGTATGTTAAGCAACCACCTGGTTTTGAGGATGTTAAGAATCCAGACCATGTCTATAGACTTCATAAAGCCTTATACGGCCAGAAGCAAGCTCCTAGAGCTTGGTATGATCGTCTGAGTACTTTTCTCTTAGAGAATGGTTTTAGTAGAGGTCAAGTTGATAAGACGCTCTTTAGGAAGAATTTCCAGAATGATTTTATTTTAGTTCAGATTTATGTCGATGATATTATTTTTGGTGCTACTTCAAACAAGCTATGCATGAAGTTTGAGAGTCTAATGAAGAAAGAGTTTGAAATGAGCATGATGGGTGAATTAAAGTTCTTTCTTGGGTTGCAAGTTAAGCAAACCGAAGAGACGATCTTTATTCATCAACAAAAGTACGTGAAAGAATTGTTGCTCAAGTTTGATATGAATAAAGTGAAGCGTCTGGCGACTCCGATGCACCCTTCAAACCTTTTGTCGAAAGATGAACTGGGTAAGAAGGTGGATCAAACCCTGTATAGAGGGATGATCAATTCTTTACTGTACCTTACAGCAAGTAGACCTGATATTTTATTCTGTGTATGCTTGTGTGCAAGGTTTCAGGCCGATACTAGAAAGTCTCATTTTATTGTTGTTAAAAGAATTATGAGATATCTTGCAGGTACCACTGATCTTTGCTTGATGTTTGAGAAAGGTAGAGATTTCAGGTTAATTGGATATTGTGATGCGGACTATGCTGGAGATAGAATTGAAAGGAAGAGCACAAGTGGAGGATGTCACTTTCTTGGCGCAAACCTAGTTTCCTGGTCAAGCAAGAGACAAAACTAGATAGCTCTATCAACTGTCGAAGCAGAGTATATGTCAGCCGCAAGCTGTTGTTCACAGACGTTGTGGATCAAATATCAACTTGAAGACTATTCAGTTCGAGAAGAGGAGATTCCAATCTACTGTGACAACACCAGTGCAATCAACCTGTCAAAGAATCCGATTCAGCATTCTAGAGTGAAGCACATCGAAGTTAGACATCACTTTCTGAGAGACTATGTTCAGAGGAAGGTGGTTAAGCTACAGTTCATCAAAACAGAGTCTTAGTGGGCAGACATCTTCACTAAACCATTGAGTGAAGAACGGTTCCAGAAGATCAGACGTAGCCTTAACATGGTCATGTTAAGCGAACAGTCAGGCTAGAGGGACGTCAAAATTAACGGCGTCAGGAAGAGTGAGTTACAACTGGTAACTTCTCTGACAAGGAAGTTTTGGAGGGAAACGCCTCAAGATCTTCAGAATCCCTATGATTCTAGAATACGCGTGATAAGACCTTTCAAGTTGCCTGAAGTTGATATCATTGCAGATACTCTCATCTCCAGATGGTTCATCTTGCTTTCAAAATTCTCTCAATCATCCTACCCTAACCAAAAAGCTTACCAGAGACAGTTTTCGTTCTGAACCTATGGAAGCAACTATGATTTTCGGAAGGCATGTGTATTTTGAGTCATTGAGAAATGATGGTATGGACGTAGAACCGGAGATTCTAAAAGCTGGTTGGAGGAATTTCTTCCAGGTACGAGAACCAGTCTACACCAATGAGGTTTTCGATTTTTGGAGGAATGCCCAGCTTGTAGATAACACTGTGGTATCTTCAGTAGATGGTATATCTGTTGTCGTGACTAAGGAGCTGATAAAGAAGGTGACCGATTGTCCATCGGTTGGTGAGACTCTATCTACCAAGGCCGGTTGGATGTCTCAAGTAGGTATGAAAGAAGAAGATGTCAGAAGACAACTATATAGAGCCAATAACCCTTCGGAGAGGAAGACTTCGAATCTGATCCCAAAAGCTAGGGTTCTCCATGCAATTTTGTTTAATTGCATTTTACCCAGAGTAGGTTCCAGACATTTGGTGACTACCCTAGATGAACAATGCTTGTTCTACCTGCTGAATCGCAATCCTGTCGATTTACCCTTCTTAATCTTTCATTATATGATTAAGGGGATAAAGGATACAAACAGCTATCCTTACGACATGCTTCTTACAAGGATTTTTAAGGAATCCGGAATCCCTCTCCACAGAGGAAATAGAAGTATTGTTTTAGTGAAAAGTAAGATTGATTCAATCACAATACGGCGAATGGGTCTGAGGACAGTGAATAAAGAAGAAACAGACTCTTCTAGGAGAACAAGAACTGAGGGGGAGCGTGTATCGAAGAAGTCTCCCGCTTCAAGTCTCCGAACTCAAGTGAGTATAAGATCGCCTGCGGAAGAAATAAGAAGACTTACGGGAAGACCGCTAATAAAACGGGCAAGTCCTCAGGTCAAAGTAAGTCTACCTCGAAGGATAGAAGAAGGTGCGCTAAAAAGACAAGGAGAAAGTCTTTTAAGTGAAGTTACGAAGAAGGCGAAGAGATCACCGAGGATTCGGACTCTAAGGCAACAAGAAGAGAAGAATGCCAGAGAACAGAGTCAGGAACAAACTCCTCAATCTCGTGCACCTAAAGCGACAAGGTCATTAGTTTCTATTCTAGAAGAGGATCCAGCCAGAAAAGCCAAAGAGACTAACAAGAAGAAAAAATCAGAATCTGAAAGAGAAAAATCTCAAGTACAGAAATCTTCAAGACTGACTGAAGTAGAAGACAAGACTAAGAAGATTAGTCGGAAGAAGACCGTCTCAACTGCTGAGGAGGTTAGTCGAAAGAAAGAAACCTCTGATACTGCTCAAAAAGAAAAAGAAACTGAGCAAAGCAGAGTTCAGGAAATCCCCATTGCTCAATAAGAGGAATCAGTGAAGCAAAGCCTGGTTCAGGAGAATCCTATTGAAGCACAACCTGAGGTAGGCAGCAGTAATCGGACTCGGATAATGATAAACCTTGTCCGATGGTATACAACTATCATAAGTTTTGAGAAAGCAAAAGTGAAGATCAAAATAGTTCATTATGTTACCAGGACAACTGCTATCGCCATCGGAAGTCAACCAATGAAGAAGACAGTAGTTCTCGTACAATCTATGTCAATAAATAGTGACACATGGGACTTATTGAAAGAGGATGAAAAGATTTTTTACTATGCTTTGAGGGATGCTGCTACGAAGCCATACCTTACAAAAATTCCCTGTAAGCCATGTACTATTTTTCCGATCACAGAAAAGACGGAAATAAAGATTGTACCAGATATCCAGCCAAGATATCCTTTGGATTTGACTAAGGGGAAGTCAAAGCTATTTCCTGAAGAAGTTCGTAATGATCTATCCGCATATCAAATTAAAAAAGAAGTGCGTAAAATTGATGATGCATGCGCTTCGAATAAGAATGAAGATGGAGTTAGTTGCAGCCATACTGACAAGCAAGAAGACTGTTCAATAGGGGGAAGAGTAATAACAGGGACGTTTATTGAGTTCCTTGTTCAGACAGTTTTGCGTATTGGACCTTTATCTGATACACTGTCTATTAAAGCAGAAGGCATACCCCTGCAAGGAAGACAGTTGTTGATGCTACCTGCTCCGTTTGACTTAGATCTTCCTGAAGCTGATACATTTATTCGTCCACCAACTATTGAGATCAATGATGAATACATTCCTACCTCTGATGCTTACACTACGACAATTCCGTTCACTGCTCCCTAAGCGAGATCTCGATCAATCCTCCTCACCATTGGACTCTGGTGAAATCAAGAAATTACGAGGTGAAGTCAACGAGATCAAGGAGACGATGAATGACTCAAGAAGATGATGACGAGGCGCCAAGAGCCATCATCGTTAATCATTTTTTATTATAACAAATAGGGGGAGAAGAGTAGAAAAGAAGAGAATTAACAAGGGGAGAAGAGAATGAGCAAAAGAGAAGAAAAGAGAATGTTCAGAATGTTCAGAAAAGAAGGTGTGACTGAAGCAGACGAAGAAAGGAAGAAGTTCTGAAGATAAGTTTTTTTTGTGTTCTTTTCAAAAAATTGTGTTTTGTTTTCTTTTGTATATAATTTGTTATCATCAAAAAGGGGGAGATTTTTAAATCCAAATGACTTTAATTAGATATGATTTTGATGTATAACAAAAGAGCAAAATAAAAAGAAAAGAAGTCATAGAGACGAAGAAATATAGACAAACGAACGAAGTCATATAGACGAAGTCATACAGACGAAGTCCGGCAGACGAAGTCATACAGACGAACACAGACGCAGACGCTAAATGAAATAAATGCAAAATGAAAAGCAGACGCAGACGCTAAGCAAAGTAGACGAAGACGCAGATGCGAATAGTAAAGTAGACATGATTTAAGTAAAGGTATAACAAACGAAGTAAAATGCATACGCATTTAAGTAAAGTAGACCTGCATAAAGTTAAAGTAGAAGGCATTTGTAAGCACAAACGATAAAGTACAGACGAAGAAAAAACAGATGCGAAATTCGAAAAGAAGACGAAGGAGTCAGTTCGAGTTAGTTACAAAACTCAACTGAATAACCGTTTCTTTAAAGATTTAAGAAACAAGAATCAAGAAGCAGTTGGAGACAAAGGCTATAAATACAAGTCGAAGTCGAAGATTGCAAGGTTAGAGAAAAATTAGACAAAGTGAGAAAAAGTTAGCGAAAGTTAGCAAAAAGCATTTTGTGCAATCTAGTTGAGAGCTATTTTACTGTAACAAGTGTGTAAACACTTTTTCAAGAAAAAGTAGTGCAGATAGCCTGCAGAGGCTAAGTGTGAAACAATACTGATTGTAGAGACCTGAAGAGGCTCGCAAAGAATACTTATAACGTTGAAAGAGATAGTGGAAATCTTATAAAGGACTCTGAGAACTGGACGTAGCCCACGGTTTGGGGTGAACCAGGATAAATTGTTGTGTCAACCACTCTCACTCTATCTCTATTTTAGATTCAAGTTTTATCATTACTTAATCAGTAAACAAAGTTTTCAAAAGTTTTGATTAATTAGAATCTATCGGAAGTTCTATAAAGAATTTTATTTCTAACAAACAGTTTTGAAAGATTTTTCAAAAAGGGGAATACACAATTCAACCCCCCTTCTCGTGCATTCTATATCGTTTTATTAGTATTGTATTAACGTGTGATTCACTTCACTTCCTCTTGCTTTTCTTCTTCTCCTCCATCGTGATCTTCATCTTACTTGCTCTTTCCTTCCATTTTCTTCTTGTTAAATTGCTCTTATTTTCATCTCTAACCTAACCCTAAGTTTTATGTTGGAGAAGAAAATGTTTGGTGTTTTTTAATGGGTGATTGTCGTGGGTATGTTTAGCTTGAGGGTTGGAGAATCTTGGAGATTTTCGAAGGTTTGAAGGATTAATCAAGTAAGTTTTTACTCCCTTATGCTTTAGATAGTTTGATTGAATCATTGATTAGAGTTATTGATTGTTGTGATATATATATGAGTTTCGGATGATGAGTTTTTGAATTTTATTGATTTTGATTTGGGTACTTGAGGGATAATTGATGTTAGATGGAATTGAGTTTAAGGGTTATTAGTTTAGAGTATATTGAGTTGTTTTGGAGTGTTTGTAAAGAGAAAAGTTGGATTAAAAATCGACAAATATGATAAATCTGGGTTTCGGGCGTTTTTCTGGATTTGCACGTCGCGACGTGTGATGAACACGCCACGGCGAGTATTTCCCCTTTCGCACGCTGCGACGGGCAGAAGCGGGCACGCCGCGATGAACAATTAGTAATGTTTGAATATTCTGATTGTTTTAAAGGCTCAAGTGGAGCGTCGATCTTCCCACGTAGCGGAGACTTCCCGGCAGTAGCTCGGAAGTTTAGAGGTGAGTAACCTAGTTGGTTTTTCAACCTTTATGTGTTAAATTTTCTGTACTTATGCCATGTGGAGTTAAGGAAGGATTTGTGTGTTTGGTTTTGATTGACTTCGGACCATAGGTGTCCGAAATATTTGGAACTTGTTATAGAAGTGTCAATTGTGGTTCATGGCAATAAATTAATTTTAATGCGATATTAGACATGTGCATTCATGCATAAAGGCATGATCAGATAATGGAAGTTGTGACCGGAGCAGCCAACGTATTTCAGAGCTTTAAGCTCAACGCATCAGGGCCTCGAGCTCAACATAATTTTTAAAGCCACAGGCTCAACGTATCAGGGCTTCAAGCCCACCGTAATCAGGCGCACGGTCACAACAACGTAACAAAATGGAAAGTGTCACATGTGCATTATATATGTGAATGATAAATTGTGAATTGTGTGAAAGGCGAAATGCCTTACATTGTGAAATGATGATGCATGTAGTATTTTCTGAATATGTTATTGTGTGATATTATATGAATTGTTTTTATATGCATGAGTTAGGTGAACCATCGATGATGGTTTCTCGCTGAGTTCGCAAACTCACCCAACATTGCAAATATTTTTTTCAGGACAGAGATAGTAGACTCCTAGCTCCAGTTAGCGAGAGACTTTTCCTGCCTTGTCGAGCGCATTGGCAAGAAAAGTATGGCTCACAGGTCGGTCAGTTGGGATGGTTTTTTGGGGTTGGCTTAGTTAGTTTATGTATCAGTTTCCTTTTGGAATATTGTACTTAGACTTGGAAAACTGATAGACTTGTACATTTATGGTTTTTAAGAAATGAAATGAGAGGTATTTTGGTTTCAAAATTCTAGTGATTTGGATATTATGGTTTTATTATTTTGATGCCATGTGGATTATGGAAATGATCGTTCGTAGTGCACCCTCATCGTAGGTTATATATCGGAATGACCTACGGGCGTCCCGGTGCGTACTCTACAGTAAGGGGGCGCTACATTTGGTGCTATCAGAGCATGGTTTGGCATCTTTTGAGCATAGTGTATATTAGGCTTGAATTTCAGCGAGAAGAGCATAAATTGATTGAAATTATGGTTTTGTTATAGGTCATCCGTCCTTGGTGATCATGTAGATCAACCAGCTGACCATGGATCAGTTGGAGCTAGTAGGGAGTCCTCAGTGCCTCGATTTGAGAAGCAGCCTCCTAGAGTCCCCGTGAGATGAGAGAGGAGGTATGATAGACTGTGTGGCGGGGTTGTAGACTTTATGGCAAGATGACCTCGCCGAGGCCGAGGGATGGCCGAGAGGACTGAGAGAGTCCTAGATCAGATGGACTGCGACTCTGATGAGCGCTTTGATTATCAGCTTCTACTACAGGTCCAAAGATATCGGTGGTGGAAGACTGCTAAAGGCGATACCGCGGACCAGATTCGACATGGGAGGATTTTTTGAGAGCCTTTCGGGATAATTATATGCCCAAGGTTTTCTTGGAGATGAAGATGCAGGAGTTCTTAGAGTTGAGACAGGGTCAGATGACAGTGGCCGAGTATGAGGTGCGGTTCAATGATTTGATGGGGTATGCTTCTGTTCTGATTGCTACAGGGGCTAATAGGTGCCGGAGATTTGAGGGTGGGCTCAATCTGGAGATTCGTACCAGGTTAGCTCGATCGAACATGGGCACTTTTATCGAGCTGAGAGCTGCAGCAGTGCAGATTGAGCAGCTTCTGAGACAGAATCAAGCTGAGACTGGTCAGGGATCCAGAGGTAAGAGATTGAGTGACACTCAGGGCAGCTCTGGTGGGAGTTTTAGTAGGCGCCAGAGCAGGGCCTTCAGATCTTCAGGAGGATCTAGACAGTTTGGTTTTGTTCAGAGGGGCAGATTTGGGAAGACTGGCAGTGACAGTGGTAGAGGTTCAGGGCAGATTTCTCCTGTTTGTGTACATTGTGACAAGAGGCACAGTGGGGAGTGTTGGCGGCTGACTGGAGCCTGCCTTGCATGTGGCTCCATGGATCATTTGATTAGGAATTGCCCTACTACATTGGGAGCTCAGTCTGTTGTGGGTAGTAGAGCTGGTAGTAGCACGAAAGTGCAGCAGAGTCGCGGTGGTGGACCTGGACTGAGGGGCTGAGGTAGAGTTGGAGATTCCTTTGTGGGGACTGAGGGACGTGGAAGCCGACCGCAGTGCCAGACCAGGTTCTACACCATGACTAGGCAGGAGGCCCAGGATTCTCCGGATGTTGTTCCGGGTATGCTTTTGATTTCTGGCTTTGAGGTTTATGCATTGATAGATCCAGGTTCCATGCATTCTTTTATTACACCGCATGTGGCATGTAGATTGTATGGGGATAGGGAGATGTTGCAGCATGGGTTAGAGGTGAGTACACCTCTAGGTAGTACTACTGCTTTGGGAGAGGTCTGCAAGGGGTGCTCGATCCAGATAGATCAAGCAGTGTTGAGTGCAGACCTGATAGTATTGCCCTTGAGGGAGATTGATTTGATTTTGGGGATGGACTAGCTTACTGCCCATAGAGCTGTTATGGACTGCTATACCAAGGAAGACGTGCTAGAGTCTCCTAGTCAGCCTAGAGCAGTGTTTCGAGGTGTTAGTCAGGCAGTGCCAGCCAGGATGATTTCTTTTCTGAGTGCCCTGAGGTTGTTGCAGGGAGGTTGTGAGGCCTATCTGGCTCACGTGGTTGATACCAGAGTTGAGAAGAGGTTGCAGGATATTCCCGTGATCAGGGAATTTTCACATGTGTTTCCCGATGAGTTACCGGGTTTGCCGCCGGATCAGGAAACGAAGTTCTCGATTGACCTCGTTCCAAGTATCACTCTTATATCTATATCTCCATATAGGATGGCACCGTTGGAACTGAGAGAGCTTAAGGCTCAGTTGCAGGAGCTTTTGGATAAGGGGTTTATTAGACCCAGTGTTTCGCTATGGGGAGCTCCAGTGCTATTTGTGAAAAAGAAGGATAGGACTTTGAGGCTGTGCATCGACTATAGGCAGTTGAATCGGGTGACAGTAAAGAACAAGTATCCACTGCCTAGGATCGATGATCTGTTTGATCAGTTGCAGGGAGCTCAGGTTTTCACTAAGTTGGATATGAGATCAGGATATTATCAATTGCGGATAGCAGAGGCCGATGTGCCTAAGAGTGCTTTCAGGAGCAGGTATGGGCATTTCGAGTTCCTAGTGATGCCGTTTGGGTTGACTAATGCCCCGACAGCTTTCATGGCTTTGATGAATAAGGTTTTTCAGCCCTACCTTGATCAGTTTATTATTGTGTTCATTGATGATATATTAGTGTACTCGAGGAGTAGATAGGAGCACGCTGAGCATCTGAGGATTGTTTTGCAGATCATGAGAGAGAGACAGTTGGATGCCAAATTCAGCAAGTGTGAATTTTGGCTAGATGAGGTGGTGTTTTTGGGCCACATTGTGTCTGGTGAGGGTATCCAGGTGGATCCTCACAAGATTGAGGCAGTGAGGAGTTGGGAGACTCCTAGGAATGTGTCAGAGATGCGGAGCTTTCTCGGATTAGCAGGTTACTACCGGAGTTTTGTCGAGGGGTTCTCGTTGATTTCAGCCCCTCTGACAAAACTTCTGAGGAAGAATGTGGCCTTCAGATGGTCTGAGGAGTGTCAGAAGAGTTTTGAGGAGTTGAAACATCGGTTGACTACGGCGCCGGTGTTAGCTTTGCCGTCAGTGTCTAGAGGTTTTGAGGTATTCAGTGATGCTTCGCAGCAGGGATTGGGTAGTGTTCTGATGCAGCATGGGAGAGTGATAGCTTATGCCTCGAGACAGTTGAGCTCTCACGAGGTGAATTACCCAGTGCATGATTTGGAGTTAGCAGCAGTGGTTTTTGCCCTAAAAATCTGGAGACACTACTTGTATGGTGAGACGTTCCAGATTTTCACTGATCATAAGAGTTTGCGGTATTTGTTGAGTCAGAGGGAGTTGAATCTGAGGCAAAGGAGATGGATTGAGTTGCTTAAGGACTATGACTGCACGATTGAGTATCACCCAGGGAAAGCCAATGTGGTGGCAGATGCATTGAGTAGGAGATCTCGTATCAGTGTAGCTCAAATTCAGATTGGGAGATTGCCTAGCCTGATTTAGTTAAGAGCTCTGAATGTGCAGATGGATTTGGCTCAGGATGGAGCTCTGATAGCTACTCTGAGGCTTAGGCCGATGTTGCATGACAGGATTAGGAGAATTCAGGACCAGGATCCTGTGTTGGTGAGGCTGATGGACAGAGTGAGATCTGATCGGGATTCTGAGTTTGAGTTGAGAGATGGGACATTGTGGATGGGACAGAGACTTTGTGTTTCAGATGTGGATGATTTGAGGTGTGAGATTCTAGAGGAGGCGCATGTGGTCACTTATGCTATGCATCCTGGTACTACTAAGATGTATAATACGCTTAAGTTGCATTTCTGGTGGCCTGGCATGAAGAGGCAGGTGGCAGAGTTTGTTTCTCGATGTCTGACATGCCAGCAGGTTAAGGCTGAGCACCAGGCCCCAGTAGGGAAGTTGCATTCGTTGCCCATTCCAGAGTGGAAATGGGAGCGAATTACCATGGATTTTATTATGGGATTTCCTAGGATGCCGAGGCAGCGTGATGCGATCTGGGTCATAGTAGACCGGTTGACTAAATCGGCTCACTTCTTGCCAGTGAGAGAGAACAATACTCTCGATCAGTTGGCCCAGAAGTATGTAGCAGAGATTGTGCGACTGCATGGGGTCGCGGTGTCTATAGTCTCAGACAGGGATCCCAGGTTTACTTCGAGGTTCTAGAAGAGTTTGCAGTCGGCTATGGGGACCAGATTGAATTTCAGTACAACTTTTTATCCTCAGACAGATGGGTAGAGTGAGAGGATGATTAAGACTGTTGAGGATATGTTGCGAGCCTGTGTATTGGAGTTTCGAGGTGCATGGGATCAGGATTTGGCTCTGGTTGAGTTTGCTTACAATAATCGCACTGTGAGTAGCATTGGGATGGCACCGTATGAGGCTTTATATGGGCGTCAGTGTAGATCACCTCTTTATTGGGATGAAGAGGGTATGAGGATGCTAGAGGGTCCCGAGCTGATCCAGGATACTGTGGACAAGGTGAGACTGATTCGGAGTCACATTAAGGCAGCTCAGGACAGGCAGAAAAGTTATGTGGATCAGCATCGGAGAGAGATGGAGTATGATGTGGGAGATAGGGTTTTCCTCCGAGTGTCACCTTCGAGAGGAGTTCTGGGATTTGGCCGGAAGGGCAAGTTGAGCCCTAGATATATTGGTCCTTATGAGATCCTCGAGAAAATAGGACCTTTGGCTTATAGATTGGCGTTGTCGAGTGAGATGTCCCAGTTGCATGATGTCTTCCATGTGAGCATGCTCCGGAGATATTGATCGGATTCGACGCATGTGATTCCAGCTCAGGAGATTATGGTGGCGAGTAATCTGAGTTATGTTGAGGAGCCGGTACAGATTTTAGGATCACGGGTCAAGCAGTTGAGGAGCAGGGTTATTCCATTGGTGAAAGTCCTATAGAAGAACCACTCATCGGAGGAAGCAACTTGGGAGACTGAGGAGAACATGAGGAGGCAGTATCCTCACTTGTTCGATCAGTCAGGTAAGAAATTTCGGGACGAAATTTTTTTATAGGAGGGGAGAATTGTAACATCCCGTTACCGATGTGATGGGCATATTGGTAATTCGGATGGATTAGGATTGAGTGCATTCATAATTTGAAATTGGCGCATGCATTTTAGCCTCTATATTTCGTAATAAATGATTATTGTTGCACTAGCATATGCATGTACATACATGTATGACATATTCCCGGCATGATTGTGTAAATTGGAGATTCTGTAATTTTTGTTTAGATTGCGCTTGGATTAGTGAGTTGAAGTGAAAATTGAATGCTAAAGGTTTATAAAATTGAGATTGGAGTATAGGATCCTGTATCTCATATTTTTGAGGATTTTTAGGAATTTTTCTGGAATTTTTAGAGTTATGGGACCGGACCGAAAAAAAGACTTAAAGGCAGATTAATTGGATTCCGGTTCCGAAATTGATTGGCAATTGGCACGGGATAATTAGAGTTCTGATTTTAGGATTTAATATTTATAGCCATTGCAAATTTGGGAGAGATTAGATTAAGAATTGGATTGTTAGACCCCAAGGATTGGACATGTGGCAATTGAATTGCCAAACATGCCCTTAGCTTTAAATCCCTAGTATAAAACCCTTATCTTTTGAAATATCGCTTTCCACGATACCTTCCTCTTGCTTTTCTTCTTCTCCTCCATCCTGATCTTCATCGTGCTTGCTCTTTCCTTCCATTTTCTTCTTGTTAAATTGCTCTTATTTTCATCTCTAACCTAACCCTAAGTTTTGTGTTGGAGAAGAAAATGTTTGGTGTTTTTTTTATGGGTGATTGTCGTGGGTATGTTTAGCTTGAGGGTTGGAGAATCTTGGAGATTTTCGAAGGTTTGAAGGATTAATCAAGTAAGTTTTTACTCCCTTATGCTTTAGATAGTTTGATTGAATCATTGATTATAGTTATTGATTGTTGTGATATATATATGAGTTTCGGATGATGAGTTTTTGAATTTTATTGATTTTGATTTAGGTACTTGAGGGATAATTGATGTTAGATGGAATTGAGTTTAAGGGTTAGTAGTTTAGAGTATATTGAGTTGTTTTGGAGTGTTTGTAAAGAGAAAAGTTGGATTAAAAATCGACAGATCTGAGAAATCTGGGTTTCAGGCGTTTTTCTGGATTTGCACATCGCGACATGTGATGAACACGCCACGGCGAGCAATTCCCCTTCCGCACGCCGCGACGAGTAGAAGCGGGCACGCCGCGGCGAGCAATTCTGTCTTAGCATGCCGAACGAGCGAAGCGGCACGCCATTGGGGAGTCGCCGACACGTCATGACGAGGCGTAGCGGTTTCGTGGCGAGGACGCCCATTTTTTGAAATTGAAGTTGAGTGTTTTAATCGATGGTTTTGAGGTTTTATTCCTAATGAATTGGTTATGGAGTGATTAAATTTAGAGACTAAGAATTGTGAATTTTATAAGAATAGAATTTCTAAATTTATTTCGAAGGTTCTCGAAATCAGATGGCAATTGAATAGTGAATGTGATTTATATTAGAGTGTGACTTTAGAGAGTTCAGAACTTAGTCAAATGAATTATGGTGTTAGGAATTGTTACCTTTTAGAGTGGAAGAGTGGATTTGGAAAGAATCGGGAATAGGATCGGGAATGTCATAAACATGTATAGTACATAATTCAATCGTTGCACGTGCATTATTGATTTCTAAAATTGTGAAATTAGTAATGTTTGAATATTCTGATTGTTTTAGAGGATCAAGTGGAGCGTCGATCTTTTGACGTAGCGAAGACTTCCCGGCAGTAGCTCGGAAGTTTAGAGGTGAGTAACCTAGTTGGTTTCTCAACCTTTATGTGTTAAATTTTCTGCACTTATGCCATGTGAAGTTAAGGAAGGATTTGTGTGTTTGCTTTTGATTGACTTCGGACCATAGGTGTCCGAAATATTTGGAACTTGTTATAGAAGTGTCAATTGTGGTTCATGGCAGTAAATTAATTTTAATGCGATATGAGACATGTGCATTCATGCATAAAGGCATGATCAGATAATGGTAGTTGTGACCGGAGCAGCCAACGTATTTTAGAGCTTTAAGCTCAACGCATCAGGGCCTTGAGCCCAATGTAATTTTTAGAGTCACAGGCTCAACGTATCAGGGCTTCAAGCCCACCCTAATTAGGCGCACGGTCACAACAACGTAACAAAATGGAAAGTGTCACATGTGCATTATATATGTGAATGATAAATTGTGAACTGTGTGAAAGGCGAAATGCCTTATATTGTGAAATGATGATGCATGCAGTATTTTTCGAATATGTTATTATGTGATATTATATTAATTGTTTTTATATGCATGAGTTGGGTGAACCATCGATGATGGTTTCTCGCTGAGTTTGCAAACTCACCCAACATTGCAAATATTTTTTTCAGGACAGAGATAGTAGACTCCTAGCTCCAGTTAGCGAGAGACTTTTCCCGCCTTGTCGAGCACGTTGGCAAGAAAAGTATGGCTCACAGGTCGGTCAGTTGGGATGGTTTTTTGGGGTTGGCTTAGTTAGTTTATGTATCAGTTTCCTTTTGGAATATTGTACTTAGACTTGGAAAACTGATAGCCTTGTACATTTATGGTTTTTAAGAAATGAAATGAGAGGTATTTTGGTTTCAAAATTCTAGTGATTTGGATATTATGCTTTTATTATTTTGATGCCATGTGGATTATGGAAATGATATTTCGTAGTGCACCCTCATCGTAGGTTATGTATCGGAATGACCTACGGGCGTCCCGGTGCGTACTCTACGGTAAGGGGGCGCTACAAAATCACTCTCGGAGAAAAGGCGTCCTCGCCACAGCGTAAGATTGCTCGTCGCGGCGAGAGCCCCTACAAACGTCGTCCTCGCCACGGCTCAAGGTTGCTCGCCGCGGCGAGATCCCCTGCAGATGTCGCGGCGTATGCACTGGCACGCATCGCGGCGTGCTCTCATACGCTCGTCGCGACGTGCGTCTCATACGCTCGCCGCGACGTGCATCTTCTCGCTCATTGCGGCATAAGAAAGGAAAATTGCTCGTTGCGGCGTGCGATGAGCACGTCGCGACGTACAACCCCAAAAACACGCCCGAAACCCAGATTTCTCACTTCTGTCAAATTTTAATCCTTCTAACTCAGATCAAAACACTCCAAAACAACTTAATACACTCCAAATTACTAATCCCTAACCTCAATTCCATTGAAAAACAATTATACCTCAACTCCCAAATTCAAAGACAAGAAAACTCAAGAATTCATATCATCCAAAACCTATACCCATTTCAACAATCTATAACCCTAATTAATCCACACAAAAAAACTATCTATACTTAAAAGAGCAAGAACTTACTTGATTTAAACCTTGCAATTTCTTCAAAAATCTCCAACCCTTCCAACTCTAACAACACCCATGGTTAACACTCAATCCAACACCAATCATCATCTTTTCCATCATAAAGCTTAAGGGGGTAGCTTATAGGTGATGAAGGAAGCAATTAAACAAGAAAAATGGAAGCAAAGAGCAAAGAAGGAAACCTACGAAGAAGAAGAGAAGAAGAAAGCCAACAAGGAGAGCAATTTTTCTTCCAAGGAAAAAGGAGTATCGTGCCAAGCAAACAAATTAGGGTTTAAAACTAACTAATAAAAAGCTTAAGGCATGTTTGGCAAGTGACTTAGGTCACTAGCCACTTGCCCACTTCCAAGGGTCTAAAATCCAATTCTTATTCTAACTTTCTTCCAATTTCCAATGGCTCCAAACAATAAATCCTAAAATCAAAACTCAAATTTTCCCGTGCCATTGGCCAGATAATTTTCAGAAATGAAGATTCAATTATCACCCAATTGGTCATCTTTCCGGTCCGGACCTGTACCTTGAAAAAAAATTCCAGAAAATTCCTATAATTCTCCATAAATAGAAAGCACATGATCATACACTCAAGTTCCATATTTCAAACCCCTAGATCTCTTTTTTCACTCCAATTCAATATTCAAAACACAATCTACACAATTATCACCGAATTCCAAAACACACAATTATACCGGGAATATGTCACACATGCATGTACACTCATATGCTTGTGCAACAATGATCATTTATCAATAAATATAAAGGCCAAATATTGCATAAACATGCCAAAATATGAATGCACAAGCCTAACCCATTCCAGATCACCACTATACCCATCCCATCGGTGACGGGATGTTACAATTCTCCCCTCCTAACAAAAATTTTGTCCCTGAAATTTTTTACCTGTCGCATCGAACAGATGAGGGTACTGTCTCCTCATGTGCTCCTCAGTCTCCCAATTCGCTTCCTCAGTTGAGTGGTTTCTCCATAGGACTTTTACCAATGGAATAACCCTATTCCTCAATTGCTTAACCCGCAACCCCACATTCTGAATCGGCTCCTCTACATAACTCAAATTATTAGCTACCTCAATCTCCTGAGCCGGTATCACATGTGTCGGGTCTGATCGGTATCTTCGGAGCATACTCACATGGAAAACATCATGCAACTGAGACAACTCACTCGGTAAGGCCAACTTATATGCCAAAGGTCCTATCCTCTCGAGGATCTCATAAGGACCAATGTACCTAGGGCTCAACTTGCTCTTCTTACCAAATCTCAACACTCCTTTCCAAGGCGACACTTTGAGAAAAACTCTATCTCCCACATCATATGCCATCTCTCTCCGATGTTGATCCACATAGCTCTTCTGTCTATCCTGAGCCGCCTTAATGCGACTCCGAATCAATTTTACCTTATCGACAGTGTCCTGGATCAGCTTGGGACCCTCAAGGATCCTCATACCATCTTCATCCCAATAAAGAGGTGATCTACACTGTCTCCCTGATCGCGGCTCGTCGTTCGATCCTAGAATCGATCCTTGGAAACCGATCAAAAATAATCTATACCAAGGATTGCAACATAGGATGCAACCTCGGGTCGTCTCTCAAAGGAATCTAATGAAATGGACCTAAGCTAGCCTATATGTCATTCAATGCAAGTGAAATTAGCAAGGAAAAGGGGGTTTTGATTTTGAAAACATTAATAAACTAAAATGCATGCAAAAAGTATTTTTGGGTTTTTGGAAATAGAAAATAAAAAGAGTAAAACAAAAGATAGAATCCTCTTGAAAATGAGTTTTGGCTATCACAGCTCAAAACTAAGTGTGAATAGTAAACCTTAAAGGGCTATCTCTAAGTTCGTGGTTTCGATCAATAGAATCCTCATCACTCATGACTCCATCTCTAGACCCCATTGAGTGCTCTTAAGCCTCGTAACATTAGAGGACTCTTTGAGTCCGAGATCTTGATCAATGAACTTCATTGCTCAAGATCTCGTTATGCATCTTAGTCGGACAGGATTAGAAATTACTAAGTTTGAATGGTAAACCTTAAAGAATTATCTTTAAGTCCAGGGTCTTGATTAATGAACTCCTGTCACTCTAGAGTCCATGTCTCAAGACCCCATTAGGTGCTATTGAGCCCTAGAATCTTAAAGGATTCTTTAAGTCCAAGGTTCTAATCAATGAACTACATTGCTTAAAACCTTGTTAAAAACATCTTAGTATGGGCGTGGATTAGAAATCACTAAGTTTCCGAAAGCTCAACCTTAACAACTCGTTAAGTCCAATGAATCAATTAATCAACTCGATTAATTAAAACTTGTTAAAAACCTTAGTGTATGCAATGGACATGTTAATGCAAGTGGTCAAATGCAATCAAGCATCAACTCAATATCTAACACAACTAGGCAGATAAAAGAGAATTAACAAGATCACAAGTGAACATATATGAAACTTCATATATTTAAGCACAAGGTTCTACATAAACAAAGCCATAACATATTACATTGTTCACTGCTTAATTAAACTATAATCAAGCAAAATCTAACTACAAAGCAATAAACCCCAACTCGGTTGTTCACAACAATGTAGTTAAAAACGTGACAATGTAAACTAGTAATCCAAACAACACAACAAATGTCCAAACATTTGATTGAGCTTTAATCAATAGCATCACTACAATTTATAAACCTCAACTAAGGCATATTCATAAATCATAGCAAACTATAGATTGCTACCCTTTAGCGCCGGTAAACTCCACCATCAACATGTGTATCGTCAAGAGGAAGGGACGCCTAACCACACATCAACGCCGGACGAACCGCAACTCGCGATGAATCCAAGCGATCTACGGTGGACTACGGCTGCCAACAACAACAGATAAAAAAACAATGTAAACATAAAATCCTGTGGAACCGAAGGGAACCCAGGCGGCGACGACCACCACCTCCTCTCTTTTCTCTCTACGCCGTCCTCTCTCTCTCTTCTTCGTCGGTCTCTCTCCTTCTTTGTCCCTCGTCGCATAAGTCGAATCCTCTCGATAACCTAATTTGGCAGTATTTAAAGAATGGGTCACGGGCCGGGTCGCATACAGTGAGACAAAATTTCTATTTTTGGTCGGGTATCCACATTCGTCGCGACTAATGAATAAAGTTCGTCATGACGATAAAATGAGTCACTGACGCGACAAATTAATTATGCCTAATTAATTTGTCGCGACGAATAATGGGCGTGTTGGTTCGCTGCGACTAACGGCTTGCTCGTTGTCTCGCTCGTTGCGATTAACTACTGTTCGTTGTCTCGCTCGTCATGACTAACGAATCGGCCTGTTGACTTTATGATCTTTGACTCCTTTTCTCCTGCAATATAAAATAACAATTTGCAGTATCAATTGTCTTTGGAAAAATTATAATGCAATCAATGTCAATTTGCACAATTTTACTAACAAATTGCATAAAACATAAGTTCACCGCATGAGGACTAATTTAAGCACAAAATCATTTAATTAAGAGTCAAAAGTACATTATGTACCATGAAAGTGTAGCCAATTTATATGATAAACTTGGGTTCAATCAATTCCCCCACACTTAGACCTTTGTACTCCTGGACAAAGTTTACAAGAATCAAAAAGATACAGGAGTAAAAGAGAAATCCACCCATGCTCTAAACAATAAAAGGAGATTAACGCAATTCACTTTTTCAGAATTCAATCTCGGCAAATTAAAAGAGTGCTAATAAAACAAACACCGAAAGAATTCAAGTACAAGAGATCGAATGTAAGAGAATCACTCGTGGTAAAGTGTTTGCGCTCATCTCACTTGTATTTAGGGACATTTTCTCTCAATCTGCTTAAGTCATCTTCTACCATAAACTTGTGTCAATTATATTTCTCCACTACAAGAACTATCATTTTGAAAATCAAGAGGACTTTTTGGGGTTGTAATGTGCGGAAGGCTAAATGAATGGATGAAATGAATGAAAGGATAGTATGAGCACATGCACTAACTTTAAAACCGATGCCAACAATTGAATTGAAAAACTAAACACTAGCACATACATATAACACTTGTATAAAAAAAACACACCTTTCGTGTTTTTATTTTTATTTTTTAGACACTTTTTTTTTTTTAGACACTGTCCCTTTTTGGGACACACTTTTTTTTTTTGAACATAAAGGTGAATGTAAATAACTAATGACATCACAGAAATGTGCATGCAAGTGCTCATAACAAATAAGGCTCAAGGGGCTAGCAATGAAAAAGTGTTTAATGGATGTGTTTGGGGAAAAGAGTTTGAAAAAGAACGCCTCTATCATATCAACAAAATTCAAGTCCATCAAGCCTCGAGTAAGAGTTAAAACAAGTTCTAGAGAAGTATGAGAGAAGCAGATACACACAAAGATAGAAACAAAAATTGGCTCAAATATCCTTCCAACAAGGGTAGTTTCTCAATGAGCAATCTTAAGTCTCAAAAACTTAAAATGCTACTTTATTAGCATGCTTCCATTCAATTTGTTTCAAAACATCAAAAGTAAAATTTTGTTAAGTCCAAATATCATCAAAGGAATGGAAGGTATTCTCAAAAACTCAAGAACCACTTTGAAACTTATAAAATCTTTGCAAATAGCAGAATAAAAGACTAGTGTGGAGAAAGTTTGAATTGAGAAAACAAGTTAAACAAAATGTCGTTATAAAGAAAAGGTAACGCCACGGCCACAGAATCACGCCGCGACGCAGATTAATTGTCACCTCGTCGACGCGGCATTCGCTCGTCGCAACAAGGAATCAGCAGAATGACAAAGATAATACCCAAGTCAAGATGTAAAGCATAATGCAAAATTGGCTAACACACTCCTCAAACAGCATGCACGGCTCCCCACACTTAATCAACACATTGTCCTCAATGTTAAGCAAGAAGAAATAGAGCACAAGGGCAATTCAACACAATGTAAGGAAGGCAGGAGGCAAAACTCAAAGGGACTTTATTGAATTGAAAAGATACTAATTAAACTAAAAGCTGCTTATTTTCATCGAGGTTGCTCCTCCCGACACTTACTTAACAAACTAATGCACCAATATAAGTCACAAGCAATCATAAGGCATAAGTGAGTAAACAAGTGAAGGAAAGAAACAACCTGGGAGTTATGGAGGTCTTGAATTTGCCCGGTTAACCTTCGACAATGGCCATGGTGTAGCGAAATAACTTCATCCAATCCCACGTCCATGTCGGCCTCCACTAAGACAGATTCACCTGAAATGTTGGTCACAGAAAAATAAGAGTTAGCCTCAAAGTGAACTTCCATAAAAGGTGTAATCTGCAAAATACTAACTAACGATGCAAATGCAACTAAACTATTTAGAATGCAACCTAAAAGAAAAGACACCTAACTTCACGTAGCAACAAATGGCAAAAAGCAAACTTAAAGAACCACTTCTTGGGTCCCCAACAACGGCGCTAATTTGATCGCGACTCGTCGCTCAATCCTAGAATCGATCCTTGAAACCGTCAAAATAATCTATACCAAGGATTGCAGATAGGATGCAACCTCGGTCGCTCTCAAAGGAACCTAATGAAATGGACCTAAGCTAGCCTATATGTCATTCAATGCAAGTGAAATTAGCAAGGAAAAGGGGTTTTGATTTTGAAAACATTAATAAACTAAATGCATGCAAAAAGTATTTTTGGGTTTTGGAAATAGAAAATAAAAAGAGTAAAACAAAAGATAGAATCCTCTTGAAAATGAGTTTTGGCTATCACAGTTCAAAACTAAGTGTGAATAGTAAACCTTAAAAGGCTATCTCTAAGTTCGTGGTTTCGATCAATGGAATCTCGCCACTCGCATGACTCCATCTCTCTGTAACCCTATTGAGTGCTCTAAGCCTCGTAACATTAGAGGACTCTTTAAGTCCGAGATCTTGATCAATGAACTCCATTGCTCAAGATCTCGTTAAGTGCATCTTAGTCGGACAAGATTAGAAATTACTAAGTTTGAATGGTAAACCTTAAAGAATTATCTTTAAGTCCAGGGTCTTGATTAATGAACTCCTGTCACTCTAGATTCCATGTCTCAAGACCCCATTAGGTGCTATTGAGCCCTAGAATCTTAAAGGATTCTTTAAGTCCAAGGTTCTAATCAATGAACTACATTGCTTAAAACCTTGTTAAAACATCTTAGTATGGGCGTGATTAGAAATCACTAAGTTTCCAAAGCTCAACCTTAACAACTCGTTAAGTCCAATGAATCAATTAATCAACTCGATTAATTAAAACTTGTTAAAACCTTAGTGTATGCAATGGACATGTTAATGCAAGTGGTCAAATGCAATCTAGCATCAACTCAATATCTAACACAACTAGGCGATAAAAGAGAATTAACAAGATCACAAGTGAACATATATGAAACTTCATATATTTAAGCACAAGGTTCTACATAAACAAAGTTATAACATATTACATTGTTCATCGCTTAATTAAACTATAATCAAGCAAAATCTAACTACAAAGCAATAAACCCTAACTCGGCTGTTCACAACAATGTAGTTAAAAACGTGACAATGTAAACTAGTAATCCAAACAACACAACAAATGTCCAAACATTTGATTGAGCTTTAATCAATAGCATCACTACAATTTATAAACCCTCAACTAAGGCATATTCATAAATCATAGCAAACTATAGATTGCTACTCCCTTTGGCGCCGGTAAACTCCAGCCATCACCTGTATCGTCAAGAGGAAGGGACGCCTAACCACACATCAATGCCGGACGAACCGCAACTCGCGATGAATCCAAGCGATCTACGGTGGACTACGACTGCCAACAACAACAGATTAAAAAAAATAATGTAAACATAAAATCCTACCCCGAAGGGAACCCTAGGCGGCGACGATCACCACTCCTCTCTTTTCTCTCTACGCTCGTCCCTCTCTCCTCTCTTCTCTTCGTCGGTCTCTCTCCTTCTTTTGTCCCGGTCTAAGTCGAATCCTCTCGATAACCTAATTCGGCAGATTTAAAGGATGGGTCATGGTCGGGTCGCATGTTGAGACAAAATTTCTATTTTGGGTCAGTATCCACATTCGTCGCGACTAATGAATAAAGTTTGTCGCGACGATAAAATAGAACATTTCGTCGCGATTTAATTAATTATGCCTAATTAATTCGTCGCGACGAATGGGCGGTTGGTTCGCATGCGACTAACGGCTCGCTCGTTGTCTCGCTCGTTGCGACTAACGGCTGTTCGTTGTCTCGCTCGTTGCGACATTAACTACTGTTCGTTGTCTCGCTCGTCATGACTAACGAATCCGCCTCGCTGACTTTATGATCTTTTGACTCCTTTTCTCCCGCAATATAAAATAACAATTTGAGTATCAATTGTCTTTGGAAAAATTATAATGCAATCAATGTCAATTTGCACAATTTTACTAACAAATTGCATAAAACATAAGCTCACCGCAAGGGACTAATTTAAGCACAAAATCACGAATTAAGAGTCAAAAAGTACATTAACAGCCATGAAGGTGTAGCCAATTTATATGATAAACTTGGGTTCAATCACTCCCATATAAGGCCTCATATGGAGCCATTCCAATACTACTCTAGTACTGATTATTATAAGCAAACTCAATCAGAGCCAAATACTGATCCCATGCTCCTCTGAACACTAATACACTAGCTCGTAGCATATCCTCAACAGTCTTAATCGTCCTCTCACTCTGCCCATCTATCTGAGGATGAAAAGTTGTACTGAAATTCAATCTGGTCCCTATAGCCGACTGCAAACTCTTCCAGAACCTCGAAGTAAACCTGGGATCCCTGTCTGAGAATATAGACACTGGAACCTCATGTAGTCTCACTATCTCAGTCATATACTTATGGGATAACTAATCAAGAGTATTGTTCTCCCTCACTGGCAAGAAATGGGCCGATTTAGTTAACCGGTTCACTATGACCCAGATCGCATCGTGCTGTCTCGGCATCCTAGGCAACCCCATAATAAAATCTATAGTGATTCGTTCCCATTTCCACTCCGAAATAGGCAACGA
This sequence comes from Erythroxylum novogranatense, assembly GCA_029891385.1. Taxonomy (NCBI): domain Eukaryota; kingdom Viridiplantae; phylum Streptophyta; class Magnoliopsida; order Malpighiales; family Erythroxylaceae; genus Erythroxylum; species Erythroxylum novogranatense. Next base: position 9,422,159 of record CM057235.1, on the reverse strand, counting down.
ATGCAGTTTACCCACTAGAGCCTGGTGCTCAGTCTTAACTTGTTGGCATGTCGAACATCTAGAAACATACTCAGCCACCTGCCTCTTCAAGCCAGGCCACCAGAAATGCGGCTTAAGAGTGTTATACATCTTGGTAGAACCAGGATGCATAGCATAGGCAGCCATATGCGTCTCCTCTAGAATCTCACGCCTCAAATCATCCACATCAGGAACACATAATCTCTGTCCCAACCATAATGCCCCATCTCTCAACTCAAAATCATAACTCAAATCAGATTTCACTCATTCAATCAGTTTCACCATAACAGGATCCTTGTCCTGAACTCTCCTGATCATGTCATGTAGCATTGACCTAAGTCTCAAAGTGGCCATCAAAACTCCATCCTGCTCCAAATTCAACTGCATATTCAGAGCACTCAACTGAATCAAATAAGGCAATCTCAATACCTGAATTTGAGCTGCACTGATATGAGATCTCTTGCTCAATGCATCTGCCACCACATTAGCCTTCCCAGGGTGATACTCAATCGTACAATCATAGCCCTTCAGCAGCTCAATCCATCTCCTTTGTCTCAAATTCAACTCCCTCTGACTCAGTAGATACCTCAAACTCTTGTGATCAGTGAAAATCTGGAACGTTTCACCATACAAGTAGTGTCTCCAGATTTTCAGGGCAAAAACAACTGCAGCTAACTCCAAATCATACACTGGGTAGTTTACCTCGTGAGACCTCAACTGTCTTAAAACATAAGCAATCACTCTACTGCACTGCATCAAAACACACCCTAATCCCTGCTGCGAAGCATCGCTAAAAACCTCATAACCTCCGGTCCTCGATGGTAGAACTAACACTAGTGCAGTAGTCAACCGATGTTTCAGCTCCTCAATGCTCCTCTGACACTCCTCAGTCCATCTGAATGCCCACTCTTCCTCAGAAGTTTTGTCAGAGGGGCTGAGATCAAGGAAAACCCCTCGACAAACCTCTGGTAATAACCAGCTAATCCTAGGAAACTCCGCATCTCTAACACATTCCTAGGAGCTTCCCATTTCATCACTACCTCAATCTTATGAGAACCCGAATACCATCTCCAGTCACTATGTGGGCCAGAAATACTACCTCATCCAGCCAAAATTCACACTTACTGAATTTGGCAAACAACTGCTTATCTCTCATAAGCTGCAAAACAATCCTCAGATGCTCAGCATGCTCCTGTCTATTCCTCGAATACACCAATATGTCATCAATAAACACAATGATAAGCTGATCAAGGTAGGGCTGAAAAACCTTATTCATCAAAGCCATGAAAGCTGCCGGGGCATTAGTCAACCCGAACGGCATCACTAGGAACTCGAAATGCCCATACCTGCTCCTAAAAGCACTCTTAGGCACATCAGCCTCAGCTATCTTCAACTGGTAATATCCAGATCTCAAATCCAACTTAGTGAACACCTGAGCTCCCTGCAACTGATCAAACAAGTCATTGATCCTAAGCAGTGGATACTTATTATTCACTGTCACCCGATTCAGCTGCCTATAGTCGATGCACAGTCTCAGAGTCCCATCCTTCTTCACAAACAAAACTGGAGCCCCCCATGGCGAAACACTGGGCCTAATGAATCCCTTCTCTAACAACTCCTGCAGCTGAGCCTTTAGCTCCCTCAGTTCCACAGGTGCCATCCTATACAGAGGTATAGATATAGGAGCGGTACCTGGAACGAGGTCGATGGCGAACTTCGTTTTCTGATCCGACGGCAAACCCGGTAACTCCTCAGGTAACACATCTAGAAATTCCCTAATCACGGTAATATCCTACAACCTCAACTCAACTCTGGTATCCACAACATGGGCCAGATAGGCCTCACAACTTCCCTACATCAACCTCAGGACACTCAGAAAAGAAATCATCCGGGCTGGCACTACCTGACTAACTCCTCTAAGCACTGCTCTAGGCTAACCAGGAGACTCTAGCACGACCTCCTTGGTATAGCAGTTCATAATAGCCCTATGGGCACTAAGCCAGTTCATTCTCAGAATCAAATCAATCTCTCTCAAAGGCAACACTATCAGGTCTGCACTCAACACTGCAAGATCAATCTGGATCGAGCACCCCTTGCAGACCTCTCCAAAGGCAGTAATACTACCTAGAGGTGTACTCACCTCTAGCCCATACTGCAATCTCTCCCTATCTCCATGCAATCTACATGTTAAATGCGGTACAATGAAAGAATGCGTGGAACCTGGATCTATTAAAGCAAAAGCCTCAATACCAGAGATCAGAAGCACACCTGTAGCTACATCTGGAGATTCCTGGGCCTCCTGCCTAGTCATGGCGTAGACCCTAGCCTAGGACTGTGGTCGGCTACCCCGTCCCTCAGTCCCCACAAAGGAATCTCCCGCTCTACCTTAGGCTCTACCTCAGCCCCTCAGACTCTGCTGCACCGTCGAATTGCTACCAGATCTCCCACTCATAGTAGACTGAGCTCCCACAGTAACAAGGCAATCCTTGATTTGATGATCCATGGAGCCGCGTGCAAGGCAGGCTCCAGTCATCCACCAACACTCCCCACTGTGCCTCTTCTCGCAATACACACAAACAGGAGGTACCTACCCTGAACCTCTGCCACTGCCACTGCCAGTCTGCACAAATCTCCCCCTCTGACCAAATCCAGACTGCCGAGATCCTCCTGAAGACCTGAAGGTCCTACTCTGGCGCCTGCTAAAACTCCTACCAGAGCTGCGCTGACTGACACTTAACCTCTTACTCCTGGATTCCCGACTGGCCTCACTGACTGCCTCGGTTACTCAACCAAGACCGCAGCAGCTCTCAACTCAATAAAGGTGCCCATATCAGATCGGGCCAACCTGGTATGGATCTCCAAATTGAGCCCTCCCTCAAATCTCCGGCACCTATCAGTCTCAGTAGAAATCAGAAAAATAGCATATCCCATGCCACTGTCATCCTACCCTGCCTCAACTCTAGAAACTCCTGCATCTTCATCTCCAAATAAACCTTGGGCATATAATTGTCTCTAAATGCCTTCAGAAAATCCTCCCAAGACAATAGGCAAGGCCTGGTGGTGCTGCCCGGGATAGTCTTCCACCACTGATAAGTTAGGCCTCAGAGAGAGACATTGATAGTCAAATCTCTCCTCCGTGATCACAGCCCATCCGTCGAGGACTCTCTCAGCCCTCTCCACCATCCTCACCTCAGCAGGTCTATGCCGCCATAAAGTTCATACCGCCATGCGATCGTCATACCTCCTCTCCCGTCTCACGGGAACCCTAAGAAGTTGCTCCTCAAATCGAGGCACCAAGGACTCCCTACTAGCTCCGACTGATCCATGGTCAGCTAGTTGATCTACCTGATCACCAAGGACGGATGACCTATAACAAAACCATAATTCCGATCAATTTATGCACTTCTCACTATAATTCAAGCCTAAATATCTAACTAGTCCCAACAGATGCCAAACCATGCTCTGATACAACCTAATGTAGCGCCCCCTTACCGTAGGGTACGCACCGGGATGCCCGTAGGTCATTTCGATACACATCCTACAACAAGGGTGCACCACCAGAACAATCGCTACAATACTACATATGGCATCACAATAAACATCAATAACACAATCAGAAATTGAACTGAAATATGTTTTCTCATTTCGTTCCATTAGAACCATGAATGTACAACTGCCACTGATCACTTTCTGTAAAAATCCAAAAGGAAACTAAAACAAATCCTAACTATGTCATCCCCAAAAGTCCCAGCTGACCCACCTGTGTGTCATAACTTCTCTTGCCAACACGATCGCTAAGGCAGGAAAAGTCTGTTGGGCCCCGAATTTTTTTTATGATGTCATTAAGCATGAATTGTGTTAATTGTGTGATTTTGGCTTATTTTAATTAAATTGGGAGTCTTAGTAGATAATTGAGATTTAATTGAGTTTAATGTGGTTTAAATGAGAATTAAGGGATAAAAGTATGTGAGGGCATTTTTGGGAAGATTACTTGAGTTGGAGTGGTCTAGGCTTTGCTAAGAGGGGTACTATGGTCTTTGTCCCTTCCCATTAAACTTAAGAGAAAGACTTAGAAGAAAGAAAGAAAAGAAAGAAAAAAAAAAGAAGAGAAGGGAGAGTTGCCGTAGGTGGAGGAAGAAGGAGAAGAGAAAAGGGTTTTGTGAATCTAGTGATTTCCGACAGATTCGAAGTGTTTCCGGGTAAGTTTCGCTTCGTTTAATCTTGTTGTGGTTAGATTAAACCCTAGAATCGTTTTGAATGTGTGATAATCGGTAGTTTAGGGTTTTAAGGGAAAAATGGATAGAATCCTATGGTTGTTGGGTTTGTGGCTGATTTTAAGGTTTGAATGAGTTAGAAAATGTAGTATTGATCTTGAATCAAGGTTTAGGTGTGTTGCATTTGCTTAAGGGAAGGATTGAGGTTGGAAAAATGCTGGAAAGTCTAGTTCGGAGTCGTTCTCTAGATCCGCACATCGCGACGTGTGAGGAAGGTATCCACATCGCGACGTGCGAATTTGTGCACGTCGCGACAAGTAGCAGGCCTTCGTCACGACGTGCGAGAAGGAGCATGCCGCGACGTGCGAGGAAATGGTGAACGCCGCGACGAGCACGGACGTCATTGCGACGAAGCGGGTTTTACCATGGAGCCCCCTGCTTCCAGCAACGATGCATTTTGGTATTTTGGTTGTATCTTGAGCTGTAGATGTCCAATTGAGGTCATTTTGGATTCGTTGTGAGTTAGAGATATAGAGCTACAAGTTTTATGAAGAACGAAAGTTCGAAATTTGCCTCTTAGGATTCAGGATTTACATGGAAGTCGAATAAATTGTTAGTGATAGCATTTTTGATTTTCGATGCTTTTGATTATTTCCTTTGAATATTGTTTGAATGAAATTTTGGTTTGTTAAAGGAAGCCAAGCCGACCTGAACCAATCGCAAGAGGAAGGACAACTGTGAGTTGGATTCTCGAGCGATATTAGGTGGGTAATATATTTATGGTTGTTGTGTGTATGGGCAATATGTAGGAAAATCCCGGGAGGTACATCACATGTACCAAAGGAAAACAAAAATTTTGTTACTGGGACCTTCCCAAAGCCGGATCCATGGTTCAGATGCAAACTCAAACCTAAATGTACCAATAGAGACTGTCTCTAAAGGTATCCACGCAGAGATCGAAACCTAACCGGACAAACCCCTTGACCCGGAATAGCTAGAACAAATTAAAGCCTGCTAGAGCTTACCTTTGTCCTCGAGAGCTTAAGATTGACGCTGAACTTAGCTTCGAGAAGAGAGAAATCGTTGGTGTTGAAAAGGAACACTTTAAAACCCTTTCAAAGTACCTTAACACTTAAGATTTGCTCTTCCTTTCTCAAACCCACGAACCATCATCGGCCATCATCTATCCACTAAGCCATCTCCTTATTTATATCTTTAACTATTAAAGAGTCCATAAGAGGCTTACATGGAGAAGAGAAGAGTCGACAGTGCTTAATAGGAAGAAAACATGAAACCATTTCTAATAACTTTTCATTTAAGCTATTCTTATTCCCATTTTCAAAACCCACGACCTTAACTCTCAAGTTCCTTATTCATTAAGTCTTTAACTATTAAATGACTCAACCAAGGAACCATCAGATGGTTGCCAAGTGGAAAGCCTTATAACCTTTCATGATTTAAGTTAATAAACTAATGAAGTTTGACTTGTCAAAGGCTTATCTCCTCTCCTCTCTCATTTTCCAACGACACATACTAATAAATTTATATATTAATTATTTATTTATTTATTTAATTAATCAATTAATATATAATTGCTAAGGTCCACTTAACTGGGTCGGTCCTACTGGCTTATCGGTCTCCGGTCTCAAACAACTCTAAACTTTTCTTAGCAATATCGATGTCGCGATCTCATCGACATATCCCAATCCCATTGGGATCCATTTAATCCTAATGTTTCCATTAATTGGAACTCGTCCAATACTATTTTACAGATTCTCCAAACACTCTTATGCAGTGACCCTTTAGGTTCCGGTTATGTTGGTCACTTAGATTAACAATTAATCTGAGCAAGTCATGAGCGCGCTCTAGCAACACATCATGACCCCCAATTGACCAGAAATTAATCGGTTTGATGAGTTCATCACGAACCGTATCACTTAACCCTTCTATAGACAATTACCGCAATTCGCCCTTTCACCATCCTATACCCCACTTGGTTCTGAGTATGGACAAAGTGTCAACTCTCACTAGACTGAGTCTAGCCCAAGTGATATTAGTTCCTGTCCAGGACTCATTACTTTATATGTCCATGAAGACACTCTTCATGACATAGTTATGCTTCGGCCGAAGACTTCAAGTAATGATCCTGACAAGAGGCCAGGGTATCTCTTCTGCTATTTCAGAAGTGGTGAATTCTCTATTGGCTACTCAATTACCTTCGAATACCTCAAGATGTACCCAAGCACCACCCTATGAGCGACCTCTGGAAGGCAACAAGGAATGGAGTCAAAGCACAGAATCAGTATCCAAGATATCCTTGAGTACCTCAAGTCTAAGGATACTTGCATAATTGCTATGATGAGATTATCACTGACAATTAAATAGAATATCCATGTGATGATCTCATGACAGGTCATCCAATGTACTTACTACCCTTAGTAAGCATCCACATGTCAAATCTAAATATCTCAATATTTACGCTTCGAGATCCACCGCTGATCCAATCAAGGAATATGATGTGTTAGTCTATCCGGATTAACGATGTCCAGCCTCGTTAATCCTATGACTAGGATAATTTAGATATTGACATAATTGCACATGATAGGAATCTCAGTAGTATGATCGCATCATAATTTCCTTCATGCTATGTCATATATCATAGACTTCATTAATTCGATTAAAGATCCATATCAATTCATAAACAATGTTCATGAACATCAAATTAATGAAATATGCCTTTCTTTATTTATTCATAAAGTCCGCACACGACTTTAAACAAAACGCGCTAAAGGGATTGCCTTTAGGGCACAATATAAACAAGATCGTCTTGCATAAGTCCACTTATCCCATGTACAAGTCGACTTATCGAGATCGAATACGTAAGTCGACTTACCCCATGTACAAGTCGACTTGCACTTACAAATCTCCCACTGACCTAAAGCCAATCGCCTTAGTATCTAATACCAAAAGCGAGTACATAAGAATCACAATTCTCCCGTGACAATGGCTTTGTCATCGGATCAAGAACACTTTGCTCGGGAATTCTTCTATAAGGACATCATCTCGACCGATGATTTCCCAATCGATGGAATCGGTGGAGTATGTGTTCCGATCGCTGATGAGACATTGGTTCCGCTCTCTCAAGACTAGCCCCATTGTATCACAATACAATCCTATGGGCTCATCACAGCTAGAACCACACCAAGTTCAAGAATGAACTGCTTGATCCAAATCGCTTCTCTCCGCGATCTCACGCGGCAATGTACTCTACCTCGGTTGTTGAATCGGCAATTATCTCCCGTCTCGAACTCTTTCCAACTCGATCACCGCGCTTATTCGAGTGAATGTATATAACCCGATTGTGATTCGTAATCATCCTATCGATTAAACATTAGTATCTACATGCTCGCCACTGAGATTTCCATCTCCAAATATCAAGAAAACATCCTTAGTTCTTCGCAAGTACTTGAGGATATTCTCGACAAATTAGTGACCCTCACCAGATCCGATTAGTATCCGCCGTAACGCTAGACCATATGATACATCGGGTCTCATACATAGTAATGCGTATATGATAGATCCTATCGCAGATGCATTCGAGATCATTCTCATGCGCATTCTCTCGATGGATTGCTCCATGCTAAACTTCTTTAGCATCTTGTCCATCTTGTCTATGTATCGCTGATGGTGAAAGACCAAGCAACCTTTGATTTATCTTTATAAATCTTTATTGCTTTACCAAGGTCTTTCATGGAAAATTGTTTGACAACCAAATCTTTACAGATTATAGATAGAGACATCGCTTCCCAAAGAATAATATGTCATCTACATATAACACAAGGAATACGATTACAATTCCATGAACTTTCTTATACACACAATATTCATCCGAATTTTGTGAGAAACCAAACTTTTGATTACCTCATCAAAACGGATAATCCAACTCGGATGCTTGCTTTAATCCATACATGGATTTCTAAAGCTTGCATACCTTTTCGCCATCAAAGGAGGTGAAGCCCTCCGTTGTGTCATGTACACATCCTCGCCAGATTTCCTCTCAGAGATCTGTTTTCACATCCATTTGCCATATCTCATAATCATAATGAGCGGCAATGGCTAGAGTATCCGAATGGATTTAAGCATTGCTATTAGGTCAAGGTCTCGCCATAGTCAACTCCTTGTCTCCGATTTAAAACCCTTTGGCCATAAGCCTTGCTTTATAGGTAATCACATTACCATCCATGTCGATTTTTCTTGTGAAAACCCTTTTGCACCCTATGGGTTCTATTCCTTTAGGTGCAACAACCAAAGTCCATACTTGGTTTTCATACATGGAATCCATTTCAGATTTCATGGCATGGCATGGAGCCATTTGTCAGACTCTGAACTCTTCAGAACCTCTTCATAGGTAGCAGTGCTCATCATATTCTATGAGCAATACGTCATTCTGCTCACTCACGAAATCCACATTTTCGAACAAGGCGATCCTACTAAACCTACTAACTTTCTTGTGTAGTAGAAGGTTGAATGCTATTTCATCCGATGAGTCACAGCTTGTGTTCAGCAAATGATCAGGTTTGTTCGAGCATCTTGAACTTCCAAGTTCAACTTTGCTCCCACCGCCTTCTTGTAAAAGAAACTCTTCTCTAAGAAAACAGCATGCTTTAAAACAAACAACTTTTCTTCCTCAAGAAGGTAGAATTGATATCCCATGATATCCTACTTAACAAACACTTGATGCCTTTTACATCAAATGTATCTCGATCGTGTCCGCCTATATAAGGTGACAACCCCAAACTTTCAGATGAGAAAGACAGGATTTCGTTAGTCCACATCTTATATGGAGTAACATCAATCGTCTTTGATGGAACTCGCTTAGCAAGTAAACAAATGCCTCGAGCACATACCTCAAAATCGGCAAAACCTATCCCGAATCGCACTATGTTCAACAAGGTTCAATTTCTCCTTTCAGCCAGCGTAAAGGTGGAGTTCATCGAGCTAAAATCTCATTATCTTCGAGATAACTAAAACCCGTTGGTTTAAGTATTCCCACTACGATCGGATCGTAACGCTTTGATACTTTTACCAAGTTGGTTTTCTACTTTATTTCAATTGGTTTGAACTTTTCAAATGCTTCAGATTTGTATCTCATCAGATACAGGTACCGATATCGAGAACACTCAGCGATAAAGGCAATGAAGTAAAACAACCACTTCTGCATGGATGGATATCGACCATATACATCTCAATGTATTAGGTCTAATACTCCACCACTGCTCACCCTTTCCTTAAAGGTAACTTAGTCATCTTGCCTAATAAAAAGATTCACATGTGTCATATGATTCATAATCAAATGACCCTAAACATCCACTCTTGGAGCTTAGCGATGTGTCTCTCATTTATATGGCCAAGCGATAATGCCATAAGTAAGTTGAGTTTAAATTATCTCGATTATGTCTTTTCGAGTCATTGACATTCATAATTGGATGTAACATATCTAATATGTCAATTTCATTGCATAATGTACCAAGACTATAGAGCATTCCATTCAACTAATAGAACAACTATTGCTACCAAAAGTTCAATGGAAACCATTTCTATCTAAACAAGAAATGCATAATATGTTCTTTGTTAAAACAGTACAAAATGACAATCATCCAATTTGAATACAAGCCCACTAGGAGTGATAAGACATAAGTGTCTAAGGCCAATGTAGCAACACTTGCTTCATTACCTACACGAAGGTCAAGTTCTCCTTTATGAGCTTTCAACGTCCCCGAGGCCCTACATATCATTGCATATGCGTGAGCCACATCCGTATCACATACTCATATGTTTTGATCGAAAATGATTCACCTCAATGACAAACATATCTCGAAGGAGTCGAGGCATCCGATGCCTTCTTCGCTTCAGAACCCAGATAGATTTTACAGCCGCCCAAAGGGCCGCCTGGCACAATGGAAACAATATCCTTTGGAGAAATTCTTTGGTTTTCGCTATACTTCCTACTTTCTCGATCTCTATCGAAACATCAACAAAGAAGTGGAATATCCAGACATAGTCCTGTTCCTCAGATCTGAGAACAATTCTCAGATTTCTCAGCCAATTGAGAAAATTAAGTCCAGAAGAGTGAGTGTAAAATCACACTGAAAAATGTCTTCAACCTAAACGCGATAGAGAGAAGGAATGTTAGAGTAGAAATGCCTGCATTATCATAAGGACTTACATGACATGCATATGGCTCCCACTAGTTTCTATGAATCCATAACCTCTTTACTTAATCCAAAGAAAATTATGATGAGAATGTCCTAGTGAGTCGATATCCGACATTGCTAAGAATGACCTTGGGTTTACCCAACAAGCCACACTCTAGGTCAATCGGTAGGTATTGGGCATACCAATTGTATCATCGATAATCGACTTTGAGAATGACCTTGGGTTTGCCCAACAAGCCACCTTAAGTCTCGGGAGGTATCAGACATACCAATTACATCTTAGATACAACTATCGCCCAGTGCTATCAACAGTTGATGTGGCACATATATTGGGTTATTAACACTTAACGCGCATACATCTGATGTATGCTACCCAATTTCGCCTCTATCCACGTTGACCTTGAGGTTAGCTCAACAAATCAACGCTTCTAGGAAAACCGATCCATTAATCCGAAAATCACATTTTCATGGTTCGAACATATTCGTATAGAGCGAGCTTGGGTTTACCCAACAACCCAACCCTATAAGAACTCTGGTTCTTGCCATATTAATGGAAGGCGTTAGTTTTCATATTCCGAGGAGGGATTTAAAAATCTGGTCTCATCCAAGCTCTGGGATTATAGTCATCATGACTATGTGGAATGATTTAGGTGTCATCAATCACATTGAATCTATCCATAAAATCATCCATCATCCCACCTTAGCATGTTTAAGTCGAGTTACAGGACCTACAAGTCCAGTTACTCAACACACAAGTCGACTTACCAGGAATGGAAGTCAACTTATACTCCTGCCCACGCACAAGTCGACTTGTATCTGCACAAGTCGACTTCTGCACATGTACAAGCACAAGTCGACTTATGTCCTTGTACAATCAAGTCGCCTTATTCCACAATAAGTCGACTTACCCTGTGATTTGGTATTATCTCTAATCGGCTAATTCTTCAATCCATGCAATCCCAATTCACAATACCAATTTACGTAAGGTAATATCTATTCATTTGATGTATCAATGAACACTTCATTGTATCATGATTGCCTTATATGGTCAAACCATACATGAAAAGCTTGAAAACGAGTCATTACTCATAGATATCCAAACAATTTAGGAACACCAAATTATCACCCTAAACATCTCTAGCTAGTCTATACGTTATCAAAATCACTTCGGCACAAGCCACAAAAATTATGACGGCCAAAACAAACAAGATAATGAAATACACTAACGAGACGCTATTGTGACATATTCGGCATCCGAAAATTCTTGGAAAACGAATTTCAAGCAATTCAGTTTGGAAAGCATACAACATCAAGATAACACATTTTCAATCACATTAAAAATGGTCTAAGGCATTGGAACTGAAAAATACACATTCAATTATTCCAAGCAAAACAGTCCCAGCAAGTTTCACAAAACTGCCAAGTTCTGCATTTTTCTCGAAATGATCATTGAAACAATTTCAATAAATTCTGAGAAAATTACATAGGTTACTAAATGTTCAGAAAATGCTTCATGAATTTTTTCAGGATTTTTAGCCATCAAAAACTCAGTCAACCTAAGCAACAAAACCGATTCAAAATCTGTGTTCACCAACATAGTTATTCCCAACAGTATGCAATAAATTCGGAAATAAATAGTAAATCACCTTGAAAACATTTTTCCATACACATAGATATTCAAAAATATCTTAGGTAGATCAGGGTGAAAACCAATCCGAAAAAAGATTTTTCTAGAATTTATTCTCGCATTTATAAGCATACCTGTTTCAGAAACGTTCAACAAGACAGCATCCGAAACTTTAGGGAATAAATTAGCAAAACTATATCAAATCAAATTGATAAATTCTCATCTTTCACAGAAATATTCTATAACATGTTATGAACAATTCTGCGCAGGAAAATTTCGAAAAATATATCTCTATATAGAATCGAAATTCAAACAGCAAACATGCATCAACGTCAAATTCAATTAGGGTTTCAAATCTAGCTAGGGTTTTAGCTTCATACACGACACAAGTGGCTCTGATACCACTGTAGGAAAATCCCGGGAGGTACATCACATGTACCAGGTGCGGAAAACAAAAATTTTTGTTACCAGGACCTTCCCAAAGCCAGGATTCATGTGTCTGTATGCAAACTCAAACCTAAACAGCCAATAGAGACTGTCTCTAAAGGTATCCACGCAGAGATCAGAAAACCTAACCGGGACAAACCCCTTTGACCCGGGAATAGCTAGAACAAACTAAAGCCTGCTAGAGCTTACCTTTGTCCTTGGAGAGCTTAAGATTGACGTTGGAACTTAGCTTGGAGAAGAGAGAAATCGTTGGTGTTGAAAAAGGAACACTTTAAAACCCTTTCAAAGTACCTTAACACTTAAGATTTGCTCTTCCTTTCTCAAACCCACGAACCATCATCAGCCATCATCTATCCACTAAGCCATCTCCTTATTTATATCTTTAACTATTAAAGAGTTCATAAGAGGCTTACATGGAGAAGAGAAGAGTCGACAGTGCTTAATAGGAAGAAGACATGAAACCATTTCTAATAACTTTTCATTTAAGCTATTCTTATTCCCATTTTCAAAACCCACGACCTTAACTCTCAAGTTCCTTATTCATTAAGTCTTTAACTATTAAATGACTCAACCAAGGAACCATCAGATGGTTTCCAAGTGGAAAGCCTTATAACCTTTCATGATTTAAGTTAATAAACTAATGAAGTTTGACTTGTCAAAGGCTTATCTCCTCTCTCTCTCATTTTCCAACTACATACTAATAAATTTATATATTAATTAATTATTTATTTATTTATTTAATCAATTAATATATAATTGCTAAGGTCTAGCCCAACTGGGGTCGATCCTACCTACTTATCGGCCCCGGTCTTAAACAAATTCTAAATCTTTCTTAGCAATATCGATGTCGCGATCTCATCGACATATCCCAATCCCATTGGGATCTATTTAATCCTAATGTTTCCATTAATTGGAACTCGTCCAATACTATTTTACTGATTCTCTCAAACACTCTTATGCGTGTGACCCTTTAGGTTCCTTGTTATGTTGGCCACTTAGATTAACAATTAATCTGAGCAAGTCATGAGCGGCGTCTAGCAACACATCATGACCCCCAATTGACCGGAAATTAATCGGTTTGATGAGTTCATCACGAACCCTTCCATAGACAATTACCGTGCAATTCGTCATTTCACCATCCTATACCCCACTTGGTTCTGAGTATGGACAAAGTGTCAACTCTCACTAGACTGAGTCTAGCCCAAGTGATATTAGTTCCTGTCCAGGACTCATTACTTTATATGTCCATGAAGACACTCTTCATGACATAGTTATGCTTCGGCCGAAGACTTCAAGTAATGATCCTGACAAGAGGCCAGGGTATCTCTTCTGCTATTTCAGAAGTGGTGAATTCTCTATTGGCTACTCAATTACCTTCGAATACCTCAAGCTGTACCCAAGCACCACCCTATGAGCGACCTCTGAAAGGCAACAAGGAATAGAGTCAATGCACAGAATCAATATCCAAGATATCCTTGAGTACCTCAAGTCTAAGGATACTTGCACCATTGCTATGATGAGATTATCACTGACAATTAAATAGAATATCCATATGATGATCTCATGACAGGTCATCCAATGTACTTACTACCCTTAGTAAGCATCCACATGTCAAATCTAAATATCTCAATATTTACAGTTTCTGAGATCCACCGCTGATCCAATCAAGGAATATGACATGTGTTAGTCTATCCGGATTAACGATGTCCAGCCTCGTTAATCCTATGACTAGGATAATTTAGATATTGACATAATTGCACATGATAGGAATCTCAGAGTATGATCGCATCATAATTTCCTTCATGCTATGTCTTATATCATGGACTTCATTAATTCGATTAAAGATCCATATCAATTCATAAACAATGTTCATGAACATCAAATTAATGAAATATGCCTTTCTTTATTTATTCATAAAGTCTGCACACGACTTTGAACAAAACGCGCTAAAGGGATTGCCTTTAGGCACAATATAAACAAGACCTTCCTTGCATAAGTCGACTTACCCCATATACAAGTCGACTTATCGGTACTGAATACGTGTAAGTCGACTTACCCCATGTACAAGTCGACTTGCACTTACACAATATGTGTATGCTTGCTTGTATGTGTGTGACACTGCTTGTGTTGAATTATAAGAAATATTGAAAATGCATTGTGATCATGATCATGTATTGCCTTGATAGGCATTATGACATTTTGCAAGAATGAAAAGAACGAAAATTATGAAAGCTTTGATAAAATGCTTTGAGCATGAAACGAATTGTTATGTGCTTTGTTTGGGTGAGAGAGTAACGGATGGATAGTCACGTGCACGTCGACGTATAGCCTTCTCCCGGCTGCCCACTTGAGGCCATGAGATCCTTGAGAAATCAGACTCGGATAGTTTACGGTATAAACTTCGGTTTATCCGAATCGTTTTACGGAACTCTCGAGCCATTTGTATGCATTCATTATTGATTTGTTGGGCATGATGCATGATGAATTGTTATATTGTGTAGTCATATGACATATTCTTGCGAGGATTGTAAATTGATAGATTGATGACTTGCTATATGCTTGTGTATATATATATATATATATATATATATGTATATGCTTGAATGTGTGGCTCGTTGCCAATGGCTATAAATGTATATGTCACTGAGCTTCGCAGCTCACCCTTTTATCTCCCACTCCTCAGGTGCAGAACGAGACGATCGTTGATCTTGCAAGGCATTGGAAACTCCAAGATAGTTAGGAGCTTTGTATTAAGTTAGTATTTTGGTTGGCCCTCTGAGCATATCATCATGGAGCATTCTCATGTATTTTGGATTCAAACTTTGACATGTATTACGCTATTTTAAGAATTGTTTGAATTTCCTTCGGTTTGTAATGGCATGAAGCCCTTGGTTTGTGGGGTGTTTAATTCATAGACGAAATGCATGTGTAGAATGTGTGTGTTTATATGTTTGTGTGAATCGAATTATGTATGGATGTTGGGATCGGGTCCGAAGGTTTGGGGAGCTCATCGCTGGCGCAGCCCGAGGGGCTACCTCGGGAATGGGGATCCGAGACCCGGGCCCAAAATGTTTGGTATCAGAGCTTTAGGTTTTGTGTCCTCGGCTTAGAATGCATAGTAGGATGAATTGTTTGATATATGGTTATGTGTTGCATTGATTGATTGCATTAAGTGACATGCACATCACGCATACATGTAGGAAATTAAGATTGACATGTAGCTAATCCTTAGTGTCTATCTTTGAAGGAGTACGATGCCACCTCGTAGAAGGACACGAGGAGTTCTACAAGGATTTGTTACACCTGACTCTCCGACTAGAGAGGAGAGGACTGATGAGTCGGTAGCCCCAGGAAATGCTGAGGCTTCGGTAGGGCTAGGTAGTGAGCCCATTCCATTGGAGACTCAGGAGTCACCAGTTAGGCAAGAGCGAATGCCTCCACTGGATCCGAGGTTGTTCCAAGCATTCACCCAGTCGTTTGCTCAAGCTATGGGTAAGATGCCACAGCCTTCTACTTCAGCCCCAGCGAAGAAGGGGAGACGGTTCGACAAGTTGAGGAAGTACAGAGCAGTGGACTTCTATGGGACCACTGATCCTGAGGAAGCTGAGACCTGGTTGAGAAAGACTGAGAGAGTCTTGGATCAGATGGAGTGTGACGATGATGAGAGGGTTGTGTATGCTGCAAGTCTGCTTCAGGGAGATGCTCTGCATTGGTGGGAGACTGTGCCAGGAAGTCAAATGAGACCAGTAGGGTTGGCATGGCAGGACTTCCTTGCTGCTTTCAGGAAGAAATATCTGTCTGAGGTGTACATTCAGCAGAAGCAAAGGGAGTTCCTTAGTCTTACCCAGAGGGAGATGACAGTCAGTGAGTATGAGCGTCGGCTCACTCAGTTGGCGAGGTATGCTTCAGATCTCATGTTGAGTGAGGCTGCTAGATGTCGTCAATTTGAGTCGAGACTGCATTTGGTCATCAGAGAGAAAGTGATAGTGCATAATTTTTGTGACTTTTAGCAGTTGGTTTGTAGGGTCCGTGAATTCTGGCCACGCGGCCCCACCCTGTAGGATCCATGGACTCTGGCCATGCGACCCCCAGTCAGATCCGGACACTCTGGGCCCGCGATCTGCGCCAAGATTGGATCCGCACACTGGGCTGCGATCCATCAGACAAGAAGGTTTTGTCCCCTCTAGTACTTGTGTGAGTCACCACTCGAACACAAGACCTCAGGGTTTTGTCCCACTGAGCTTGGCAGCTCACCCTTTTATCTCCCACTCCTCAGGTGCAGAACGAGACGATCGTTGATCTTGCAAGGCATCAGAAACTCCAAGATAGTTAGGAGTTTTGTATTAAGTTAGTATTTTGGTTGGCCCTCTGAGCATATCATCATGGAGCATTCTCATGTATTTTGGATTCAAACTTTGACATGTATTATGCTATTTTGAGAATTGTTTGAATTTCCTTCGATTTGTAATGGCATGAAGCCCTCGGTTTGTGGGGTGTTTAATTCATAGACGAAATGCATGTGTAGAATGTTTGTGTTTGTATGTTTGTATGAATCGAATTATATATGGATGTTAGAATCGGGTCCGAAGGTTTGGGGAGCTTGTCGCTGGCGCAGCCCGAGGGGTTACCTCGGGAATGGGGATCCGAGACCCAAGCCCAACAAAGTCTCTCTCTCTGGAGCAAGGAGTCAACTATCACTGTCCTGAAAAATATTTGCAATGTTGGGTGAGTTTGCGAACTCAACAAGAAACCATCATCGATGGTTCACTCAACACATGCATATACACACAATTCACATAATATTACACAGTATCATATCCAGAAATACAACACGAATTATCATTTTACAATATAAGGTGTTTCGCCTTTCATTCAGTCCATATTCAATCATATGTATATGCAATGAACATGTGACACTTTCTATTTTATTACGGTGTTGTGACCGTGCGCCTGATCTGTCCCAAAATGGGCTCATTAATGGTGAGCCTGTGGCTCTGAATTACGGTGGGCTTGAAGCCCTGATACGGTGAGCCTGTGGCTCTGAATTACGTTAGGCTCGAGGCCCTGTTGCGTTGAGCTTTAAGCTCTGAAATACGGTGGCTGCTACGGTCACAACTGTCATTATCTGAACATGCCTTTATGCATGAATGCATATGTCTCAATTTAGAATAGTTATGTCACAACATAATGCCATATGTCCCAAATCGAATTAAAACCAAGTAATTACAATTCACACACAAATGACACTTCGATAACAAGTTCTCGATATTTCGGACACCTATGGTCCGAAATCAATCAAAATCAAACACATAAACCCTCCATTATCTCCACATGGCATAAGCACATAATTTTAAACACACAAAGACTGAGGAACCAACTAGGTTACTCACCTCTAAACTTTCGAGCTAATGTCGGGAAGTTTCAGCCACGTTGGAGGATCGACGCTCCACTTGTGCCTCTAAAACAATCAGAATACACAAAAATTACCAATAGCACAATCACAATAGTCAATAATGCCCATGCAGCGAATGAATTGCGTACTATACATGTTCATGACATTCCCGACACTATTCCCAAAACTTTCCATCTCAACTCTTTTTCTCTAAAAGATAGAAATTCCTAAACACCATAACTCATTTAACTAAGTTTAAAACTCCTAAAAGTTAGACTCCAAGACATAGGGACTATCTTCATATCTAAATCATACTCACTATTCAATTGCCATTCGATTTCGAGAATTTTCGAAACTGATTCAAAAATTCCATTCTTATAAATTTGTAGTTCTTAGTCTCTACATTGCAATAAATCAAGAACCAATTCATTAGGATTAAAACCTCAAAACTTATCATTCAGAAGAACCAAATCACTCTCGGAGAAAAGGCGTCCTCGCCATGGCGCAAGATTGCTCGTCGCAATGAGAGCCCTCAGAACGTCGTCCCGCCATGGGCATGAAGGTTGCTTCGCCACATGAGATCCCCGCAGATGTCATGGCGTTATGCTGCCAGCAGATCGCGACGTGTTTTATACGCCATGGGTGTATGTTCTCGCTCGTCGTGGCGTGCGAAAGGAAAATTGCTCGCCGCGACGTGCGATGAGCACATCGGGACGTGCAACCCCAGAAACACGCCCGAAACCCAGATTTCTTACTTCTGTCAAATTTTAATCCTTCTAACTCAGATCAAAACACTCCAAAATAACTTAATACACTCCAAATTACTAATCCCTAACCTCAATTCCATTGAAAAACAATTATACCTCAACTCCCAAATTCAAAGACAAGAAAACTCAAGAATTCATATCATCCAAAACCTATACCCATTTCTACAATCTATAACCCTAATTAATCCACACACAAAAAAACTATCTATACTTAAAAGAGCAAGAACTTACTTGATTTAAACCTTGCAATTTCTTCAAAAATCTCCAACCCTTCCAACTCTAACAACACCCACGGTTAACACTCAATCCAACACCAATCATCATCTTTTCCATCACAAAGCTTAAGGGCGGTAGCTTATAGGTGATGAAGGAAGCAATTAAACAAGAAAAATGGAAGCAAAGAGCAAAGAAGGAAACCCACGAAGAAGAAGAGAAGAAGAAAGCCAACAAGGAGAGCAAGTTTCTTCCAAGAAAAAAGGAGTATCGTGCCAAGCAAACAAATTAGGGTTTAAAACTAACTAATAAAAAGCTTAAGGCATGTTTGGCAAGTGACTTAGGTCACTAGTCACTTGCCCACTTCCAAAGGTCTAAAATCTAATTCTTATTCTAACTTTCTTCCAATTTCCAATGGCTCCAAACAATAAATCCTAAAATCAAAACTCAAATTTTCCTGTGCCATTGGCCAGATAATTTTCAGAATTGAAGATTCAATTATCACCCAATTGGTCATCTTTCTGGTTCGGACCTGTACCTCGAAAAAAAATTCCAGAAAATTCCTATAATTCTCCATAAATAGAAAACACATGATCATACACTCAAGTTCCATATTTCAAACCCCTAGATCTCATTTTTCACTCCAATTCAATATTCAAAGCACAATCTACACAATTATCACCGAATTCCAAAACACACAATTATACCGAGAATATGTCACACATGCATGTACACTCATATGCTTGTGCAACAATGATCATTTATCAAAAAATATAGAGGCCAAATATTGCATGAACATGCCAAAATATGAATGCACAAGCCTAACCCATTCCAGATCACCACTATACCCATCTCATCGGTGACGGGATGTTACAACTGATAAGACTACTAAGTATTTTATTCTAGCCTGTATTAGTAGAATATTACAAAAGCAAATTGCATGCATGAAAACTATTAGTATAATGGTCCATCACCTATTGAGATATTTGTTGTGAGGACCAGGTTTGCAAGAGTGAAAGCTATCTAAACTTTTCATAATCTCAGACAAAAACCTGGTGAACCGGTGCGGGATTACATGTTTAAGGTAATCTCTGCGGTTACTGAGGTTGAGATGCTTAGGGTAGAAATAGATGCAGACACGTAGATGATTATGATCATCAATAGCTTAAACTCATCTTTTCAGTTGTTTAAGTTTGACTATGAGTTCAACAGCAAGGATTACAACTTAAATGAGTTGATGAATACCTTACGAAGAAGATATTAAATATCAAGGTTTTTGGGTCAGAAGCTAATTTAGCATCTTCTTCTAAGCTCAAGGGTAAGGGTAAGTAAAAAAAGAAGGGTACAATGAAAAAAAGACTTAAACAGGAGTTAGTGTCCCACCCATAAAAAAGAAGGCCGAAGCTATTGGCCCTCGAGTTTTTTTATTGAGTTAAGCATAATTTAAATAAATTATAAGATCTTGATAGATTAATTTTTGGATCAATAGTCCAACGATGAGGATATGAGCACAAGAAAGAGTTTCCTATGGAAACAAATAAAAAGTCATCCAATAAAAATAAAATATTTGTCTTAATTGCTATTAATTATTTAAAATAGTATAATTTAATTTTTAATAGTTGAATTGTGGTGGTTATTAAGTATATATACTAAGAGCGAATGGGATGGAAGACCACGCAATCCATCCCACTCGTCCATTTAATCTAACGGCTAATATTTATTTCTCGTCTCTCTTATCCTCACACGATTCACTTAATAACCACACAATCTTCTGATGCAATCTTGAATGTTGTGTCCTCACACGATATACTTAATAACCACGCAATCTTCTGACGCCTTATTTTGTTAGGCGACCACGCAATGCATGTGGACCACATTACAATTTTCTTTTTCTCCCACCCTCCTTTTTCTCTCACCCTCTCTGAAAGTTCTGGAGACATTTTCTCTGTCATTCTTAATATTTCTCTCTCTCACAAACCCAGATCGTCTCCCTCTCTCTCTGAAAGTTCTTAACAAGGTTTTCAGTTTCTATCGTCTATTTTTCTGCCCAGAACGTCTCCACTTATAAGGATCATAACTTTTGACTTCGACATAAAAAATTTACAAAATTTATACCGTTGGAAAGATAAAAGAAATATATACAACGTTTCAGAAGACAACTTTGCCAAATTCTATGTAGATCAAGTTCATATTTTCTCCCGATTCCATCGTCTGCTTTTCTTCCTTTCACTTTCTGTCATCTGCTTTTCTGCCCAGAACATCTCCACTTATAAGGATCATAACTTTTGACTCTGATATCCAAAATATACAAACCTTATGCCGTTGGAAATATAAAAATAAAATATAAAACTTTCCAAAAGGCGACTTTGCCAAATTCTATCTATATCCAGTCCATATTTTCTCCCGATTCTATCGTCTGTTATTCTTTCTTTCAGTTTCTATCGTCTATTTTTCTGCCCAGAATGTCTCCACTTATAAGGATCATAACTTTTGACTCCAACATCAAAATTTTTAAAAATTTATACCGTTGGAAAGATAAAAGAAATATATACAACGTTTCAGAAGGCAACTTTTCCAAATTCTATCTAGATCAAGTCCAGATTTTCTCCTGATTCTATCGTTTGCTTTTCTTCCTTTCACTTTCAATCGTCTACTTTTCTGCCCAGAACATCTCCACTTATAACGATCATAACTTTTGACTCCGATATCAATAATTTACAAAATTTATACCATTCGAAAGATAAAAGAAAGAACTACAACATTTCAAAAGGAAATGTTGCTAAAATATATCTATATCAAGTCCAGATTTTCTCCCGATTCAATCGTCTGCTTTTCTTCCTTTCACTTTCTATCGTCTGCTTTTCTCCCCAGAACGTCTCCACTTATAACGATCATAAATTTTGACTTCGATATCCAAAATTTATAACCCTTATACTGTTGGAAAGATAAAAGAAAGGTATAAAACTTTACGTAAGGAAACTTTGTTAAAATCTATCTAGATCAAGTCCAGAATTTCTCCCAATTCTATCATCTGCTTTTCTTCCTTTCACTTTCTATGGTCTGCTTTTCTACCCAGATTGTCTCCAATTATAAGGATCATAACTTTTGACTTAGATATCTATAATTTACAAACTTTATACCGTTGGAAAGATAAATGAAAGATCTACAACTTCACAGAAGGCAAAATTGCCAAAATGTATCTTGATAAAGTCCATATTTTCTCCCAATTCTATCGTCTGCTTTTCTGCCCGGAATGTCTCCACTTATAAGGATCATAAATTTTGACTCCAATATCAAAAATTTACGAAATTTATACCGTTGGAAAGATAAAAGAAAGATCTAAAACCTTCTAGAAGGATACTTTGCTAAAATATGTCTAGATCAAGCCCAGATTTTTTCCCGATTCTGTCATCTGCTTTTCCTCCTTTCACTTTTTATCGTCTGCTTTTCTGCCCAGAACGTCTCCACTTATAAGGATCATAACTTTTGACTTAGATATCCATAATTTAAAAACTTTATACCGTTGGAAAGATAAAAGAAATATCTACAACTTTACAGCAGGCAAAATTGCCAAAATTTATCTAGATAAAGTCCATATTTTCTCCCGATTCTATCGTCTTCTTTTATTCCTTTCACTTTCTATCGTCTGCTTTTCTGCCCAGAACATCTCCACTTATAACGATCATAAATTTTGACTCCGATATCCAAAATTTACAAAACTTATACCGTTGTAAAGATAAAAGAAAGATATAAAACTTTACAGAAGGAAACTATGCTAAAATCTATCAACATCAAGTCCAGAATTTCTCCCAATTCTATCATCTGCTTTTCTTCCTTTTACTTTCTATCGTCTGCTTTTCTGCCCAGAACGTCTCCACTTATAAGGATCATAACTTTTTACTTAGATATCCATGATTTACAAACTTTATACCGTTGAAAAGATAAACGAAAGATCTACAACTTCACAGAAGGCAAAATTGTCAAAATTTATCTAGATAAAGTTCATATTTTCTCCCGATTCTATCGTCTTCTTTTCTTCCTTTCACTTTCTATCGTCTGCTTTTCTGCCCAGAACATCTCCACTTACAACGATCATAAATTTTGAGTGCAATATCCAAAATTTACAAAATTTATACAGTTGGAAAGATAAAAGAAATATCTAAAACTTTCTGGAAGGAAACTTTGCTAAAATATGTCTAGATCAAGTCAAGATTTTCTCCCGATTCTATCATCTACTTTTCATCCTTTCACTTTTTATCGTCTGCTTTTCTGCCCAGAACGTTTCCACTTATAAGAATCATAACTTTTGACTTAGATATCCATAACTTAAAAACTTTATACCGTTGGAAAGATAAAAGAAAGATATACAACTTTACAGAACGCAAAATTTCCAAAATTTATCTTGATAAAGTCCATATTTTCCCCCGATTCTATCGTCAGCTTTTATTCCTTTCACTTTTTATCGTCTACTTTTCTGCCCAGAACGTCTCCACTTATAACGATCATAAATTTTGACTCCGATATCCAAAATTTACAAATCTTATACCATTGGAAAGATAAAAGAAAGATATAAAACTTTACAGAAGGAAACTTTGCTAAAATCTATCTAGATCAAGTCCAGAATTTCTCCCAATTCTATCATCTGCTTTTCTTCCTTTCACTTTCTATCGTCTGCTTTTCTACCCAGAACGTCTCCAATTATAAGGATCATAACTTTTGACTTAAATATCCATAATTTACAAACTTTATACCGTTGGAAAGATAAACAAAAGATATACAACTTCGTAGAAGGCAAAATTGCCAAAATTTATCTAGATAAAGTCCATATTTTCTCCCGATTCTATCGTCTGCTTTTTTCCTTTCACTTTCTATCTTCTGCTTTTCTGCCCATAACGTCTCCACTTATAACGATCATAAATTTTGACTCCAATATCCAAAATTTACAAAATTAATACCGTTGGAAAGATAAAAGAAAGATCTAAAACTATCTAGAAGGAAACTTTACGAAAATATGTCTAGATCAAGTCCAGATTTTCTCCCGATTCTATCAGTTGCTTTTTTTCCTTTCACTATTTATTGTCTGCTTTTCTGCCCAAAACGTCTCCACTTATAAGGATCATAACGTTTGACTTAAATATCCATAATTTACAAACTTTATACCGTTGGAAAGATAAAAGAAAGATCTACAACTTTAAAGAAGGCAAAATAGCCAAAATTTATCTCGATAAAGTCCATATTGTCTCCCGATTCTATCATCTGCTTTTTTTCTTTTCACTTTCTCTCGTCTGCTTTTCTGCCCAGAACGTCTCCACTTCTAACGATCATAAATTTTGATTCCGATATCCAAAATTTACAAACCTTATACCGTTGGAAAGATAAAAGAAAGATATAAAACTTTAAAGAAGGAAACTTTGCTATAATCTGTCTAGATCAAGTCCAGAATTTCTCCCAATTCTATCATCTGCTTTTCTTCCTTTCACTTTCTATCGTCTGCTTTTCTGCCCAGAACGTCTCCACTTGTAAGGATCATAACTTTTGACTTAGATATCCATAATTTACAAAATTTATACCGTTGGAAAGATAAATGAAAGATCTACAACTTCACATAAGGCAAAATTGCCAAAATTTATCTAGATAAAGTCCATATTTTCTCCCGATTCTATCTTCTGCTTTTCTTCCTTTCACTTTCTATCGTCTACTTTTCTGCCCGGAACATCTCCACTTATAATGATCATAAATTTTGACTCCAATATCCAAAATGTAAAAAAAATTTACCGTTGGAAAGATAAAAGAAAGATCTAAAACTTTATAGAAGGAAACTTTGCTAAAATATGTCTAGATCAAGTCCAGTTTTTCTCCCGATTGTATCATTTGCTTTTCTTACTTTCACTTTTTATCGTCTGCTTTTCTGCCCAGAACGTCTCCACTTATAAGGATCATAACTTTTGACTCCGATATCCAAAATTTAAAAAATTTATACAGTTAGAAAGATAAAAGAAATATATACAACTTTCTAGAAAGAAACGTTGCTAAAATCTATCTAGATCAAGTCCAGATTTTCTTCCAATTCTATCGTCTGCTTTTCTTCCTTTCACTTTTTGTGTCGTCTGCTTTTCTTCCTAGAACGTCTCCACTTATAACGATCATAAATTTTGACTCCGATATCCAAAATTTACAAACTTTGTACCTTTGGATAGATAAAAAAAATATATACATCTTTCTAGAAGGAAACTTTGCTACAATCTGTCTAGATCAAATCCAGAATTTCTCCCAATTCTATCATCTGCTTTTCTTCCTTTCACTTTCTATCTTCTGCTTTTCTGCGCAGAACGTCTCCACTTATAACGATCATAAATTTTGACTCCGATATCCAAAATTTACAAACCTTATACCGTTGGAAAGATAAAAGAAAGAAATAAAACTTTACAGAAGGAAACTTTTCTAAAATCTCTTTAGAACAAGTTCAGAATTTCTCCCAATTCTATCATTTGCTTTTGTTCCTTTCACTTTCTATCGTATGCTTTTCTGCCCAGAACGTCTCCACTTATAAGGATCATAACTTTTGACTTAGATATCCATAATTTACAAACTTTATACCGTTGGAAAGATAAACGAAAGATCTACAACTTTCTAGAAGGAAACGTTGTTAAAATCTATCTAGATCAAGTCCAGATTTTCTCCCGATTCTATCATCTGCTTTTCTTCCTTTCACTTTTTATCGTATGCTTTTCTGCCCAGAACGTCTCCACTTATAAGGATCATAAATTTTGACTCCGATATCCAAAATTTAAAAAAATTTATACCGTTGGAAAGATAAAAGAAATATCTCCAACTTTCTAGAAGGAAAGGTTGTTAAAATCTATCTATATCAAGTCCAGATTTTCTTCAAATTCTATCGTCTGCTTTTCTTTCTTTCACTTTCTATCGTCTGCTTTTCTTCCCAGAACGTCTCCACTTATAACGATCATAAATTTTGACTCCGATATCCAAAATTTACAAACTTTATACCTTTGGAAAGATAAAAGTAAAATATACAACTTTCTAGAAGGAAACTTTGCTAAAATCTGTCAAGATCAAGTCCAAAATTTCTCCCAATTCTATCATCTGCTTTTCTTCCTTTCACTTTCTATCGTCTGCTTTTCTGCCCAGAACGTCTCCACTTATAAGGATCATAACTTTTGACTATATCCATAATTTACAAACTTTATACCGTTGGAAAGATAAAAGAAAGATTTTCAACTTTACGGAAGGCAAAATTGCCAAAATTTAACTAGATAAAGTCCATATTTTCTCCCGGTTTTATCGTCTGCTTTTATTCCTTTCACTTTCTATCATCTGCGTTTCTGCCCAGAACGTCTCCACCTATAACGATCATAAATTTTGACTCCGATATCCAAAATTTACAAACCTTATAACGTTGCAAAGATAAAAGAAAGATATAAAACTTTAGAGAAGGAAACTTTGCTAAAATCTGTCTAGATCAAGTCCAGAATTTCACCCAATTCTATCATCTTCTTTTCTTCCTTTCACTTTCTATCGTCTGCTTTTCTGCCCAGAAGGTCTCCACTTATAAGGATCATAACTTTTGACTTAGATATCCATAATTTACAAAATTTATACCGTTGGAAAGATAATCGAAATATCTAAAACTTCACAGAAGGCAAAATTGCAAAAATTAATCTAGATAAAGTCCATATTTTCTCCCGATTCTATCGTCTGCTTTTCTTCCTTTCACTTTCTATCGTCTACTTTTCTGCCCGGAACATCTCCACTTATAACGATCATAAAGTTTGACTCTAATATCCAAAATTTACAAAATTTATACCGTTGCAAAGATAAAAGAAAGATCTAAAACTTTCTTGAAGGAAACTTTGCTAAAATATGACTAGATCAAGTCCAGATTTTCTCCCGATTCTATCATCTGCTTTTCTTCCTTTCACTTTTTATCGTCTGCTTTTCTGCCCCTAACTTTTCCACTTATAAGGATCATAACTTTTGACTTAGATATCTATAATTTACAAACTTTATACCGTTGGAAAGATAAAAGAAAGATTCACAACTTTACAGAAGGCAAAATTGCCAAAATTTATCTAGATAAAGTCCATATTTTCTCCCGATTCTATCGTCTGCTTTTATTCCTTTCACTTTCTATCATCTGCTTTTCTGCCCAGAACGTCTCCACCTATAACGATCATAAATTTTGACTTCGATATCCAAAATTTACAAACCTTTTAACGTTGTAAAGATAAAAGAAAGATACAAAACTTTACAGAAGGAAAAATTTGCTAAAATCTGTCTAGATCAAGTCCAGAATTTCACCCAATTCTATCATCAGCTTTTCTTCCTTTCACTTTCTATCGTCTGCTTTTCTGCTCAGAACGTCTCCACTTATAAGGATCATAACGTTTGACATAGATATCCATAATTTACAAAATTTATACCGTTGGAAAGATAATCGAAATATCTAAAACTTCACAGAAGGCAAAATTGCCAAAATTAATCTAGATAAAGTCCATATTTTCTCCCGATTCTATCGTCTACTTTTCTTCCTTTCACTTTCTATCGTCTGCTTTTCTGCCCAGAACAACTCCACTTATAATGATCATAAAATTTGACTCCAATATCCAAATTTTACAAAATTTATACCGTTGGAAAGATAAAAGAAAGATATAAAACTTTCTAGAAGGAAACTTTGCTAAAATATGACTAGATCAAGTCCAGATTTTCTCCCGATTCTATCATCTGCTTTTCTTCCTTTCACTTTTTATCGTCTGCTTTTCTGCCCAGAACGTTTCCACTTATAAGGATCATACCTTTTGAATTAGATATCCATAATTTACAAACTTTATACCGTTGGAAAGATAAAAGAAAGATCTACAACTTTACAGAAGGCAAAATTGACAAAATTTATCTACATAAAGTTCATATTTTCTCCCGATTCTATCGTCTACTTTTATTCCTTTCACTTTCTATCGTCTGCTTTTCTGCCCAGAACGTCTCCACTTATAACAGTCATAAATTTTGAATCCGATATCCAAAATTTACAAACCTTATACCATTGGAAAGATAAAAGAAAGATATAAAACTTTACAGAAGGAAACTTTGCTAAAATCTGTCTGGATCAAGTCCAGAATTTCTCCCAATTCTATCATCTGCTTTTCTTCCTTTCACTTTCTATCGTCTACTTTTCTGCCCAGAACGTCTCCACTTATAAGGATCATAACTTTTGACTCCGATATCCAAAATTTACAAAATTTATACCGTTGGAAAGATAAAAGAAATATCTACAACTTTCTAAAAGGAAATGTTACTAAAATCTATCTAGATCAAGTCCATATTTTCTTCCAATTCTATCGTCTGCTTTTCTTCCTTTCACTTTCTGTCGTCTGCTTTTCTTCCCAGAACGTCTCCACTTATAATGATCATAAATTTTGATTCCGATATCCAAAATTTACAAACTTTATAACTTTGGAAAGATAAAAGAAAAATATACAACTTTCTAGATGGAAACTTTGCTAAAATCTGTCTAGATCAAGTCCAGAATTTCTCCCAATTCTATCATCTGCTTTTCTTCCTTTCACTTTCTATCGTCTGCTTTTCTGCCCAGAACGTCTCCACTTATAAGGATTATAACTTTTGACTTAGATATCCATAATTTTCAAACTTTATACCGTTGGAAAGATAAACGAAATATATACAACTTCACAGAAGACAAAATTGCCAAAATTTATCTAGATAAAGTTCTTATTTTCTCCCGATTCTATCGTCTGCTTTTCTTCCTTTCACTTTCTATCGTTTGTTTTTCTGCTCGTAATGTTTCCACTTATAACGATCATAAATTTGACTCCAATATCCAAAATTTACAAAATTTATACCGTTGCAAAGATAAAAGAAAGATCTAAAACTTTCTAGAAGGAAACTTTGCTAAAATATGTCTAGATCAAGTCCAGATTTTCTCCCGATTCTATCATCTGCTTTTCTTCCTTTCACTTTTTATCGTCTACTTTTATGCCCAGAACGTCTCCACTTATAAGGATCCTAACTTTTGACTTTTCTGCCCAGAACGTCTCCACTTATAAGGATCCTAACTTTTGACTTAGATATCCATAATTTACAAACTTTATACCGTTGCAAAGATAAAAGAAATATCTACAACTTTACAGAAGGAAAAATTACCAAAATTTTTCTAGATAAAGTCCATATTGTCTCCCGATTCTATCATCTGCTTTTATTCCTTTCACTTTCTATCGTCTGCTTTTCTGCCCAGAACGTCTCGACTTATAACGATCATAAATTTTAACTCCGATATCCAAAATTTACAAACCTTATACTGTTGGAAAGATAAGAGAAAGATATAAAACTTTACAGGAGGAAACTTTGCTAAAAACTGTCTAGATCAAGTCCAGAATTTCTCTCAATTCTATCATCTGCTTTTCTTCCTTTCACTTTCTATCGTCTGCTTTTCTGCCCAGAACTTCTCCACTAATAAGGATCATAACTTTTGACTTAGATATCCATAATTTACAAACTTTATACCGTTGGAAGGATAAAAGAAAGATCTACAACTTCACTGAAGGCAAAATTGCCAAAATTTATCTAGATAAAGTCCATATTTTTTCCCGATTATATCGTCTGCTTTTCTTCCTTTCACTTTCTATCGTCTTCTTTTCTGCCCGGAACGTCTCCACTTATAACGATCATAACTTTTGACTCCAATATCCAAAAATTACAAAATTTATACCGTTGGAAATATAAAAGAAAGATCTAAAACTTTCTAGAAGGAAACTTTGCTAAAATATGTCTAGATCAAGTCCAAATTTTTTCCCGATTCTATTATTTGCTTTTTTTCCTTTTACTTTTTATCGTCTGCTTTTCTCCTCAGAACGTCTCCACTTATAAGGATCATAACTTTTGACTTCGATATTCAAAATTTATACCATTGGAAAGGTAAAAGAAATATCTACAAATTTTTAGAAGGAAACGTTGCAAAAATCTGTCTAGATCAAGTCCAGATTTTCTTCCAATTCTATCGTCTGCTTTTCTTCCTTTCACTTTCTGTCGTCTGCTTTTCTTCCCAGAACGTCTCCACTTATAACGATCCTAAATTTTGACTCCAATATCCAAAATTTACAAACTTTATACCTTTGGAAAGATAAAAGAAAGATATACAACTTTCTAGAAGGAAACTTTGGTAAAATCTGTCTAGACCAAGCCTTGATTTGCTTCTGATTCTATCATCTGCTTTTCTTCATTTTAGTTTCTATCATCTGCTGTTCTGCCCAGAACGTCTCCACTTATAACGATCATAAATTGACTCCGATATCCAAAATTTACAAAATTTATACCGTTGGAAAGATAAAAGAAAGAAATACAACGTTCTAGAAGGAAACTTTGCTAAAATCTGTCTAGATCAAGTCTAGATTTTCTCCCGATTCTATCGTCTACTTTTAGAAAGATTTACAATTTTCTAGAAGGAAACTTTGCTAAAATCTGTCTAGATCAAGTCCAGATTTTCTCCCGATTCTATCGTCTGCTTTTCTTCCTTTCACTTTCTATTGTCTACTTTTTTGCCCAGAACATCTCCACTTATAACGATCATAAATTTTGACTCCGATATCCAAAATTTTCAAAATTTATACCGTTGGAAAGATAAAAAAAAGATCTACAACTTTCTAGAAGGAAACTTTGCTAAAATCTATCTAGATCAAGTCCAGATTTTCTCCCGATTCTATCGTCTGCTTTTCTTCCTTTCACTTTCTATCGTCTGATTTTCTGCCCAGAACGTCTCCACTTATAAGGATCTTAAATTTTGACTCCGATATCCAAAATGTTGGACCCCGAACTTTTCGTGAAGGATTAGACCAATTGAATAAGAAATTTTGGTGATTTGTCATGAGTAAAGAACAAAATAAATGAAAGTTCTTGAACTAAGAATTTATGGACAAGAGTAAAGTAGAGTTAAGAAATGTGCATAGATTCATGATTTGCTATGGGGTTTTTGGTGGATAAAAGATTTTTGAAATAGAAAGAATTAAGATGAGAATTAGAAGTAAAATGAGAGCAATATTGTGTAGTAAATTGATGACGAATAGGTATATATGTGTATGTTCTGTTATTCATGAACATGATTATTCATGGATTATGATCTCTTTATAGAGGACATTGATCCGAAATGAAGTAAAGAAAGAAGAGTGTATAGAGTAGAAAAAGGTGATCTTGGTATGAGTTGTGTTAAGGGAAGATTCTGAAAGAAACTGGTAGATGATCTTAAAGATATTGAATGAGTATGCTTCAGTCTTTTAGGCACAACGTTTTCTCGAGTCATCCAAACGAGATGATTTTTAATTTGGATTAAACTAGAGATATATGGCTACATTTCGTATGCAGACATCGAATTTCAATTCTATCTTTAAGAATCTCAAAGGTTGTCATGAAGTTAAGAAATTGGTGTAGTATGTTGAATAGAAAATTCGTCTTCAGAATTAAGGGGCAAAATTGGGATTGATATAAATAGGTTTTGACAAAGTTTCCTTCTAGAAAGTTGTATATCTTTCTTTTATCTTTCCGACGGTATATAGTATGAAAATGTTGGACATATGAGCTAAAAGTTATGCCCTTTTAATTGCTTTAGCCTTAGACTTCACCATAGTTTGACTTTTTGCGTCTCAATTTGACGGTCTGAGTTACAGTTCATCGTCTTAGTTTGACTTTTGTGTCTCAGTTTGATCGTCTGAGTTACTGTTCATCGTCTTAGTTTGATTTTTGCTCCTCAGTTTGGCCGTCTGAGTTACTATTTATCGTCTTCGTTTGATTTTTTGCGTCTTAGTTACTATTTATTGTCACCTTCTGATCCACTTTCTACCCTTAAAACTATGGAATTGACCTTTGAAGTCTTCATAAGAGTTGTAGCTCTTGAAATTATCTTTCCATCCATACAAAGAAATCCTTAATCTGATGTCTTTAGAGAAAGTTATGGAGATTTTCCTAATCTGCATCGTCTGATGATGTCATCATCGTCCCAATATGACGTTATCATCGTCTGCTTTTGTTTTTGGACCCCCCAGATGAACGAATTGGCCTTTGAGGTCTTCATAAGAGTTGTAGGTCTTGAAATTATATTTCCATACATAAAATGAACTCCATAATCCGATGTCTGTAGTGAAAGATATGGCAATTTTGCCAATCTGTATCGTCTGATGACGTCATCATCGTCTCAAAATGACGTCAGCATCGTCTGCTTTTGTTTTTGACCCCTCAGATGAACGAATTGACCTTTGAGGTCTTCATAAGAGTTGTAGCTCCTGAAATTATATTTCCATACATATAAAGAACTCCTTAATCCGATATCTTTATTGAAAGTTATGGCAATTTTTCCAATCTGTATCGTCTTATGACGTCATCATCTTCTCAAAATGACGTCAGCATCGTATGCTTTTATTTTTGGCCCCTCAGATGAACGAATTGGCCTTTGAGATCTGCATAAGAGTTGTATCTCTTGAAATTATATTTCCATCAATATAAAGAACTCCTTAATCCAATGTCTGTAGTGAAAGTTATGGAGATTTTCCCAATCTGTATCGTCTGATGACGTCATCATCGTCTCAAAATGATGTCATCATCATCTGCTTTTGTTTTTGACCCCTCAGATGAACGAATTGTCCTTTGAGATCTTCATAAGAGTTGTATCTATTGAAATCATGTTTCTATCCATATAAATAACTCCTTAATCCAATGTCTGTAGCCAAAGTTATGGATATTTTCCCAATTTGTATCGTCTGATGATGTCATCATCGTCTCAATATGACGTCATCATCGTCTGCTTTTATGTTTGACCCCACAGATGAACGAATTGGCCATTGAGGTATTCATAAGCGTTGTAGCTATTTAAACTATCTTTCCATCCATATAAATAAATCCTTAATTCGATGTCTATAGGGAAAGTTATGGAGATTTTCCCAATCTGTATCGTCTGATGATGTCATCATCGTCTCAATATGACGTGATCATCGTCTGCTTTTCTTTCTGACCCCTTAGATGAACGAATTGGCCATTGAGGTCTTCATAAGAGTTGTATTTCTTGAAACTATCTTTCCACACATATAAAGAACTCCTTAATCTGATGTCTGTA
This sequence comes from Erythroxylum novogranatense, assembly GCA_029891385.1. Taxonomy (NCBI): domain Eukaryota; kingdom Viridiplantae; phylum Streptophyta; class Magnoliopsida; order Malpighiales; family Erythroxylaceae; genus Erythroxylum; species Erythroxylum novogranatense. The sequence continues at coordinate 9,389,138 of CM057235.1, read as the reverse complement.
GTGAAAGTTATGACAATTTTCCCAATCTGTATCGTCTGAGGACGTCATCATCGTCTCAAAATGACGTCAGCATCGTCTGCTTTTGTTTTTGACCCCTTATATGAACGAATTGGCCTTTTAGGTATTCATAAGAGTTGTAGATATTGAAATTCTCTTTCTAAAAATATAAATAAATCCTTAATCCGATGTCTTTAGGGAAAGTTATGATAATTTTCCCAATCTGTATTGTCTGATGACGTCATCATCGTCCCAAAATGACATCATCATCGTCTGCTTTTGTTTTTGACCCCTCAGATGAACGAATTAGCCTTTGAGGTCTTCATAAGAGTTGTAGCTCCTGAAATTATATTTCTATAAATATAAAAAACTCCTTAATCCGATATCTTTATTGAAAGTTATGACAATTTTTTCCAATTTGTATCGTCTGATGACGTCATCATCTTCTCAAAATGACGTCATCATCGTCTGCTTTTGTTTTTGACCCCTAAGATGAATGAATTGGACTTTGAGGTCTTCATAAGAGTTGTAGCTCTTGAAATTATCTTTTCATAAATATAAAGAAATCCTTAATCCGTTGTCTGTAGTGAAAGTTATGGCAATTGTCCCAATCTGTATTGTCTAATGACGTCATCATCGTCTGCTTTTGTTTTTGACCCCTCAGATGAACGAATTGGCCTTTTAGGTCTGCATATGAGTTGTATCTCTTGAAATTATCTTTCCATCCATATAAAGAAAAATTTAATCCTATGTCTGTAGGGAAAGTTATGGAGATTTTCCCAATCTGTATCGTCTAATGACGTCATCATCGTCTGAATATGATGTCATCATCGTCTGCTTTTGTTTTTTACCCCTCAGATGAACGAATTGGCCTTTGAGATCTTCATAAGAGTTTTAGATCTTGAAATTATATTTGCATACGTATAAAGAACTCCATATTTCAATGTCTGTAGGGAAACTTATGGCAATTTTCCCAATCTGTATTGTCTGATGACGTCATCATCGTCTCAAAATGATGTCATCATCGTCTGCTTTTTTTTTTGACCCCTCAGATGAACGAATTGGCCTTTGAGATCTTCATAAGATTTTTAGCTCTTGGAATTCTCTTTCCAACCATATAAAGAACTCCTTAATCAAATATTTGTAAAGAAAGTTATGGAGATTTTCCCAATCTGTATCGTCTGATGACGTCATCATCGTCTCAAAATGACGTCATGCATCGTCTGCTTTGGTTTTGACCCCTTAGATGAAAGATTTGGCCTTTGAGATATTCATGAAATTTGTATCTGTTCATGTCCTCTTTCGAACCATTCAAAGAACACCTCAATCAGAAATTTCTACAGAGAGCTATAGCTGTTTCCTCGAAACAGGTTCAGTATAATTGATTTCATAAACATGGTTGCTTCTTTTGACCATAACTTCTTCTCTAGACTTTCGAATGACTTGATTCTTGAGCCATTGGATTCGTAAGAATTTTCTATACTTCTACTCCAAAAAAAGAAGCTATCTGAAATGAAGTGAGAAAGATTAAGTGGAAAAGGTGGGACGGGTACAGTAAGTGTGCTCTTAAGTGTTATGAACTAGTGATAATCCACTGAATATACTTCAGTATTTTGATGATTTTAGGATCAGTAGAACTCCAAATGAGATGATTTCTAATTTGTGATAAACTAGAGTCATGGAGCTACAAATGATATAAGAAAGTGAAATCTAATTCAGTCTCTAAGATGTGTAAATGTCATATGAAAATTGTGTATAGTATACTGTTATGAGCAAGAGCAGTCCAAAAATGTTTGAATTATATCTTTTGAACCTTTAAACCAAATTGAATGATTTCAGTAGCGTTAGAAACTTAAAACAAAGAGATACATTTTGTAGAAGAAAGTGTTATATAAGTAAGTTCAAGGGTATTTTTGACAAGACACTTAAGTTTAAAAGAACATAAGCTTATAAGGAAGGATAAAATAGATTTTTTGGACTCATTAATGGCATAATTGGAAGGAAACTTTGCTAAAATCTGTCTAGATAAAGTCCAGATTTTCTCCCGATTTTATCGTCTGCTTTTCTTCCTTTCACTTTCTATCGTCTGTTTTTCTACCTAGAACATCTCCACTTATAACGGTCATAAATTTTGACTTCGATATCCAAAATTTTCAAAATTTATACCGTTGGAAAGACAAAAAAAAAATCTACAACTTTCTAGAAGGAAACTTTGCTAAAATCTATCTAGATCAAGTCCAGATTTTCTCCCGATTCTATCGTCTGCTTTTCTTCCTTTCACTTTCTATCGTCTACTTTTCTGCCCAAAACTTCTCCACTTATAACGATCATAACTTTTGACTCCGATATCCAAAATTTACAAACTTTATACCGTTGGAAAGATAAAAGAAAGATCTACAACTTTCTAGAATTAAACTTTGCAAAAATCTATCTAGATCAAGTCCATATTTTCTCCCGATTCTATCGTCTGCTTTTCTGCCCAGAACGTCTCCACTTATAACAATAATAACTTTTAACTCCGATATCCAAAATTTATAAACTTTATACCGTTAGAAAGATAAAAGATGGCCAACAATCTCAAAGAAGTCAACTTTCAGACTAGAAAATTTTATGAAAGACAAATTAAAAAACTTATAGATTAAGCTATCTTTATACTGCAGATGTAAGTAGTAGACATGTAAATTATTTTAAACGTATCTCAAAGAAAATCATTTCATCTTATTTCTTTTCCCAATCAATGCTTATTTTATTATATTTTGATATTATTTATTATTTAACTATGATGTAAAAATTTTACCTACTTATAAATTTGCTGAACATTTTTACTGCTCATTTGCGGAGACTTAACCTGCTAATAGTTAGAAAGATGCAAGCAGTAGCAATAGCAGCTTCCAGAGCATTTACCCAAAGCCCTCGTTTTCCCGCATCAACTCACTTCTCCCTTGTACGGACACTATCTCCTTCTCGCATTCAAGCTCGAACAATGAGCGACTCTACTCCTTTCAACAAAATTCAAATCCAAAGGGACGATACTGTCAGTATTCTTCTTTTACTTTACACTTTTTTTTCCTTTCTTTTTTGGGGAGGCAGTAGGCTTGTTGGGTGGTATGTCCTCTCTTGGCTTTTGTTCTTGGATGCTTTTAATCTCAAGTCGAGCTAAATTGAGGATTTTATCAACTGGGTATCGACAAAGAATCGAAAAACAAATCTTTTGTATCATTTTCTCATAATGGGATTATAGTGAAATTCTCTCTAATGTTTGTGCGTTGTTATTTCTTCTCTTTATTTGAATTTTCAGACATTTGATGCCTACGTTGTTGGAAAAGATACTGCTCCGGGAATAGTTGTACTTCAAGAGTGGTGGGGTGTGGATTTTGAGATCAAGAAGCATGCTGTTAAAATCTCTCAGATGGATCCTGGGTTTAAGGCGCTTATCCCTGAGTAAGTTTGTGAATCCATTTAATCCAGTAAAAATTTGAATTTAGTAACTTTGTCAAGTTCGTGGCATTTCTTTTGTTGGTTGTCTAACTTGGTTTATTCTCCTATTACCCCAGTCTGTACCGAGGAAAGGTTGGTTTGGATGTTGCTGAAGCGCAACATTTGATGGATGGTCTTGACTGGCAAGGCGCTGTCAAGGATATTCAGGCTTCAGTTAACTGGCTCAAGGCAAATGGTTCAAACAAGGTGTGATGCTACTGCTGTCCACATGTTCATGAAATTCGAGACGTTGGATCTGGATATAACTTGCACTGTATTTTACTATGTAGTTTCTTGGAGAATTTCTTGGTTTTGGTTTAGGTTGAGTTGCTTTTGATTTCTTCCCTCTTTCTGCAAATGTAGTGCAAAGCTGATCTCTCATTCTTGTTTGCAATCATTATTCAAATTCTCTAGTATTCAAATGGTAAACAATCATAGTGAAAAATAACATAACGCGGAGATATGTATTCTTCCAGAGTTTGGTCACTGGGGTGAACATTTCAGTTAGCAATATGTTATTTGTATTTTTGTCATACTTGTGCATGATAAGATGCATAAACTGCTAGTTGTGGTTTTCATTACTGGAACTTCTGTTTGATTCATATGGTCTCTTCTAATTGATCCTAAGGTGTCTGTCCAAAGATTAATCAGCTACTCAACTATTTTTTCTTTCAATTCAATAGGTTGGAGTAACTGGATTTTGCATGGGTGGTGCTCTCTCCATTGCAAGTTCTGTTTTGGTTCCTGAAGTTGATGCTGTTGTTGCGTTCTATGGGGTTCCTTCATCTCAGCTTGCAGATCCTATCCAAGCTAAGGCCCCTGTTCAGGCTCATTTTGGGGAGCTTGATAGTTTTGTTGGCTTTTCAGATGTTACGGTATCCCATTTATTCTAGAATTATTAGAGTTTCATGAATACCATTTTTTTTTTACTTTAAATATCTTCTGATATATGTTGTATAGCAACATTGCAAATGGCTCCTGTCCAGCTTCTTCCTTCAGCACCCAGTCATGCACCACTTTTGTTAATATCTTATGTTATGATCTTCTCTAAACTTATTAAGGTTAATTAAGTCCTAGATTGTTAAGGTGCACTGGTTGATCGTATCTTTGATATGTGAAAGAGATTGTGAATGAATAAGGAGAAAATATTTTTGGGGGAATGTGACAGTGATATATTGAAAGCCTTCATCCTCACTAACTAGTATTAGGTGCATCTTTTAGCCTTGCTTTATTTGCTTTTTGCTTTAGTGATCTTTGATGGCAGCTGAGAATGTAAGATGTGTTTTACTTCTCTGAGTTCATGAACTAGTAAAATTTTATTTCAGAATCCTGTTAGCTACTAATGAAATCATGCATTTGAATGAACCCCTTCGAAACCTGATAGTGCTGTTTTCATGAATATGGACTTTTGCTACTTTAACTAGATTGATCTAGTGTTCTATAGCCATATTGACCGCACTACAAATTTTTACTTGCATTTGGATCTGTCTACATCACCATTGAAAGCAATATTATTTGGAAGTATTTGCACTAAGTTAGCTGATCAGTTGCTCCTATCTAATACTCCACGTTAGATGATTTATTGTGATTATTGGAAGCTTAGGATGCAAGTCTACGTCACTTCAGCTTTAACTTTTCTTCATAGTGTGAAATGAAATTATCAAGTGTAGCATTTCAGCATGATCTATATCTAAACATAATAGTGGCTAGACAATGCCAGATCAGTTGCTTGTACGAGTATATATATTTCCAATTCAGTTACGTAATCTTCAAATTGAAGCTATGCATTCTAAAAATTTTCCAAGTTATTTCAACTGTAGATCAAATTGTGGAAATGAAAAAGAAAAATGATGATAATTGAAGCTCGTAAGATATGATAAATATTAAAAGAGACTAAGTAAAACTGTAGGCGAGATAATGATTCCCTATCATTTATCACTTACATACATCAAATTCATAGACTGCTAGATGTATACATGTGTTTATACCCACAATCTATTTCAAACATCAAATGATGCAGCAGCTGCTGCACAGAAACAACAATGAAAAAGACAATATATGCTGAACCAAGTATGGCCGGCCATTTCCTATATTATCACTTTATGGATATTAATTGACTGATTTTTGATGCGTGAAGAGAATGTTAGATGTTAGATTTTAGGCGTACATTGGTGGCCTTGGTGAATTTGGTTAGGTAACTACTTGAACTAAAAAGAGTTGTTTTTGTTGAAGGCTGCCAAGGCTTTGGAGAAAAAGCTGAAAGAATCAGGAGTTCCCTATGAGGTGCACATTTATCCAGGAAATGGACATGCTTTCATGAACAGATCTCCAGAAGGTGTGCAGAGGAGGAAGGGCATGGGACTAGCAGACGAGGATCAAGCTGCTGTTGAATTGGCATGGTCACGATTTAGTTCTTGGATGACCACTTACTTGTGTGCATAAAGGAGTGAATATCTTAGTATGTCCTTCTCGGCTTTGGATACATGTTTACTATCTTAAATAATAACATTAACTGGAGCACGTTATGAAGCATGATCAGTTGTAATTTCAGGTATCGACCTTTGTGTTTCTTATCACGACTTACTTCAGATAAGTGATATTGTTGTTTGGTTTGCGACCTGACTTTCCTGCCATCAGTTTGACCTAACTCAAAGTTTGAATTTTTCACACGGTGTGTGTGCAAAAACAATGTCATTTTGTGCATTAATGAATATAAAATAAAAAACCTAGTGTTTCTTTGCCTAGCTCCCAACCTTCGCTTGTCTCTTCTTTCTACCTTCTTTTGTGTATGTAAACAAATAATGTTGTTTTGTATATTAATTAATAAAAATTAAAAAAACTAGGGTTTCTTTGTTCACTTTTAACGTTGCTCCCCCACCCCCAATCTTCTCTTCTCTACTCTTCTAGCTTTGTCAATTGTTTTTCTGCTGCCCCAGCCTTTCTTTTTTTTCAGTTACTCCCACCCTTCTCTCATCTAGGATCTAATAAGCATGGTCTATCTGACACGAGCATAAAGCATCAACAAGTGTCGCCCATAAGACTCGAGCATAAAGCTTCAATGGTGAAGAAACAAGGAAGCAATGATAGTAGTGAGCATAGAAGAGGAAATATAATGGGTTTTTAATTCGTGGTTCCAAGTATTTGCATTTACTTTAATAGAACATAAAATAAAATTATTATGGTTGCTTTGGACTTAGATTGGTTATTATGGTTGAATTTGTCAAAAAATTGGGAAAGGGACGGTGGCATGGTGCCAAATTTGCAAGTCTGACATATCCTGATCATGATTCAAATCACTAGAGTCGTATTGTTGAGCAAGTTTTACTTTTATAAAATTCTTAATAGTTTGTAAGCATAAGCAGTCGTAACTAGTAGTATTGAGGTGTCGATTCCTCGAGAAATTAGCAACTAATTGAATCTAATGTTGTCTAAGGTTATAACAAATGTGATAAAAATGAAAATAAAAGCTAAAACAATAAATTAAACAATTGAATACGATTTTATTAAAAATGAAATTCTAAAATTAACACTTGTAGACCAAAATAGAGCACAACTACTTAATAATCGAAAAATCATACAACACAAGATCAAATAATTATGGAAAGAGGAGATTCATTTTATCGTCAATTGCTACCTTAATTACTTTTGATTTAATTGGTATCGGTCCTAGAATTTCAAAAGGTTGATTATGTTCTCTCAAGACCTAATCATTAAACCTTAAATCATAACCCCTAATTGAATATAAATTTCTATTTTTTTTGCCAATATATTAATTAACAAAATAACCCACGTTCCAATTAGTCTGTTTTTAAGAAATCTAATAGACAATCGGGTCCCCACACAAGATTTCTTTTTGTATAATTACCGATTTGATGTTTATATGATCTATTAGGTTGTTAATTTTCATTACCCAACCCAATCATGTTGCTATAAGTTTACTCTCTTAATTTATTACCAAAGTATGCAAAAACCATAAACAATTACAATACCAAAACATTCATTAACATTAAAATCAAATAGGTCATAATTGATTCAAGAATCAATCCCAAATGAAGTTAGAACATCCTTAAAATATTTATCATCCTTAAATCCAAAACATACATTAGATGAAGTGAATAACAAGAGAAACAAAGAAATTAACTTGGAAAAGAATGGTTGGAGTGGCTAGTAGCAGCTCTCCTTCTTCTTCTTCTCTTCTCTCTTTATTTGTTTCTTTCTCTAAATGGTTAGATAGAGGCCCTCTTGTTTAAGGTTATTTAATGATTTTATATAGTGTTGTAGCATTTAGGGTAAAAACTACGTTTTACCCAAGCCAAAAAGACTCTTTAAAAATGAAAACAGAAGGAGATACCTGCATATTCGCATGCCTGTCACAATTGTGATAGGGATGTCGGCTCTAAACTATCAAATGGCCAATTACTCTCTCTCAAGTTATAATTGTTAAAACCTAAATCATAAACTCTACTTGAATTATGGAGTTTGCAATCTCTCAATTAAAAAAAGACCTACAATTCTAATTAGATCTTAAGCCCTCTAATAAAATATCAGGACTCACACTAGATCTCTCTCTGTATAAAACCTGATAAGATTAATCACGTGATCTATATAATTGCCTAACTCTCGTTAATCTAATCCAATCATTTTTATCTGATTCATCCTCTTAATTTATTACCAAAATATACAATACTGCAGTTAATCACAACACCCAATCAATAAAACAAAAAATGACTATATTAGCATTAAATCAAGGTAAATCTCGAATGAAAGTTAAAACATCTTAATCAAACCCAAATCCATACATATATCCGGATGCCTCGGGAGAGCAGCAGCTGTGAAGACCTGCTCCTTCTCCTCTCTCTCTTCTTCTCCCTCTCCTCGTTCTCTCTTCTTGAGGTTTTTCCAAAGGTGATATAAATGAAGCTCCCTTTAGGGTTACATCTCTTTCCTTTATATATTCTTTTCAATTAGGGTAACCCTAAGATCTTTTTCAGGTCCGAAAGGTCTAAAAAGTCCCTAAAACTTAAAACTGAGAGCATCCCCGTGTTTGTCTACACGTAAGTCATGATCATGGCCTTGATTTTGGCCTTCTGTCACGATCGTGGCAAATTATACCACGATTGTATCACCTCCATCATTCTTCTGCCACAGTCGTGGCCTTAGGTTGGCTCCCCATCTTCTCCGTTTTCCATTTTTTGCCCTGAAACACTAGCAAACAAATCAAGACACCTCAAAAATATAAAATTGAAGCTCAAAACCTTGCTCTAACTTATGAAAGAATTAAAACAATCTACTAAATAACACAATTCTAACTTAAAGATGCACTAAACAATCAAATTAACAACTAAATACAAACTAAACTACCAACTAAAATACGATGCAATCTACAGCTATCAACATCCCCACTTAAACATTTGCTTTTCCTAAAGCAAACAAAACAACAAACATAAACATAAACGTAAAACACGCATTTGCAATAATGAGATAATGACTTCAACTTCACGAAACAAATTTAAATATAAACATAATCCTTCAAGTTGTTTTAACTTATTAACTTTCAAACTCAGTGTTTAAGTACTTTGGACTAAATATACAAACTAATCAAGACTTTGCTGTTAAGTTTATTCACCCCTATCATTTATACACAAACGTTGACGACCATTTGGTCAATCAAACTTATAACTATTCCTAAGTAAGTTTTCATGAAAATTCAAGTTACTTATAATTTTTATTTGACAAACATTCTTTTTGTTAATTTTTTTGTGGACGTGAACCTAGCCTTTTTATGCAGAGGCAAACATTTGTGATGAATATCGATTCGGTTACTTAACTAGGTCATGTTTTTATTAAATAGCTTGGTTGAAATGTCATTGTAGTCCTTTTACACAGAGGCAAACATTTGTGAAGAATATCGATCTGGTTACTTAACTAGGTCATGTCTTTATTAAATAGCTTGGTTGGAATGTCATTATAGTCCTTTTACATAGAGGTAAACATTTGTGATGAATGTCAATCTAATTACTCGGCTACATCACATTCTCAACAAGTTACTAACTGTATTCATAACTCGAAGGTTAGTGGAATAGTTATTTAATTGAAATTTATACAAACTTTTTTTGAAACATTTTTAACACATTACCTACCTTATTGCTTTAGCTAATTGTTCTTATGAAAATATTCTAGCAATGTTATTTATTTGATTGGCCTAAAATTATAAATGAATGTGAAAACTTCCAAAGGTGAATAAATTAACATTGTATCCTAATTAAACTACATATTTAGATAGAGTAACCTAGGTCACTAATTTCGCAAACTAATAAATTTTTACAACCTAAAAGACTATGTCTAAGGCTAAATATATCCCGATAAGTCCTAGCCATTGACATATTCACATGAGTCACATTATGCAAACCTAAACAGATCATTATACAATATGTAAAATTCACACTAAACCCCCCATACTTTTTTTTTGGGTTAAATCAAGAAGAGAATGAAATTAATAATAAAGAGAGTATGTACAAGCTAGAGTAAATCAGTAAGAGAATTAAATTAATAATAAAGAGAGTATGTACAAGCTAGAGAGAATAAGATCTCTCATAACAACAAACACAACCCCCCTATACTTGGATAACACATTAACCTCAATGTTAGAAGGACACAAAAAAACACATAAGGGGAAAATAAGAACCACAATATACGAAAAACATAAGAAGAAAATACTAACAAAAATGAAAAGAAAAGGGTTAGAACATGAAACCGTTAAGGTGACTGAGGTAGCGATGGCGTTGGAAATGCAATTCGAACATTTTGAGCCTACTTTCCTATCTTATCCTTGATTCAAAGAGAGAAAGAGAGTTAGTAATCCTTAACTCTTTCAAATAATGAAAACTTTTTTTCGAATTTAAAGCAAATCTAACTACATATAATTTAAATATAAATACTAAATGAGCTAATTTATGGTCATTAATTTGACCACGCTTCCTTCGAAACACAACCTGGATCAATTATGAGTGGTTTGCTTCCACTTTTGTTTCCCAAATTTTCGCTTTGTAGCTTGTAGATGAGCTTTAAATTGCAAGATGATCAAAAGGACAATATTGATGAAGTTGGGAAAACCAATTAAATCCAATAATGTCCTTTTCACTAACAAACTGTTTATAAAATAGGGAATAACGAAACTCCCTGAATCTTCTAATGAATTGAGCATTTTGTCTTTTAAAAGGGTGAGCTGTGTAGGAAAATCTCGGTGTGTGCATCACATGCACATGGTGCGGAAAACAAAATTTTTTGTTCCGGGACGTTCCCGAAAGCCAGGATCCACGTGTCTATATAACAAAGTCAAACCATAACGACCAAAAGAGACCGTCTCTAACGGTATCCACGCAGAGATCAGAGAACCTAACGGGGGCAAACCCTTTGACCCAGGAATAGCTAGAACAAGGGAAAGAGTGCTAGCTCTTACCTTATTCTTGGAGAGCTCAAACTTGAAGGAGGACGATGGAACTTGGAGAAGGATGAAGAAGAGAGCTTGATGAAGGATGAATGAAGAAGAGAATAAAGCCTTTGATTTTTAAAACCTACCAACGACCATCCCCTCTTCTTTCACCACTTGCCATTTGTCTTTAACATTTAAAGTCATTAAATGCAAAGTGGACTTGCTTTCCACGTTATGCTTATATATATATATATATATAATAAAGCAACACATGTTGTTGGACCAATGGTGGTTAACAAATTAAATCCCACTTATGTTTTGATAATAATAAAATGTATAGAATTAGTTAAGAAATTGTTTTAGGTATTTTGGGATTGATATTCAATGAAAGAATTGTGCAAATCAAGATGGGCAAGTGTTTAATCATTGAAGAATCAAGATGGGAGTTTCCTTATAAGTGAAAATGACATAAAACATGAGGATTTTAGAGGATTTGGTCGGATGTTACCGTTGAAGACAACATAAGTCGACTTGCACAACATAAATCGACTTGCACAAAATGATCTGAACAGCACAAGTCAACTAATCATACATAAGTCGACTTGTCGTAATAAGTCGACTTATCGAGGACGACAAGTCGACTTACATAGCACAAGTCGACTTATTGGAGAGCGGAAAATAAAATTTTACGTAAATGGTTTACACAAGTCGACTTATTCATTCGACAAGTCGACTTATGGATGCAGCAAATCAACTCCAACGGTCCAATTAGCCACAAATGGAAAGGAGATTATTAAGGAACGGCTATAACAATCATGCAACGGCTAGAATGAGCTCCAACAGCTATTTTTCTTCTAGTATAAAGGTTGGATGATTGATGAAGAGACTACCAAGGTTCTACAAGCCATAATTCTCTTCAATTGCTCCAAATTGCTCTTTATTGCTCTTATCTTGTTACACTATTATATTGAGCACTTGTTCTTCAATCTTTACTATATTTCTTTTACAATCTGAGTGACGAGTGGAAGGTCACGTGTGAGGTAGCTTGAGCCAGAAATCAAGTGGTGTTGGTAGGATTTGTGCCGGAAGACAAATCATTTGTAAAGGTAGCTTGAGCCGGAAATAAAGTGGTATTGGTAGGATTTGTGTCGGAAGACAAATCAAGTGTAAAGGTAGCTTGAGTTGAAAATCAAGCGGTATTGTAAAAGCTCACACTGAACTACAAAGTGTGTAATAAAGTGGTTTGCAAAATCCTAAGTAGGAGCTTAGGTAGAGGATGTAGGTCTTAGCACCGAACCTCTATAAAAACAGTGTTTGATCTTCTTCTCTAATCTTTTCATTTAAATTTGTTTAAATTATTTTTTTATGAATTAACTTCTGATTTTATTGTAGAAAATTACAAAAAGCTTAAAGATCTATTCAACCCCCCTTCTAGATCGCTTACAATTGGTATCAGAGCAGAAGTATCCAGGGATGGCACACAACAACCTAGCGGAAAAAGGTAACACAAACAATCGCCCTCCTTTATTTAATGGTACTAATTATTCTTTTTGGAAAAATCCTATGAAGTATCACATCATTAGCGAGGGAGTAGAATATTGGAAGATCATTATCTTCGGTCCACAACCACCGTTGAAAGAAAATGGTGAGTTAAAAACATAAATGGAATATGACGACAATGACTGGAGGCAAGTCTACATCAACGCGAAAGCAATGAAGCTAATCTACTGTGCTCTCACAGTTGAGGAAAGAAACTGAGTTAATTCTTGTACCAGCGCTAAAGAAATGTGGGAAAGGCTTCGCATCACCCATGAAGGAACCAACCAAGTCCGGGAAACAAAGATCAACATGCTTCTCCATGACTATGAAATGTTTGTCATGAAGGAAGGTGAGTCTATTTCCACTATGCTTGATCGTTTTGCAGAAATTATCAATGAATTAGGAAATCTTGGAAAGCACATGACGGATAGCGAGAAGGTGAAAAAAATTCTTTGCTCACTACCGAAGGAATGGGATTCACAAGTCACTGCCATTATGGAATCCAAGGATCTCAATCATTTAGAATTCAACGCCTTGGTGGGACCACTTATCAATTATGAGATCATTCTCAAATCCAGAGGAGGTAAAGGTAAGTCACAAAAGTCAATTGCTTTAAAGGCTAATATTTCTTCTCTTGATGAAAGTGATGAAGAAATAGATGAAGAAGAGGATGATGAAGAAATGGCAATGTACGCCAGATATTTGAGAAAATTCAAGGGACTTCTCAAAAACCGGAGGAAAGAATTAAATGGTGGAAGAAATGGAGAAAGAAAGAGGTATGCCGTGGAAAGAAATGAAGAATGTTGGAAATGTGGAAAAAGATGACATCATGCAAGAGAATGCAAGAGCACATCTTCCACATCAAATTTTCAGAAAAGTGACAAATACGACAAAAGGAAAAAGAAAACTAGCCTAGTAGCTACTTGGAGTGATGATGAGGAAGCATACCAAAGCAATGATGAAAACAACTTGGCGCTTATGGCAAATAGCTCATTAAGTGATGATGAAAATGAGGTAACTTTCCTTGATCAAGATCTTAGAGATTCTTTTAATGCTTTACAAATAGATTTTGAAGAAGCTATTGAAATCAACATTGAGAAAGAAAATAAGAGAATTGGTTGCTGAAAATAATGCCTTACATGAGACTATTGATGATTTAGATAGTCCAAAGGAAGATCATTCTGCATGTCTTGTTGAAAAGGAAAATCTTATTTGTGAGCTTGATAGACTTAGAAAAGAATTTTCTTATGTGGTTGAAAAATTTGCTGGTGGGAATGAAAAGTTTGAAAAGATGTTATCTTTACAAAGATATTCAATTTCTAAACATGGTTTAGGATATGATCCTTTTAATAGAGATTGTTCTTTAATTTCTAAATTTACTAAAGATGGCAAAGTTGCTAAATGTGCTAGATGCTTAAAAGATGATCATATAGAAATTGCATGCAAAAGTATTAGAAGATGTACTAATGTGAAGAAAATCTGGGTAGTAAAAGGTACAACTCCTTCTAATGTGGTTTATATGACTAACCAAAATGGACCCATGATGGCTTGGGTACCAATGAGAAGAAAGGATGTTTCAGTTGTAGGTACAAGCAAGGAATGAAGATCCACCAAGCACATGGTACATTGATAGTGGATGTCGACTAATTGGTGAAATCAAGAAGAGCAATAAAGATGAGATGGAAATGAAGAAATTTAAGGATAAGTTGACTTATAAAGATCGACAAGTCGACTTATGAAGGTCGATAAGTCGACTTATGGAGGTAAAACAAGTCGACTTATGTTTACACGGGTTCCATTGTTGGATTGTTATGTTATGTAATGACTATTGCCTTTATTTGTGTTTGCTGTTTTGTTTGTTTATGGATTGCATTGCGACTATTTTTCATTTTTCATATTGGTTTTTAATTATGACAAAAAGGGGGAGTAATATTAGAAATTGATAATTGGTATCCTTTAGTCACTGTCATTTGATTGAGGGGGAGTGTGTTTGATTTGAGACTATTTGTGTTTGATGACTTGATTCTCTATTTAATGTGTTTGCGATATTTCATCTATTGTTGGTTTGAATTAGTTGTTTTGATTATGACAAAAAGGGGGAGAAAAATGAGAAATTGGATATTCTTTAGTTACTTGATTAAGGGGGAGTATGTGATAATTGTCTTTAATTTAAGTCTATCATGATTTCAAATTACTTTTATGAATTTGATCTTACAAGGTTATTAAATTCAATGATTTATATGATTGAGGGGGAGACTTCTAACCAAAATGATAAGGTATAAAAACCTTGATCAATGTTTCTTTGTTTTCATTTCTTAAACAATTTCTAAGTGTTTTGTCATTATCAAAAAGGGGGAGATTGTTGGACCAATGTTGGTTGACAAATTAAATCCCACTTATGTTTTGATAATAATAAAATGTATAGAATTGGTTAAGAAATTGTTTTAGGTATTTTGAGATTGATATTCAATGAAAAAATTGTGCAAATCAAGATGGGCAAGTGTTTAATCATTGAAGAATCAAGATGGGAGTTTCCTTATAAGTGAAAATGGCATAAAACATGAGGATTTTAAAGGATTTGGTTGGATGTTACCGTTGAAGACAACATAAGTCGACTTGCACAACATAAGTCGACTTACACAAAATGATCTGAACAGCATAAGTCGACTAATCATACATAAGTCGACTTATCAAGGACGACAAGTCGACTTATATAGCACAAGTCGACTTATTGGAGAGCGGAAAATAAAATTTTACGTAAATGGTTTACACAAGTCGACTTATTCATTCGACAAGTCAACTTATGGATGCAGTAAATCAACTCCAACAGTCCAATTAGTCACAAATGGAAAGGAGATTATTAAGGAACGGCTATAACAACAATGCAACGGCTAGAATGAGCTCCAACAGCTATTTTTCTTCTAGTATAAAGGTTGGATGATTGATGAAGAGACTACCAAGGTTTTACAAGCCATAATACTCTTCAATTGCTCCAAATTGCTCTTTATTGCTCTTATCTTGTTACACTATTGTATTGAGTACTTGTTCTTCAATCTTTACTATGTTTCTTTTACAATCTGAGTGACGAGTGGAAGGTCACGTGTGAGGTAGCTTGAGCCGGAAATCAAGTGGTGTTGGTAGGATTTGTGTCGGAAGACAAATCATTTGTAAAGGTAGCTTGAGCCAGAAATCAAGTGGTATTGGTAAGATTTGTGCCGGAAGACAAATCAAGTGTAAAGGTAGCTTGAGCCGGAAATCAAGCGGTATTGTAAAAGTTCACACTGAACTACAAAGTGTGTAATAAAGTGGTTTGCAAAATCCTAAGTGGGAGCTTAGGTAGAGGACGTAGGTCTTATCACCGAACCTCTATAAAAACAGTGTTTGATCTTCTTCTCTAACCTTTTCATTTAAATTTGTTTAAATTGTTTTTGTGTGAATTAACTTCTAATTTTATTGTAGAAAATTACAAAAAGCTTAAAGATGTATTCAACCCCCCTTCTAGATCGCTTACACATGTCTTCTCCTTCTCATTTCCACGCAAATGATATATATATATATATATATATATTACTTAATTAATTAATAAGATATATATATATATATAAATGCTAAAGTGGTCCAGTCACACTGGGGTCGGTCCTACCGGGTTCCGGTATGGAAAAAAACACCGAAGACCTGTTTCAGTAATATCGATGTCGTGATCTCATCGGGACATATATCGATCTCATCGGGATCCATTTAGTCCTATTGCTCTCTAAATATTGGATCTCTGTTCAAAACTATTTTACGAATTCTCCGAATCACTCTTATGCGTGTGACCCATTAGGTTCCCGGTTATGTTGGCCACTTAGATTAACACTTAATCTGAGCAAGTCATGAGCGGTATCTAGCAACACATCATGACCCCCAATTGACCGGAAAGTAATTGGTTTGACGAATGAACCTATGTTCATCATGAACCATATCACGAACCTTTCCATAGACAATTACTGTGCAATTCGTCCTTTCACCATGCTATACCCCACTTGGTTATGAGTATGGGCAAAGTGTCAACTCTTACTAGACTGACTACGTAAAAT
This sequence comes from Erythroxylum novogranatense, assembly GCA_029891385.1. Taxonomy (NCBI): domain Eukaryota; kingdom Viridiplantae; phylum Streptophyta; class Magnoliopsida; order Malpighiales; family Erythroxylaceae; genus Erythroxylum; species Erythroxylum novogranatense. The sequence continues at coordinate 9,372,614 of CM057235.1, read as the reverse complement.
CTAGTCCAAGTGATATTAGTACTTATGTTGGGACTCATTACTTTATATGTCATTGAAGACACTCTTCATGACATATGAACTCCGACCAGAGATTTCGAGGTAATGACACTGACAAGAGGCCATGGGTATCATCTTCTGTTATCATAGAAGTGGTGAATCCTCTATTGGCTACTCAATTACCTTCGAATGCCTCAAGCTGTACCCAATCACCACCCTATGAGCGACCTGTGTAAGGTAACAAGGAATGGAGTCAAAACACATAATCAGTATCCAAGATATCCTTGAGTACCTCAAGTCTAAGGATATTTGCACCATTGCTATGATGAGATTATCACTAACATTAGAATAGGACATCCATGTGATGATCTCATAGAAGGTCATCCAATGTACTTACTACCTCTAGTAAGCATTCACATCTCAACCCTAAATATCTCATATTTACAGTTTCTGAGATCCACTGCTTGATCAAATCAAGGAGCTTGAAATGTGCTAGTCTCTCCGGATTAATGATGTCCAATTTCAGTAATCCTATGACTAGGGATAATTTAGATACTGACATAATTGCACATAATTGCACATGAAATGTGCTAGTCTTGGGTTCGAGGTACTAACTCACCCAAGGCCAGAGGGGACAATACTGATTAATGTTGTGGTCGCATGGGTCAGGCTTGCCCGATATGTGCATCCCGTGGACCCAACATTAAATGAACTTCATTATCATAGGAATCCAACGCTTCAAGAACCAAGTCATTCGGATGTCGGACGGAAAAAATATAAGCAAATGATTTGACAAGGTCGGATGAGGAAAGAAGAATTGCAAGATAGGAAGAAAACAAATCATTTCGATTTTCATGAGATTCAATCAAAATCTTTCAATTTGACTCCAATTGATGCAAATTTTCATGGAGAGAAGGATAAATGTGTTAGGAATTCAATTCTTCAAGAATCGCCTCAATCCGAGGTCGGACGGGTGAGTTATGATCAAAACAACTCAACATGTTCAAACCCTAAATCGATTTGAAACTCTTTTGGCGCAAATGCCATAACTTTCTCTAAAAATATCTAAATTCCTTCGTTCTTGTGCCATTTGAAAAATAGATCTACAACTCGTATTAGAGGCCTCAAAACGAGATTCAGCCTCAAAACTGGTTAAAAACACATTTTTCTCAAGGTGACTCGTAGCTGTCCGTTAAACGGACATGCATGTCCGTTTAACGGACACATACGGCCCAAAATGTTCCAAATCATCCGAGTAAGTCCGTTTAATGGACATCCGTGTCCGTCTAATGGATATAAGCAAGGGAAGAAGTCCTTTTGACCCGTAAAGGTCCGTTTAACGGACTCACATGTCCGTTTAACGGACATGCGTTTTTTCAAAACCCCTTTAACCATTTTTCCAAAGCTTCCTCCATCAAAACTAACTTCATAAACACTTATTATCTTCACATATTTACTTATTCCAAGTCCTAATCACTTCATAACTATGCAAGCAACAAAATCAATTCATGAACTTCTCAAATCTCAACTAAATTGATTCATCAAAACCATAATTCTCAATCATTCATCAAAGCTGTCACTAACATCAATCTTATATAACATCATAACTTGTATCAACTATAACTCTTAACTTCGATCTCGAAAACTCACATGCTTAGTCTCGTTGGAAAGATAAAAGATCAAGCTACAACTTCAAAGAAGGTTACTTTGGCCAATTCTATTTCAATCATTCTCTAATTTCCCTTGAATCAGCATATACATTTAACATTCATCCTAACTTTACTTTATTAATTACACATCATTTATAACAATGCAACTATGATTTGGAATTCATCCAAATCTCAGCCTCAAATCATATGATTTCTTACATTCCATAGCATCTTGTCATTTATAATCTCTTACTTTTTCATAAGATCTCACATATATAACCATAATTCATACTTAAGATTTCCCAACTCATATCTTTACATAATTCACATTTCCCCATCTATAACACAAATTATATACACAACACTCATATACTTTCATTTTCATATTTCTAATTTTTGCTTCAAGGTTCGGGGTCCAACATATAATGTATGCCCTCCATCATCACTCTTTCCATCTTTTCTTGGCAATTAATTTCTCAGATTCCTCATTGTTGCCTTGTTATGTTTAAACTGATGTGTTGTCTACCGTGCACGTAAACTTTCATCTCTTTTCTTCCTAATCCTTAGACCAAAAAATTAGACTAACTCTACACCTTGTCAGCAACGGTGCCAAAACTTGATTCAAGGTGTCGAGTCTTATAGTTTATAGTCTTCAATTACTGCCAGAGCATAGGTCGTGAACTGTAGTAAGTGAAGGGTTGATCCAATGAGGAGGGTGAAATAATCTAATCCTAGGTTATCTAAGGCTCATAAAATTAATAGAATGAAAATAATTAAAAAAAACACAAAAAGTAAATATGTGAATTTGATTAGCAGGAATTTAATTTGGGAAATTAAGACACAAATAAGGAAAATTGAGCAACACATAAGTCATAATGAAAATCACTCAAGAGAAATTACCAACTTATGAAAGAGGGGATTTTCCTATCATTAATGATAATCTAGCCATTTATGCGTCATTATGGTATCGAATCTAAACTATCAAAAGCTCAATTACTCTCTCTCAAGTTATAATCGTTAAACCCTAAATCATAAACCCTAACTAAATTAAAGAGTTTGCAATCTCTCAATTAACAAAAGACCCACAATTCTAATTAGATCTTAAGCCCTCTAATAAACTACCGGGACTCACATGGGATCTCTCTCCATATGAATCCTAATAAGATTAATCACGTGATCTATTGAATTGCCTAACTCTCATTAATCAAATCCAATCTTTTTTATTTGGTTCACCCTTTTAGTTTATTACTGAAATATGCACATATCACAATTAATCACAACATTCAATCAATAAAACACAAAAACAACTATATTAGCGTTAAATCAAGGTAAATCCCGAAGGAAAGTTAAAACATCTTAATCAAACCCAAATCCATACATATATTCATATTCATCTTCATATTCAAAGAAAGAACAATAAGATGAAAGAAATACACAATAGAATGGGGATTCGGACACCTCAGGAGAGCAATAGCTGCAAATACTCACTCCTTCTCTTTGTCTTCTTTTGTTTCTCTCTTATAACTCCGCTAGCAACTATTAATCATAAATTAACAACAAACTTTGTTAACCCTAATTTTTCCTTAGGTTGTGTTTAATTAAGAGACGCTCGATAATTAAACCAAGCCATAAAAAAATAGAACAAACTCTGTAGATTTAATTGGACAGCCGCATTACGAATCAAGAAAATAGATTAATCAAGGAAACAACCACATAATATGGGATCATTTAACCTAGTTTATGTTATCCCTATTGATTACAAACTATTAGTCGTGACAAGTGTGTCACGGGTGTGATAGTCAAGGGTATGATAATCACAGGTGTGACTAGTGTGTCATACTCATGACACACTTGTCACGGCTGTGACAACCCCTCTCATGACGTTGAGAGGAGTTGCATGGGTGTGAGAGAGTGTCTCACGCTCATTTAACCTCATGCATGGCTTTGAGCCATTTATTCATTCCTCCTTCTGATGTGTTCAATATTTGTCGCATCTTTCTTGGAATTTTCTTGTCTTCTCTTGCTTTTAATCTTCTTATTTTTACTCACATGAAGATAAAGGATTGTGGATATTCATAAGATAGCTCAATTATAGTGCTTTTGACTCACTTTATCTCTTTTGCTTCTGAATTGTGCCTAAAACCAAATATAAATTAAAGTGAGTATCTTAAACATTTTCATAGCACTAATCACTAAGTGTAATGGAATAAATTCATAATAAATTAAACACATATCACCTCTTCCCAAACACTTAAAACACTTGATGTCCCAATTCCTAATTGTGGAAATGAAATTGACCTTAACTTTCTTTTGATCAGGTGCCTATACTTTTGACATGGTGATTTCATCTTTAGGCTTTGGAGCCTTTTCCTAGTTTTTACTCCAAGCTTTGCACTATGACGAAGAACCTTCACTAGAAATACTAAAATAGTTAGTGTGCATAATCTCTACCTATATGGCCTTATACACCATATCCTTTAACTTTATATAGTGTCATAGCCTATATATTAGTAAATTTGGGGTTCAGTATATAAATAAATTAAGTCGTTGTCACCTCCGTATCTTTCTCTATGTTTTCCCTAGCCATGGAAGCCTCCATCTCCTTATAGTACTCCTCCATGCTCTTTGAGTTAGCATTTGCTAACTTTGATATAGCTCCTTATAGTAAGAACTTGACATAAACCACTTTATCATTATTAACTTCATCTTTTTCTAAGTTCTAATAAGTGGATCTTGGTTCCTCATCCTAGTGAGAGTATATTGATCTGACTAATCCAACGTATAGTTACTAAGCTCTGCAACAACATATTTAACCTTTTTCTCTTTTGATAAGTTATAAAAATTGAATACTAGCTCCACTCAGTTCTCACAATCCAAATAGTTATTTAGATCTATCTTTACTATAAAAGTTGGTATTATAATCTTGATACTTCCCATGGTGTTATCCACTCTTTTTTCATACACTTTTTGATATCCTACACCAAATATATCCCCTCCTTGTCTTCCCATTCTTCCTCCTGTTCCTCCTCTACCATCTCGTAGGTTTAGTTCTCCTTAGTAGTTGGAAGCATCCTTAGTTCTTGCATTCATTTCATCCATCCTAGTAGCTATAGGTGGATAACATTATAGTCTAACTATAACAACATCACGCTTATCCAACCTTAACTTCTCTATATTATCACATAATTTGCCTAGATTGGTTGCAAATAACGTTTATGAATGATTCATTTTCTACTTCCCCTTATTTCTCCTAAGTTACTTCCTTATATTTGGAAATGATTATGCCTACTTGAGAAGTTAACAGAAAAAAACTATCTTATGTATTTCTTTCAATGCTTAATGCTCAACCTTACTCTTGACTTAAGGTTCATTGCAATCTAGACAATCTAAATAAAGAAAGCTAGTTCTGAAGTCTCCTTTTTTGTCAAACACTTCCAAAGTAGCAAATTTAAGTACCAAAAAAAAAAGAAATGAAACTATAGGTTAATAAAAAAGAAATTGAGTTCAAAGGAAGCCATTTGGCCTCAATAAAGAGAAGTATAATTTTACAAGAACTAATCAATGCAATTAAAAAAATTAGGAAAAAGACAATAAGAGAACAAACTGAAGTGAATCACACGTTAGTATACAATATACAAAATGCACAAGAAGAGGGGTAGAATTGTGTATTAGGAATTTTTAATACAATCCCCTTTTTTTAAAAAAAAATTGCCTTCTCAAAACGATTGACAAACAATATTAAAAAATATTTATGTCAGCAATAAAAACAGGAGTTAAGAGATAAGAGTGAGAGTCGACACAACAATTTTATACTGGTTCACCCCAAACCGTGGGCTACGTCCAGTCCTCAGAATCCCTTTTGAGATTTCACTATACTTTACAACAGTACAAGTATTCTTTTTACTGAGCCTCTTTAGGTCTCGTACAACAAGTATTCTTTTCCTCACTTAGCCTTTTCAGGCTCTCAGCCATTCCTCTTTTTTATAGAAAGATATTGCGAGCTTTGTTACAAAAAATATAGCTCTCGTGTTTTTGCACAAATATATTGTTTAGTTTTTGAATATCACTAAAAAAATCACTAACACAAATTGCTAACTTTTTCAGTCTTTGACTTCGACTCATATTTATAGTCTTTATCTTCAACTACTTCTTTATAACTGCTTCTTTCTTCTTGATTCTTGATCTTTAAAGAAACAGTTAATCAGTTGAGTTCTGTAACTAACTCAAATAGATTTGATTCTACGTCTACGACTCCTTCATCTCATTTTCACTTCGCTTCTGTCTCATTTTGCTTCCGTCTCATTTTGTTTCGCTTCCGTCTCATTTTGCTTCCGTCACATTTTTGGTTCGCTTTTGTCTCATTTTGTTTCCGTCTCATTTTGCTTCACTTTCCTCTCATTTTGCTTCCATCTCATTTTTTCTTCACTTCTGTCTCATTTTGCTTCCATCTTATTTTTCTTTGCTTCTATCTGATTTTGCTTCCGTTTTATTTTGCTTTGCTTCTGTCTCATTTTGCTTTCGTCTCATTTTGCTTTTGCTTCCGTCTCACTTTTCTTTTGCTTCCGTCTCACTTTACTTTTGCTTCCGTCTCACTTTGCTTTTGCTTCTGTCTCAACATTATTTGGTTTTCATCAAAATTAATCGTAAAGTCATTTTGACTTAACAATCCCCCCCTTTTTTATGATAACAAATAATAAAAAATTTTATCTCCAATCTTTTGTGGTGTTCTCCTTATCTTTTCTTCTTCTCCCCTATCTTTTTCATTTCTTCTTCGTCTTCTTTCTCCCCCTATTTGTTATTGATAAAAAAGAATCATGATTGCAGATGCTTCATAATTTCAGAAAACATTTTTCTCATCTCAATGCAAAGCGACTTGATATCTTGGCGAATATCTGCTACTTCTTTATGCAAATAACCCATAGAAGCACACAGATAATCAACTTTCTCTTTATTATCATCATCTGGCTTCTGTTGTACGATGTCAACACAAACAGTCGTAGTATATGCATCTTGAGATATAACATCTGGTTCAATTATTGTAATGGTAAGAGGTTGAATAGATAGGTTAGGTTCTGGAAGATCAAGATCATTAGGGCCAATTAGACATAGAACTTGTCTTCCTAATAGGTGTGGAATATCACCAAATGAAGACACAGTTGATAACGGTCTAATGTGCATAATGAGATGCACAAAGAACTCTACTGAGTAGCTTTGGTCTCCAACCTTAATGGATCTGTACGGCCCTTCTGAAAGTCTTCCACCTACTTGAAAAGAATCTTCAGTGGTTTGCTAACCACACTTACTTCCTGAAGCTGTTGAAATGAAATGGGAAACATACGTTCCAGTTTGCTAGTTTGCATGACAAGCTTCATCAATGTTTCTCACTTCAACTTCAGTCTATTCATCTGTCAGATCATTTATCCTTTTAGGATACATTTTTTTCTTCCCTTTTTCCTCATTGCGAACAATGAAAGGTCGAGGTTGAATATCAGGCACAACCTTGATCATAGTTTTCCTTGTGATTGGAAAAATATGTACTTCTGCTTTTTCATTTGTGTGGGATATGGTCTGGTTCCTTCATCCTTCGGACCATTATACATACTTTTCTCGTCCTCACTCAACAGATGCATGGTACTACTATTTACCAGTATAGGTTGAAATTGTACCTTGACTGACCTTTTTGGGATTTCTCTGATTATTATTGAATTGTTACTCCTGACAGATTGAATTTTTTCAATAATCTTGACTCTCAAGTCTTCTTTTCTTAACAGTCAAGAAATATTGACCTGTCCTGGACTGTGTTCCACTGTCTTCTTCTTCTTCTGAATAGCAATAGGAGTGCTCTTCTTAATACTAATTTTCTTCTTTTTATTCTCCTTAATCAGTCTGGAAGTCTGCTGAGGTTGAGATTTTACTTTCTCAAACTCCAATTTCTTCCTGATTTCAGTCACTTTAGCCAATTTTGGTGATTCTTCTCTCAAAATTGAAACTAAGTGTAGCACCCCGCTCTCACAAGACACGTACTCGACATCCATGGTGATATCCGAGTACGTACCCCGCAAGGTTGGCATGCTAGAACGATCATTCAGTCAAAATTTATTACAAAACTTTTGTTTCTTTAAAAATAAGGAACATGCAAGCGGAAATTACTAATCAAATTGGGCCCATGTTATTTAAAAACATTTCCATTTCCAAGCTACAATCTTTACAAACATTAGTATTCAACCTTAAATTTGGGCCCATTTTAGATATAAAACACTTGAATCCATAAAGTCATTTCATTTCCAAATCGTTTGAGCTACAATCTTTACAAACATTAGTATTCAACCTTAAATTTGGACCCATTTTTGATATAAAACACTTGAATCCATAAATTCATTTCATTTCCAAATCGTTTGCAAACACGTTGTACAATTCTTGCTGAACATAATTCAAAAATAAAAATCAATTGAAGACATGTGCAGGTGCAAACTGATCCCAACCCCTAATCCATATCAGACCTCAGTGGCTATACTCCATTTAGCCTAGCTGAAAATAATTCCTCAGAACCTAAAAACCCACATTGCAATTTTTGATGAGTTTTGCAACTCAATGAGTGAACCATCATTGATGATTTCACCGGATTACATACAAACATCACATATATCACAGATATTCATTAAGAACATAATTATTTTTCAGACACTCATATAACAAGGCATAACATATGGTCACTCATTATAGCTTTGCAAATCATTCATGAATTACAATCTTATATGAATGTTATATGCATGAGACTCACATTCGTTCTTATTGTTGTGATTGAGTGCCTATCACATACTTATACAAATACTGGCCCATAAGGCTCAGTCAAAATAGAATCACGGAGCATAGCTCTACGTGCAAACTCATATATCACGAAGCAAAGCTCTACGTGGAAGCACTTTGTACTGGCTACTCAAGTCATAATGCCTTTATCTGAGCATGCATTTATGAAATGCATCAAATGCTGATTATGCCATATCAGACAATCATATATGATGTTCAATCAGAAACTCATAATCATCGGACCTAAATCCGGCATTCAACATACGTTGAGAATTCACATATCATAAGGGGTTTCACATCAAATCGGAACACTTCCAATGCATCAAAACTGAATATGGCATATATGGCAATCACATAAGATGCTCAAACAAAATTCATAATCATCGGACCTAAGTCCGACATTCAGCTTTCATTGAGGATTCACATATCATACAGAATTTCATAGCACTCAAAGCCACAATCAAAGCACTTCCAATACAGTCCTGAATATTGATCTCCTCGAATAATTTAAATTTCGGAATTCATAACAAATCGCAAACAGTTTAATAATGTTGGAAGTGTAAACAAATCAAATCAGATCAATCCTAGGAAATCATCTAGGTTGACTCACAGTACGCTCCAATAAGCTATTGCCTGGATGGTCCAGCAATGTACGATTGGCGTCCGATATGCTCCTCTAAAATATACAAAACACATTCACAAATATCACATTTTTGCATAAATACACAAGTGGTTCTTTTATGCACATCAATGTATAGAATGTATGCACAATGCATGTTCAATGACAATTTCGGGGTGCGATAATGCGATACTTATCAAAAATCATTTAGGAATCAAAGCCCTCATTAATACCATGTATTTTTACAATTGAATTGGACCAAACAATATAAAACAATTTCATAACTTCATTGACCACTTCAGATTTTTCCTCTAATACACATACGAGTCAAATTTCCATGCTAATTCTAATAAAGTAAATGACCAAATTAGACAAAACATCATTGTATAAAGTTGTTCTCCCATTTCTTATCTTTTTAATGACACAAAAATCGTTTAATTTGGTTCTGTTTACAAAGAAATATACTCAAGATATCTTTGACTGTTCTTAAGTTCCAACAGAATTCTTACCTCAACTTCCAACAAACATTTGAAACTCTTAGAGAAAGAATTAAAACTCCCTTTCTTCATAAAGTTTGTAGCCCTATGTCTCTAGTTTATATAAAATCAAAACGCACCCAATTTGGATCAGTATAGAGAAAGTTATGGTCAAAATATGAAAGCATGTTCGAGTAGTCGAAGGAGGGGTGCTCTCCGCGACGTGGATAAAAGATGAAGTCGCGACTTACAGCCCAAAAATCAGTTTTGTCAGGATTTCTTGCAACGTTCGCCGCGACGAGCTCAAGGGAGGTCTCATACGTCGCGACGTACAAAAAAGAATGAGCCACAGCGAGAATAATGATGGAGGCCGCGACGTACAAACAAGAATAAGCCACACTTCGCGACGTACAAAAGAGAATAAGTCGCGACATCTGGTTCTGAAACTCGTCTTTCCCACTTTCCACACTTCAAACCCAGATTTCACTTTCTCACACTACCATTTTTCTCATATCAATTAACTCAGATTATACTCAAAACAATTCTTCTAACTCTTCAACACACACACACAATTAAAAATCCAATATTCATACTTAAACATCAACTTCACTTCTACTGATAAACAACGGACAAAAATGCATGCATATCCATTTTGACTTTTTCAAAACCCGAACAAAGTATTTACAAATCTTCCAATTTAGAGTTCATTCAACACCATATTAACAATTTCCTACTCTCAATCAATCATCTACTCTATTCAACACCGAAACCAACTTCTCTAACCTCCCATGCATGCATCCATTTCCACTGAAAAACATCATTTACAACAACAAAACCCAACTTAAACATAACTTACTTGAATCATCTATGAATTCCAGCAAAGAGAACATATTAAAAACAACAAAATTCCCATAACTTTCATTCGGATGTCAAGTGTTTCTTCACCGAGAACACTTGCAGTGCATTTTTCCTAACTCAAACTCATACTCGTGTATACTATGGATGCCTTACACGTGTCCTTTCTAACATAAGCCATTTTTCTTCTGCCTATTATTGCCACTTGTCCCAATTATAGGTTGCCATATGTCACCCCATAATTGGCCCATAAATCAATATTTTTCACAAAATTCACTAAAAATTCTAAAATATTCGTAATAATACCAAAATTGCCAAAACACATTTTAATCATATTTAACAAGTCAATTGTACCCGAAAATGTCAAAGAATGCATGTACAATTATATGAATGTGCAAAAATGTGCATGTCAAATTTAGCATAAACATGAATTGTACTTTCTGATTTCTCAATAATTCTCGTAATTCACAATTTTGGCCCTCAAATGGGTAACGGGATGTTACAACTCTCCCCTCCTAACAAAAATTTTGTCCTCGAAATTCTTACCTGATTGATCAAACAAGTAGGGGTAAGTGTTTTCATCATACGCTCTACCATTTCCCATTTAGCACTATCACTCGAATAATTTCTTTTACTTGACTATAGTCAAGTTAATCAATCGCTTTTCCCATTACTTATTCAGATATCAAACAATCTTGTCTATCTCCTCAATATATTTCAGATAATTCAAAATTTTCACTTATAGTTCTGACGTTACATCTGGGTCAGATCATATCACTATTTCTTATCACACTCACATATCATACTTAATGCATATAAAACCTCTTTGTTGGTGTTACAAACTTATGTTAATAGTCCTTTTCTTACAAAACTTTCCTATGGAAAATTTTATGTCGGGTTAACTCACCCTTTTTCCTATCTTAAGTACACCTTGGCAAAGTGATACTGTCAAAAACAATTCATCTCTTGCTTGATATTTCATATCTCTTTTGTGTTAAGACACTTAACTCATGTGTCTAGCTCACTTTATTCCAATCTTTGGTGTTGATCCACCTAATTCATTTGTTTTTCTTGAGTCCCTTAATTTCTAGTACACATCAATTTCACTCATCCAAATATAAAGGTGGTCGACTCTTTCTGTCGTATAACATCTCATATGAGCTTCAAATGATATCACTGTGATATTGATTGTTGTGTTTCAAGTCAATTAAAACTAAGCATTGACCTCATATTTCAATGAACTCCAAAATATAAACTTTAAACGCATCTCCAACAGTTAAGACTATTGGCAACAGTTACATGTGATCATTCTCTCTCTTTTTTTTTTTACATCCATAGCCATCGACATTATTTCATCGTATTCCTACCAGGATGTATAGCATAGGCTGTTATTTGTGCTATCTCTGACAATCTTTTACTCAATCATCTTTATTGTACACACAAACTTCATATTACAATCACACGGTACTCTTTTCCTGTTCAAACTCAAAATTCAGATTCATTACCAACTTACAATTTCCTCAATAAGATTCATCAACTCTAAATCCTTTATTTGGGCTTTGTCAATCTGTCCATGCGAAACTAGTTTTATATTCGTTAGCTAATAGTACCTTGATTTGCCCAAAACTTAACTCAATATTCTATGCTCTTCATTGCACAAGATTTAAAAATCCACAATGTTTGAATTTGTGCTATTCCGTTATTGAATTTTCTGGTCAAGCAATAAGTATGTACACTAGTTTTACAAAGATAGTACTTATTTTTACAATCATAGTCCTTCAATACTTCTATCCATTGCCGCAGTCTCGTACGAAATTATTTCAAACTCAATAAGTACCTCAAACTTTATTTATCTGAATATGAATTCCGAAATGTTTCACTGCACTAATAGTGTCTCCAAGCTCTTAAAGCAATGGCTATTCCAACAAAATCCAACATTTAACTCATGAGACTTTAATTGTCTCTATGCATACAGGATCAGCTTGGTATGCTACAACAAAGTGTATCTTAATTTCTGATGTGAAACATCATTACATATTACAAAATCTCCAAATTCGATACTATTTGTTGTGATCTAGTGCCTCTCAGATACCGATACAGGTACTGGCCAATAGGCTCAGTCAGAAATAGAAATCACGGAGCAAAGCTCTACGTGCAGAATTCTGAGCTTAAAGCTCTTTTAGATTGGCTACTTTGATCACAACACCTTTATCAGAACATGCATTATATGATATGTATCAAATAACAAAATATGTTATGCATAGCTTTCACTTTAATGCACAAACAGAATTTCATATACATGCGAAACTACAGATTTTCTTAAGTAATCAAAATATTCTTTTTAACTCTTCAAATACATTCAAAATATCATCTATGATCACAACCACTAACTGATCCAAACAAAATTGGATCACTTTATTCTTCAATACTATGACACTTTCAGGGGTGTAGTTAACTCTAACAAATATTGCCAAAATTCTATGTACCCATCATTAGTTCTCGTAATTCCTTACGCACTTAATTCCCCAATGACGTAATATTATCTCATATTTTTGTTAATTTCTCAATTGACTTATTTTCTCGAATGATTCTTCCATTTGTACGATTTCTTCTGATTTCACGTTGACTTATTGCAATGTCGAACCATTCTTACTAGTGTCTCCACTCATTTCAATTTATTCACAAACTTAACTTCCTGTATTGACAACATACTCATCAAATCAATTTGTATTCCCAGAGCATATTTTCATATAATGTAATGTGGGCCTAAGTTCTCCTCATATTAGCAATAGCACCACCTCAAATTTCTGAATCTAATAATATAGTTGGATACTTTACCTAAAAAAAAATACATACACTCTCTCTGTAGCATATTTTACATCTTATGCTTAAGTCTTCATTAGGAATAGAGCTCCAATGTTCTTCTTTTAATTTATTCCATTTTTGTTCATTCTCAAAAGTAAACCAACTGGTCTACTAAACCTGACTCGGTGAAATTCTTCTTCCAAAGAGGATTTCTTGCTACTGTCAACTAGATTGTTCATTTAATCCTTATCAATCAACTATTCCCATCATTGCTCATCAAACATTCTTAATATCCCAAAAGGGTCAATCTCAACTATTCATAATCATTACATCTCATCTAAAGATGTATTTAAGGCAATTCACTAATTAATAACTTATGCTCAGAATATCTTAATCTCGTTTGATTTAGGAAAAAACTTATCTCTTCTTCTTCTTCTTTTTTGTGCCTAACCTCGGTCGTGGGAACTATGCCACAATCTTGCCCTTCTTCTTTTTCCTCGATTTCATCACACACAATATCATCTTTAAGAATCTCAATCTATCCTCGATCGATAACCATAAGCACTTTCATTCATTACTCTAATTCATCATAGACGTTAAATTATGGGAACTATGACTAAAAAATTATTCATATCCCATAGATTGCTTCTTATATCCTCTCCACACATATAATTCTTATGTGCTCGATTCTCACACTTGTCATAGTAATCTCATTCTTAAATATGTTCTCACAAAATAACAAATTAACTAAACTATGACAATTTTTACAATTCCCACTATCTTTATCCCATCTTCCAATTACCACTATATCGTCATACATACGTATTTTCACCATCAATTCGGACTCATCGTCCTAAAATCCCAATCGCAATTCCACTAACATATTCTTATAGTGAATCATAACTCATATCACCTTTATTCGAAAATCATTTCAAGTCCACGTTTGACTCCTCAAAGTCATAGAAATTTTTATTTCTTTCAACTTGGCTTGTACACTTTAAATCTCGTCATTCATATTTATATCATTACTTTCCTTAATCAATCGATGACAATGTATTCACATCTATATCACATTCAGGGATATCTTACCACAGTACAATATCGATATCGTGTTCCATAATGCATCCACCAATGCAAATACATTACATCATTATTTATCATATATAGCCATATACTATTTTCCCTTTCTAAAATATCCACAAAATTTCATTTTCTCATAGTCAGACAGATCATCATTCTTCCCACTACTTCCATCAATTCAAACACTTAACAAATGCTCATGTATGTGACTCATATAAATGCAACTCAAACTAGGGATCAGTTGCTACTGCCTGCTATGACATGATTGAAGTGCACGTAACTTAACACATATGTTGAAAATTGCCCATGTAAGATACTAAAGCTGGGCTCTGATACCAAAATGTATCACCACACTCTCACAAGACACGTACCCGACATCCATGGTGATATCCGAGTACATACCTGTAACACCCAAATACCCCCTGGGAGGATAAATGGATGCCACCCAAGACAGGACAAACAAATCAAAACGTTTCACACATGCATTTTTAAAAACTAAACGTAACATACATATAATACATCTCATAATTTCAGAAACAAATCGAAAGAATATTTACAGGCCCAAACAAACCAAACAAAATACATTTTCGCGCAACACAAAACTCAGACTCTTTTGGCCACTACGGTTGACTTGTCCCAGTCCTTAATCTCTTAGCTCTGAACCTACACGGAGCAAATCCACCGTGCTAAGCATATAGCTTAGTGAGTAATAACTAATCTATATTAACCGATTTCGTAAAATGTAAAGAATGCATTTGAACATATTTTTATACTAAATGTAGCGGCGAGAACACGGAGATCCTTCGTAATCGAATAATCAATCGATATCATAATACGTAACAAATCAAACTATAAATCCATGAATGAAGTGGGTAACGAGACTTATACAGAGATACCATAATTAGTATCGCAGGAGAGACATATGTCTCGATATCAGAGACACCAAAGTGTCAAATAATGAGAGCATTGCAGACCCTTCTAGGCATGCCTATTTACCCACAACTAGACTTAACAGCTTTACAATGTAACAAGATCATTTGGTCATTCATGCGGGCAAATAGCACTCCTAATAAATCAATCCTAGACATCATCTAGGTTGACTCACAAAATTTAACATTACAAAATTTACTTACCTAAAGTACTTATAATGAAATTTTCTACCTATATTACGATCAAATTATCGACTGTATCATTTACCTAAATTGCACTTAGTGTTTATTGTCCCGACAATATCCGGCAAAGGGTCTTTCCTCTATAATAGGAACACGGACACAAATTATTATTGTAAGGCCATCACCGTATGATAACTAAGTATGATGCATGTTCATGACAAATTTCTGGGATTAATCAACAACTCATAGTACCAAATGATCCATGAAGTTTCAGCACATTAGCGATACAACAAGTATTCAAATGATAGCAAGTCTTTATTAAATCTGAAAATGTACAAATTACATTAATTCTCAAATGCTATGCCAATAAGCAACATAACGATCATAGGACATGTTAAGAAGAGAAAAAGAGTGCGAGCTGAATTTTTTAGCTCTACACTAAGAATGAAACAAAGATACATAATAATAAGCAGTAGACAAAAAAATGAAATAGCGGATAACATTTGAAATTTAGTTTTCGTCAAGAATCACTTGTGAGGTAAGGGATGAAGTAAATGATGGAGGAGTGGTATCTATTTATAGAGCATTTTTGTAAACTAGCCGTTTTTGTACCATTAACTAGCCGTTATTACCTAGCCGTTATACATTTTTGGGTGAAAAAATACGTATGACTACTGTTCACAAATACGTATAGTTACTGTTCACAAATACATACGGTTACTGTTCACAAATACGTACGGTTACTGTAGCAAGACACTGTTCACCGATACTATTCACAATTCACTATTATGCACTATTCACCGTCTTCAACCTCCGACTCTGAAACTTCTTCTTCTTTTTTTTTTTCACCTTCCTTTAACTTCTTCACTTTACAACTAACCTATTTAGCAATTCTAACCTATCAGAATTATCCTAAGCTTCAAACATGATAAATCTAAACAAAACAAAACAAAGATGTAACTCAGATGATAAACTAAACTTACCAAATTTTCCAAAGAAAACTCCAATAGCGGTGTTGGTGAGTGAATGGTTTCGCTAACTCTACTGATGGATGGGTAAGGGAGGCATTCGATGAGGAATAAACGATAATTGTTCGATTTAAATCGTTGCTAGTAGGTTTAGATTACGATACAACTAATAAATAGGTCCAAATAGTAATAAATAACCAAAAAGTATTATTATGAATCTTAGTTGTAACAATTACCCAACAAATACCCAAAAGTTCCAGAAGACTTTCGAAAATTTACCAAAATTCCGTCAGAAAATAATGACTCTCAAAATAAATTGGCAACTCAAAACTAATCCTCCATTAATTTCTAAAAATGTTTGAAGTATACAAAAATTATGAAAATTATAATAATACTGTCCAAATCACTCCGAAGTTTCATTAAACCAATTAACCCGGAAAATGCCATGAATGCATGCCAAAATACTTATGCACAATTTAAGCCAATAGTTAATAAGTTAATAAGAAAATAACACTCATAATTCGTACTAAATTCCTTTAATATTCTAACCCCTAATGTAGGGCGTTGCAACTCTTCCCTCCTTAAGAAATTTCGTCCTCGAAATTCATACCTGATCCGAATAATTGCGGATACTGGGCCTTCATGATTTCCTCTGGTTCCCAGGTTGCTTCCTCAATTCCATGATGTTGCCAGAGCACTTTTACCAATGGTACTTGTTAAGTCAAACCAGACTTCACGTATTAAATAATTTTGATGACAAACAAAGAGAAATATACAAATGAAAAGTAGATGGACGATGAGAAGTAAAAACAATTTGAAGGAGAAAAATCAGCAAGTAAGAATCAATTTTAAAAGGCATTTAAAGCTTTACAAGAGAAAAAAGGATTTAAAGCTTTACAAGAGAAGCGCAATCGATACAAAATATCGACGGAAGAAAGAAACATCATTTGAGTTAGATTCTGAGTCAAATCGAATAACCGTTTTTTCAAGATTCAAGAAGCGATATTTAAGAAAGCAGTTGAAGAACCCGACTATAAATAAGAGTGAGATTGAAAAAAACTTCATGAAACCTTGAATATTCAACTTTTGATTTTCGGGATTATCGAGAGAAAAATTGTGAACGATATTTCGAGTGAACAAGTGTTAAGAGCATTTCTATTGTAATAAGCTCTTTACTATTCTTTCAATTAGAAAGTGTTACAGATAGCCCAAGAGGCTAAGAGTAAAAGAATACTTGTCGTAAAGAGACTGGAGAGGCTCAGTTGAAAGAATACTTGTAAACAGATTCGAAATAGTGAAATCTCGAAGGATATCGAGGATCGGACGAGCCTACGGTTTGGGATGAACCAGATAAATTGCTGTGTTTTTCTTTCTTCTCTCATATTACTTATATCGTAGTTTTCAAAATTAACAAAGTTTTTAAACTAGTTACTAATTGATTTCGATAAGTTTTGAAAGAACAAGTAATTTCTAAAAGGATTAACGAAAAGTTTATCACAATTCAACCCCCTTCTTGTGTATCTTGATCATATTATTGTTCAATATATTAACGTGTGATTCATTTCAATTGGTATCGAGCACGGTGTTCAAGAATCACTTTAAAAGTGTGAATTAAAGAAAATGGTGGAATCACACATGTATATTGCCGAAGGAGCTTCAGTCACTAGACCTCCAGCATTCAATGGTGAAGACTACCACTATTGGAAGGACCGGATGAGATTGTTTATCGAATCTACTCACATTGACCTTTGGGACATCATCGAGAACGGACCATACACACGAAGATGATGATAAAATCCAATTCCACGAGAAAGATGGACAAATGAAAGGTAAAGCAAGATTTCAACTAAACTCTAAGGCGAAATTTTCTTGAGTTGTGCATTGAGCATAAGCGAGTATGACAAAGTTCATGGATGCGACACTGCCAAAGAAATGTGGGATACATTATCAATTGCACATGAAGGAACAAATCAAGTCAAGGAGTCCAAGATAAGCATTCTGGTGCATCAAGACGAGTTGTTCAAAATGAAAGAAGAAGAGACCATTGATCAAATGTTTGGAAGATTTCAAACAATTGTTAATGGGCTAAAACTCTTGGAAGAACGCACAATACCAAGACCATGTTCGAAAGATTTTGAGGAGTCTCGCTAAAAGATGGAGACCCAAAGTAATCTACAGACAAGAAGCCAAAGACTTAAGCGTATTAAAGCTTGATGAATTGCTTGGATCATTGAAGATACATGAAGTAGAGCTTGATGTAGAAGATAAGCCCAAGAAAGAGAAGTCTATAGCGCTCAAAGCAGGTCAAAAGAATCACAAAATCCAAAAGAAAAAGACAAAGAGGAATACATCAAAGGCATTAAAGATTGAAGAATCAAAGGATGATGATTCCAGCAAGTCAGAATCTGAATCAAGTGATGAAGGCGATGAGCTATCTTTCATTTCAAGAAAGATAAGAAGAATGTGGAAAAAGAAGACCAAAGGAAATTCAACATTGGAAGGAACAATGATAAAGACGATGGAAAATCGAGAAAGCATCTATTACATGTTATGAATGCAATAAGTAGGGACATTACAAGTCCGAGTGTCCAATGTTGAAAAGATAACCCAAAAGAGTAGGGATAACAAGAAAAGCATGATGGCAACGTGGGAGGATCTGGATTCATCGTAATCGATACAAGCTCGAAGCGTCGAACATGCTAACATATGTCCGTAGTCAAGAAGAAAGTGATGAAGAGGTAACTCTAGCTATAATAATATACAAGATGCATACTCGTAATTGTTAGAGGATTCTCATGCTATTTCAAACAAGACAAGTCGTTGAAAAAGAAATATGTAGAAAACCTCAAATATACTTATGAGATAGAGAGTGAGAATATAAGTCCGAGAAAGCAAGTTGAGGAATTGAATAACAAAAGTTATAGATAGATCCAAGAGATTAAGCATTGGCGAGAATCAATAATCTCTCGATTGATCTAGCTAAATTTACGATAGTAAAAAAGATGAATGAAATGCTAGGAAAATGCGGACATCCGAGTGATAAACTGGATTAGGTTTACTAAAATAATTCCCAAAGATTACGTGAAATCAATTGTTCAAAAGATAAGAAAAGATATCAATCGAGGTTTTCAAAAGGTCATCAACGTTTTCATTCTACTTCTTATTATCATTCATTACACCATACTAACCCTAAAGGACCCAAGAGAATCTGGGTACCTAAAACAAGATAATATCTCCCACGTAAATCCTTCTTTGGAAGAGCCAAGAAGCACCATTGGTATTTGGACATGGATGCTCGCGTCACATGACGGAAAAAGGTCTATGTTCCTAGATCTTCAAAGACAAGAAAGGAGGTTCGGTAACTTTTGGAGACAACAAGGAGGCAAGATAATCGGATTGGTAAGATTGGAGATACAAAAGTTCTCATCCTAAAGAGTCAATTATGGAGAAACCTCAAGAGGTGTTGAACAAGGTCCAAGTTCGTAAGAGAAGCCAACGTGGCATTTATATCTGAAGTAGAACCTAAGAAGATTGATGAAGCTCTAAAAGATGAAGCATGGATACTAGCTATGCAAGAGGAGTTGAATCAACTCTGTAGAAATAAAGTCTCGTCCTTAGTTCCTAAACCTGAAAAGAAATCCATTATTGGTACTAGATGGGTATTCAAGAATAAACTAGACGAATCAGAAAAGTAAGTCACAACAAGGCAAGATTAGTAGACAAGGCTATAATCAGCAAGAAGGAATAGACTAAATGAGACATATGCTCCAAGAGCAAGACCGAAGCAATAAGGATACCGCTTGCATATGCGGTTTGCCATGACATAAAGCTTTTCAGATGGATGTAAAAGTGCATTTCTGAATGGTTTTATAGATGAAGAAGTCTATGTTAAGCAACCTTCCGGATTTGAGGACATAAAGTATCCAGATCATGTCTCAGACTTCATAAAGCCTTATATGGATCAAACAGCCCCTAGAGCATGGTATGATCGTTCGAGTTCATTTCTTATAGAAAATGGATTTACTAGAGGTAAAGTAGACAAAACTCTTTTAGGAAGAACTTGAGTAATGATTTCATTATTGTGCAAATTTATGTTGATGATATTATTTTGGTGCAACTTCAAGAAGGTTATGCATGAGTTTTGAAAATCGATGAAAATGAATTTGAGATGAGCATGATGGGTGAGTTAAAATTCTTTCTTGGATTGCAAGTAAAGCAAACCGAGGATAAGATTTTATCCATCAACAAAATATCTTAAAGAATTGTTGTCTAAGTTTGATATGTGCGAGTGTTAAATATATGTTCACCCGATGCATCCTTCAAACTTGTTGTCAAAAGACGAAAGTGGTTAGAAGGTGGATCAAACCCTATTTAGAGGGATGATTGGTTCTTTGCTTTATCTTACAAGCAAGTAGACGACATTTTATTCAATGTATGCTTGTGTGCAAGGTTTCAGCCGATCTAGAGAATCTCATTATATTGTCAGAAACGAATTTTGAGATATCTCGCAGTACTACCGATCTTTGCTTAATGTATGAGAAAGGTAAAATTTCAGGTTGAATGGATATTGCGATGCAGACTATGCGGTGATAGGATCGAAAGGAAGTGCACAGTGGTGGTCTGTCACTTTCTTGGACCAAACTCGTGTCATGGTCAAGCAAGAGATAAAGCTCGATTGCATTATCAATCTGTCGAATATATATATCCGCCGAAGTTGTTGTTCACAAATATTGTGGATCAAGTATCAATTAGAGGACTACTCAATACAAGAGGAAGAGATTCCAATATATCATGACAACACCAACGGCCATCGACTTGTCAAAGAATCCAATTCAACATTCAAGGGTAAAGCACATAGAAGTCGACATCATTTCTTGAGAGATTACGCTCGTAAGAAAGTCGTCACCACAATTCGTAGAAACGAATATCATGGGCGGATATCTTCACAAAACCACTAAGTGAAGATCGCTTAAAGAAATCGAGACGAACCTCAATATGGTGATGGTTACGGACCATTCATCCGGTTTTCATAAAGACAAGCAGATGCAGAGCGGAGGAGTTAACGGACCATTCATCTGGTTTTTCATAAAGACAAGACAAGAAAGACGGAGGAGTTAACGGACCATTCATCTGGTTTTCATAAAGACAAGACAGACAGACGGAGGAGTTAACGGACCATTCATCTGGGTTTTCATAAAGACAAGACGGTGGAACGGTGGAGTTAACGGCGTTATTTGTTTCAGATATAAAACTTCTTTCACAAGAAAAAGTTTTAGAGGGAAAAAGCTGTCAGATCATCGAGAAGTACAATAGTTCTAGAATTCGCTATAAATTCCCTAAAACTGACTTTTGGGATTTCTACCGAATTCAGAAATTGCTAGTTCTCTTAAATCTCTCTGAAATTTCTTCAAGCAAGTTCCTACTCAATCAGAATCAACAAGATGAATGTCAAGCCCATTTTGCGAGTTAATCCAAGATCGGGCTGGGGAAGATTGGTAAACTTCGAAGAACTAAGAAAAGAACAGATGGATATAGATAGGAGATAATAGCGGCGAGTTGGAGAAACTTCTTTCAAGTAGGAGATGAAGTCTATCTCCAAGAAGTTTATGAGTTCGGAAGAATACTAAGTCGATGAGACGATACAATCGTGTCGTATGTAGACACACTCTGTTATAAAGAACGGCGATTTCATCAAGAAAGTCTTGAATGTCCGATGGATGGAGTTCAACTCACTAATATGGCAAAATGGATGACTAAGCTTAAGATGAACGAAGATGAAGTTAGTCATCAACTTTATGGTCAAAATAACCTAATCGAAAGGAGAGCCTCTTTGCATTTGGTACCAAAGGCAAGGGTATTGTTCGCGGCTCTATGTGGATCGTGTTTTACCGAGAATAGGTCACGACATCAGTCACTACCTGGATGAACAATGTATTCTTCATCTTCGAATCATCACCCAATAGATTTACCATATTTGATTTATCGACATGGTAAAATCAATAAAGGATATAAACACTTGTCCTTATGGGATGTTGTTGATAAGAGTGTTCGAGAGAATCGCATCGATTAGATTGGAGAATTAGATGAAGATATCTGTTAAAAGCTATATAGATTCAACATCTATTGCTAAAATGGGTCCGAGATTTTCAGACGTAAAAGGAGCGAATCGCCAAGGAAAGCAACAATCGAGGGGAGCGATATCAAGAAGTCTTCTATGAAGGAAACAAGATCACATTCTCGTGAATCAAAGTCAAGAAGTGTTTGATCGCTTCTTATCGCTCAATATTAAAATTGATCCTCGAACCGTCAAATAAAATTTATACCAAGGATTGCAATACAGATGCAACCTCGTCGACTCTCAAGGAACCAAAGGTACTAACCGATCCTAGACTAGCCTAATGTTTGAATGATGCATGCAATTAAAGCAATAAAAAGGGGTTTTGATTTGATTAACTAAAATTAAACTAAGCCAAAGTAAGAAATGTTTTGAGATTTTGAAAAGATAAGGCAATTGAAATTAAAAGGACTAAAAACAATTAATAAAACTCTCCGAAAATGTAGCTCAAGTTATCATCGCTCAAAGTAATATCGGGTTTGAAATCCACTAAGTTTCAAAGCTAAACCTTAATAACTCGTTAAGTCCAAGAATTAATTAATCAACTCGAGTAATTAAAACTTGTTAAAAACCTTAGTGTATGTATAGAATGATTAATGCAATAAATCGATCAAACAATAACACAACCAACTCAATCAAACACAACTAGGCAGATTAAATTGATTAATGCAATCATCCAACTGATATACATGAACTCCATGTATTTAAGCACAACATTCAACAATAATCAATCCATAACATATATCAAAGTTTAACACCCTACTAAACTATAGCAAGGTTCATTCGGCCATACAATGCAATAATACCAACTCGGATTGTTACAAAACATGGCGAAATCCTAAACTATGAACGATTACCCTGAAGCTCATGGAACTCGCACCATTGCTACATTTCCGGGAGAATGGAACCTTAGCCGACCATGGTACCGGATGAAATCTTCACTGTTGAAGGATCACCTCGGTTCATGTTTCCAACGACTAACGTAACGCAGATGAGAAAGCAATGGAAGAGATGAATGAGACTTGCGTCGTTAATTTCAAGCGGCTAATCTGCAAAACAAATGTAAAACGAAAACTATTAGAAGCGAAGAAAAGAAGAGAAGAAAACTCGTGTGGTCGTCCCGTTTTTGCCCTAAATGGCAAAGTTTTATAGGATACGTGCGGGCCGGTTTGAACAAAGGAACTTTTGCCACATATAGGTCGGATTATCCGACTTTCACTATGACTAATGGCTTCGTCATTCAGAAATAACGTTGAATGGTCACTCGCATGGCGCGAAGAATTAAATACCATTAATTCGCCTCGGCGAATGGAGAGTTTAGTTAAGCCCAATAATCTCATGGCGTGTTGACTTGTTGAATGTTGACTCCTTTGGTCCTACAAAATACAACCTATTTGCAGATCAATTGTCCCAATAAAATTATGCGTAATTAATAATAAATGACAACAAACCATCGATAATATGCAAATTATAAAAGATCGATATGAGGAACCAATTTAAGCACAAAATCATGAATTAGGAGCCAACAAGTGCATAATTACTTAAGAAAACAGGGCCAATTTATAGTATAAATTTGGTCCAATCAGTGTTCAATTTTTTGAATCAGGTGACTTGAAGCGTAAAGGGGAACCACTACTGAGTGACATTCCAAAGCAAGCAAGAAGGTCACCTAGAGCGAAAATCTGCAATGAAAGAAGCTACCAATCCAGAGAATTAAGTCAATCAAAGCATTCTGAACTGCAAAGATCAAAAGCTACAAAGTCGTTGACATCAATCCTTGAAAAGATTCGTAAACTCGGCCTCAAGGAAGTGGAGGAAAAGGAAGAAGAACACGAAAAGAAAAAACGCAACCTAAAAAGTCACCAAGGGGAAAGAAAATGAGTGCGACAAAAGAAGGAAGTTTAACAACAGAAATAAAGTCTAAGAAGGTAAGGCAAGAAAAGACTGTTGTTGATACTACAGAAAAGTCTGTTGTTGATACGGTTGATATTGTGAAGTAAATATGGAAGTCATATCGATAATCTTAAGGATACTCACAATGTCCTTGATAATCCAATTTTTGAAGAAGTAGTTTCTACTACTTTTCAGTCTTCACTTATGCGCAAGCAAATTGCTACACATGTTATGGGACAAAAGGTTACTCAAAAAGTCTTGTGTGTGATGACTAATGTTCCATCCAAATATTTAACTTTTCAAAGAGAAAGTTGGGAACACAGATTGGTTGTCACAGAGGAGAAGAAGATCAAATCTGTCATCATCCGAGACAAACCAAAGAGATTTGTGCAAGCCTTCTTCAAATCAGTTGAATTTGATAACAAAGATTCTACATCCGCTGGATAGGGGTTACAAAAATTTCTATGATCAACTGAAGAGAGTTGGAAGAGAACCATATCCACCAGAGCCATTTGGAGAGCGTCTTACTTTTTATCCAATACTGGACAGTACAGTAATCAAGGTGGTACCTGATTTACAACCACCAAATTTTGTTGAACGCAAGTGTGAAGAGAAACTGAAGCTGAAAGTTCAACCAGAACCAGTTTTGGATGACATGACTTCTGATCAGATTGCAGAAGCAGTGCAATTGATTGATGAAGCATGTGAAGAGAAAAGAAGTGGAAGTTCTATCTGCATTTATCAAGATCCAGGAACAAGCCAAACTAAGGCTACAGTAGATGATCCACAGGGAGGCACTATCAGAAAGGGTCAGTATCGTTCTTTTCTGATTGACAACTTAAAATGTTCTTATAGTATTTTACGTAACATTCTCGCAAAATCGACCTCTCGTGGAGATCAACTCGATTCTTGAGGTTATGCCTTGGCTTGGAAACACATTTCAACGATACTTGATTCCTATGATCTTGATATTCCTGATCAAGTTGCATATGTTCCTCCGCCTCTCCTACAAATTATTGAACCACATGTCTCAAACGTGGAAGCTTATACAACAACGATTCTTTGTTGTTGATGAACAAGTTGTTGAGGCAGTAATCCTCGATCGCAATTTGAATCATTGACTTTAATGAAACAAGTTCGTAAACTTGATAAGGATATGAAGAAGATTAAGAAGATGTTGAAAAGTTGGTGAAACAGTTTGAGAAATAATTTTTTGATTAATAACAAATAGGGGAGAAGGAAGAATGAGAAGGAGAATCATTTGAAAGGAAAAGCGTAAGAAATTTTGAAAGCGAAGTTATTTTGATTTATTCATACTTCAGATATTTGATACCTTTCATATTTTCTATTTCACAATATTTGTTATCATCAAAAGGGGAGAATGTTAAGTCAAACCAGACTTCACGATTAAATAATTTTGATGACAAACAAAGAGAAATATACAAATGAAAAGTAGATGGACGCATGAGAAGTAAAAACAATTGAAGGAGAAAAATCAGTCAAGTAAGAATCGGTTTAAAAGGCATTTAAAGCTTTACAAGAGAAAAGCATTTAAAGCTTTACAAGAGAAAAGCGGATGAAAGCTTTACAAGAGAAAAGGCATTTAAAGCTTTACAAGAGAAAAGGCATTTAAAGCTTTACAAGAGAAAAGGCATTTAAAGCTTTACAAGAGAAAAGGCGGAAGCTTTACAAGAGAAAAGCGGCCGATACAAAATATCGACGGAAGAAAGAAACATCGGTTTGAGTTAGTTCTGAGTCAAACCTGAATAACCGTTTTTTCAAGATTCAAGAAGCGATATTCAAGAAATCTGTTGAAGAACCCGACTATAAATAAAAGTCGAGATTGAAAAAAAAACTTCATGAAACCTTGAATATTCAACTTTGATTTTCAGATTATCGAGAGAAAATTGTGAACAATATTTCAAGTGAGCAGTGTTAAGAGCATTTCTATTGTAACAAGCTCTTTACTATTCTTTCAATTAGAAAGTGTTACAGATAGCCCAAGAGGCTAAGAGTAAAGAATACTTGTTGTAAAGAGACCCGAGAGGCTCAATCGAAAGAATACTTGTAAGCAGTTCAGAATAGTGAAATCTCGTAGGATATCGAGGATCGGACGAGCCTACGGTTTAGGGTGAACCAGATAAATTGCTGTATTTTTCTTTCTACTCTCATATTACTTATATCGTAGTTTTCAAAATTAACAAAGTTTTTTAAACTAGTTACGAATTGATTTACGATAAGTTTTTGAAAGAACAAGTAATTTCTAAAGGGATTAACGAAAAGTTTATCACAATTCAACCCCCCTTCTTGTGTATCTTGATCATATTATTGTTCAATATATTAACGTGTGATTCACTTCAGTACTGTCTTGTTCCGCAATTGTTTTACTTCTCTGGCTAATATAGAAATTGGCCCTTCTTCATATGACAAATCCTGTTGTACCTGAATCTCTTGCAACAGAATCTTATGTGAGGCGTCAGATCGGTATCTTCTAAATATAGAAACATGAAACACATCATGCAGTCTGGCCAATTCTCCAGGAAGAGCTAACTGATAAGCTACGGGTCCAACCCTCTTCGTAATTTCATAAGGCCCAATGAATCATGGATTGAGCTTACCTTTTTTCCAAATCAAGTATGTGTTTCCATGGTGATACTTTTAGAAACACCTTATCACCCACTTGAAACTCAATATTCTTCCTTTTTAAATCAAGATAAGACTTACGCCTATCATTGGCGACTTTTAATCTTTGTCGAATAATCAATCTTTTCTTCCAGATTCATCACAATGTCCGGTCCGATCATCTTGTTTTCACTTAACTCCGCCCAACATACCGGAGTTCTACACTTCCTACCATACAACGCTTCATAAGGTGCCATACCGATGCTCGTCGATAACTTTGTTGTTATAAGCAAACTCCATCAAAGTCGATAATTATCTCAACTCCCGTGAAACTCTAACACATAACCCTCAACATATCTTCCAAAATCAGATAACTCGCTCGATTGTCCATCCATTCTGGGATGAAAAGCGAGACTAAACTTAAGTTGAGTACCCAATGCTTCTCAGAACTTTTCCGAATCTCAAGTAAATCGAGGATCACGATCGAAATAATCGATAATGGTACTCCATGCGGTCTTACAATCTCATTCACATACAAATCAGAAGCCTATCCAATGAATAGTCGGGGACTTAATAGGTAGAAAATGAGCAAATTTGGTGAACTTATCCTGATAACCCATACCGCATCATGTTTCCTTTGAGTAAGAGGAAGTCCAAAGGACAAAGTCCATGGTAATATTATCCCATTTCCATTGAGGAATAGGAATAGGATTTAACAAACCAGATGGAACCTCGTGTTCAGCCTTAATCTGTTGGCATGTCAGACATTTTGCTACATAATCCACAACCTCTCGTTTCATACCTGACCACCAGTAATACTGCTTCAAATCCTGATACATCTTGTTTCCACCCGAATGCATAGTAAAGATCAGATTATGAGCCTCAAACAATATCTTCTTCTTCGTTCATCATTAGCGCAGCACACACAACCGGTCCTTATAATACAATTCACCATCACCCCGCATGTAAAAATCATCATTTACCTTCCTGAGTAGCCAAGATAAGTTGTTGTAACTTATCATCAGCTCTTTGAGCATGACAAATCTCCTGTCTCAACGTGGGCCTTGCTATCAATTGAGCCATCAAGGCTCCATCAGATCCCAACTGCCATCCAATCTGCTTCAGTGATGAAGCCGAGATAGTCTTTCGACTTAAGGCATCTGCTACAACATTAGCCTTACCCGGATGGTAGTCTACAATACAATCATAGTCTTTAAATAATTCCAACCAACGCCGTTGTCTCAAATTAAGTTCCTTCTAAGTAAACAGATACTTCAGACTCTTATGATCTGTAAAAATTCTACACCTTTCACCATACAGATAGTGTCGCCAAATTTTTAAGGCAAACACTATCTGCGTAAGCTCCGATCATGAGTAGGGTAATTATATTCATGAGTCTTTAGTTGCCGAGAAGCGTATAACTACCTTCCCTTCCGCATCAAAACATAACCTAACCCAATCCCAGATGCATCAAGATACGTAACATACTCCTTACCGTAAGTAGGTTGAACTAATACAGAGCTTGAAGAAGCATACATTTCAACCGATCAAAGCTACTCTAACATCTATCGCACCATTCATACTTCACCCTTTCCATAACAGTTTAGTTAAAGGGATGCTATCACCGAAAACCCTTAATAAATCGACGGTAATAACCAATGAGACGTAAAACTTCTCACCTCATCACGTTCCTTGGTGGCTTCCAATTAACAACCGCCTATCTTACTAGATCAACTCTAATTCCTTCAGATGAGACAACATGCCCTAAGAATGATACCTCCTGAAGCCGAAATCATATTTACTCAACTTCGATACAACCGCTTTTCCCGCAGGTCTGTAATACAATTGAGAGATGGTCAATATGCTCATGTTCATTCTTGGAATAGACCAGGATATCATCAATAAACACCACAACAAACTGGTCCAGATAAGGCCTGAATACTCTATTCATCAAATCCATAAATGCTGCTAGAGCATTAGTTAACCCAAACGACATTACTAGGAATTCGTAATGTCCATAACGGGTCCTAAATGCAGTCTTCAGTATATCCACATCCTTTACCCGAAGCTGATAATACCCCGATCGCAGATCTATCTTCGAAAACACTCCTACATCTCTCAACTGATCAAATAGATCGTCAATCCTTGGCAGTGGATACCTATTCTTCACTATGACCCTATTTAACTGCCGATAATCGATGCACATACGCAGTGTACCATCCTTCTTCTTTACGAGCAACACCGGCACACCCCACGGTGATACACTGGGTCTAATAAAACCCTTATCCGAAGTTCTCAGAATCAGAACTTCAACTCCTTCAACTCAAGAGGAGCCATTCTATACGGTGCTCTAGATATCGGAGCAAAGCACTGCATAACTTCGATAGATAACTCCACTTCTCTCTCTGGAGGAAGCCCAGGTAGTTCCTCAGGAAAAACATCTGGAAACTCATTCACTACAGGAATATCAAGCAGTTTATCCTTACCACCTTCCTTCTGGGAATTAAGTAAAAACGCTAGATAAGCTACACACCCCTTTCTTAGAAGCTTTTGAGCTTGCATAGCAGATACTACATTAGTTAAAGCACTTGTGCAACCACCATGAAATACAATCTCAGAATGGTCGGGCCTCCTCAAGAAAACTATCTTAGCCTTACAGTCAATTACTGCCTGATGTTTAGACAGCCAATCCATACCCAGAATCAAATCAATTCGTGAAACGGCAATCTAATCGGATCGCCGTGATACTCACCGCCTTGAATCATAATCGACAATTCCTAACCACCGATTCACTAACACACTACTGGCCAGAGGACTAGTTACATGCATGTCATATTCTAACTGATCTATAAGTATCTCCTTATCAAACATTTCTCCAGCACAGATATATGAATGTGAAGATCCAGGATTAATTAATGCATACAATTCAGAACCAAAGAGAGAAACCATACCAGAAATGATATCTGGTGCATCTTGATCCTCACGAGCTTTCAGCATAAGTTCGAAGCGAAGGCACAACTGGTCGATTCACGAGCTTCGAAAAGAGCTCGGATTAGCCTCGCTCGATTATATCCGCCTCGGCCTCTTCCTCGACCTCTTTTCCCAACTGAAGCATGCGAAACCTCTCCACTAGCTTGTGCCATCCCAGACTGTCTCATAGGGCAATTTGCAATCATATGTTCCGTACTGCCACAACGAAAACATGCACCTGTAGCTCTCCAACAGACACCCCTAATGGTGAATCTGCGGTGCAGGCACTCTGGAGCACTAGAACCTCGACCCCCAGAGGAACCCCTACTAGAGGTAGTCGGTGTAGGAAAGTTTTGTTGCTTTCCCCTCATCACAGATCTCTGAGCAACTCTCGGTGCAGATGAACTACTTTCCCGACTTCGTTTGCCCGAAGAATGACCTCCTCTATTAAAGCCTCTTCTCTGACTTCTTTCTTTCCTGATCGTCTCTTGTCTTCCTACTTTTTATTGTAGCCTGTACCAACTGATGGTAAGTAACTTGTTGTAACATAGAAAACGCTGCCAGATGCTTGTCAGACCCCGATCCCGGGAGCCCGACTGTCCCGGGATGTGAGCCCGAGTGGAGCCCATCCCCGAGACACTTGCCTTGCTGAGACCTTAAACTTGACACTCTTACTCTTACTATAGTACCATAGATGTCGGAACCCGTTTTCGGAGCCCAACTTTCGTTGTCCTGAAACCTTACGCTTATAATCTTGCAGGATTCTTAATTGTAACTCCACCTTCGTGGCAAGCACACACCATGTATACACTAAAATCATGGGTTGACTTATTCATAAAATTTGTAGCTTTATGTCTCAAGTTCTCCCTGAAACAAGAATTCCCTTAATCGGAGTAATATACTCAAGATACACTCCAAAAAAAAACCTAAGAGAGTTCATACCCGAAACATGCCCTCTTAACTAACCTTGCACTTGTTTTAGAACAAACTTTCTCAATTTAACTCCAATTGATACCGGATTTTATGGAGTGAAAGATATGTGTCTTATAAATCCAATGGTTCAAGCCTCACCTCATTTGGAGGTTGTATGAGGGAAATATGCCCAAAACAACGGACCATGCTCACTTCCAAAATCGAATCGAAACTCTTTTGGCACGATTGCTATAACTTTTAATATATAGCTCCAAATGTTTTCTTTCTTTCACCATATGAAAGTAGACATCTAGATCTACAACTCTTATGAAGACTACAAACGCTGATTCTATCTCCTACATTATGCAGCGTCCTATTTTTCCATCGTCTGATTTCTATCATCTGGTTTTCTATCGTCTGATTTCTATCATCTGGTTTTCTATCGTCTGATTTCTATCATCTGGTTTCTATCTTCTGCTTTCCTTCCTTCTGCTTTTCTATCTTCTGATTTCTATCTTCTGCTTTCCTTCCTTCTGCTTTTCTATCTTCTGATTTCTACCTTCTGCTTTCCTTCCTTCTGCTTTCTATCTTCTGATTTCCTTCCTTCTGCTTTTCTATCTTCTGCTTTCTATCTTCTCGCTTTCCTTCCTTCTTCTTTTCTATCTTCCGCTTTCCTTCTTCGCTTTTCTATCTTGATTTCTATCTTACGCTTTCCTTCCTTCGCTTTTCTATCTTGATTTCTATCTTCGCTTTCCTTCCTTACCTTTTCTATCTTCTTATTTCTACCTTCCGCTTCCTTCCTTCGCTTTCTATCTTTTGATTTCCTTCCTTCGCTTTTCTATCTTTCGATTTCTATCTTACGCTTTCCTTCCTTCGCTTTTCTATCTTCTCGCTTCCTTCCTTCGCTTTCTATCTTCGATTTCTATCTTACGCTTCCTTCCTTCGCTTTTCTATCTTCCGATTTCTATCTTCGCTTTCCTTCCTTCCTTTTCTATCTTCGATTTCTACCTTCGCTTCCTTCCTTCGCTTTCTATCTTCGATTTCCTTCCTTCGCTTTTCTATCTTCGATTTCTATCTTACGCTTTCCTTCCTTACCTTTTCTATCTTCGCTTCCTTCCTTCGCTTTCTATCTTCCGATTTCCTTCCTACCTTTTCTATCTTCCGATTTCTATCTTCGCTTTCCTTCCTTTTGCTTTCTATCTTCGATTTCCTTCCTTCGCTTTTCTATCTTTCGATTTCTATCTTCGCTTCCTTCCTTCGCTTTCTATCTTCCGATTTCCTTCCTTCGCTTTTCTATCTTTGATTTCTATCTTACCGCTTCCTTCCTACGCTTTTCTATCTTTCGATTTCTA
The DNA here is from genome assembly GCA_029891385.1 of Erythroxylum novogranatense. Classification (NCBI taxonomy): domain Eukaryota; kingdom Viridiplantae; phylum Streptophyta; class Magnoliopsida; order Malpighiales; family Erythroxylaceae; genus Erythroxylum; species Erythroxylum novogranatense. The sequence continues at coordinate 9,340,382 of CM057235.1, read as the reverse complement.
TCTTCGCTTTCCGTCATACGCTTTTCTATCTTCGCTTTCCTTCCTTCGCTTTCTATCTTCGATTTCCTTCCTTCGCTTTTCTATCTCGATTTCTATCTTCGCTTCCTTCCTTCGCTTTCTATCTTCGATTTCCTTCCTTCGCTTTTCTATCTTTCGATTTCTATCTTACGCTTTCCTTCCTTCGCTTTCTATCTTCCGATTTCCTTCATACCTTTTCTATCTTACCTTTTTAGTAAGGATCATATCTTTTGACTCGAACTCCAAATTTAGCAAACGATATACCCTTGGAAAACTCTAAACTCCTACTACAATCTTCATGAGACTCATTGATCTAATTCATACCAAGAGGGTCTAATATTGTAATCTGGCATGTCAAATTTTGGAAAATTTGACAGACATCCCCTTAAAATGCAACTACCCAATTTTCAATTCTAAGACTTCCACCGCATAAAACTCATCATACAACCTCATATAACATGATTAAACCCTAAGGTATCTTCAAACACCATTCAAGCAACAGCCACACTCTTAATCATCTATCATATCCAAACTATAACAATGATTCAATTGTCTTAAACATACATGGATTTCTCAAAATACATTAAAATGAACATTTTTGCTTCCATAATTCATTCATTCCATCTTCATCAAATCATGTCATATTCATACATGCTTTAGTGGGCATTTCAAGCCCAATTACAATGAAGTTTCAAAATACAATATCTTCTCAAAATGCAACTAAAGCATTGTTTTACAAAAATCATTTCAAAACAAAATCAAAAGAAAATCTTGGAGTAAATGCCTTTAAGCTTGCTCCCGGGATCCCGCTCATTTCTGGAAGATTTTTAGGGGTGAGCCAGCTCAAGTGGGTAACACATTTATATTTATATATCAAGCAGTCCTATTAGTTATTCATACTTTTAGCAATCTTTCAATACAATCATAATACATGCATCATGCAATGTTCATCAATACTCAAACATAATTTCTCACAATTCAAACATTCATCATTCTTGCATTTTCATGTATTCACATATGAAACACATCAAATAGCTCGGTAAGTCCTTATTTTGGCAACCATATAGTCTCATTTCATGAGTCTATATGGGCAAATCTTTAGAGTCCAAATGTTGGATCATCCTATGCCACAATCAGGCGGTGGCGAAGGCTTCATGGTCAACGCACGTGATGCTTCTTAGGACAATACCTTACCCACATAACATAACAATCATGAATCATACAAGGAAATTGGACTGTTCTTATCCAATTCATTGTTTCTTTGAAATCATCTTTTCATACATCGTTCATGCCTTTCATTACATTCATTCAACAAGTTTCTTCATGACAGTTTCAATCATCATCAAGCATTTAATACACTCACATTCATCATTCCATCACACACATTTAATACAACAACCAAGTGATCAAAGTTCATTAATGTCATGCATTTATTTACATTTGTAGCTTATATACATAAAGATAAATATGAAACCCACCTTTTATCCTTGCTTAAACTTGCCTAAGGAAGTTCATCTCCTTGTTCTTCTCCTCTTTCTTGTCCTCCTTCAAGCATAACAAGAAAATAACCCCATATCAACATAGGGTTTAGAAATTGAAATACCTAAAAATCTAAATCATGAAATTCATAAGAGAATCACTAGACCCATCTTATTCTTCATCTTTCTAACCAAAAACCCAAACAAAAACTTAACCTTAAACCAAGAACTTACCTTAAATCCTTAACCAATCAAGTGGTTTCTTGGTTCAAAGTGAAGCTTAGACTCTCCTCCACACTTTTTCTTCTTGGACTTTCTTCAAAAACCCGCTCACTTTCATAGAAATGCCAAACCCTAACAAGCCTCTTCTTTCTCCTTTTCCTCCCTCCTTTCATGACACTCTTCTTTCCTCTCCCTCCAAATTTCGTTTCTATCTTCTTTTCCTACAAAAATCACTTATCTCCTTCCTTATATACTCCTTTCTAAATTACTTAAGCCCAATAAGCCTAAGCCCAACTTACTTCCTTCTTCTTTCTTCTTCTTTTTTTTCATTTCTCCTCCTTACTTACTCAAGCCCACTAACTCTTTTCCTTCAAGCCTATTGCATTAAATTCCTCTCTTCTTTCTTACTTCATTTGGACCCAAAGCCCAATTAATACATTAATTACACCTAACTCACCTAAGTCCAACTAACATATTTAACTTCATAAATTCTTCACCTAACTCATTAATGCTATTATATATTAATTTATGACACCTTAATTAATGCTAATCTAACTTAATCAATTTAATCTAATCATGATTTATCCTAAAAAAAATCTTGGGGCTAACAATGCTCCTTGATTGAATCATGCAATCCCTCCTCAAATTGATGACATCGGAACTCTTCAGTCAGTACAGATGCAGGGGCATATTTACTGAGCCGATTAAACTCCCGATCATACTCAGCAATAGACAAACTCCTCTGCTTAAGATTCAAGAATTGCTTCCACCGATCCTTTTTGTAAGCTTCAGTCACATACTTAGTTCTAAATTCTTGGGCAAAGAATTCCCAAGTCGAGGCACCGTGAATCGAGGACTCAGAAACAAATTTCCATCATTCATAAGCAGCTCCTGAAGAAGGAAACAAGACGATGAACCATACGCTGCTGGACAACTAATCTCATCCAAGACCCTCTTCACCTTCTCAATCCATAACTCGACCCTTCAGATTCCTCCAGGAGATGTCCCCAAAATTCTTCTTCAATTCCATACTTCCTCAGTTGATCAATCGGAGCCTTAGGTGTTATCATTCGATGCAACAAGGTCATCATATCCTGGGATAGCTTAATCAAAGCTTCTCCTTGAGCTAGAGGAGGAGGTGGAACCTCAGCGACTCCTCGATTGACCCTTGATGGTCCTGGTGTTTCCGAACGTGTTTGCTCCGGCTGATTACTCTCAGCAACTTCGTCAACAATCTCGTGAGATCCTTCCATCGTAATTTCTAAAGACAAAACATGGGACACCGCATTAGGCCATAACACAACTTAGACACTCAACAGCAAAAAATAGGCAAGTATTGGTTAAACCATAACCGCCTAAACCAGGCGCTCTGATACCAAAAGATGTAACACCCAAATACCCCCTGGGAGGATAAATGGATGCCACCCAAGACAGGACAAACAAATCAAAACGTTTCACACATGCATTTTTAAAAACTAAACGTAACACACATATAATACATCTCATAATTTCAGAAACAAATCGAAAGAATATTTACAGGCCCAAACAAACCAAACAAAATACATTTTCTTGTGACAAAACTCGGACTCTTTTGGCCATCTGCGGTTGACTTGTCTCGATCCTTAATCTCTTAGGTTCGAACCTACACGGGCAAATCCACGTGCTAAGCATATAGCTTAGTGAGTAATAACTAATCTATATTAACCGATTTGAGAAAAAAATGTAAAGAATGCATTTCGTAATGATTTTTATACTAAGTAAGCTACGTAACACGGAGATCCTTCGTAATCGTAATAATCAATCGATATCAAAATACGTAACAAATCAAACTATAAATCCATGAATGAAGTGGGTAACGGACTTATACAGAGATACCATAATTAGTATCGGCGGAGAGACATATGTCTCGATATCAGAGACACCAAAGTGTCAAATAACGAGAGCATTGCAGACTCTTCTAGGCATGCCTATTTACCCACAACTAGACTTAACGGTTTTACAATGTAACAAGATCATTTCGGTCATTCATATGCGGGCAAATAGCACTTAATAAATCAATCCTAGACATCATCTAGGTTGACTCACAAAATTTAACATTACAAAATTTACTTACCTAAAGTACTTACACTGAAATTTTCTACCTATATTACGTCTTTGAAATTATCGACCAGACATTTACCTAAATTGCACTTAGTGTTTATTGTCCCAACAATATCTGGCAGTGGTCTTTCCTCTATAATAGGGAACACGGACACAAATTATTATTGTGCGTCATCACTGTATGATAACTAAGTATGATGCATGTTCATGAAAAATTTCTGGGATTAATCAACAACTCATAGTACCAAATGATCCATGAAGTTTCAGGACATTAGCGATACAGCAAGTAGTCAAATGAAAGCAAGTCTTTATTATATCTGAAAATGTACAAATTACATTAACTCTCAAATGCTATGCCAATAAGCAATATAACGATCATAGGACATGTTAAGAAGAGAAAAAGAGTGCGAGCTGAATTTTTTAGCTCTACACTAAGAATGAAACAAAGATACATAATAATAAGCAGTAGACAAAAAAATGAAATAGCGGACCACATTTGAAATTTAGTTTTCGTCAAGAATCACTTGTGAGGTAAGGGAAGAAGTAAATGATGGAGGTGGTATCTATTTATAGAGCATTTTGTAAACTAGCTGTTTTGTACCGTTAACTAGCCGTTATTACTCAGCCGTTATACCTAGCAGTTATACATTTTGGGTGAAAAAATACGTTATGACTACTGCTCATAAATACGCATTTATTACTATTCACAAATACATACGATTCATTGCTCAAAATACTACGATTATCAGAGTAAGACACATGCTCACCGACCTTTAATCGCTCACAATTCACTATTCTCGCACTATTCACCGCCTTCAACCTCCGACTCTGAAACTTCTTCTTCTTCTTCTTTTTTTTCACCTTCCTTTAACTTCTTCACTTTACAACTAACCTATTTAGCAATTCTAACCTATCAGAATTATCCTAAGCTTCAAACATGATAAATCTAAACAAAAACAAAACAAAACAAAGATGTAACTCGCGTATGATAAACTAAACTTACCAGCTTTCCAAAGAAAACTCCAATAACAGGTGTTGGTGAGTGAATGGTTTCGCTAACTCTACTGATGGATGGGTAAGGGAGGCATTCGGTGAGGAATAAACGATAATTGTTCGATTTAAATCGTTGTTAGTAGGTTTAGATTGCAATACAGCTAATAAACAGCTCCAAATAGTAATAAATAATCAAAAAATATTGTTATGAATCTTAGTTGTAACAATTACCCAACAAATACCCAAAAGTTCCAGAAGACTTCCGAAAATTTACCAAAATTTCGTCAGAAAATAATGACTCTCAAAATAAATTGGCAACTCAAAACTAATCCTCCATTAATTTCTAAAAATGTTTGAAGTATACAAAAATTATGAAAATTATAATAATACTGTCCAAATCACTCCGAAGTTTCATTAAACCAATTAACCCGGAAAATGCCATGAATGCATGCCAAAATACTTATGCACAATTTAAGCTAATAGTTAATAAGTTAATAAGCAAATAACACTCATAATTCGTACTAAATTCCTTTAATATTCTAACCCATAATGTGGGGCGTTACAATCCCCGCAAGGGTGGCATGCTAGAACGATCATTCAGTCAAAATTCATTACAAAACTTTTTTTTCTTTAAAAATAAGGAACGTGCAAGCAGAAATTACTAATCAAATTGGGCCCATGTTATTTAAAAACATTTCCATTTCCAAGCTACAATCTTTAAAAACATTAGTATTCAACCTTAAATTTGGGCCCATTTCAGATACAAAACACTTGAAGCCATAAAGTCATTTCATTTCCAAATCGTTTACAAACACTTTGTACAATTCTTGCTGAACATAATTCAAAAATAAAAATCAATTGAAGACATGTGCAGGTGCAAACTGATCCCGACCCCTAATCCATATCAGACCTCAGTGGCTATACTCCATTTAGCCTAGCTGAAAATAATTCCTCAGAACTCGAAAAACCACATTGCAATTTTTTATGAGTTTTGCAACTCAATGAGTGAACCATCATTGATGATTTCACCGGATTACATACAAACATCACATATATCACATATATTCATTAAGAACATAATTATTTTTCAGACACTCACATAACAAGGCATAACATATGGTCACTCATTATAGCTTTGCAAATCATTCATGAATTACAATCTTATATGAATGCTATATGCATGAGACTCACATTCGTTCTTATTGTTGTGATTGAGTGCCTATCACATACTTATAAAAATATTGTCCCATAGGGCTCAGTCAGAACAGAATCACGGAGCATAGCTCTACGTGCACACACATATATCACGGAGCAAAGCTCTACGTGGAAGCACTTCGTACTGACTACTCAAGTCACGATGCCTTTATTTGAGCATGCATTTATGAAATGCATCAAATGCTGGTTATGCCATATCAGACAATCACATATGATGTTCAATCAGAAACTCATAATCATTGGACCTAAATCTGGCATTTAACATACGTTGATAATTCACATATCATAAGGGGTTTCACATCAAATCGGAACACTTCCAATGCATCAAAACTGAATATGACATATATGGCAATCACATAGGATGCTCAAACAAAATTCATAATCATCGGACCTAAGTCCGACATTCAGCTTTCGTTGAGGATTCACATATCATATAGAATTTCATAGCACTCAAAGCCACAATCAAAGCACTTCCAATACATTCCCGAATATTGATCTCCTCGGATAATTTAAAGTGTGGAATTCATAACAAATTGCAAACATTTTAATAATGTTGGAAGTGTAAACAAATCAAATCAGATCAATCCTAGGAAATCATCTAGGTTGACTCACAGTACGCACCAATAAGCTATTGCCTGGATGGTCCGGCAATGTCCGATTGGCGTCTGATATGCTCCTCTAAAATATACAAAACACATTCACAAATATTACATTTTTGCATAAATACACAAGTGGTTCTTTTATGCACATCAATGTATAGAATGTATGCACAATGCATGGTCAATGACAATTTCGGGGTGCAATAATGCGATCCTTATCAAAAAGCATTTAGGAATCAAAGCCCTCATTAATACCACGTATTTTTACAATTGAATTGGACCAAACAATGTAAAATAATTTCATAACTTCATTGACCACTTCAGATGTTTCCTCTAATACACATACGAGTCAACTTTTCATGCTAAATATGATAAAGTAAATGACCAAATTAGACAAACCTTCCTTCTGTAACGTTGTTCTACCATTTCTTATCTTTTTAATGACACCAAAATCGTTTAATTTGGTTCTGTATACAAAGAAATATACTAAAAATATCTTTGACTGTTCTTAAGTTCCAACAGAATTCTTATCTCAACTTCCAACCAAAATTTGAAACTCTTAGAGATAGAATTAAAACTCTAGTTCTTCACAAATGTTGTAGCCCTATGTCTCTAGTTTACATCAAATAAAAATCACCTAATTTGGATCAGTATAAAGAAAGTTATGGTCAAAATACGAAAGCATGTTCGAGCAGTCGAAGGAGGGTTGCTCGCCGCGACGTGGAGAAAAGATGAAGTCACGACTTACAACCCAAAAATCAGTTTTCTCGGGATTTCTTGCAACGTTCATCACGACGAGCTCAAGGGGGTCTCATATGTCGCGACATACAAAAAAGAATGAGTCGTAGCAAGAATAAAGATGGAGGCCGCGACGTACAAACAAGAATAAGCCACACGTCGCGACGTACAAAAAAGAGTAAGTCGCGACGTCTGGTTCTGAAACTCGTCTTCCCCACTTTCCAGACTTCAAACCCAGATTTCAATTTCTCACACTACCATTTTTCTCATATCAATTAACTCATATCATACTCAAAGCAATTCTTCTAACTCTTCAACACACACACAAAATTAAAAATCCAATATTCATACTTCAACATCAACTTCACTTCTACTGATAAACAACGGACAAAAATGTATGCATATCTATTTTGACTTTCTCAAAATCCGAACAGAGTATTTACAAATCTTCCAATTTAGAGTTCATTCAACACCATATTAACAATTTCCTACTCTCAATCAATCATCTACTCTATTCAACACCGAAACCAACTTCTATAACCTCACATGCATGCATCCATTTCCATTGAAAAACATCATTTACAATAACAAAACCCAACTTAAACATAACTTACTTGAATCTGCTATGAATTCCAGCAAAGAGAACAGATTAAAAACAGCAAAAGTCCCATAACTTTCATTCGGATGTCAAGTGTTTCTTCACCGAGAACACTTGCAATGCATTTTTCCTAACTCAAACTCATACTCGTGTATACTATGCATGCCTTACACGTGTCCTTTCTAACATAAGCCATTTGTCTTCTGCCTATTATTGCCACTTATCCCAATTATAGTTTGCCACATGTCACCCCATAATTGGCCAATAAATCAATATTTTTCACAAAATTTACTAAAAATTCTAAAATACCCAAAATAATACCAAAATTGCCAAAACACATTTTAATCATATTTAACAACTCAATTGTACCCGGAAATGTCAAAGAATGCATGTACAATTCTATGAATGTTCAAAAATGTGCATATCAAATTTAGCATAAACATGAATTGTACTTTCTGATTTCTCAATAATTCTCGTAATTCACAATTTTAGCCCTCACATAGGTAACAGGATGTTACACTAAGGACCTGATTGCCTGAGATGTTGTCTTCTTACAGTCTTCACCATGAATCAACTCTTTTTTTTTTCTTTTCTTCTTATTGACGCAAGGTTCGAACTCTAGACGACCTTTTTGCTTGCTTTGGCTTCTCCAAAAATAGCATCTCCCCTTTTCTTTTCAGGGTTACTGTCTCTTTTAGTTGCACCTGGATTCCTTCTTTAAGAGATATCGTCCTTCCCATTGATTGTCTTGATGATTCCTTTTCTCCTTCTGTAGGTATCTTCTCAACAGATCGAAATTTTGATTTTGTTGAGGGAGATTCTTTTCTAGCATGCTCCCCCTCAATCCTGGCTTTTTTCTTAGAATCAGCTTCTACTTTCTCTAGATTCTTCAAGCCCATTTTTCCAATTATTGCAGAGTTGATGACACTTTTGATATTCGTCATCATCCTGTTTCCCTTATCCAGACGTACTCCAGAATCTCTGAATATCTTTGTTAGTATCATTCTGTATAGTAGAGCAATTGAGTCTTTCTTAGACTTTACCATATAATGAAAGATAAGGAATGATAGGTTGACAATTTAGTAGATGAAATAGGCATTGTTCGTCTAGTGTTGTTACCAAATGCCTTGACTTTATTCTCGGTAGTACACAATGAAAAAGAAGTGAGTGTAATACCCTAGCCTTTGGAACAAGATTGAACGCCTTCTTTTCCCTTGGATCATTGCCTCCATATATCTGCAAATTGATCTGGGCCTTCATGCTGGCTTGTGTCATCCATCTAGCTTTGTTTGTAAGCTTCTCTCCTTCAAATGGACACTCCATGACCTTCTCAATCATCATCATAGTCACAATAATCGACAAGTTATCCACCGAAGATACAAGCGTATCGGTTATCAAATCCATGTTGTCCTACTTCAAGGATTCAAAGTTAACAAGTCTTTCGCTTTTCATGGTTCTCTCCATTTCTTGTAGTTAACAACAAACTAAAAAACAGAGAATTTTTTCAAAGAAGTGAAGTCGATGTGTAAGGTTGAGAGTGTGAGCAAGGAAAGTTTGAACTCCAAACAGAGTAATGAAAGGTTTTTGTTGAGGGTTCTTCAAGGGTTGGTTGTTAGAATATATCATGAGTGTTCTAGAATAGGTGATGTTCTTAAGGTTATGAGAAACCTTCCCTCCAAAACTTTCTTCTAACGGACGTTATTAGCTGTAACTCATAGTTACGGTTACCGTTAACTCTTCCAACCTTTTCATCTGGGTCATGACTTGTCAGACGGTTGATTACTTAACATCACCATGTTAAGGTTTCGTCTGATTTCTCTAAACCTTTCTTCACTTAATGGCTTAGTGAAGATGTCTGCCCATTGATAGTTTATCTCAACAAACTGAAGACTCACGATCTTCCTTTGAACGTAGTCTCGTAGAAAATGGTGTTTGACTTCAATATGTTTAACTCTCGAATGTTGTATGGGATTCTTTGATAGATTGATGGCATTTGTGTTGTCACAGTAGATTGGGATTTGTTCTTCTTGTACTGCATAGTCCTCTAACTAGTACTTAATCCACAACGTCTGTGAACAACAACTTGCGGCTAATATATACTCGACTTCAGCTGTTGATAGAGCAATTGAGCTTTGCCTCTTAGTTGACCATGAAACTAGATTATTGTCAAGAAAGTGACATCCTCCACTCGTACTTTTTCTGTTGGGACCCGATCTGGGAACCAGATCCCAACCGAAAGACGAAACGAAAAATGAACGAGAACGAAAACGAAAGAACAGAACATAAGCCACAATCAAAGCGGATACGAATGGCGAAGCGGAAACAAAAAGCGAATCACAGCCATACGGAAACAAAATACAATCCGGAGACAAGAAACAAAGTGGCGGAAATGCGAAACAAAAAATGGAGTGGAATCGAATCACAAAATACGGAACGAAAAACAGAGCGAAATCGAATCACAAAATACGGGCATAGAATAAAGCAAAAGCGAAAGCAAATCGAATAATCAAAACGGAAAGGAATCGCATCAAACAAATCGAATATACGAAAGTGGAACAAAAACTTAACAAAGCGGATCCGACATCCGAGAACAAAGAACAAAGAAACACAATCGCGTTGGAAACCTAAAGCTAATCCAATACGAAAATCCAGTATAATTTTTTTTTCTTTTTCCTTATTCCTTCTCTTTTTCATTCTTATTCACTTTATTCCATCACATACAAAATCATCCATATACAAATTTCAATACTTAATCATATGCTTGTATACTCATACAAAATTCAATACTTGATCATATTCTTATAAATCCCTACAAATCCCCAAATTACATTTTTATCCCAGATTTTATCAAAATTTCGGCAGCATAACGGCTGCATTTATTCTAACCCAAACCTGCAAAGTATCAAAACCACTTCTAAAATGCCCCCATCAATCATACAATCATCAAAATCGACCGGGCCTTCCGTCCGGGATCTCAGCAGATAAACACACTCCTATATCTAAACCACTTCAAATCATTAATCATGTCCAATTCCAATACAAATTTCAATCTTAAATCTATACACAAATTCCTAAATCAATATCATTATCGTACACAATTTCATATACAAATTCAATGATTCCAAACACTTCATCATTTGATTTCTTACAAATCCTTAATGGCTTTTCAAGCCATTTACAAACTTACAAATTGCTCAAGATATAGAAATGTACACAAATCGAACAAGTATCCTGACAGTCTTTCATCCAATCTCCTGCTCGAATACCTAGAGATGGGGATGAAAGGGGGGTGAGCTAAAACAGTTTGTGGATAATATGTTTATAAATTGAACAATAAGCGAAAACATATTTGAAAAAACTTTACCATTTATTTCTGAAATTTCATATTAGAAATTTGACAAATCTCGTATTTTTCACACCTTTCAAAATATTGCCAAAATAATTGCAATCACTTTTCAGTTGAAAAACCACCATAATTTATTTCTCAAAATTTTTCACATTTTGTTTTTAAAAATGATGCAATGCAACATACTTATAAACAGAACAAAACACACAAAACACATAAAATGGTCTAGTTAGGTCCAAAACAGAACGTACTATACATTCTCAGATAATGTCCTCAGACAAGTGAGCAGAGCGTGATTACACTTTCCGCATGGCGGTCCGAGTAGCCGTGAAGGAGTCAATCGGAACTCCATGCCACTAGTGGGCAGTCGGGAGAAGGCTATAAAAAATAGACAAGTGCGACTCGTCCAAGATATGGGACCCTGACCAAACCCATTGAACACATATTCAAAAATCGAACATTCGGATTGTTCAAGGCACTTTTCAAAATCTTACTTTTCAAATTTCTCATATCATAGTCACATATCACATTAAAGCAGGTAAAATTCACTCGTCACTTCATAACCAAAATTCAAATCATTAATTCATCAATCAATTCACAGATAAATCAAAATCATCACAATGTATGCAAATATTTCTTTCAATCATAAAATCAAACTTATTCAATTTCACATTTTAAAATCATTCATAGAATTGAATCGCATTTTCGTAAAATTTATTTCAAAACTAATTTTTCAAACATTTTCATAAACAATAATTTATCAAAATTTTGCTTCTTAAATTTTCAAATATTCATGCTTAGCTTAAATTCAATAAATAAACATACTACCCACCTCATATCCATGCTAATACTTTGTCCAAAGCATCAAATCTCCAAATTCCTTTTTCTTTCCTCAACTTTAAAATCCCCTATACCATAATTATCCAAGATAAATATCATAAATATCATAATTACTCAAGCTTAGGAAACATCAATTCCTCACATATTCAAGCTATCTAAATCTCCAATTTTCAAAATTTTCAATTTCCAAAATTTGACCTAAACCAACTTATCCAAATTCAATATCATAAATCTCATAATCCTTAAAATTTGATATCATAATTCATCAATCCATCATATTCTCTATAATTCTAAGCCAATAATTCATAAAATCCTCAAACATAAAATTTAACATAAACCTAAGTCACAATTTACCAAAATTAATTCACTTAATCTCGAAATCTTTCAAAATAAATAATGGAATTAACAAACCCACCACCTTTTCCATATTTCTAAACAAAAATCACTAAAACTCAAAGCTCAAATTTTCCCTTACCTCTTTCTCCTTCAAATTTGGATTTATCAAGCCCCATAGGAAGCTTTCAAGTTTTTCCACCTTTTCCTTTGAAACCAAGCAAAACTTAAGCTAGAACCCAAAAAAATCTCAAAACCCTTACTTTTCTCTTCTCCATCGCCATCACCAAGCTCTACTCTCCTTTGAAGTGAATCACACGTTAATACAAAGACTTAAAAACACAATAGAATGCACGAGAAGGGGGTTGAATTGTGTATTCCCTTTTTAATATCTTTAGAATTACTTGTTAGAATTAAGATTCTTTCTGTAATTCTTATTAATCTGATTGATCAAACTTTTCAATGCTAAGTATATGAATAGTAAATAAAGATCAACTTTGAAACTAAAAGTGAGATAGAGAGAGAGTAGTAGACACGCAGATTTATCCCGATTCACCCTAAACTGTGGCTACGCCCATCCTCGAGTTTCTTCCGAGACTTCACTATCTCTTCAAACGTTATAAAGATTCTTTCACGAGCCTCTTCAGTCTCTACAACCAAGATTCTTTCACACTTAGCCTCTGCAGTTATCGCATAACTTTTCTTTTCAGAAAATATTTGAACACTCACATGTATGATAGCGTTTAGCTAATTCGCACTTAATCGCTTTTCTCTTTGTGTAATTTTTCTCAAAACAAGAAGCTCTTCATTTTCGACTTCGACTTGTATTTATAGCCTTCGCCTCTAATCGCTTCTTGATTCTTGAATCTTGAATTTTAAAGAAACGATTAATCAGTTGAGTTACAGAATTAACTCGAATCGACTCTTACGTCATTTCTTTCAAGGCTCTGCATCTGCGTCTCACGCCCGCTTTTGTTTCGCGTCAGATCTACATTTGCGTCTGCGTCTTTTATTGTCTTGTGTCATCTGCGTCATGTTGACTTTTTATCAACTTCATCGTGGTTCCGACTGTTTTCTTGCAACTTCGCTCGGTACGCCATCTTCGCTCTGTCTCTCGAATTAAATCAGATACGCCATCTTAAATACATCTCCAATTCGCTCAGATATCGTCTGTGATCGTTTTGTTTTTCTTGTATTTGATCTCACTATGTTTGTTATACATCAAAATCATTTTTATGTAAAGTCATTTTGACTTAACAATCTCCCCTTTTGAATATAACAAATTACATACAAGAAAAGAAAACAAAACAAAGCAAACAATGATGTTGCAAAACTTATCTTCTTCCAGTCTTAAATCTGTGTGGTCACACCTTCTTCATCCGAACATCCTCTCCTCTTCGATTATTTTCTTCTTTTCCGCTCTCCCCTATTTTTTATAATAAAAATGATTATCGATTCTGGTTCTTCAATGAGCTGCTATCATCTTCTTTAGATCATTCACCGCCTCCTTCATGTCATTGAGTTCACCACGTAATTCATCGACTTCATCGACGAAGAGGCTTGATCTGCTTCATTGATGGAGGGCGAAAGGAATTGTAGTAGTATAGGCATCGAGGATGGAGTGTAGTCTTCATTAATCTCAAAAGTCGGTGGACGAATGAATGTTGCGACTCGGGAAGATTTAGATCAAAAGGAACCGGCAAGATCAACAAGCTGTCTTCCTTGCAGGATAGGCATGTTCTTCGATAGACAATGTATTAGACAAAGGGCTAATCTGAAGAACTGCTCTGAACAAGGAACTCAAGAATGTTCTGTTTTATACTTCCCCATTGGATAGTCTTCCTGACGATTTGTATGGCTGCAGCCGCTTGATGATCTGGTCTTGTGCAGAATGCATGCTTCATCAATTTTCCACACTTCTTCTATAACTGATATATGGATGATCATCATCAACATTATCTTCGTGAAATAATTTTGACTTTCCTTTGTAAAATCTTTTGACGCCTTGATTGAATATCCGAACAACCTTTATCTCTGTGTTCTCTCGTGATTGGGAACATAGTACACGGCAAGGTGGACGCCTTGAGGGATATGGAAAATGATCAGAAGCCTCAAGGTATCGTAAAAAATTTCTCTTTTCATTTAGTAAGCGCCACGTGATACCATTAATCAACATAGGTTGCACCAGAGCTACTATTTTCTTCTTTGGTTCAACACCGATTATAATAGCATTGCTCGATTGGTAATAACTTTACCAATTTGATTTCGATCTATATTTCCTCAAGAACTTCGTAGTTATATACCTTCGACTTGGTTCATCATCCCAAATCTGCATCGCAGCTTGCTTCGTTGTGTTCCTTAGAAGTTTCTGAATCGCCATTCTTCTGCTGGTTCCTCCTTTATAATGCCAGGTGTCTCATGAACCGTGCTTTCATCCACTGGTTCTTCTTGTTGAGCACTAGGAATTTCTTGAACTGTACAATGCTCAGTTTCTGTTTCAACTTGAACAGTATCAGCAGTCTCTTTTTGTAGACTAACGTCCTCAGCAGTTGAGATGCTCTTCTTTTGACTAACCTTCTTAGTCTTTTTCTCTGCTTCAGTTAGTTTTGCTGATTTCTTCACAAGAAATTTTCCTTTAACAGATGTTGTTTTCTCTTCCTCTCGGTCTCTTTAGATCTTCCGCCGATCCTCTTCCGTATAGAGACTAAGGATCTTGTGGCTTTGGCTGCACAAGATTTAGAAGTTTCTTCTCGCTTTGTTCTCTCGGCAATCTTTTCTTCCTGTTGCCTCGAGTCCTGATTCTTGGAGATCTCTTGGCTTTCTTCACAACTTCGCTCAAGAGACTTTCTCCTTGTCTCTTTGGCGCACTTTGCTTTGCCCTCTGAGATTGACTTTCTGCGACAAGAGGACTCACCATTTTCATGAGAGGTCTCCCTAGCACTCTCCTTAATTCGGCAGTAGGCGATTTGATACTTACAGGCGATTGAGAACTTGAGACAGGAGTCTTCTTCAATATACGCTCCCCCTTAGTTCTTGGTTTCTTTGAAGAACCGGCGTGATCTTTGTCTACTGTATTCAGACCCATTCGCCAAATAGCATGAGCATCAATCTTGCTCTTCACTGGAACAGTTCGTCTTATACCTTAGTGCGCATTTATCATCGGATTCCATAAAGATCCTCGTCAAAATCAAACCATAAGGATAACTGGAAGTTTCCTTTAACCCCTTAACCATATAGTGAAAGATTAAGAAGGGTAGATCTATAGGATTTTGATTGAGAAGAAAGAACAGACATGGTTCGTCTAAAGTAGTCACCAAATGCCTTGAACCAACTCTAGGAAGAATGCAATTGAACAGGATTGCATGCAGAACCCTAGCCTTTGGAATCAGATTTGATGTCTTCCTTTCTCTTGAATCATTTGTGCCATAGAGTTGCCTCTTGACATCTTCTTCTTTCGTTCCAACTGAGGACATCCATCCGGCCTTGGTAGACAGTTTTTCACCAACGGATGGGCAACCGCCACTTTCCTTATCAAATCCTTTGTGACAATAATCGATATTCTATCCACAGAGGATACAACATCGTCTTATACTGCAGACGAGCGCTCTTCCGTAACTCATATACCTCATCCAGATAGACAAGTTCTTGTATCTCGAAAGAAGTTCTTCCACCAGCTCTTATAATCTCGTGTTCTACATTCATGCCGTCACCCTTAGTGATTCAAAGTTCACAAGTCTTCCATAAATCATTCTTTGCTTCCATTGTATAGAGCGAAAGATTATCTTCTGGAGAGCTTTTAAGTGAGAAGATTTTGAGAGAATTGGTAAAGTAGAAATGAACCGTCAGTCTACTTATAGGGTTATGGGCTGATGCGTTCTCGAATCATTAAGAACCTCGAGTTTATCAGATATTTCCCTCCAAAAATCTTCCTTGTGAGAAAAGTTACCAGTTGTAACTCACTGTGTATAACGACGTTAGTTTCTCACATTATTTTAGCCTAACTGCTCATTTAGCATCACCATATTGAGATTGCGTCTTATCTTCTGAAACCGTTATTCACTCAGTGGTTTAGTGAAGATGTCCGCCCAATGAAGCTCTGTTTCAACGAACTTTAGAAACACCACCTTTCTCTCGAACGTAGTCTCTCGTGAAATGATGTCGACTTCTATATGCTTTACTCGAATGTGAATTGATTCTTTGACAGTTTATTACCTTTGGTGTTGTCGCAATAAATTGGAATCTCCTCCTCCTTAATGAATAGTCTTCAAGTCGATACTTGATCCACAAAGATTCGTGAATAAAGAACTCAGCAGACATGTATTCTGCTTCAGCGGTTGATAGAGCAATTATGCTTTGTCTCTTGCTTGACCAGGAGACTATGTTTCCTCCAAGAAAGTGACATCCACCACTTGTGCTCTTTCTTTCGATTCTATCTCGGCATAGTCCGCATCACAAGATCCGATTAACTGAAATCTTTACCTTTCTCAAACATTAAGCAAAGATCAGTAGTACCTGCGAGATATCTCAAAATTCTTTTAACAGTAGTAAAATGAGACTCTCTAGGATCGGCTTGAAATCTTGCACACAAACATACACCTAATGTAATATCGGTCTACTTGTCAGAAGATACAATAAAGAACCGATCATCCTCTATATAGGGTTTGATCCACCTTCTTACCAAGTTCGTCTTTCGACAAAAGGTTTGAAGGATGCATCGGAGTTTCCATTGGCTTCACATTATTCATGTCAAACTTATTCAAAGAACTCTTTCACATACTTCATTGATGAATGAAGATCTTCTCTTTGGTCTGCTTAACTTGCAACCCATGAAAGAACTTTAATTCACCCATCATACTCATTGCAAATTCTCTTTTCATTAGTCTCTCAAACTTTAAACACAACTCTTTTGTAGTAGCACCAAAGATAATATCATCAACGAGATCTGTACTAAGATAAAATCATTCGAAAACTCTTTCTAAAGAGCGCCTTATCAACTTGACCTCGCTGAAACCATTTTCTATTAAGAAGGTACTCGAGACGATCATACCAAGCTCTAGGGCTTACTTTAGGTCGTATAAGGCTTTGTGAAGTCTATAGACATAATCTGGATTTTAACATCTTCAAAGCCGGAGGTTGTTTCACATAGACTTTTTCGCCTATAAAGCCATTCGTAAATGCACTCTTAACATCCATCTGAAACAACTTTATATCGTGACAGATTGCATATGCCAACAAATCCTTATAGCTTCAAGTCTCGCCATGGAGCATATGTTTCGTCAGTAGTCTATTCCTTCTTGTCGATTGTAACCTTGTGCTACTAATCGGCCTTGTTATGACTCACTCTTCCGATTCGTCTAACTTATTCTTGAAAACCCATCTTGTTCCTATAATGGATTTCTTAGAGGTTCGGAACCAAGGACCAGACGTTATTCCTTGTGAATTGGTTCAGCTCTTCTTGCATGGCTAACACCCAAGCTTCGCTTCAAGAGCTTCCTCAACCTTCTTAGGTTCTACTTCGTAGATAAAAGCTACATTAGCTTCTCGTGCGAATCTGGACCTTGTCATAACTCCTTCGAGGTCTCACCGATAATTAACTCTTCCGATGAGAACTTTTATACTTCCAATCTCGCCTTAGTTCTATAGTTTCGGACTATCTTCAATCTTATTCTCACGAGTGTCCGACGAGGGAGTTTCGA
The DNA here is from genome assembly GCA_029891385.1 of Erythroxylum novogranatense. NCBI lineage: Eukaryota > Viridiplantae > Streptophyta > Magnoliopsida > Malpighiales > Erythroxylaceae > Erythroxylum > Erythroxylum novogranatense. Next base: position 9,322,206 of record CM057235.1, on the reverse strand, counting down.
GGCATCATCTAGGTTCTTTGAAGGACCTTCAATCTCCATGTCATCTTCCTTATGGGTTTGAGAACTATCATCAAATTTGACATGGATCGTCTCTTCAACAGATCTTTGAAGTCGGGTTGTAAACTCGAAATGCCTTAGACGATAATGAGTAACCTAGAAATATTCTGGATAGGACTTTGAATCGAATTTATCCAATGCCTCTCAGATTCGAATGGAACATACTTTTGAATGGATGAAAGTAGGATATGCTTGGTCTTCTTCCATTCCATAACTCGTAAGGAGTTTTCTTCAACATAGGTCGCAACAAGATCCTATTACGAATATAGCATGTCAGATTCACGACTTACGCCAGAAATACTTAGGAAGATTAGTCTCACATAGCATAGTCCTTGCCATCTCTTGAATCTTCCTATTCTTTCTCTCAACAACTCCATTCTGTGTGGAGTTCTAGGGTAGAAGTTATGGGAAATTCCATTCTACTCACGTAAAACTCTAAACTTCTCATTCTCAAATTCTCCGTCATGATCACTCCCGATACTAGCTATAGACATTCCTTTTCATTTCAGAACTTTACGGATAGAGTTCTAAAGTACTTAAAAGACTCATCTTTGTGTGATAAAAACAATATCCAACAAAATCGAGTAAAATCATCAACAATGACAAGTCCATATTTCTTTCTGCCAAGACTTAATGTCCTTGTAGGACCAAACAAATCCATATGTAATAGTTCTAAAGGTCTTGAAGAAGTTACAAAATTTTTAGAAGAGAAAGAGGTTTTAACCTGTTTTCCTTTCAACTTCTAACTCCTTTTTTAAGCAAATATTTTCTTTCTCTATTTTCTCATTATTTTTAATATTCTCTGCATACTTTTTCTTCAACAGCTTGTACTGTTTCATAATAGCATGAGAATCTTCTAACAGTTCTGAATATGCATCATGCAAATTTTCAGAGTCGGATTTTACCTCCTCATCACTATCTTCCTCACCATTAGGCAAATGTTTGCATGTTCGATGACTCGGAGCTCAGATTCGATTGAGATGAATCTAGGTCCTCCCATGTTGCCATCATGCTTTTCTTGCCTTCTACTCTTCTTGGGTTTCTTCTTGAGAGTAGGGCATTGGACTTGTAGTGTCCAGCTGATTGCACTCGTAACAAATGATAGAAGACTTTTCCGGCTTAGCTTCATCTTTTCCATTCTTTACAATGTCGGTTATACGGGCTTCTTCTTCCACATCGCCTTATCTTTCCGAAATGAAAGATAATTCGTCATCTTCATCACTCGATTACGAATCGATTGGCTAGAGTTGTCATCCCTTGATTCTTCAATTTTCAATGCTTTTGATGACTTCCTCCTTCTCTCGAGTCTTATGATTCTTTTGTCCGCCTTGATGCTATTGACTTCTCTCGCTTGGGCTTATCTTCAGCGTTGAGTTCAACTTCATGAATCTTTAAGGATCCCAACAACTCATCTAGCTTTAATATGCTCAAGTCTTTGGCTTCAGACCGCCGTAACTTTTGGTCTCCATCTCTTAGAAGACTTCTTAGAATCTTGCGAGCGTGATCTTGATTATTGTATGTCCTTCCAAGAGCTTTCAATCCATTGATAATTGTTTGAAATCTTCCAAACATTTGATCAATAGATTCTTCATCTTCCATCCTGAAAAGTTCATATTGATGTACAAGAATACTTATCTTGGATTCCTTAACTTGACTTGTGCCTTCATGAGCAATGGACAATGTGTCCCACATTTCTTTTGCTGTGTCGCAACCATGCACTTTGTCATACTCGCTTCTACTTAGGGCACACGTTAAGAAAAATTTTGCCTTTGAATTCATTTGTATTCTTGCTTTCTGATCAGCCGTCCATCTGCTTCGTGGAATAGAACTACCTTCGTCATCTACAGGTAGATTCGATGAATAACCGCATCCTATCTTTCCAGTAATGATAGTCTTCTCCATTGAATGCTGGAGGTCTAGTGACTGAGGCTCCTTCAGCGATGTATACATGTGACTCCGCCATTATCTTTAATCCACACTTCGCCAAAGTGATTCTTGGATACCAAGCTCTGATACCAATTGAAGTGAATCACACGTTAATACAGCACTTAAAAACACAATAGAATGCATGAGAAGGGGGAGTTGAATTGTGTATTCCCCTTTTTGAATATCTTTTAGAATTACTTGTTAGAATTAAGATTCTTTACAGAATTCTTATTAATCCTGATTGATCAAACTTTTCAATGCTAAGTATATGAATAGTAAATAAAGATCAACTTTGAAACTAAAAGTGAGATAGAGAGTGAGAGTAGCAGACACGCAGATTTATCCTGGTTCACCCCAAACCGTGGGCTACATCCAGTCCTCAGAGTTTCTTCTGAGATTTCACTATCTCTTCAAACGTTACAGTATTCTTTCACGAGCCTCTTCAGGTCTCTACAACCAGTATTCTTTCACACTTAGCCTCTGCAGGCTATCTGTACAACTTTTCTTTTCAGAAAATATTTGAACACTCTGTTACAAAAGGATAGCGTTCAGCTAATTCGCACTTAATCGCTTTTTCTTTGTGTAATTTTTCTCAAAAACAACAAGCTCTTCAGTTTTCGACTTCGACTTGTATTTATAGCCTTCGTCTCTAACTGCTTCTTGATTCTTGAATCTTGAATCTTTAAAGAAACGGTTAATCAGTTGAGTTCTGTAACTAACTCGAACTGACTCTTGCGTCTGTTTCTTTTCTGCGTCTGCGTCTGCGTTTGCGTCTGTTTCTGCGTCTGTATCTACATTTGCGTCTGCGTCTTTTATTGTCTTGTGTCATCTGCGTCTGTGTTGACTTTTTATCAACTTCGTCTGTGTTTAACTGTTTTCTTGCAACTTCGTCTGTGTACGTCATCTTTGTCATCTCTCAATTCGCCTCAGATATGCAGTATCGTCAGGATCGCTTTTGTTTTTCTTGTATTTGATCTCACTATGTTTGTTATACATCAAAATCATTTTTATGTAAAGTCATTTTGACTTAACATCCTTTCTTCTTATTTTCTTCTTTTCTTCTCAAACCTTCTAACTTTTTCTACTCCAACGACAACCAAAGGGTTTATAGTCTGCCATGTCAATTAAAATGAGGGGTAATTGACCAAATTACCCTTACTCTTTAGCTTAATTCCAAAATTGCCCCTACACTTTCCTTTAAGTTATTCTCACTTGCGGGTTTGTTTTGAACTATCAAGTTGAAGGACTTTGTCAAAACTTCCTTCTATAGAAATGTTCCTCTATGTCTTAATTTCATAATGCCACAAGAATCATCCAATTCGGAGCACTACATCAAAAGTTATGCGCAAAACATTTCGGGTTGTTCATATTCTAACACATTTTCCAGCACGTTATTTCCATCCAAAAATTTACATTCTTAATCCCAAAATTGACATTTGATGTCTTCATAACAATTGTAGCTCTATTTCGCTAGTTTAATTCAAATTAAGAATCGCCTCATTTCGATTACCAGAGAAAAAGTTATGCCCAATATACTTTCAGATGTTCCTAACCCAAAAACTGCACACTAATCCGGACTTCATTTCATAATTTAAAAATCTTAGGGGCAAACTTGAAATTTCCTTTCTTCATGTGACTTGTAGCCCCTTGTCTTAAATTTATTTCGCCTCAAGAATCACTTCAATCGGATCTCTACAGATCCTGAATTTATCAAAATACTGAACTATGTTCGGAAAATTTCCTGACTCACTTTGATTAATATAATCAACCTTAATTTAATCTAAAAAATTCACAAATTTCTCGTAAAAATGAAATTCACTTTCTTAGGAATCCAACACTTCGAAAACCGAGTCAATCGGATGTCGGACGGAAAAGATATGAACGAAAGATTGAAGAGGGGTCATATTTCCTAAAATCTGGAAATAAAAATTAAATAATTAAAATTTAATAAAATTTAATAAAATTTTTTATTCAAAGCCCTCCTCACTATGGCGATTCATCGCCCTAGCGAGAGGGCTTACGAAACACCTTTTTTTTAGAATATATATATATATGATTATATATATATATATATATCATAATTTGTTTCAAAAATCATAGCTCTTGATTTCGAATTCCAAATTTCATAAAGTTGGTCTCTATGGAAAGCTTGAAGGAAGCTCTACAACTTGCATGTAGAACTCAAAAATCAATTTTGTCTCTAAAGAGGTCAAAAATTCAGTCAAAGGTACTGCCCCAATTTAATATATCCCTAAACAAATGCCAACTTTGAAAATTCATATCTTTCAACTCCAAAATTCAATCATGTCATATTTTATATCGATGCAAAGCTTGGAAAGTCCTATACAACTTTTATGAAGGACATAAAAATCAATTTGACTCCTAAGGGAGTCCATTTTTCGGTCAAAGATTCTGTCATCTAATATTCATGCTAAAACCATAACATAAATTTGTAAAAATCATAACTTATTATTCCTTGATCGAAAAATTCTATACTTTATATCTAAATAAAGATAAAATCAAAATCTTCAACTTTCATGAAGAACTTCAAGGCTAAATTTGTTGGGACCCGTTTTCGGAACCCAACTCATAACGAACGAATCGCAGCTTAACTAATATCGCTTCATTTTTTTTTCCATTTATACATTGTTCAAAGTAGTTTCAATTTCCAATTTGTATTTCATCAATTCCTCAATCCTTTTAATCCTTCATATTCGATCATATCGCGTTAGATTCGAAAACATTTTATCATTCGCTACAATCATATCTCTCTTTATCCCAATTTCGCTTATTAACAAATATTTGAATTTCATCAATCCATCTTATGCCATTCATACATAATTTCCATATCATGTCCATACACAAATCCATACATGAAAGCACTTCAATATTTCCAACCCATCACACAAATCTTGGACCTCCCGTCCGAATCCCATCATACACATTTACAATCCTATATCTAAACACTTCCATAATTCTCGGTCATCTCAAGTCATGATCATAATTCACATTCATAAATACTAACCATATTTCACTTACATAATCCCATCCCATAATCATATACAAATTTTAATGGCCTTACAAGCCATAATACAATCACAATATAAAAAAATCCGAATGCAAATACAAAGATACAAAAATCCCTCTTTTTCGCTCACCAGATCTTCTTCTCATTACCTGTGGATGGTAATGAGGGGGTGAGCTTACGCTCAATGGGTAACAGTTTATAACAAAACAATAAGCAAAACTCTTGAAATATTTTTCTTTTCTGGTCTTAGAAAACATTTCTTTGAAATCCGTAAATCACATTTTTGGAGAAGTTCTTTTCTTGCTGTAATCAAAATCACATTTTACAAATCGTATACATCTTAGGCTTTCAGCTACAAATCCATAGGTTACAAGACATGAATGCATCAACTTGGCAATTCACGTAAGCAATGCACACACAAATGGCTAGAGAGTTCCATAAACACGACGGAAACCGAAGTTTACCGTAATCACGACGAGTCCATTTTTCAGATCTCGTAAGCCACAAGCGGGCAGCCGGGAGAAGGCTATCACATTATTTTTGTCTACGTGCACGAGACTATCACAACGTTACTCTCTCGCCCACACAAAAGCACATATAATGCTCAAATCAATTTATCAAATGCTCTTTTCCGAATATACACAGCCATGAAGTCTTTCAAGGCATAACACAATGTATTTTTGCAATTCATCAAAATTTCATGTATCGAATCAAAAATGATTTTTCAAATCATTTATGCAATGATGCAACAATTATGATGCAATTTAAGTCAGAAAATCTCTTTGTTTAAAGAAAGCGGTAATGGCTTATAAATTCTATTATAAATGGATACCCACCTCGAATCCATGCTAGGAACTTGTCCAAAGCTCTAATTTCTCCGAAGCTTCTTTCTTTCGCCCACTTTGAAATTTCCTAGACCGAAATCATCCAAATTCATCATCATAAATACCATAACCCTCAAAATTTACTATAAGAAACCCAATTCCAACATATTTCTAAGCTATCTAATGCATCAATTTACAAAAGCCCCAATTTTCAAAATTGGGCATAAACCCTAACTCACATTAATCCAAAATTAAACCACCATCTTAGCATAGACATCACAACTAATTTCATAATCCATAAAACCATAATATTTTCCATGATTCTACACCAAAAATTTTAAGAAAAGCTTGAAGCTTGAAAATCGGCTCTTACCTCACTCTTCACCATTTTCGGATTTTCTTAGCTCATCCTAGAGCTCTCTTCATCCTTCATCTTTTTCCCTCTTGGAGCATGTTCGAAATCCTCCTAGAAAGCTCACAAAATCGAACCCTAGCTGCTGTCCTTTCTTTTCTCCTTCCACCAAACCCTCTCTCTTTTTCTCTTCTTTCTTTCTTTCTTTTGTTTCTCTTTATTCTGTTTCTCTAACTCTCACGATCACAGCCTGCTTCTCCTCTATTTATACTACATCCACATGCCATGTCATTTAATGAATGAGGAAAGACTCTCATGCCCCTCCTTATAAGCCTACTAACTTAACTCTTTAAGTGTTCTTCCAAAATTGCCCTTAAAAGTTGATATCTTGGCTCCAAATTCCGATCAGGTAAATAAAGGAATTTTACAATAATTTCTTCTTCACAATGTTCCTCGATCATACGAATCCAACGCAACAAACCGCGCTTAATTCGGATCTAAAACGAAGAAGTTATGGCCAAAATACTATCGGACTGCATAAAATCGAGACGCACATCGCACCGAGTTTCATTCCAATATCCGACAGTCTTAGAGGCTCCATCTTGATCGGGTTCTTCATCAAAGTTGTAGCCTTATAACTTTAGTTTAATCTCCAATTTGAATCACCTCAATCTGAGCTCTGTAGCTTCATATATCCTCAAAATACTGATCTGTGCAGACTGTTTTCCTTCCATCGCTTTCATTGCTCATCATCGATTTTCTATCGCCCGATTTATCGCTCATCGCCTGATTTTCTATCGCCTGATTTACTGTTCATCGCTTGATTTCCTTCGTCTGACTTTTCCATCAGCTGATTTTGCATCAGCTGATTTTTGGATCACTGATTTCCATCACCTGATTTTTGCATCACTGATTTTCATCAGCTGATTTTTCCTCCAAACTTCAAACGCTTATAACTTTTAACTCCGAACTCCAAATTGGACAAAATTGATGTTTATTTCATAGAGAAAAGACTGATCTACAATGTTCATGAAGAACTTAAATAAAAATTCAGTCTCTAAAAGGGTCAAATGTCTCAATTAATCTTTCGTCTGATTTTTGCATCTTCCGGTTTTCCTATCACTGGTTTTTCTATCACCTGGTTTTTCTATCCAGCACATGTCCACTTATATAGATCATATCTTTTGACTCCGATATCCAAATTGGGCAAACTTGGTATCTATCTCAGAGAAAGAGAGATCTACAACTTTCAAGAAGGAAATTTTGTCTAAATCTATCGATATCAAGTCCATATCGTCTGCTTTTGCTTCAGCTGGTTTTTCTATCAGCTGGTTTTCCATCATCTGATTTCTATCAGACATGTTTTGGCGCAAATGCCATAACTTTCTCTATAGGTGTCGAAATGACTTCATTCTTGGACGGTTAGAAAGTAGACATCTAGATCTATAACTCTCATGAAGACTACAAAGGCTGATTCTATCTCCTACATTCTGTAGCGTCCACTTTTCCTATCAGCTGGTTTTGCTACAGACATCGTCTGTTTTTGCTACAATGCATCGTCTAGTTTTTGCTACGATTGCATCGTCGGTTTTCAATCACCTAAACAACATCAAAACTTCAATCTATCATAACTTCTAGCCCCGATATCGAAAATTCGCAAACTTTATGGCTACGAAAGCCCTCAACAAGCACTACATGTTCATGAATATCATTTTATCAAATTTCACTTAAATCAAAAGTCAACTATTCATCCCCAAAAGTCAAACTTTCATAATTCTTCATATTTTCACACCTTCACTAATTCTTCCAATTCTCACTCTTTCAATCTTTATTTCCTACCTTTCAACTTCCATTTCAATCATCTTAATCAACTCATTCATTTTAACTTTCATTAACTCATAATATTCACTCGACATTTCATAACATATACATATCTCTTTAAAGCCTCAAAGTCATCAAGACCAATCCATTCTTTCCATCTTGATTTCACATTTTCCTCACTATCACAATACTCTTCGTCCAATCTACTTCAAGCACGATTCAATCTTCACAACTTAATCTATAACATAATACATATACAAAATACTCATTCTTTCCATACTTAAATCCTCCATATACAATTCATTCAACACATTCTTATGACAAACATTAAGCCATTTCTCAAATCATCCATAAGCCACAAAATACATACTTTTAGAATAAATTTTGAAAGCAACCACATATCACACAAAGTTCATTCACAAAGTTCATATACACAACTTATGGCACATTTTCAAATCAATGCAAGGTCATACTTGAACAAGCATTGGCGAGAACAATAAAAGGTTCTTTACAAAGCTTTAGTGGGCATTTCTAGCCCCAATAAATCAAGTCTCAAAATTTGCAATTTCAAAGAAGTTACATAAATAGTAACTATACAAACTTACTTTTTAATTATAAAGATGTTACCCATAATACAACATACACAAAAACCCATTTCACGCTTTAACCCCAAATATCATTTAAAATTTCTCCAATTCACATTACCCAAATAAACATTTAACATCACTAATTTCTCATTTAATAATTCGACATCCAATTAAAGTTCGGGGCCCAACAATTCTCCCTCCTTAAAGAATTTCGTCCTCGAAATTCATATCACTTTCTTGATCGGTTCCTCATTCTAGTTCAGATCACTCACAACTTCCAACTTCTTGTGACAATAATACTAATATCATATATTTCAAACATAATCGCATATTCGCATTTCAATCCGGGACATCTTTTGTCAAGAACACTATCTCATAAGACTCCATACGAACTAATTCATATCGCTTAGCAAATTCTCCTTTCTCAACCATCATTATTAATTTCACATTCTTCTTATTACAATCACCATATAGCCCTCTTTCTATTCGAACTCAAACTTCAGATCTGTTTTCAACCTCTCAAAACAATTCACAATTTCTTGATCCTTAATTCGGGACGTACCAAGCCCCCCACATGTTATGCTTCCTTTTTGCTTTTGGTTCCAATAACCTCGATATCGAATTTTCTGTTTATGCATTTTTTAAAAAATACTTAGCCTTAATAGGAATTTCTCATTCATACAATCAAAATCTTTTTGTATTCCTATTCCATGCTCTCAATTCAATGATTGTCTCCGCTTTTACGATCTGTACTTGCATAAATACTTCCAAGATGTTCTTTTATTCATACTGTCTCCAAACTTTAAAGCAATCATTAGTGTAGCAGCTCTTACACATGTATCAACTCCTTAACTCATAGAACCTTAGTTGCTCCGCACATATGCAATCACTTCATTATGCTCCATTAGATTTTATCCAAATCTCTTATACAACATCGGTGCATCTTAAAACTTTCCAAATTCATGCAGTTGATTTTCATTAAAATCATTCTTCAAAATTCTCCTTCCTTCCATTTATCATAAGTTTCATACGTTTTTCCTCACGTGTTCCGACTAGTCTCTCAATTCTTCGAATACTTTAATACATCATCAACTCTTTGATCACTTCGGTCTCCCATATTATAGTGTTATCGGTCCCTTTGGTTAACACCATCAATTATTATCATATTCCGTGTGCTTCTTGATTAGTCCTCGCGATTCCTTAAATAACCGATTCCTCATTAAGGTACATTATCACACTTTCTTTTCAATTTTTCCAATTGACATCCTTTTTCGAATGATTGTTTCCATTCCTTGAATTTCCTCATACCTCACTTGGCTTATTTTCATGTTTGCTCATTCATACAAACTTCTTTCCACATTGCAGCTCAACTGCACACTTAACTTCTTGTGATTGAAACACATTCAATAAGGCAGACTTGAGTCTCCGAAACATACTTACACAGCATACCTCTCTTTACATCAAACGAAATGCATACCTTCTCAGCAGTTTATTCTACCCCTTTCACTTGAGTCTCCATTAGAGACAGGACTCCAATACTTACAGTCGAGTCATTACATATTCATTTCTTGACTTGTCCTTTCATTGATCATCCTTGAAATAAACTGTCTGATTTGCTTAATCCAATAGCCTTTACGATCAAACTCTATGATATAAGAGACACATTCGTTTACTCTTATATCTCGACATGTCACCAATTCATATCTTATGCTACTGATATACCAATCATACTAATTCCGAATAACCTCTGAATATCACCTCTATTCAAATTTTCTGCTCCATCGCAGTTACCTTTCCGGCAAAATCATCTATACCATACTTTATCTCAGTTCTTTGATTCATCTCATAACTTAACTCTAGGGATCAAAGATGACTCCATAAGCCATATCTGAAAATAGATCTCATATACTCAATCACAGTATCAAAGATGCACTCTCAATAACTGGTTGCTACTCTTCGGAAATTTATTTCCGAGTCCACTATTTACAAAAGTCGATCCAAAAGGAGTATGAGATTCACATCACAACTCCTAGAGACCTATCATCTCATTTCAAACTTCCCTCCCTTGCGTTTATCGGTTCCTTTCTGAAGCAACCCGATTGATCCATACCAGGGGTCCTTGTCCTCTAGACTATGGAAGAATTACCAAATTCCATTGTTGAATCGAGGTAAGAGCTTATAATCCCAGCTACTGGTCAAGGAAGACCTGCATTCTCTAGTCATACACTAACTTATCTGGCTTCCTGACCAGTTCCACTTTGCTTGCATACTACCTTTCATTCAATTCCTGAGTAATGATATATCCATATCGATTCAAACACTTACTCCGCAAAGATAATTCCATTAACGAAGTCACCGACATATCCATAAATCTGAATTCATGTCTAACATATCGGACCACGAAAATTCTTATTTCCAATTAGCCACACTTTCATTGCCTTATATTCTAACAAAATACCCTTCTTCCTATTGTCTCTCATAGTCCAAACATTTAGCAACAGTTCACACATATGACTTATTCTATACTCATCCGTGCCTCCTTTAATGGTGCGAAATCGTATAATCGATCCTTGCAAAACTCCTCGTATCCTGTTACGAGGTGGCACACTACTCCTTTATTCCTTAGCCAATTCAAAATTATCGATACATATTCATCATGAAATTTTGACCTCAATTCCACTAATCTCTTCTTAATGCGAATGATTACCATCAAAAGGAATGTCGATAAGTACTCTGATCGAGGTCTAAATCATCTGACCGTTAAGGACGTCAACTTAACGATCCGATACTCAAATTCTCAACCAAAGGCTTTCGACACTTCCAATATAATGGCATTGAATCCGTATCTGCCATAATTGCCTCTACTTATCCACAACTCCCTTTTCTCATATCAGAGTATCATCATTTTTTTTCTATTAGATCTATCACCTCAAACTTTTCACAATTTCTTATGCGTCTAACCCATACACATGCGCCCATGTAAGATCATAATACTGGCGCTCTGATACCATAAATGTTGGGACCCGTTTTCGGAACCCAACTCATAACGAACGAATCGCAGCTTAACTAATATCGCTTCATTTTTTTTTCATTTACACATTGTTCAAAGTAGTTTCAATTTCTAATTTGTATTTCATCAATTCCTCAATCCTTTTAATCCTTCATATTCGATCATATCGCGTTCGCATTCGAAAACATTTTATCATTCGCTACAATCATATCTCTCTTTATCCCAATTTCGCTTATTAACAAATATTTGAATTTCGTCAATCCATCTTATGCCATTCATACATAATTTCCATATCATGTCCATACACAAATCCATACATGAAAGCACTTCAATATTTCCAACCCATCACACAAATCTTGGACCTCCCGTCAGGAATCCCATCATACACATTTACAATCCTATATCTAAACACTTCCATAATTCTCGGTCATCTCAAGTCATGATCATAATTCACATTCATAAATACTAACCATATTTCACTTACATAATCCCATCCCATAATCATATACAAATTTTAATGGCCTTTAAGCCATAATACAATCACAATATAAAAAATCCGAATGCAAATACAAAGATACAAAATCCTCTTTTCGCTCACGGATCTTCTTCTCATTACCGTGGATGGTAATGAGGGGTGAGCTTATTTCAATGGGTAACAGTTTATAACAAAACAATAAGCAAAACTCTTGAAATATTTTCTTTTACGGTCTTAGAAAACATTTCTTTGAAATCCGTAAATCACATTTTGGAGAAGTTCTTTTCTTCAGAATCAAAATCAAATTTTACAAATCGATACATCTTAGGCTTTCAGCTACAAATCCATAGGTTACAAGACATGAATGCATCAACTTGGCAATTCACGTAAGCAATGCACACACAAATGGCTAGAGAGTTCCATAAACACGACAGAAACCGAAGTTTACCGTAATCACGACGAGTCCATTTTTGGATCTCGTAAGCCACAAGGGCAGCCGGAGAAGGCTATCACATTATTTTTGTCTCGTGCACGAGACTATCACAACGTTACTCTCTCGCCCACACAAAAGCACATATAATGCTCAAATCAATTTATCAAATGCTCTTTTCCGAATATACATACCATGAAGTCTTTCAAGGCATAACACAATGTATTTTTGCAATTCATCAAAATTTCATGTATCGAATCAAAAATGATTTTTCAAATCATTTATGCAATGATGCAACAATTATGATGCAATTTAAGTCAGAAAATCTCTTTGTTTAAAGAAAGCGGTAATGGCTTATAAATTCTATTATAAACGGATACCCACCTCGAATCCATGCTAGGAACTTGTCCAAAGCTCTAATTTCTCCGAAGCTTCTTTCTTTCGCCCACTTTGAAATTTCCTAGACCGAAATCATCCAAATTCATCATCATAAATACCATAACCCTCAAAATTTACTATAAGAAACCCAATTCCAACATATTTCCAAGCTATCTAATGCATCAATTTACAAAAGCCCCAATTTCCAAAATTGGGCATAAACCCTAACTCACATTAATCCAAAATTAAACCACCATCTTAGCATAGACATCACAACTAATTTCATAATCCATAAAACCATAATATTTTCCATGATTCTACACCAAAAATTTTAAGAAAAGCTTGAAGCTTGAAAATCGGCTCTTACCTCACTCTTCACCATTTTCGGATTTTCTTAGCTCATCCTAGAGCTCTCTTCATCCTTCATCTTTTTCCCTCTTGGAGCATGTTCGAAATCCTCCTAGAAAGCTCACAAAATCGAACCCTAGCTGCTGTCCTTTCTTTTCTCCTTCCACCAAACCCACTCTTCTCTTTTCTCTCTTCTTTCTTTCTTTCTTTTGTTTCTCTTTATTCTATTTCTCTAACTCTCACGACCACAGCCTGCTTCTCCTCTATTTATACTACATCCACATGCCATGCCATTTAATGAATGAGGAAAGACTCTCATGCCCCTCCTTATAAGCCTACTAACTTAACTCTTTAAGTGTTCTTCCAAAATTGCCCTTAAAAGTTGATATCTTGGCTCCAAATTCCGATCAGGTAAATAAAGGAATTTTACAATAATTTCTTCTTCACAATGTTCCCCTCGATCATACGAATCCAACGCAACAAACCGCGCTTAATTCGGATCTAAAACGAAGAAGTTATGGCCAAAATACTATCGCACTGCATAAAAATCGAGACTGCACATCGCACTGAGTTTCATTCCAATATCCGACAGTCTTAGAGGCTCCATCTTGATCGGGTTCTCATCAAAGTTGTAGCCTTATAACTTTAGTTTAATCTCCAATTTGAATCACCTCAATCTGAGCTCAGAGCTTCATATATCCTCAAATATCGATCCGTATGCATCGTTTTCCTTCCATCTCGCTTTCATTGTTCATCATCGATTTTCTATAAATCGATTTACTGTTCATCGTCTGATTTTCTATCGCCTGATTTACTGTTCATCGCTTGATTTCCTTCGTCTGATTTTTCCATCAGCTGATTTTGCATCAGCTGATTTTTGGATCGGTGATTTCCATCACCTGATTTTTGCATCACCTGATTTTCATCACCGATTTTCCTCCAAACTTCAAACGCTTATAACTTTTAACTCCGAACTCCAAATTGGACAAAATTGATGTTTATTTCATAGAGAAAGACTGATCTACAATGTTCATGAAGAACTTAAATCCAAATTCAGTCTCTAAAAGGGTCAAATGTCTCAATTAATCTTTCGTCTGATTTTTGCATCTTCGGTTTTCCTATCACTGGTTTTTCTATCAGCTGGTTTTTCTATCCAGCACATGTCCACTTATATAGATCATATCTTTTGACTCCGATATCCAAATTGGGCAAACTTGGTATCTATCTCATAGAGAAAAGAGAGATCTACAACTTTCAAGAAGGAAATTTTGTCTAAATCTATCGATATCAAGTCCATATCGTCTGCTTTTGCTTCAGCTGGTTTTTCTATCAGCTGGTTTTTCCATCATCTGATTTCTATCAGACATGTTTTGGTGCAAATGCCATAACTTTCTCTATAGGTGTCGAAATGACTTCATTCTTGGACGTTTAGAAAGTAGACATCTAGATCTATAACTCTCATGAAGACTACAAAGGCTGATTCTATCTCCTACATTCTGTAGCGTCCACTTTTCCTATCAGCTGGTTTTTGCTACAATACATCGTCTGGTTTTTGCTACAGTGCATCGTCTAGTTTTTGCTACAGTGCATCGTCTGGTTTTCAATCACCTAAACAACATCAAAACTTCAATCTATCATAACTTCTAGCCCCGATATCGAAAATTCGCAAACTTTATGGCTACCGAAAGCCCTCAACAAGCACTACATGTTCATGAATATCATTTTATCAAATTTCACTTAAATCAAAAGTCAACTATTCATCCCCAAAAGTCAAACTTTCATAATTCTTCATATTTTCACACCTTCACTAATTCTTCCAATTCTCACTCTTTCAATCTTTATTTCCTACCTTTCAACTTCCATTTCAATCATCTTAATCAACTCATTCATTTTAACTTTCATTAACTCATAATATTCACTCGACATTTCATAACATATACATATCTCTTTAAAGCCTCAAAGTCATCAAGACCAATTCATTCTTTCCATCTTGATTTCACATTTTCCTCACTACCACAATACTCTTCGTCAATCTACTTCAAGCACGATTCAATCTTCACAACAATCTATAACATAATACATATACAAAATACTCATTCTTTCCATACTTAAATCCTCCATATACAATTCATTCAACACATTCTTATGACAAACATTAAGCCATTTCTCAAATCATCCATAAGCCACAAAATACATACTTTTAGAATAAATTTTGAAAGCAACCACATATCACACAAAGTTCATTCACAAAGTTCATATACACAACTTATGGCACATTTTCAAATCAATGCAAGGTCATACTTGAACAAGCATTGGCGTAACACAATAAAGGTTCTTTACAAAGCTTTAGTGGGCATTTCTAGCCCCAATAAATCGAAGTCTCAAAATTTGCAATTTCAAAGAAGTTACATAAATAGTAACTATACAAACTTATTTTTTCAATTATAAAGATGTTACCCATAATACAACATACACAAAAACCCATTTCACGCTTTAACCCCCAAATATCATTTAAAATTTCTCCAATTCACATTACCCAAATAAACATTTAACATCACTAATTTCTCATTTAATAATTCTGACATCCAATTAAAGTTCGGGGCCCAACAAAATTAACCTCTAACTAGGTAAATTTTTCAGTCAAAGCCTCAGCCATAAAATAAGTCAAAAGTCAACCCTATCACACATAAACTTTGACTGATCATAACTTCCACTCCCGATATCGAAAAATTGCAAACTTTATGGCTACAGAAAACTCTCAACATAACCTACAAGTTTCATGTAGACCATTTTCTCAAATTTTGCCTAAATCAAAAGTCAACCCTCCAAGGTCAAAAAGTCAAACTTTTCACAATTTTTCATATTTTCACTCTTTTTCTCTTTAATTCTTGTTTTTCAACTCTATTTTAATCAACACCGTCACTTTTGAATATTTCTTATTTTTACTCAAAAATCGGGGTCCAACATTTTCTATCAATCCTATCTCCGGCATAGTCCGCATCACAATAGCCAATCAACCTAAAATCTTTACCTTTCTCATACATTAAGCAAAGATTAGTAGTACCTGATAGATATCTCAAAATTCTTTTAACGGAAATATAATGAGATTCTCTAGGATCTGCCTGAAATCTTACACACAAGCAAACACTAAACAAAATGTCAGGTTTGCTTGTTGTAAGGTAAAGTAAGGAACTAATGATCCCTCTATACAGAGTTTGATCAACCTTCTTGCCAGATTCGTCCTTGGACAAATGGTTTGAAGATGCATCGGAGTTGACATTGATTTTACTTTTCCCATATCATATTTTATCAACAGTTCCTTCACTTACTTCTGTTGATGAATACTTTTTTTTCTTTGGTTTGCTTAACTTGCAACCCAAGAAAAAATTTTAATTCACCCATCATGCTCATCTCAAATTCATTTTTCATCAAATTTTCAAAAATAACACATAACACTTCAGAGGTAGCACCAAAAGTAATATCAACAACATAAATTTGAACAATAATAAAATCATTCTTCATGCACTTACGAAATCAGGTTTTATCCACCTGACCTCTAGTGAACTTATTCTCAATAAGAAAAGAACTCAGACGATCATACCAAGCTCGAGGAGCTTGTTTCAAGCTATACAAATCCTTATGAAGTCTATAGACATGATTCGATTTCTTGACATCTTAGAAACCTGGAGGTTGCTTCATATAAACTTCTTCATCTATAAAGCCATTTAAAAAGGCACTCTTCACATCCATTTGAAATAGCTTTATATCGTGACAGACAGCATATGCAAGCAATATCCTAATAGTTTATAGTCTTGCTACAGGAGCATAGGTCTCATTGTAGTCTATTCCTTCCTGCTGATTATACCCTTATGCTACTAATCTAGCTTTGTTACGACTCACTCTACCTGATTCGTCTAGCTTATTCTTAAAAAATCATCTAGTTCCTATGATGGACTTTTTTGGTGGTATGGGAACTAAGGACCAAACTTTATTCCTAGTAAACTGATTCAGCTCCTCTTGCATGGCCAAAATCTAAGCTTCATCTTGAAGAGCTTCATCAATTTTCTTAGTCTCTATTTCACAAATAAATGCACTATTTGTTTCTCATTTGAATTTGGACCTAGTCCGCACACCTTCTGAGGTCTCTCTTATAATGAACTCTTCTGGATGAGAACTCTTATATTTCCAATCTCTCTTCAAATCAAGAGTCTCAGGAATCTTTTCAACTTTGTGTAAGGAAAATTTTGATTGTGATACTTCTTCATTATCAACCAAGGGTACTGAAGGGGTTTCAATATCAGGATCATCTCTCCTACTTGGTTGAGAACTATCATCAAACTTGATATGTATGGTTTCCTCAACAGTCTTAGAGGTAAGGTTGTAAACCCTATAGGCTTTTGATGATAGAGAATAGCCCAGAAAAACTCTTAGAGTTGAATTTATCCAAACTTTCTTTTGTATTCAATATAGAACACTTGCAACCAAAAGGATGGAAGTAGGATATATCGGGTTTCCTGCCATTCTATAACTCATATGGAGATTTCTTCAACAAGGGTCACAGAAGTATTCTATTTTGAATATAGCATGTTGTATTCACAGTTTCTGCCCAAAAGTACTTAAGAAGATTCATCTCACACAGCATAGTCCTAGCCAATTCCTGAATCGTCCTATTCTTCCTTTCAACAACTCCATTATGTTGTGGGGTTCTAGGGGCAAAGAAATTTTGGAAAATTTCGTTCTCTTTACAGTACATTCTGAACTTCTCATTTTCAAACTCACAACCATGATCACTCCTAATACTTGTTATAAACATTCCTTTCTCAACCTGTAACTTTTTAGATAGGACCTTAAAACACTTAAAAGACTCATCTTTATGTGATAAAAACAATATCCAACAAAATCTAGTGAAACCATCAACAATAATAAGACCATACCTCTTTCCGCCAAGACGCAATGTTCTAGTTGGACTAAATAAATCCATATGTAACAACTCTAGAGGTCTAGAAGAAGTTAGAACATTTTTAGAAGAAAACGTTGTTTTAACCTGTTTTCCTTTTTGACAACTTTCACAAAAGAAATCCTTATTAAAACATATTTTTATTAAACCTCTTACCAAATCATGTTTAATCAACTTGAAAATATGTTTAAAACTGATATGACCTAACTTTTTTTGCCAAATCAATTTTTCTTGATCAGTAGATATAAAAAAAGAAATATTATGATTTTGAAAATCTTACAAATTGATTTTGTAAAGATTATTTTGTCTCTTGGCAGAAAAGAATATGGACCCATCCTTGTTTTTGACTTAACAAAAATTTTGGATTGAAGGACACTTCAAAACTAGAATCACATAATTGACTGACACTAATCAAATTGTGTTTTAAACCATCAACTAGCAACACATTATCAATGCATGTAAATGAATCTTTACCTATTTTACCTATTCCAATTATCTTGCCCTATTGGTTGTCTCCAAAAGTTACTAATCCTCCCTTCTTATACTGAAGATCTAGGAACATAAACTTTCTTCCTGTCATGTGTCGCGAGCATCCACTGTCTAAGTACCAATGGTACTGGCTTCTTTTTCCAAGGAAGGACATCTACAAGCGGTATTATTTGTCTCTTAGGTACCCAAATTTTCTTGGGTCCTTTAGGGTTGGTTCGTGTACAGTTCATAGAATGATGATGCAATTGATGATATCTCCGATAATGAATAGGTTGATAAAATTTCTTCTTTAAGGGAGCATAAAGTTTTTATACTGAGAATGGTTTTTACTAAAACCTAATCCCGTTTTATCATTAAGATGTCTGTATTTTCCTAGCATATCATTCATCTTCTTGTACTCTCTGTAAATGTTTATAGATCAGCTGAAAGACTATTTATTCTCTGCTTCAGCTCATTGATTTCATCAAATCTATCTACTACACCATTTTTCTTCAACTCATCTACTTGTTTCTTTAAACAGACATTTTCCTCTTCTAATGCTTGCGTGTTTCTCAAGTTTTCTACATACTTTTTTTTAAGCAACTTATACTACTTTAGAATTACATGAGAATCTTCCAGTAGTTCTGAGTAAGCATTTTGTAATTAATTAAACTTTGAGGTTACCTCCTCTTCACTTTCTTCCTAAGGTACCAAGCAGATATTTGCTTGCACCGATGCTTCTGAGTTCGTATCTGATTCAGATGAATCTAGATCTTCCCAAGTTGACATCATGCTTTTCTTGCCTTCTCTACTCTTCTTTGGCTTTTTCTTTAACAATGGACACTCAGACTTTTAATGTCCCGGTTTATTGCATTCATAGCATGTGATGGATGTTTTCTCGTTCTTCCCTTCATCTTTGCTATTCTTTCTGAAGTAGGATTCTTTATTTCCTTAAGCCTTTTTCTTCCACAATCGTTTGATCTTTCTTGAGATAAAGGATAGTTCATCATCTTCCTCGCTTGAAGTATGATCTGAGTTACTGGAATCATCATCCTTGACTGCCTCAATCTTCAACGCTTTTGATGATGAGTTTTTCTTCCTTTGATTCTGTTGGAACCCGACCCGGAGACCAGACCCCAACTGCTTAAAACCTCACACTATCACTCTTGCTTTAATTCCACGTTTATTCGACCCGTCTTCAGAGCCCAATTTCCCGAGTCCTGAAGCCCTGTGCTTAATACCTTGCAGGGTCCTTAGCTGTAACTCCACATTCGTAGCGAGCGCACACTATGTAAACACCAAAATCAAAGGTTGACTTATTCATATGAATTGTAGCCCTACACCTCAAGTTCGTTTTGCAACAAGAATCACCTCAAATGGATTTGTATAACTCAAGTTATGCTTTAAAAACCTAAAAGAGCTCATACTCCAAATATGATCTCCAAACCGACCTCTCAATTGTTTCGATGTAAAATTTTTCAATTTGACTCAAAATGACACAAAAATTGGTGGAGAGAAAGATATATGCCTTAGGAATCTAATCGTTCAAGCCTCACCTCAATTGGAGGTCGGATGAGGGAAATATGCCCAAAATAATCAAGTATGTTCACATCCTAAATCAGTTGAAACTCTTTTGGCGCGATCACCATAACTTTTGATGTATAACTCAGATTTCTTTCGTTTTTGCACCATTAGAAAGTAGACATCTAGATATACAACTTTCATGAAGACCACAAAATGAGAATCAGCCCCAAAAAAAATCGAAAGTGCACCATCTTTCCCGTAGCTGTCCGTTAAACGGACAGCCATGTCCGTTTAACGGACAGGTACGGGTGAAATGGTACCAAATGGCTCGCAAATGTCCGCTAAACGGACATGCAAGTCCGTTTAACGGACACGGGCAAGGGAAGGGGTGTTTTTACACCCGAGGCTGTCCGTTTAACGGACATTCATGTTCGTTTAACGGACACACAAATTCCCAAAACTTCAAATCTTCATCCAATGCATTTCAAACTTCAACCTAACTTCATAACCATTTATACCCTTCCAAATTTACTCATTCCAAAACCTAAACACTTCATAACATCTTAAACTTCAAGTTTAATTCATCAACTTCAAAATTTCTAGCTCCATTGATTCATCAAATCATGGATTTCAATCACTTTTCATCAAAGTCATCATAAACTAATAAGCTGCATGAACAACCAAAATGGACCTTAGTTGTTATCTTTCAATTGTCATAACTTCTTGCTCCAAATTCTAAAAAGTACATATTATACCCCAATGGAAAGATAACAATATGTTCTAAAACATTCAAGAAGGATGAAAATGTTAATTTCATCATTAAGTAGGGTAAAAAGCCACTCAAAAACACTGCTCATTAAAGACCAATATAACAGTAACATGGCTAAATGAATAGTGACTGAATGTGTTCTAATCCTCATAACTTTTTAACCCCAAGTCCAAATGAGACAAATGATATACCCTTAGAAAGATTTGAACTTCTACTACAATCTTCATGAAGACTCTTTGTTCCAATTCAAACATTAAGAGGACCTAAAACTAAATAGAAGTTCTGGTCAAATTTTACAACAATTTTGACAGCACCTCCACTAAAACTTTAACTAACCAATCTTCATTTCTAGTACCTCCACCTGCACAAAACTTAACATCCAACCTCATATATCATAACTCAATCACAAGAGTATCTCCATACTCAATTCAAGGCAACAATCCACACTCCTATCATTCTAATCAAATCCAAACTATAAAGTAGTTCATTTTCCCTTCTTGTCAAATTCAATCCATCTGATGATACATTGTGATAAAGCATATATGAATTGCACAAAATACATTAAAACTCAACACTCTTGTACTTATATAACAAATCTGAGTCATTACAACGCTTTATAGGGCATTTAGCCCGATTACAATCCAAATGTCAAATGTCGAAGTACATATTGAAACAAATCTCCAAATGAAACCTAATGCTTCATATCAAAACAAAATGACTTCTAACTTAAGAACATTGAAGTGATGCCTCAATCCCAATACTTTAACTCGTATTCCCGCTCGTTACCTGTGGAGGGGAAAAGGGGGGTGTGAGCTCGACGGCTCAGTGGGTAACAGCTTAATAATTAAGAAAATAAGCTAAAAACGTTCTTTATTTTTCATTCTCAAAATAACTTTCAGATTTATAAAAATCTTTCAAACTTATCAAAACCTATTTACTTTGGTCAAAAACACTTTCATTTCATCAAAATTCCTTGTTTTCAAAACCAATATCACATTGATCGAAACTGTATAAATTTATCAAAACCTTTTTGAAAAAAAACTCATTTCATCAAGCAATTACACATCAAGATCATATAAGCATGGAGAAAACAATAAGTCAATTAATCAAAAGCATTTATCAAACAACATAACTCACAGTAACCACATAGACAAGCATACCACATAATCGCATATAAGATGGTTTGGGTGGATCCAAACAGGACGTACTACACATTTCCATAAGCGGTCATGTAGTCAGTGAATACATGAAGGAGTCCGTGAGGAGCTCCATTGCCTTGCAAGCGGTAGGGAGAAGGCTATAATTTTGACAGGTGCACCTATCACACATGAGGGACCACCACAAACCCAAACAAGCATGCATATCATATAATTCATGCAATTCATAATCATTAGCCACAATTGGCTCATGCAAATATTTACTTTCACATAAATTCCCAAATTGTCGTTTTTCCAAAATCAAGTATCCAACTTTTTCACTTCACAAATCATTTCACAATTATTTCCCAAAATGTAAAACATCTCATACTAATTCAACCCATCACAAAGAATCATTTATACAACTTTATAAACCATTTAAAAACATTAGATAACATTTATTTTAAAACAAACAGTAGCTTATAATCTCAATCATTAAAACATTACCCACCTTAATCCTTTAGCCTTGCAATGAGTCAATTGACTTTGCTTCTAGCTCTAATAACCTCTCATCACCTTCATTAAACAATAATAACCCAATTAACATGATGATAACCCAAATTAAACAATTCTAGGATAGGAAAACATGGGATTAAACCTATCTAACTTAACCCAAACCTTACCCAAGCTTTAAGCATTAAAAACCACTCATATAACCAAAGAATTCATCATTTTTTTTTACCTTGAGAGGAGACCCACGAAAATTCTCCCTCTCTTAGCTTTGATGAAAACTCTTAAACTTTTCTTTCTTTCCCCTCCTTAAACACTCCACCACTCTTCAATAAGCAAGAAAAATCCCAAAGACCTACCTCTTTCTTCTTCTCTCTTCTTCTTCTTCTTCTTCTTCTTCTTCTTCTTCTTCTTCTTCTCTTCTTCTTCTTCTTTCCCACGATGACTCACTCTCTCCTTTCTTTCTTCTAGAATTTTCGTGGTCCCTCTTCCAATTTCCTAACACATGGCTTTTTAAAACTAAAACCTAAGCTAAACTCTCCAAAACTACGTAGTTTTGGCCATCCCTTTATAAAACTTAACAATTTTCTATTTCTTCCTCTTCATCCACGCAACCCATCACTTTCTTCAATTATCTTTCATTCTTTTATGACTACTTAAAGACTATAGGGCCCTTCCTTATTAGCCTTCAACCTTAACAACATATGCAAACTTCCTAAATTGCCCTCAAGCCATCTTATTCCTTTAATTTCTAACAACTAATTCAACTCTATTTTAGACTTAATCCATTATTTAATCTCCATTTCTTAAGAGCTAAAACCTCAAAATAATTTAAACACTACCTCCAAATAATTTAGACATGCTTAATTACTAAAAAAAAATTCAGGGGCCAACAGATTCTTCTGATTCTTCTATCCAGCCTTCAATGCTATGGATTTGTCCCATCTAGGATTATCTTCAGCATCGTGTTCAACTTCATGTATTTTTTGAGATCCAAGTAATTCATCAAACTTTAAGACGCTTAAATCCTTGGTTTCTTGTACGGCTCTAACTTTTGGTCTCCATCTCTTCGGTAGGCTTCTTAAGATCTTTCTAACGTGATCTTGATTATTGTACATTCTACCGAGAGCTTTAAGTCTATTGATGATAGTTTGAAATCTTCCAAACATATGATCGATAGACTCTTCATCCTTCATTTTAAACAACTCATAATAGTGTACAAGAATGCTTATCTTGGACTCCTTTACTTGATTTGTGCCTTCATGTGCGATGGATAACGTATCCTACATCTCCTTCGCAGTATCGCATCCGTAAACTTTATCGTACTCACTTCTGCTTAGGGCACAACTCAAGAAGAACTTGGCCTTTGAATTCAACTGGAATCTTTTTTTATATTCTGTAGACCATTTGATTCGTTAAATGGCATTTCCTTTTTCATCTATCGATGTGTAAGGTCCATTTTTTGTTATCTCTCAAAGATCAATATGAGTAGAGTCAATGAAGAGCCGTATCCTGTCTTTCCAAATGATAATTTTCTCCATTGAACGCCGGAGGTCTAGTTACTGAGGCACCTTCAGCTATGTATACGTGTGACTCCACCATGTATCTTTATCCACACTTTGTTACGGTGGTTCTTGGACACCGAGCTCTGATACCAATTGAAATGAATCACACATTAGTATATAATATATAAAGTGCACAAGAAGGGGGGTTGAATTGTGTATTCGGATTTTTTAATACAATCCCCTTTTATTAAAAAAAAATTGCCTTCTCAAAACGATTGACAAACAATATTAAAAAGTATTTATGTCAACAATAGAAACAGGAGTTAAGAGATAAGAGTGAGAGTCGAAACAGTAATTTTATACTGGTTCACCCCAAACTGTGGACTACGTCCAGTCCTTAGAATCCCTTATGAGATTTCACTATACTTCACAACAGTACAAATATTCTTTTTACTGAACCTCTTCAGGTCTCGTACAACAATTATTCTTTTTCTCACTTAGCCTCTTTAGGCTCTCAGCTATTTCTCTTTCTTACAGAAAGATATTGCGAGCTTTGTTACATAAAATATAGCTCTCGTATTTTCGCATAAATACAGTGTTTAGCTTTTGAATATCACTAAAAAAATCACTAACAGAAATTGTTAACCTTTTCAATCTTCGACTTCGACTCATATTTATAGTCTTCATCTTTAACTGCTTCTTTATAACTGCTTCTTTCTTCTTGATTCTTGATCTTTAAAGAAACGATTAATCAGTTGAGTTCTGTAATTAACTCAAACTGATTTGATTATGCGTCTACTACTCCTTCGTCTCATTTTCGCTTCGGTTTCATCTCATTTTGCTTCCGTCTCATTTTGCTTCATTTCCGTTTCATTTTTTCTTCGTTTCCGTCTCATTTTGCTTCAGTCTCATTTTGCTTTTGTCTCATTTTGCTTCGCTTCCGTGTCATTTTTGCTTCACTTCCGTCTCATTTTGCTTCCGTCTTATTTTGCTTCGTTTCCGGCTCATTTTGCTTCTGTCTCATTTTGCTTCCATCTTATTTTGCTTTGCTTTTGTCTCATTTTGCTTCCGTCTCATTTTTCTTTTGCTTCCGTCTCACTTTTCTTTTGCTTCCGTCTCACTTTGTTTTTGCTTCCGTCTCACTTTGCTTTTGCTTCCGTCTCAACATTATTTGGTTTTCATCAAAATTAATCGTAAAGTCATTTTGACTTAACAAGTACTACTAAATAAATAAAATAATGTTAATATTAAGATTCATTGTCCTTGTTGGAATAGGAATAAAATTTTCTTATAATGATTGATACAATTACTAACTCTTTATTTGTATTTATTTTAAATGAACTTTTTAGGACCTTTCTCTATAAACCTTGCTAAACGCTTCTCTTTATTTTTTCTAATAAAATGTAATGAATTAAGCCTTAAAGGAAATCAAGAGTTTTACACAAGCTATAAAAATCTTTAAATATTATCAAAGTTAAACTAAGAACCAAAATCAGGAAAGCTAGTTAACTAGTTTATATAGGTTTAAATGTTTCACATTCTGGACTAGTATTCTTGATTGTGAGTGTTGAGCTTGTATAGATTGAAGTAGCTTCAAAGTTACAGATATAGATTATTATAGAACTATTCCTTGGTTGAACCCTATTTTGAAGATTCCTCTCATCCCAATAGCTTTGACAATGAGGATAGTGTTAACAAAAGTTCCATATGGCAGGGTCATCATTATACATGAAGTGGTTACTGTTGGGAAATCGGGTCTAGATCTGATCCGACCGCAGCGGAATAATCACGAAACTTTTTCTTAACTTTTGATTTCCCGAAAACCAAGATCTATTTAATTCTATAAAATGATTAATACGAATCATAATAAAGCGGAATTTAATTCGTACCTTATTCCGAATGTTGATCTTTATCTTGATGCATCCCTCGAACTGTTTCCGAAACTGATCCGTCTCAACCACCGTAGCCGCACAAGTGTTCGGTCTCTAATGGTATCCACTGAATAGGTTGAGAGAACTCTGTAACTTTTACAGAGAGGGTTAAGCATGGAGTGCTAGCTACATAGAGCTTAAGCCTATTTATAATAAGCTTTGGATGTATTAGTAATTTAATTGAAATTAAACACTAATTTCAATTAAACTTTAATTAAATTACAAATAATTCTAATTAAATACCAATTATTTCAAATAAGATTCAATATCGATATTGATCTTTATTTATTAAATATCTCATATTTAATTATAAAGTTTCTCAAACTTTATAATCAAGTCCAACTTGATTAAATTAACTTTGCTCTCTCTAACCCATTCTATATGTGTGACCCATTAGGTTCCCAAATATATTGGCAATGATTATAAATTATAATTCTAATTCATAATTAGAATTAGATAAATTAAAACTCCTTTTAATTTATCTTTAATTCTCAATTAAACAATTTATAATCATAGATCAAGATTGGCGTCTAGCAACGCATCATGACCACCCAAATATTTAGGAATGTCAAAGTGGTTTTGACTAACCTTTCCGTGCATGATTTTTCCGTATAATTCAATCCTTTCATCAACTAATGTTCTAATTAGACATAGAGCATGGAATTAATGTCTACTCTATTTTGAGTCTAATTATATTAGTTCTCCGCCATTAGTTATTGATTCAATTAATGATATTTGTAAACTGCTTACAAAATACCATTCCACCTTGGCCAAGGATTTCCCGAATCAATATTAATCGAGAACAATGGAACATTCTCCCTAATTACTTTAGGGTGATGAATCCTATCTTAATCATTCAACTATCTCCATACAGTTCATGTTATATCCAATGACTACCGTTTAAACGACCTTTATAGATCACGAGTAGTATCAAAACATAACAATCCCCATACAAGATAACTTTGATGATCTCAAGTCAAAGGATCACTTATGCAATCATCACAATGAGAATTCCATAGACATACAAGTAATGTTCCAAATGGATTTCTCATATCGGGTCTGTTCAGTGAACTTGTTCTCTAACAAGCACCCACACGTTTGTTTAAGTATCTCTATACTTTAGCCTATGAGATCGACTACTTCCTTCATAAGGAAAAATGAAACGTGTGCTAGTCTTTTTACGTTCTATTAATGTCCAATCTTAATAGAACAATGACTAGGAACATTTTAGGAATAATTCATGAATGCAATATGAATCTCATAATTATAATCTCATTATAATTTCATTTGCAATGTAAAATTATCCCATGGACTTTATCATATACATCTAAACATGTACAAGATAAAGAATGCCTTTTAAATAATTTGTCACTAAACTACAACCAAAGCGATTGGCTGTAGGGCATAAACCAACAATCTCCCACTTGCACTAAGCCAATCGTTTAAGTATCTTATACCATATCACCAGATGACGATTATTCTACTACTGAAGTAGTGGCTTAATGAGAGAATTCTACATGATTCTCTATAGTGAACACTTACTTATGTCTTACAACTCCTATCTTAATTATCATCATAATTATGAACATTTGCCTAAACACATTCTTGGATCTTTGATGAGACATTAGCTCCTTATGCATGCCCAATGGCTATAATGTTCTGCAGTACATTACTGTCTTGAACAATGCAAAGAAACTCTATCAAATTCACTAAAGAACTTGTTGATCCAATTAATCATTTCCACTAAATGAAAAATGTATTATGGCTTAATTAGCAACCATTGCTACGTTGGAACCTTTCCAACCCTAAATGATATTGTTCTAAATAAATAAACCTTAATTAGGATTTACTTCTAAAGTTATATCCTCATCGTCTTGAACTCAAATATCAACTCATACATAGAATAAGGGATATCTTTGATACTTCATAAGTATCTGATATCTTACATACTAAACATCTTTAGTACATTATCTATGTACTTGGACTTAGAACAAGTTAACAACATCCAATCTATCTCTATAGATTTAATTCATAAAATTAAGTTGCTACCTTTCCATATCCAACAAGAGTTATTCTTAGACTATTATATGTTCAACAATTGAAAATTAGAACTGTTGTTCTCTGTGAGCAATATGTCTCCACATACTCCCACTAAGAGGACAACCATACTCCCACTAACCTTCTTGTAGATATGATAAATTCATAATCATCTTCAAAACAAACTCTTTGAATTCATCATGAAAATGAACATTTCAATATCTTGTAGCCTTTCAATTATACATCAAATGTATAATTAAAGGCATTAGTTCCAATTAGATGTATAGTCATAAGATTTGAACCTTTCAAATTCCTTTTTACTCCCACTACTTATCTTGAGAACGGTTCTCCTATAAGCATACATTGAATCAAACAATTTGTTCAATTGGTCTGTAAGAATATATCCAACCTTTTGGATATCTCATAACCTTTTATTACCCACTTTAGTTCTAAACTAAATGGATAAGATATGCTTCAGCTAAGCATCACATCCTTAAATCATTAACTTTGACTATTTCAAAGACTTAGTGTTTCATATCTTAATATGAAAACTTACTAATTGATTTAACTAGAACTATAGAAGGTAAGTCTTTGTACCAGGCATTGCTATAAAAGAAATACTATTGCATCATACAATATCTCATATTGTATTTTACTCCTTACATAAATCCATACACTTACGAATTTAATTGTGAAGGAATTCATTAAAGAATCTCATTCTTTATAGATAACCGAAAATTTAAAACTTACCACAACGATCTCATCGATGTGCTTTAGCATTCTCAATGCTTAATTTCTACTTAGATTTAAACAGTTTGAACTTTTCAAAATTTTTAAATCATCATTTTATTTAACACATATAACTATATCACATAAAGTCATTAGTAATATAATAAAATGTAATATTATCCCTTTATGAATTGTTATTCCATCCCATACATCACATGTATAAAATTTAACAATTCAATAACATCATCATCCTTTCACCAAAGGTTGATTTGGTTATTCTTCAACTTTTCAAGTTTCACAGGTTCCATACGATTCACAATCAAAAGGATACATATATCCTAGTATGTAACTTTATGATTCTCATTATGTTGATTTAACCAATATGGCATAAAAGGATTATCTCGGTTATCCAACTTTTAATTCTTACAATTTATTTTAAATATAAATCTCTTTTGATCCAATACATATACAAACTATTTGCATAAACTTGGATCAACTATTTTTATTTAACAATCTATTTCTTATCATGCTTTGAACATTACAATAATGTTGAATCTAAATTCAGTATCAAATACTCCTAAGCATGACTTAGAAATACATATGATCTCTATCATATCACATAAAGGCAAGAAAATAATGCAATCATTTTCTTCTAATGATAACTATTATCATTCTATAACAAAGTATTTAATTGTAGCTCATACTTATGCTTTTAGTAGGCTAAATTAAGTCGAACGATTTCAACAAGGTACTATACCTTTCAACCTTCCTCCATGCAACCCCTTGCATTTTGCTATCATGGTGTTAACATACATCTTACATGTCATCGCCAAAGTTTACGAGACATTAGTCAACTCAAAATGTCAATACATTTTGTCATCTTTATGATTTTGACATATCTCTACAACTTTGTCACCATATCCTCAATAGGGATTATAGGAACATTGCATAATGAACATACAATTTTCTATCTAACTTTTGAGAACTTTTCTCAAACATATCCTATGTCTAAGAACTTGGATTCACTAACTTAGTATCAACTATACTAAACAAGGTGAATTCTACTAAGAACAAAATATAAATGTAAGAAAAACAAGTAATAAGTTATATGTCATGACTACCAAATAAGATTAGGACTTTAATTATGCATTTGGTTACTCCCACTATTTTATTCGAAATAATAGCCCTCACTACTATTCGGAAAGATTACTCTAATCTTTCTGGTGGGCTAGGATCTCATTCAAGTATAGTTGACCTTGAGTTTGCTCAACAAACCAACTATACTTAAATTAGGTAGATAACAACTTTATAAATCATATCTCATGTGACTCCTAGATCCGTTAGGTGACAACTCTTGCCACAACATATCTTATATGTCATTCCTAACCTTGCCTCTAAATTCATGTGATCATGAGTTTGCTCATCCAAATCACACAAATTTAGTTAAGTAAAACCCACTATTATAAGACTAAACATATTCGGGTTAAAGAGGCCTTGAGTTTGCTCAACAAGCCTTACAATGAACAGAACTCTGGTTTATTCTTATAACAATGGAAGGCATCAATCACGTTCTTAACGTGTACTTAATATTTTAACGAGGGGTTTTAATTTCATATGTCTCATCAAACACAAATTGCATGTAAAATATCACACATATAAAACATACAATTTATCATGCATCCAATACATATATCAACCATATAAATAAAGTATGCAACTTATGCACTCATAATCAAATTATATGCATAAAATATCAAGCTTTGTTTGATTTTAGTTATTGATCTTTATAAACTAAAATAACATTTCCAACTCTTTGGAAAACTTAAATTAGATTAAAATCATCGATTCCTAAATAAATTAAATTCCTATTCCAAATAGAAATTTAATTTGATTTGAAAACAAAATTTTCAAATCCAATTGGAAACTTTTCCAATTTTCTTGAGTCCTTTGATAAAATTTAATTGAAAACAATTTTCAATAAATTGTACTTCTTACTTATTATAATTTAGAAAACTATTTTTAAAAACTATACAAGTAACACATTCTAATCCAATTAGAAAATTATTTCTAATCTCATTAGAAATTATTTTCCTTAATTAGAAAACTATTTTCTAAATTAAAAGAAACTACTTTCAAAATTAAATAAAACAATTTTAAATTTAATTAAAAAGTCCTTATAGATTATTTATTTTGAGATTTATTTCTTGATTAATTAGAAAACCTTTCTTTAATAAGTTAGAAAACTATTTTCAAAATATTAAAGAAAATTCCTTTTCTTGATAAATAAATGAAAACACTTTTCAAAATTTAATCAAGATAATATCCTTTCTAATAAATCAGGAAAATTATTATTTATAAAGAAACAATTTCTAAATAAATAAAATAATAATTCTCTAAACAAATAAAATTATAAAGTTAATTTATCTCAATCAATATTGAAATAAATAAATTTAATTAAGAAACATCTTTCTTAATTATTTAAGAAAACATTTTCTTAATTTCAAGAAGTCTAATTAATTAATTTCAATCTAATTGAAAATAATTAATTCTAATTTTAGAAACAACTTTTCTAATTAATTAATTTCAATCTACTTGAAACTAATTAATTCTAATTTTAGAAACTAATTTTCTAAAATTAATTAGGAATCAATATAATTATTAATCTTAATCTAATTAAGAAAATAATTATGTTAATATTGGAATTGATTTGATGATTTAAGATAACTTAATAATTCAACAACTTGAAAAATTAAATTAATTTCTAAAACATTCCTAATAAAATTATCATTTGAAAACAATTTTCAAATGATTAGAAAACACTTTTCTAATTTTATTAGGAGTTTAAACCTACTTAATCTCAATAAAACTCATTTAATAAGAATTAAGTCCTTAAAAAAAATTGAAAACAAATGGAAATATTCCTAAGCCAATTTCCAAAGATCATCTGCCACCTTTGTGGTGTGTTTTAGAAAACCTAAATTCATAAGCATGACCCTAGCCTCCAAGGATGCCGCCGTCATCTGCCTGGAAACGCCAACTCTCTAATGGCCTTTATGGGTTTCAAAAACCCATGATTCTCCAACAGATGCCCACGTCGCCACCATCTATTCGTGTTGCAGCCACAAACACAAAGACAACTCCAAGAACCGCAAAGCGACAGTGCACACGTCCATGGCGTGTATAGCAGCTCACCCACGTTTCACTAACTGCTCATCTAGCCATCATCACGCCGTCTTCGCCACCGATGTCCCACGCCGCCGATGCTGAGGTTTCTCCAAACTACTCACACCAGCGGCGACGGCCACTGGTGTGCGACTGCCGCTGGTGAGTTTCCAAAACTCACCAGCCATCAAAACACAGAGAATGCCCAAAAAATCAAGATTTTCAGGCTATGGCAAAACCAACAACGACGCAGCCAATTGCTTTTTCCAGAAAACAAAATTCGCTATCGCAAGCAAATGGAATTCCAGAAGGCTAATATGTGCGGCAGTAATCACAAACGCAGAAACTTATTCCGAATCACATAAACCCAGAACAATTAGGATTTCAGAAACACTTTTCAGAACAGTCGTGGATATCTTGTTCGGGGAAACAATTTCCAGAAACACAGTATACATAAACAGAAACAATTTCCACAGTCATGCATCAGGTCATATCTGAATTTTCAATTCCAAATTTTTCGATCAATAACACTCAAAATTTTAACCAAATTATAGAATTAAAAATTGCTCTGATACCACAGTTGGGAAATCGAGTTTAGATCTGATCCGACCGCAGCGGAATAATCACGAAACATTTTCGTAACTTTTGATTTTCCGAAAACCAAGATCTATTTAATTCTATAAAATGATTAATACGAATCATAATAAAGCGGAATTTAATTCGTACCTTATTCCGAAGCTTGATCTTTATCTTGATGCATCCCTCGAACTGTTTCCGAAACCGATCCGTCTCAACCACCGTAGCCGCACAAGTATTCGGCCTCTAATGGTATCCACTGAATAGGTTTAAGCATGGAGTGCTAGCTACATAGAGCTTAAGCCTATTTATAATAAGCTTTGGATGTATTAGTAATTTAATTGAAATTAAACACTAATTTTAATTAAACTTTAATTAGAATTACAAATAATTCTAATTAAATACCAATTATTTCAAATAAGATTCAATATCGATATTGATCTTTATTTATTAAATATCTCATATTTAATTATAAAGTTTCTCAAACTTTATAATCAAGTCCAACTTGATTAAATTAACTTTGCTCTCTCTAACCCATTCTATATGTGTGACCCATTAGGTTCCCAAATATATTGACAATGATTATAAATTATAATTTAATTCATAATTAGAATTAGATAAATTAAAACTCCTTTTAATTTATCTTTAATTCTCAATTAAACAATTTATAATCATAGATCAAGATTGGCGTCTAGCAACGCATCATGACCACCCAAATATTTAGGAATGTCAAAGTGGTTTTGACTAACCTTTCCGTGCATGGTTTTTCCGTATAATTCAATCCTTTCATCAACTAATGTTCTAATTAGACATAGAGCATGGAATTAATGTCTACTCTATTTTGAGTCTAATTATATTAGTTCTCCGCCATTAGCTATTGATTCAATTAATGATATTTGTAAACCGCCACAAAATACCATTCCACCTTGGCCAAGGATTTCCCGAATCAATATTAATCGAGAACAATGGAACATTCTCCCTAATTACTTTAGGGTGATGAATCCTATCTTAATCATTCAACTATCTCCATACAGTTCATGTTATATCCAATGACTACCGTTTAAATGACCTTTATAGATTACGAGTAGTATCAAAACATAACAATCCCCATACAAGATAACTTTGATGATCTCAAGTCAAAGGATCATTTATACAATCATCACAATGAGAATTCCATAGACATACAAGTAATGTTCCAAATGGATTTCTCATATCGGGTCTGTTCAGTGAACTTGTTCTCTAACAAGCACCCACACGTTTGTTTAAGTATCTCTATACTTTAACCTATGAGATCGACTACTTCCTTCATAAGGAAAAACGAAACGTGTGCTAGTCTTTTTACGTTATATTAATGTCCAATCTTAATAGAACAATGACTAGGAACATTTTAGGAATAATTCATGAATGCAATATGAATCTCATAATTATAATCTCATTATAATTTCATTTGCAATGTAAAATTATCCCATGGACTTTATCATATACATCTAAACATGTACAAGATAAAGAATGCCTTTTAAATAATTTGTCACTAAACTATAACCCAAGTGATTGGCTGTAGGACATAAACCAACAGTTACACCAAAAGTAAAAGAGCACCATCTACTGGGTATATTCAACATATGATGTTTATGTAGAATCATCCAACTAGGATTTACAAAATTACATTGGAAGAATAGGTGCTCGTGGCTTTCCTCTTCCCTATGGCAGAGTATGCTTCTATTTGGTATGTAGAGAAAAGTTTATAACTTGTGATATGTGTTTAATTATTGATATATTTAATCATTTACACTTAACATTTAATGATGCAAAAATGCTTAAGATACTCACTTTAATTTATATGTAATTTTAGGTACAATTTGGAAGTAAAAAATTAAAGTGAGTCGAAAATACGACATATGAGTCATTTTTTGAAGATTAATTTTTACTTGTCTTCGTGAAGCAAGAAGTGAACAAATTTAGCCCAAAAAAGTGGAACCATAGCAACTGGAAAAATAAGGTGGATAAAGAAAAATATCAAAACGACAGTGGAAGCAAAGCAAAGCGCCAAGAAACAATTGAGCAGGCAACATCTAAGGAGCTGCATAAAACGACATAGCAAAACGTTGGAGCAATTGGCTAGAAGAAATCGTAGAGCATAGATTGCAAATGTTGTGCGTTAAAACCCATGCATTTTACTTAAAACGCAGGAGATGAGGAGCTGGGAGATAGCGGGGATTTTGCGCGTGAACAGTGGAGAATAATAAATCCCCTATCTTATTTGTCCAATCAATATACAGTAGACGCCACAGGAATGCTACAGTAGAGGGAAGTTACAGTGGAGGCGCAGAGGGGTAGGCATATTGAAAGAAAAGCTGCGTGCGTTTAGTGCAAGTGGAAGCTGCATTTAGCACAATGAACTACGTTAAACACAGTGAGAGCAGCGTGAGGGATAATACCGAAGAAGGCTTCGGATTAAAGTAATTGTTTTTGGGGAAAGGCCCGTGAAGGACTAGGCATTCTAATGTTGATTCGGAGGCAACATCGACACTAATGACTCAAGTTAAGCATTTTTTTTATTATTTTCTTTTTCTCGTTAGAAATTGATTATGTTATCTTATGTTAATTAATTTGGGTATTGTGTATGGATAATTAGATTTTTATTATTTTTCGGTTATTTGTGTATGAATCTATTGAGTATTGTAAGATGATGATTTTAATGCATTCATTGAATTGTTAATTGCAAACCCATTGCTAAAATTTTGATATAATCCGTAATTGTTATGTTGAAATTCATGCGTAGTGACTAATGATTCGTATTCATTAGGGATAACTTGACCTAGATTAAATGACGCATCGTATGTGGTTATTGCTTTGGTTAATCAATTTTTCTATTTCATAATGCTATTGTCTAATTAAATCTAGAGATCGTATCCTAGATTGTTCGGTGGTTAGGTTTAATTAACGATTATATCTTGATTAAACAAAACCAAAAGGAAAAATCGAGTTAATTGTTAACCTACGATTAATAGTTACTAGGATAAGTTAAAGAACAATAAATTAATGAAATATGTTTAATTAGGGTGTAGGTCGAGATTGAACCAAAGAATCGGGTCCCTATAGAATTCTCCACCATTATCATTTTTTGCATGTTTTCTTTAATTTGTTTTTATTAGTTAGTTTCATTTTATTTTCTTCTTTTAAAAGTCTAAAACCTCCCATTAAGTCTAAATACTGGTTAATTTTATTTCATAAACTTTACACATATTCACTGTGGGATTGACCTAGACTCACCACTACTATAGTAGTACGTCTAGTTATTTTATTTTGACTAGCATAACGACACACAGTCAAATTTTGGCTCTGTTATTGGGGAGTGCGATGTTTTAGTTTTTGTTTGTGATTTAATTGGTGTTTTGTATATATTTGTTAGTAATTAATTTCTTTTTTATTATGTGGTGATCTTTTCATTTTTTTGAGCTTGAAAAAAATTCAATATCGAAGGAAGTAATTTCTTTTATAATTCATATTCTCAATCCTATAACAATGTTTGGAATGATCAACCTAACTTTTGTTACGGATGGGATAATCATTAGAATTACTTTCATGATAGTTTGCAGGATACACAACAATTCTTATACAGATCAGAAGCTTC
Organism: Erythroxylum novogranatense; assembly: GCA_029891385.1. Taxonomy (NCBI): domain Eukaryota; kingdom Viridiplantae; phylum Streptophyta; class Magnoliopsida; order Malpighiales; family Erythroxylaceae; genus Erythroxylum; species Erythroxylum novogranatense. The sequence continues at coordinate 9,286,032 of CM057235.1, read as the reverse complement.
CTATCAAGACTCCGGTCCATCTCTGGAAGAGTTGAATAATATTTTAAAAGCTGATACTTTGCAATTGCAGCTGAATACTCTACAATTCCAGAAGGATGGAGGGCAATTTCCAAGAAACACATGGTCTAACACCCAAGATTCGGAGAGCTAACATGATTCGGTTGCATCTTTAGAAGAACTTGTTAACAATATTGCTAACAATTTGCAATTTCTACAGGATATGCAACAATTACAACAAATATGCAGCAACAGTTGCAAGAATTCTAATAGGAGACCAAAGCAAACCAACTGAGAATGAAACACCAAATGGGTCAGATGGCAATAAGGCTCAATCGCCTAGAATTGCAAAGCAAAGAGGAGCAGTCGTATCAACCCGAGGTATATCCAATGAACGTCTGTGTGAAAAATTTGCAAAGTGATGAATAGCTTGAGAATTTTGAGGCCAACCATCAATGAATTGTTTGTGCCGAAGAAGTGGAGAAGGAGCTCGAAGTTGAAAAGGAAACAATTTTTAGTTCGGAGGTACGTACTGATTCCATGATTATTTTTAAAACTAACTCTTTACCTTTACATAAAAGATTGGAGGAGTTAAATGATGAGGAAAAAGGTGAAGAGACGTTCAAAATATTTCCGGAGTCTATAGACTCAGTTGAGACTGAGAATCTGAGGATATGGAAGATGCTGAATGAGGATAATGATTAACTAAGGCCCTATCCAGAACTACCTCACATGGAAGATGTAGCGCCCCCTTACCGCAGGGTACGCACCAGAATGCCCGTGGGTCAATCCGATGCATCTCCCACAATAAGGGAGTGCTACGCTCAAACACTACTACAATACTCTCATGACATCATAATAATAAAACCATAATATAGAGATCACTAAATTTTGAAACCGAATTACTTTCTCATATCATTTCACCAAACCAGAAATTTACATGACTATCAATTTTCCCACTGTCAAATATACAATACTCCAAAAGGAACTGATAGCAAAGTCTATAATAGGTCATCCCCAAAACAATCCCAGCTGACCCACCTGTGTGCCATACTTCTCTTGCCAACTAGATCCGCACGGTGGGAACAGTCTATCTCTGGAGCTAGGAGCCTACTATCTCTGTCCTGAAAAATAATTGCAATGTTGGGTGAGATTGCGAACTCAACGAGAAACTATCATCGATGGTTCACTCAACTCATACATATACAAACAATTCACACAATATCACATAGTAACACATTTAGAAATATCACATGCGTTATTATTTTGCAAACATAAGGCATTTCTCCTTTCACACAGTCCACATTTAATCATTCGTATATGCAATGCACATGTGACATTTTTCATTTTATTACGGTGTTGTGACCGTGCGCCTGATATGTCCCAAAAATGGGCTCATTAACGGTGAGCCTGAGGCTCTAAATTACAGTGGGCTTGAAGCCCTGATACGGTGAGCGTGTGGCTCTAAATTATGTTGGGCTCGAGGCCCTGTTGCGTTGAGTTTTAAGCTCTGATATACGGTGGCTGCTCTGGTCACAACTGTCATTATCTGAACATACCTTTATGCATGAATGCAGATGTCTCAATTTACATTAGTTATGTCACAACATAATGCCATATGTCCCAAATCGCATTAAAACCAAATAATTACAATTTACACATAAATGACACTTCGATATCAAGTTCCAGATATTTCGGGCACCTATGGTCCGAAATCAATCAATATCAAACACATAAACCCTCCATTATCTCCACATGACATAAGCACATAATATTTAACACATAAAGGTTGAGGAACCAACTAGGTTACTCACCTGCAACTTCCGTGCCTGGAAGTCCCAGCAATATCCGTGGAATGTCGATCCAACGGTGCCTCTATAATAGTCAAATAGTTTCTCATTACTAAATGCACAATCAGAGGGGTTCACAAATGCACATGCTGAAATGCAGAAATGTACAATGCATATTGACTTTTCCGGCGCTATATCCCAATTTCACTATCTTTTGCCTCTAAACCAATTTTTCGTTTTATAAGTACTACAACATTTAAACAATATCCTTATCCTCAAGAAAGACCTCAAAACCAAATTACTATTCATTAGATCAATATTATCCATAACTTTTTTTCAATAGTTGAGATGCTACTAATTTAAATTCAAACTTTCATTCTTCACCTCAATTGTAGACCTCTCTCTAGTTTATAACGAATCAAGAATCACCTTAATTGGAGGTCTACACCATTAGTTATGCCCCAAAAACTAAAATACCTCACTTCAGAAAAATGGAGCTCGCTGCGGCTAAAGAACTCTCGCCGCGACGTGGGAGTAGCTCGCCGCGACGCATGGAAAAGGCTCGTCGTGGCGTAAAAACTCGGGCTCGTCCCGATGTCTCGCCAAGCTCGTCGCAACGAGGACTTAACCGCTCGTCACGGTGAGTACTTATTTACTCGTCGCGACGAGGCCTTCTTCAGACGTCGCGATGCGCGGGGTTCCGGTCGTCTTCTCTGACTATATTTTTACCTATTTCTCTTAAAAATCAGCTATAACTCCTCACAACTACTCCAAATCTTTCATATTAAACACCATAAATACATTTCAACAACAATAAAACAACATTACAGCCATTTTACTTACCAATCAAGCTCTCAATCTTCAAGTCGTCCGAAATTTTCTCCAAACCCTAAAACCCATGATTCTCTCCCAAAGCCACACAGAACATCAACTTCTTGAGGGTTTAAGCTTGGTCTTAACAACAAAGGAAAACAAGCAAGCAAGGATCGCGCAGGAAGAGGGAAACGAAACACAATCAAAGGAGAAAGAGAACGAGCCCTAAGATAGAAAACAAAATGCCTTTCTGCAAATTTCAAAACCTAAGGTATTTAAAGGGGTTACTCTCTTCTCCTCAAACACTCCCTTAAATCTCAAACTCATTTCAAAAATCATTTCTAGTCTAAGTTTTCTCCAAATTCCAATGGTTCGACATTTTTATTCCTAAAATCCAAAAAAATCTACTTTTCCGCTATTGGACAGTTATGACAGTACTATAAAGTCAATCAGTCCGTTTCTTGGGAAATTCCGGTCCGGACATTTACCCTCAAAATTTCTTTTCCAGAAAATTTTCTAAGGTTCCGTATCAACTGACAATCATTCTAAAACAGTTCTAACTCAAATATCCAAACCCAATTATTCCATAAATCACAAATGAATCATAATCAACATAAATATCTCCAAATTCACAAATCATATCATGCTCACAAATCAGTACCGGGAAATGTCATGAATGCATGTACCTATATGTGCATGTGCAGAATGACTAATTCCTCTAAAATTAGAGGTCAAAAGAATGCTCATATCCAAATATGCAAATGTAAAATCCTAACCCGTCCCCAATTACCAATATAACCTTCCCATCGATGATGAGATGTTACAGAGGAGCTGCATCTGACACCTAAAGATCGCAATTTTCTCACGTGAGGAGAAAGAAGGAGTCGAGCCAACGACCCTAAATAAATGTGCTTCTTGGGAGGCAACCCAAGGGAAGTAAAAAAATTTTCCTTTACATTTTCACGTTACTTTTTATATGCATGTGAGTTTTTGAATTTGTTTGTTTTACTTGTTTTAAATTTTTCAATCAAAATCAAAGAAAGAATAAAGCAAATGAAACAAGCATTTTCTCGTTTTCTATTGCTTTTAGGATTATATAATCATGATTAAAGTGTGGATTGACTAGAGAATTTCATAACAATTTTAGCATGTACTTTTGCTCTTATGATTGGTCGATATGTATTATCTTTGAAAGAGTAGTGACTAATGATAGACAAAGCTGGTGAGATTTTAAGCCTTATTTGACTGACACATCCATATCAGTCTCATTGCCTTTTGATAATGTGTGACCTTTATGACATGTATGTCCCGATTTTGCATTGATATTCTATTCGAGACTACATTTTTATCATATGCATTAACATGGATATGATTAGGCATTCTTTGTTTTTCATAAACTACGTTAGCTAAATAACCTATCCTATTGACATGATTTTTCCCTTGATAAACACCTTTGAGCTTTAGTTTTTTTTTTGTATAAACCACATTTTATGCTTTTAAACTTAACCTACCTAAGTCATAAAGCTAGTGGTTTGTGATTGTTGAGTTTGTAGATGTACAAAATTCTAAGTGTGGGGGTGTACATATGTAAGGGTTGGTTATAATTTTAGGATATTATTTTATGTCTTATCATTGAAATTCCCATGTTGATGTAGTTTATTTTAATTTTTTATAAGGAAGAAAAGAAAAGAAAATGAAAAAAAAGAAGAATGGAAAAAATTTTGTTTAAAATAAATATATCGAGGAAGAATTACATATATATTGAAAAGTTGTTTATAGTTTATGCATCTTCCTAGAGTTGTAATGGATGTTTTATTTGAGTATGTTGAATATGAGGTAAAGGTTGTCTTGGAAGGTCCACTATTGTGATTTCATTGGCATAAATTGTATGAGTGATTCCTTCGGATTGGTATAAGCTTTATGTGGTTTGTGTATGAGAGTTAAATTAGGTTATGAAATGTAAATGTTGTATTCTTCATAACTGACGGTTCTCAATTTTTGATGAGTGTTGCTTTGTTTCACTAGCTTTGATGACTTTCATACTACTTAATCCAAATATATCTCACCTCACCTTTGCTCACATTACATCCTTGAAAAGTCTTTTAATTCATGATTTTGCATGTGAACATTAGTGGTGGAGAAATGAAATGATATGTATAGTTATGGATTGTCATGATCATGAATGGTGTTGAGTGTATGCATGGATATATTTTAATTAAACACATTTTTTGAGTCTACCATTAGATTGCTCAGTTTTTTAAGATGATGAGTGTTGATTGATCATAAGTAAAAGCTTGGAATGTTGATTTCTTGCTATGATTTTTGAAACTTTTTCATCTTTGTTTATGATTATATATTCTTTGAGCATTTGGGAAATGCGTTGATGTTTTGGGTCAATGAGCTTAATTTTGATGTTTTGCCTGAGGATGGTCAAAAGCTAAGTGTGGAGGAAATTGATATGTGTTTAATTGTTGATATATTTAATCATTTACACTTAAGGATTAATGATGCAAAAATGCTTAAGATACTCACTTTAATTCATATGTGATTTTAGGTACAATTTGGAAGTAAAAAAATTAAAGTGAGTCGAAAGCACGACATATGGGTCATTTTTTGAAGATTAATTTTTACTTGTCTTCAAAGAGCAAGAAGTGAACAAATTTAGCCCAAAAGAAGTGGAACCATAGTAGTTAGAAAAATAAGGTGGATAAAGAAAAATATCAAAACGAAAATGGAAGCAAAGAAAAGTGCCAAGAAGCAACAAAGCAAGTAACGTCTAAGGAGCTACATAAAAAGACATAGCAAAACGTTGAAGCAAATGGTTAGGAGAAACGGTAGAGCATAGAACGCAGACGTTGTGCGTTAAATGCAAACACGCATGCATTTTATTTAAAACGCAGGAGATGAGGAGTTGGGAGATATAGGGGGTTTGTGTGTGAATAGTGGAGAATAATAAAGTCACCCCCCCTCCCTCATCTTATTCATCCAATCAATATATAGTGGAAACTACAATAAAGGGAAGCTATAATGGAGGCGCAGTGTTGGACCCCGAACTTTTCTTAAAATTTTAAAGTATAAATTGACATTAAATGAGGAATTTGTGGTAAATTATTCAAGTGCAAAGAAAAAGACAATTCAAGAATGTGAATTGTTATATGAAATTAAGATAGGTGAATTTAGCAAGTTGATGATGAGAGAGTATAGGTGTGTGTATACTTTTGTTATTGATGTTTATGATTAATTATGACCTAAAATGGTGTTTTGAGTTTAAATGAAATTGATAGCGAATAAATTGTTGTAAATGGAAGTTGAAAAGCAAGAAATAAATAGTGTAAGTATGAGATTTTGGAGAATGAAGAAAAGTTTGACTTTTTCGAGTAGAGAGTTGACTTTTTGATTTAAGCAGAATTTGAGAAAATGATCTTCATGAAACTTGTAGATTATGTTGAAAGCCTTCTGTCGTCATAAAGTTTGATATTTTTTGATATCGAGAGTGAAAGTTATGATCAATCAAAATTAAGTATTAATTTGTTTTGTTTTGCGAAAATGTCCATAAATGTACATTTAGGTGTAATGTGATTTGAGGCAAATCATGTACCGATGTGGTCTGAATTGAGTTAAGTGATCTATATGAAAGTCATAGAAGATTTTCCTAGCTTTTCAATGATGAATTATATGTTATTTTTGGATGTGAGAATTGAAAGATATGAAATTTCAAAGTTTGGATGTTGTTTTAGGATGATAAATTCTGGCAGAACTTTGAATGAGAAATTGACCTAGTTAGAGGTTGAAATTGCTTTTAAGTCCTTCATGAAAATTTTAGATTATGTTTTGATCTTTCCATTAATGTAAAGTATGGAATTTTTGGACTATGGAATAGGAAGTTAAGATTTTTACAAGTTGCTGTTACTGTTTAGGGTGATCCGACCCCTGCCCATTCTTTTGCTTCTAACTTCTCCGTCTGACATCCGATTGATCCGATCTTTGAAGCGTTGGATTCCTAAGACATCCCTTATCTCTTCATGAAAATTTGTGATTTTTGAGATTGATTGAATCAAAGTAAGAGGATTGATTACAGAGTTTGAGTTGGACATTTTTGTGAACATGTTTAGGTATTTTGATGATATCTTGATCTATAGAGATCCAATTAAGTTGATTCTGGTTTCTAAATGAACTAGAGACATGGGACTACAAGTTATCTAAAGGAATCGAATTTTTAATTCAGTCCCTAAGATTTTTAATTTCTGAATTGAAGTATGAAAGTTATAAGAATACATAAGGGCAATTTGGGCATGATACTTAAGTCTAAGAGTTATAAGGCTTATAATGGAGGGTGAAATGGACTTTCCCCACTCATTAAGAGTATGAAATAAAAGAAGGGAAATAGGGAATGAGAAGGAAAAAGAAGAAGGATCCGTGGAAGAAGAAGAGAAGAGGAGAAAGCTAGGGTTTGAAGATCTTTGAAGAAATTGAGGCCGAATCAAGTATAAGCATCTTTCCCCTTAATTAGATTAATAAAATAAGTTTTGATGTTAGTTAATAGAGGATTAAGTGTTAGATGTTTTCGAATGAGTTAAAGAATATGTGTGGTTTTAGGTTTAAGGATTTTAGTGTGTTTGTGGATGATTTTTGTGTTGGAATGAGTTTAGAAATGAAGTAGGAATGATAATTTATGGTTAAGATGAGTTATGTTTGATTTATGTAAGGATTGTAGACGAAGATTGTGGAAAAATAACGTTTCGGGAGTTTCTGGCTCTTGCACGTCATGGCAAGACGCATTTGTGCATCGCCAGTGAAAGCGCTTGTAAGCATGCACATCGCGCCTCTGGGTTTCACAAGTAGCTCAAGCTTCTGCACAGATATGTTTTGGTAATTTAGACATAACTTTTGATGTAGAGGTCCAAATGAAGTGATTTTTAATTCGTTGTAAACTAGAAACATTGAGATACATGTTTTGTGAAGAAATGAAATTGAAATTCAGTCCATAAGAATCTTAAATTTTGGTCGAAAGTTGAGTATAGATTCTTGTTTCAGCATAAGGATAGTCCCGATATGTTTGGAGTTTAACTTTAGGATTTCTGAAACAAATTGAATGATTTTGGAGTCATTAGAGATTTAAGACAATGGGGATCATTTATCTAGAAGAGAATATTATCAGCTTTTGTCAGTCCTATTGAATGGGAATTTTTGCATTTTGATAAAGGGAATCAAGGAAGACAAGAGGATCATGAGGAGAGGCATTTGTTAAGCATGTATTCAAGCAAGGAATTCAAGTGGGTACATGTTTATAATTTAAATAAGCTACTAATGTTTTTTTAAAATCAAAGAAGCTTTCTGATTTCAATTGCATCATAAGTGCTGCATTATTGTTTATGAATGATTTGTGAAACATGATATATTTTGTTACATGATTTGAGTGATATTTTGAAAAGATGCATGTTATGAAATCATGTTTTCAAGAAATGGTTTGCAAGATATACATCAAGCATATGATAAGCAAGTTTTCAAGAAAAGTGCTATTTTGGGCAACAAGTTACAAGATTTTGAAATCTATGGGTTAAGTGGATTTGTGGTAGTCCCTTAAGAACCATCACGTGCACGTTGACCCATGTATAGGCTTCTCCCGCCTGCCCGCTAGTGGCATGGAGCTCCCTCAGGGACTCCCTCAAGAAACTACGACTACACAGGACCATTTCGATGGAAATGTGTGGTGCGTCATGAATTTGGACTTACCCAAACCATTATGTTGTGTTATGTGCTCATGTTATGCTTGATCAAGATTGATGCATTAATGATTTATAACTTATGGATTTCGGCTGAAAGCCTAGAAAACATATGTTTTATAAATTCCATGAAAGTTTTCTAAGACAAGTGAACTGTTTTCAAGGTTTTTGTTTATCTTTATTATAAGCGTGTATCCACGAGCTATAAAGCTCACCCCCCTTCCATCCCCATCTCCAGGTATCAAGATGGAGATCGGATGAAGGAAAATTTAGACGTCCGTTCGTTACATATATGACTGGCTTTTAAGTTAATTTGTTGCAACATGGCTTGGAATGCCATTAAGATTTTGTAAGCATATATATCATGATGAAATTGATTTATGGATTTGTATATAGAATGGAAAACTGAAATTGATGTGATGGATTTGAAATATTGAAGTATTTTTTGTGTATGGTCGATTGTCATGCATGAGATTTTATGGCAAAAGAAGAATAAAATGTATAAAAGATGAATTTTAGGATTTGTATAATTGTATAAGATGAATGTTATGATGTGAGCTTTTGATTGAGGAAAATTAAGTTTCGAATTGTATATGATGAATAAGTTTGAAAAAGATGAAAGGAATAAACATGAAAGAAAAGAATGAGAGAAAAAAAGTTTATACCAGTTTCAGATTGGTTTAGTCCTAAGGTATCCAACGTTAGTTTTTCTAAGTTACACGTTCTCGGATGTCGAAAATTTGTTCAGTTTAATTGAACCATATGTTTGATTTGATTTCGAGCCAATTCGGTTCACTTCTGATTTCTTTCGCTTTCGTCAAGTATAAGTTTGCTCACGTTTTGTACATGTGTTCGATCATGATTCCGAGGTTGGGTTCCAGAAACAGGATCCAATATTTGTGGTTGATTGATCCATTTTGTTTCCTTATGTCTGAAATTTTGTAAATCTGAGCCTTTATATTTTTCTATGGCTCATTAAGAATTCGATCTGATATTCGATATTTGATTCCGCTTTCCCAGTTGGGATCCGGTTCCCACGAGATCGGGTCCCAACATAGGTGGCATCAGAGCAAGAGTGAAAGTGTTAAGTTTATGCAGTTGGGTTCCAGAAACGGGATCCAACATAGGTGGTATCAGAGCAAGAGTGAAAGTGTTAAGTTTATGCAGTTGGGTTCAAGAAACGGGATCCAACATAGGTGGTATTAAAGCAAGAGTGAAAGTGTTAAGTTTATGCAGTTGGGTTCCGGAAACGGGATCCAACACGCAGAGGGGCAGACACATTGAGAGCAGAGCTGGGTGCGTTTAACGCAGTGGACTGCTAAATGCAGTGAGAGCAACGTGAGGGATAATCGAAGGCAACGTCGAGACCCATGAAGGGTTAGGCATCCCGACGCTGGTTAGGAGGCAACATCAACACTGATGATCTGGGTAAAGTATTTTTTATTATTATTTTGTTTCCTTCTCTTATTAGAAATTGATTGTGTTATCCTATGTTAATTAATTTAGGTATTGTGTATGGATAATCAGGTTTTTGGTTATTGTTCAATTATTTATGTATAAATCCATTGGGTATTGTGAGATGATGATTTTAATGGATTTATTGAATAGTTAATTGCAAACCCATTGCTAGAATTTCGATATAATCTATAATTGTTATGTTGAAATTTATGCGTAGTGACTAATGATTTGTAATCATTAAGGATAACATGACCTAGGATAAATGACGCATCGTATGTGATCGTTTCATTAATTAATCAGTTTTTCTAGTTTGTAATGATATTGCCTAATTAAATCTAGAAATCGTATCCTAGGTTGTTCGGTGGTTAGGTTTAATTAACGATCGTATCTTGATTAACCAAAACCTAAGGGAAAACTCAGGTTAATTATTAACCCATGATTAATAGTTGCTAGGAGAGGTTAAAGAACAACAAATTAATGAAATATGCTTAATTAGGGTGTAGGCCAAGATTGAACCAAAGAATTAGATCCCTATTGAATTTCCCACCTATATCATTTTTTACATGTTTTCGTTAATTTATTTTTATTAGTTAGTTTCATTTTATTTTCTTTTTTCAAAAATCCAAAACCCCCCATTAAGTGTAAATATCGGTTAATTTTATTTCATAAACTTTACACACACTCTTTGTGGGATCAACCTAGACTCACCACTGCTATAGTAGTAGGTCTAGTTATTTTATTTAGACTAGCGTAGCAACGTACAATTAGCTTGTCAACTGTTGGTAGACATAATGTCATAGCCATCTACAAAGTGTTTTACCTAGAACACTCTAGTCTAAAGAAGAAGGCTAGGCTGCCTTTGAAGTAATTCCTGAAAAGATTTACTAGGGAAGGTCTCATTCCTAGATTGTTGCCAGATAATTCTGTCCTCATCTTCATGTAGATTGGTTTGGAGTAGCTCGAGATAGATGGAAGTTGGTACTGCATTGTGATCAAATATACTCCAATGGTTTAAAGCCAGTGCTACAGTGATTTTTGAATGTAAGACTATTTTGAGTCTCTACATACCCTGTAGATTATGTAACAGGCCACCAGACAACTAACTATCAAACCAAAAATGAGTTGTTTGACCATTTCTAGTAATGGTGATAAGTTCATGCCTCATAAGTTCCATTGTTCATAGGATGGGCCTCCATATGGATGAGAAGTTTGATTTACTTTGAATACTCTAAATGCTTTTCCCTTTTATGAAGAAACTATGCATCTATTGACACCAAAGAGCTTGTTTATCCATTGTCAACCTCCATAGTCTTTTAGCCAACATTATAATATTCAACAGCTTCAACGATATGATTCCAAACCCCCATTTTCTTTTGGTAGACATATATATTTCCATTGCATTATGACCTTTTGAAAGAATTTTCATATCCATTCCACAAAAAAGTTGTTAAAAAACCTCTCTATAGTTTTAATAATTTTCTTGGAAATGATCAAATAAACAACCCAAAACACATTATACAATTCAATATAAAGGAAATGAGATACAACCTTCCTGCAATAGATAGAATTTTGGGGCTCCAATTATCAATTTTGCTTTTGATCCTTTCAACCAATAAGTAGAAGTTAGCAATAGTAAGGTTAGAGTTGGTAATAGGAATGCTAAGGTATACCACTAAGAGGGCTTGAAATTTGAAACCTGGGATAGAATGTATTGTTATTTCACTCCACAAAGTAGATTTGGATAATATAAAGCTAATTTTTGCAAAATTAGCCTCCAAACTTGATAGTATGTTGAAGATTATAAGAGCTTTCATCAAAGTAGTGACTCATATCTAATTAGCTTTTGAAAGTAAAACAAGGTCATCTGTAGAGATAAGGTTCGTAATCCTCAGGCTGGTGCATTTAGAGTGATACCTAAAAACATTAGTATGTGCAATGACTACCTTTAGAGTTCTGTTAAACACTTCTATGACAAGAGTGAAAAGATATAAGGATAAGGGGTCACCTTGTTGAATCCCCCTATAGCTCTTGAAATGCATGTTAGGCAGTCCATTCACCATAATTTTATTGGTGGGGTTGGTGATACATTAAGTTATCCATTTTAGGAAAGTTGGAGGAAAATTCAAAGCCCAAGTGTATTGAGTATAAAATACCAGTCAACACTATCAAACACTTTTCTGATGTCTACTTTGAGAAAACGATTCTTTCTTCCTTTTATAAAACCATAGAATTTGATGAGTTCTTGTAGAAGAAATAAATTGTCTCCTATAATTCTTTTAGAAATGAAAGCCCCTTATGATAATTCAATATAATTGGCTAGGACTTTCTTTAACCTTTGAAATGATTTTGTAAATGATATTACAATAAGATCTGGGCCTAAAATTAAAGAAAGTGACATGCTTACCAGATTTAGGCACCAAAGTGATAAAGGTACAATTAAATTTAGTCAATAGCTTTCTCCTTTGAAGAATTCAAGAACTGAAGTTATCACAGTAAGCTTAAGAAGGTGTCAAGCCTTGTTGTAGAACATTAGATTGAAGCCATTCAGACTAGGGGATTTGTGGGGGTTCAAGGATTTCAACATTACATCAATTTCTTAACTGGTAACAAGTTGAGTTAACTCATTAGCTTTAATTTATGGTATTTGACATTGTATAAGTTCCTTCAAAAAATGTTGAGAAGATGTAGCCTATGATATGGTTGTCAGAATCTAAGAAAAATAATCATATGCCTTATGCAATAAGGATGTTTGAGGGTTTAATAACTGATTATTATGCATCAATGAGATGATTTAATTGTCGATTTACCTGGAGATGACCTTCTATAGAAGTAAGCAGTGTTTCTATCAACTCCCCTTTCAATCATGCTACTTATGTTCTTTCTTTCATTAAGGAGTAATAATAGGTAAGAGCTATGGAAAGGTGTTGAATAGTTGATCATTCCTGCTTTATTAAGAATAGAGAGGATGGATCATCTTAGAGTAGAGTTTGGATTCTATTCAAACCTGCTTGTGCATTGGTCAACAAATGATAGGTATTGTTAATGTTGTTTCTAAAAAGCTCCTTCATTTCTTATTTAATAAGGGAGAGCTTCCTCACAAGAATGAATTGTTTGGAACCTTGTAAATGTGTACATAAGGATTTTAGAATACATCAAATTCAACAAGTTCAAGTAGTAGGTTGTTGAATCTGAAAGGAAATCTAACTCTTTCTAAAGATAGGCATATTGTTATAGCTGAATGATCTAAAATACATTGGTTATTAAAGTGAGAGTAGCAATTGGAATAGGTTGTTAACCATATCTAGTTTTCCAAACATCAATCAAACTTCTTCTAAATGAAGTTATCACCTTCTTGATTATTACACTAGGAGAAAAAATTACCCTCTAAGGGATATCTGTGACTTGGATATTAACCAAGCACTGTCTCTTCTCGTTATAAGGTATTCCAACATATCTGGTTCCTTGTGCTTCTTGAAGGTTAATGAAAGCATTGAAATCTCCATTTATAATTTACAGTTGAGAAATAATGGTTGTTAAGGATTGAAGTTGGTTCCGTAAAGTAGATCGTTGATAAGCAATGTTATGAGCGTAGATGAAAGTAGTGTAGAAGGACATACTTGATTCCTTCTGGTCGACTTCAAAGTGTAGCATCTGCTTAGTGGCGAAGTCAATAGTGCTAGTGATTTCTAAGGTATTGTAAATAACTAAGATTCTACCATTAGGATTATGGTTATAATTAGATAGCAAGTTACAATTACTAGGAAAAAAATAGAGAATGTTGCAGTTTATGAACTTTATTTAGGTTTCCAAGAAACTAGATATGAAAGCTTTATTATGGAGGAGAAGTTCCTCATAAAATTTTTTTTGTGAAGGGTTTGGCCCCCTTAATTTTGCAAACAATTATAGACATGGTTTGGTTTCCCCAATGGGAACCTTTTTTTTCCTGTTGAACCTCCTTTTAACAGCCATTTCAAACTCATCCACATTAGAATTCTTGCTAGGTTTAATTTGAGTACTTTTTATTAGGTTCGCCTTTTATAGGTATCATAGTAGATGTTGAAACATTCAAAGAGTGTCCGTCAACCTTAACCAAAGTGTTAACATTGTTAGCAGTGGGAGGCTGTGATTGCAAAAATAATTGAGGGGTAGGCGCTATATCAGGTTGTGCTTCTGTTTCAATCTCTATAAGATTTTTCCCTATCAAAATATGTGTTGATACTTCAAATTGTGCTTCTATTTCAAAAGTAGGCCCCATAACTTCTTCATATCCCTATGAATTAAATAGTCAACTTATTGGCTTCCACATTTTCTTAACATTAAGTTAGGGCCTTTAAGCGTAAGAAACCTTAATCTAATAATTGTTATGCTATCAGGCATATCAGTCATATAATATAAAATTTTTAAAATTTAACTTGCCTCACTTTAACAATTGCTTGGTTCAAACAAGTAGTGTTGGACCCCGAATTTTTCTTTAAAGATTCTCCTTCATCAGTTGTTCAATTCTAATTGAGGCAGCTCTCAACTCAGTGAAAGTGCCTATGTTTGACCTCGCCAACCTTGTCCTGATCTCCATGTTTAGCTCATTCTCAAACCTCCTGAACTTATCTTCTTCGGTAGGAATCAATGCAGTAGCATAACCCATCAATTCATTAAATCAGACCTCATAGTCCGCCACTGACATCTTGCCCTGCTTCAGTTCTAAGAACTCTTGCATCTTCATGTCCAAGTAGACCTTGGGCATGTAGTTGTCTCTGAAGACTCTCAGAAAGTCTTCCCACTTCAATTGACAAGGCCTGGTGGTACTGCCTGGAACAGTCTTCCACCACTAGTAAGCTGCGCCCTGCAGTAATGATACTGCATAGTCAAACCTCTCATCAGGCTCACAATGTAACATCCCGTTACTGTTAGCAAGGGTATTTTGGGTAATTAGGACGGACTGATAGGTTTCATTGCATTTACCGATTGAACATGTTACTGGCCTCTGATCATAGAGAAACAGGTTTCTTGCATATGCATTTATTCATAGGTACATGCATTCATGATTTTCCAACATTTTATTGTGAGTATGAATTGATTGGATTGCGAATTGGAAACTGACTGAACTGACTGGATTAGGATCGATTAATCGAGAATTGGGAGTAAGTGGGTTCGAATGACTGATTTAGAATAGTCTAAGTGTAATTGATAATTGATAGTGGTTTATAGGAAATTTTTGGGAAATTCGGGATAAAATGCCCGGACCGAAAATTTTGGAGTGATGATCGATCGATCAGATAAGATCGAAAGAATTGTCCAATGGCGATGGAAAAATTAGAGTTTTACTGTTAGGAATTAAAATGTTGAGCCATTGAAATTTAGAGACTGAAATTTGGACTGAATTGGAGACTTATGTCTATAAATAGGTAGGTTTGAGAAATTGGGAATTTTACCTAAGGCATTATCGCATTCTCCTTCTCTTCTCTACGGCGATCTCCGATTCCTTCCTCATTGGTGAGGATTCTTTGATCTTTCTTTATGGTTTTCTTCTCCTTATGCTAGCCTAACTGGTTTATTGTGATTGATGAAGGTTGAGAAGGATTGAGAGTGGATTAATCGTTGATTTGAGAAAGTTTTAGGGTTACGGTGATTTGTGGTTTTGATCTTCGATTGGTAAGTTTTTATGGCTTTAATGTTGTTATTACTGGTTGTTTGAGCATTTATGGCATGTATTGGGTTAGATTGAGTAGTTAGGGTGTTAAATGTTGAGTTTTAATAGCATTAATGGCGGAAAATCGATCGGAGAAGAAGGTGGCGCAGTAGCACGTCGCGACGTCTGGCGCGCCTCGTCGCGGCGAGAAAATTTGGTGCTCGCCGCAACGAGCGCAGCGGGACGCCGCGGTGAGCGCCTGGATGCACGTCGCGACGAGCCTTTTGGCTTATGTCGCGACGAGCGGGAAAAGGACGCACGCCGCGGCGAGCGTGCTTTACGCCGAGGCGAGCGGCCCGTATACGTCGCGACGAGAGTCGCAAGGTCGCGGCGAAAGGGGCTTTTCTGATTGAATGAGTGTTTGTTTATTGGGCATAACTTACGGTATAGACCTCCGATTGAGGTGATTCCTGAATCATTATGAACTAGAGAAAGAGGTCTACAATTGAGGATAATTATGAGAATTGAAATTTATTTAAATGGTATTGATTCATAGAGAATAAGGTCAATTATGGTTCATAGTGTGACCTAAGTATTGAATTGAGACAATTGAAATTTTAATTGGGATTTTCAATAGAGGTTTTGACCCAATGGATAGGGAATTGCTATAGGGAGTATGAATTGAGGTAATTGAACTGAATTTTAGGATTTGATCAATTATTGTCGATCAATTGAGCGAAGAGTTGGAATGGGAAATAAGAGTTCAAAATTGGGTTTTAGCGCCGGGAAAATCGTGAACATGCATTGTACATAATTTCATAGAGACGTATGCATCACTGAATTGTTTAATTAAGCATCTAATAATGGGACTGTATTTTACTGTTATAGAGGCGCCGTTGGATCGTCATTCCACGGACATTGCTGGAACTTCCAGGCAGTAGCTCGGAAGTAACAGGTGAGTAACCTAGTTGGTTTCTCAAATTCCTGACTGTCTAATTGCTCAACGTGAAGTTACTTGCCAATGTGAAATTGCATGATTACTGAATTATACATGATCGAATGGCATGTTTCTACTGTATTGGATTGGACTACTGTATTGGATTGGATTACTGTATGATACTGAGGAATGTAATACTAGGCTTTTATAGCCATACACTGAATTACTAAACACTGCATTGCATGCATAAATGCATGATCACTGAAAAGAGCCTCGAGCTCGAACATCGCATCGACCGGTCTCGAGCCCGAGGGGAGAAATCGACGCGCCCCCATCGAATCCGACCGAGCACTTGGGCACAATATCAATAATGGAAAAGAGTCACATATGCATTGTATACACATGAATGATTTTGTATGACATCGATCGATTACGTGATGCCATGATTTATCAGTAAATTGGGATATGATACTGTAAACTGTTATATGCTATTGTAAATTGCTACTTAATACTGTAAACTGTTATAGACTACTGTAAATTGTTATATAATGATGTTAATTGAATATTACTGTGCCGTGCTGTACGCAATTTGCGTAATGCATGATTTGAGTGAACCATCGATGATGGTTTCTCACTGAGTTCGCAAACTCACCCAACATTACAATTATTTTTCAGGATTTGGCTAGTACCCCGTTAGACAAACGAGAGTATGATTTCAGCAAGCAAGTCAGAGTTCAGGTCGGGATCAGTCTCATGTCTGCATTTGATTCTTTCTGATTTATGAATTGTACTGTTATTTTAGAGGGCCCCAACTGATTAATATTATATTGTGAATTGATTATTGAAATAGTGTTTGATTTAAAATGTTTCCATATTGTGGTCCCCAAATTGTTTATTGATTTCTACGCACTCGAGTGTTTTCAAAAAGAAAAAGATTTCATAATGAGTTTTAAAACTGCATGGTCTGCTCTAGCATACCACCCTCGCGGGTCACGGGCTCGGATATCACCATCGATATCGGGTTCGGGTCTGGCGAGAGTGGGGTGCTACACACAATCCATCTGATAAAAAACTCTCTCAGTCCTCTCTAACCATCCCTTGGCCTCAGCAGGGTCTATGTTGCCATAGAAGTCCACAGCTCCCTGCTTCCGTAGCCTATCATACCTCCTCTCCCTTCTCGGGAACTCTAGGAGGCAACCCCTCATATTGAGGTACCGAGGACTCTCTACTGGCTCCTACAGATCTTTGGTCAGCAGGTTGATCAACCTCATCACCTAGAGCAGATGACCTATAACAATTAATAACTTCAATCATTATCCGCATGTTTCAAGATAATTTATACCTAACATTCCTATATGTCCCAACAGATGCCAAACCATGCTTTGATACCACCTAAATGTAGAACCCCCTTACTGTAGGATATATACTGGGATACCCGAAGGTCATTCCGATACATATCCTACGATAAGGGCGAGCTACGATCGATCACTAATTTCTCTTCATATGGCATGGTAACATAATTCACTTATAAAGCATCATAAGAAGATCACAATATTTTAAAACCAACTTTTCTTTTTCCTCATTGCATTTCACCAAATTGAAGTCTACATTGACTTTCAACATTATCCATAAGTACATCATTAGAAACCTAATACAATAGTACTACATGAATGAGGAAAGTGCATCAAAGTTATCTAAATCACCCAAAAGAACCCCAGCTGACCGACCTTTGAGCCATGATCTCTCTCACCAATCACAATCTACCTGGCTAGTAGAGCCTCTTTAGTAGTTAGAGTCGTCTCTCGATCCTGAAAAGACAACATTGCAATTTTGGTGAGTTTTGCGAACTCAATGAGGTGCCCATCATCGATGGTTCACTCAATTGATGCATCACGTCATTACACATAACATATTAATCATAGCATGGCATAATCATAATGTATCACCTCTCACCTTTAGAACAATCATATCGATCATATCATTCATATGAAACGCACATATTAATTAGAATTGCAATGCACATGAGACTCACTTTCATTTATTATTGTCATTATGACTGAGTGCCTTTTCATTCGCTCATATCCCTTAGTGGATATCAAGCAGTAGCATAATTTGTCCCATATCCCTTAGTGGATACCGGGTACATTCACAATCAAGCCCGAGGCTCTAATCACATTCTGAGCTTTAAGCTCTTTATCCTGGCGACTCCGGTCATAACTTGCTTTATCTTTCATGCATTCATGAAATGAATATTTCACATAACATAACCTCAGTCAATCACATGGATGCACATTCACTTTTAGATCACATTCATAGTCAGACCTTAGTCTGACATTCAACAGAACTGCTGAGCACATTTTTGCATTCATATGCATACTCACAACCTTCACATTTGAAGCACTTATTTCGTCATGTTCACATACAAGGAGCACGTAATTTACTCATTTATACATCAGAATCACCGGACCTTCATTGTCTAAAATCAACATAATATAACCACATCAATATCATCATTCAAAACATCTTTTACAACAAACAATTAATTGAGTGAGACCATCTAGGTTACTCATAGGTTACTCTACAATGCATGTTCATGATAAATCTTGGGTATCATTCCATGGTTCTTCTCAACACTATCCCCATAACAAATTTCATTTAAGTATAACTAACACTTAGGTTTATGCCTCTTTAGAATCATTGAAATCACAATTCATTTCTCACTAACTTACTTTCATCTTAGTTCTATCGTTTCATTTTTTATCGTCTCATTTCTATCGCCTGCTTTTCCATCGTCTCATTTATGTCGTCTTCTTTTCCATCGTCTCATTTCTATCGTCTCATTTTTCATCGTCTCATTTTTATCGTCTATTTTTCCATCGTCTCATTTCTATCGTCTGCTTTTCCATCGTCTCATTTCTATCGTCTCATTTTCTATCATCTGCTTTCTCATCGTCTCATTTCTATTGTCTCATTTTCTATAGTCTCATTTTCTATCGTCTACTTTTCTATCGTCTCATTTCTATCGTCTGCTTTTCTATCGTCTGCTTTTCCATCGTCTCATTTCTATCGTCTTCTTTTCTATCGTCTCATTTCTATCGTCTGCTTTTCTATCATCTGCTTTTCCATCGTCTCATTTCTATCGTCTGCTTTTCTATCGTCTTATTTCTATCGTCTGCTTTTCTATTGTCTGCTTTTCTATCCAGAACATCTCCACTTACAAGAATCATAAATTTTGACTCTGATATCCCAAATTTTCATACTATTTACCATTGGAAAGATAAAAAAAAAGCTCTACAACTTTTCAGAAGACAACTTTGCCAGAATCTATCTAAATCAAGTCCATATTTTCTCCCGAAATCAGAACACGAATTTTTTTACAATCAGCTTTCAACACTTTATGTTTAACTCATCTCCTACCTGAATTATCTCTCTCATCCAAGTCCAAAAAAATCACTTTTACAACACTCAATGCTTATAACCTTTCAAACACTAAATTAACACCGTAACTGGATTTTTTACAGTATTTATGAACAAACACAAAAATATCATTTTTCATGCAAATGATAGTAACTTAGCAATTTGTTTCATGAATCCCCAACTTTAAAAAATTTATTTACTACTTACCTGCTGAAACTCCAAAATCTTCAAGCCCTAATCTCCACAAAATTTTCATACTTCTCTGAGTGAAATGATCAGCTCTGGGTTTTTCTTAGGATAGAGGACACAAATGGCAAAGTAGGTTTGGTAAAAGAAAAGAAAAACATAGAAGTCTCTTATAAGGTATTTGATGGAAAACTCTGGGTCTCCAAAAAGGAAGTTTTAGAAAGATGAAAATAAAGAAGGGACTTAGACAAGACTTAACCTGTCAATTTTCAGAGAATAGTAACCTACTTCTAATAAGAATACAAAGACACTTGTTACTTACCCAATACCCAAGTTCCAACTTAGTTTCTTTTAAAACTAACTCCCTTGACTGTCATCTTTACAATCCAACTATCTCCCAAGCTTCTTTTAATTTCTTGTTTTTTATTATATATATATATATATATATATATATATATGTCTTTCTCAATACTCCATAATTTTCAAAGGAAACTCCAAAATTCACCAACACCTACAAATATGGCATTTCCACCAATCACTAATATTTCCAATATAAAAACATTCATAATTCTCAAATCAATCCAATTATACCCAGAATTATTCATGAATGCATGTACAATTATTTTCATATGCAAATAAATTCACTATTCATGTATAAGTGTATGGCATATCATGCATGAACATGGAAATGCATCTCTAACTCTTATTAGTCACTCACATTTACTATTCTAATCCTCCCACAAGTAATGGGATGTTACAAAATTCATCCATTCACAATTTACAATAGGCTTTTTTGATTCAATACGTAACTATGTTGTCCACAAAAATGTTGAATTAGTGATGAAATATTAGTAAATCATAGAGTTGCTCATGTTAATCTAAATTATTATGTTTATTATTTTAGTAATCATTATATTTATTATATTAATGTGACTATATTATTCTTGATGATAGTAAGTAGGGAGACTTTCATCTATATACCATAAGTCAATCCTTACCTATAGGGCCTATTCATCGTTCTTCTACTTTATCTATAGCTAATCTTTTTTCAAGTGTTAAAAAAACTTTATAGATTAGAGAACCTAGTTGAAATTACTCATCTTCATGAGGAAAGTCATATCAATGATACTTTTCTTCCCTATTAATTCCATACAATAAATATTCTTGTAATTGTTCTTGGATTTGAGGAATTCATACTATTCTCACAACTAATCATCCTAAAGTAAAGGAGATCATTCAAAATTCTTTTCTAGAATGATGTGGTTTAAAAGAAACCTCTAAAAAACAATATGTGAAATTAGAAATCCCCAAAGAGCTCATCTCTCTTTAGAGAGATCATAATCATACTCATCTAAATGTTGGTGCTATTAGACTTGTTCTCACCCTCTATGAAAGAAATGGGATTCCAAATACGACTCGAATATCTCTTTTTGACATTGCCTAAATAATGTACCAAAATGCTTTGATTGGTACCTTCTTAACTACTCTTAACAATGGAAGTGTCATCATTACAACTACTTTGGATTTAAAAATTAGAGTAGATGATCCCCCTTATCTAAAAGATTACAACTCCAAGTCCAAATTATTAGTGCTGAGCAAAACCTTACAACAATCATGGTCTTCTTGTATTATCAAATGATCATGTTGTAGATCTCAATTTTCCTAATTCAACTTTCGAGCAGATCGAGACCATGATCAAACTACTATCATTCAAATTCCAAAATAGTTAGCATCAGTGGAGTTAGAAAAGTCGACACCTACATAATAGATCACCAATTACCCAAAAGGTATTTCATGCTCCTCACAGGCATTCCATCCATATAACTGTAGGAAAATCCCGGTGTGAGAATCACATGCCCACGGTGCGGAAAACAAAAATTTTTATTCCGGGACCTTCCCGAAAGCTAGGATTCATGTGTCTATACAACAAACTCAAACCATAACGGCCCAAGGAGACCGTCTCTAACGGTATCCTCGCAGAGATCGGAAAACCTAACCGGGACAAACCCTTTGACCCGGGAATAGCTAGAACAAATTAAAGAGTGCTAGCTCTTACCTTTGTCCTTGGAGAGCTTAAGAAACCAACGATGAAGAGGAGATGAAGCTTGGTGAAGAAGAGAACTTGATGAAAGATGAAGAGAGAGGAAAACACTTTTCCTTCAAACCTATCTTCTTCCTTCAAAAGCCACGAAGATCAATCATCAAGAGAACCTTATTTTGTTTTTTAGAAACCCCCTCTTATTATGCCCAACGATCATCACCTCTTCCACTTTAGCTATTTTCTCTTTTAGCCATTAAATGTACTTAATGACTAAGCATCCAAAAGAAGCTTCTTATGCTTCTTCTCCTCTTCCACGTAAATGCTATATATATATATATATATATATATATATATATATATATATATATATATTCTTTAATTAATTAATAATATATATATATATATATATATATTAATGTCAAGTGGTCCATCACACTGGATCGGTCCTACCGTCCCGATATGAAAAAACCACCAGAAACCTTTTTCAGCAATATCGATGTTGCGATCTCATCGGGACATATCTCGATCTCATCGGAATCCATTTAATCTGATTGCTCTCTATTTATTGGAACTCTGTCCAAAACTATTTTACAAATTCTCTGAGACACTCTTATGCGTGTGACCCATTAGGTTCCCGGTTATGTTGGCCACTTAGATCAACACTTAATCTGAGCAAGTCATGAGCGGTATCTAGCAACACATCATGACCCCTAATTGACCGGAAAGTAATTGGTTTGACGAATGAAAATGTATTCATCATGAACCATATCACAAACCTTTCCATAGACAATTACCGTGCAATTCGTCCTTTCACCATGCTATACCCCACTTGGTTATGAGTATGGGCAAAGTGTCAACTCTTTACTAGACTGACTATGTCAAATCTAGTCCAAGTGATATCAGTTCTTGTCCTAGGACTCATTACTTAATATGTCAATGAAGACATTCTTCATGAAATATATGCTCCGGCCAGAGACTTCCAAGTAATGACCCTGACAAGAGGCCATGGGTATCATCTTCTGCTATCACAGAAGTGGTGAATCCTCTATTGGCTATTCAATTACCTTTGAATACCCTAAACTTTACCCAATCACCACCCTATGAGCAACCTCTGTAAGGCAACAAGGAATGGAGTCAAAGCACAAAATCAGTATCCAAGATATCCTTGAGCACCTCAATTCTACGGATACTTGCACCATTGCTATGATGAGATTATCACTGACATTAGAATAGCACATCCATGTGATGATCTCATAGCAGGTCATCCAATGTACTCACTACCTCTAGTAAGCATCCACATCTCAACCCTAAATATCTCATATTTACAGCTTCTGAGATCCACTGTTTGATCAAATCAAGGAGCTTGAGATGTGCTAGTCTCTCCGGATTACCGATGTCCAGCCTCAAGAATCCTATGACTAGGATAATTTAGATCTTGACATAATTGCACATGATAGGAATCTTTAGTATGATCACATCACAATTTCCTTCATGCTATGTCATATATCATAGACTTCATTAATTTGCTTATAGATCAATATCCATTCATAAATAATGAACATCAAATTAATGAAATATGCCTTTCTTTATTTATTCATAAAGTATGTACACAACTTTATACAAAAATGCGCTAAAGGTGATTGCCTTGTGGCACTACTCTAACAATCTCCCACTTGACCTAAAGCCAATCGCCTTGATATCTAATACCATAAAGCGAGTACATGAGAATCAAAACTCTTTTGTGATAATGGCTTTGTCAACGGATCAACAATATTCGCTTCGGTGGGAATTCTCTCGATCCGACATCACCGCCCTATGATCTCCCCGATCGATGATATCTGCATGAGTACGTGTTTGGATCGTTGATGAGACCTTGGTTCTTTCGCTGCAGAATAGCCCCATTGTTGTCACAAAACAACTGCATGGGCCCATCACAGCTAGGAACCACACCAAGTTCAGTAATGAACTTTTTGATCCAAACTGCTTTCTTTTCTACTTCTGAAGCGGCAATGTACTCTGCCTCGGTCATTGAATCGGCAGTTGTCTCTTATTTAGAACTCTTCCAACTAACTGCCCCGCCATTCAGTGTGAATACATAACCTGATTGGAATTTGGAATCATCCTTATCAAATTGAAAACTGGCATCTATATACCCGCTCACTTTGAGATCATCTCCATCTCCATATATCAAGAAAACATCCTTAGTCCTTCGCAAGTACTTGAAGATATTCTTGACAGCCACCTAGTGACCCTCACCAGGATCCGACTGGTATCTGCTCGTAACACTTAGAGCATATGATACATCGGGTCTCGTACATAACATTGCATACATGATAGATCTTACCGCAGATGCATACGGGATCATACTCATGCGCATCCTCTCATCTTGTGTCTTAGGACACATAGATTTCGACAGTGTTATCCCATGAGTCACGGGAAGGTACCCTCTCTTGGATTGCTCCATGCTAAACCTCTTTAGCATCTTGTCTATGTACGTTGATTGTGAAAGACCAAGCAACCTTTTTGATCTATCTCTATAGATCTTTATCCCAAGGATATAAGTTGCTTCACCAAGGTCTTTCATGACAAATTGTTTGGACAGCCAAATCTTCACCGATTGTAGCATAGAGACATCGTTTCCTAGCAATATTATTTCATCTACATACAGCACAAGGAATACGATTGCAGTCCCATTAACCTTCTTATACACACAGTGTTCATCCGGATTTTGTGAGAAACCAAACTCTTTGATTACCTCATCAAAACGAATATTCCAACTTCGGGATGCTTGTTTCAATCCATAGATGGATTTCTGAAGCTTGCATACCTTTTCGCCATCATAGGAGGTGAAGCCCTCAGGTTGTGTCATATACACATCCTCAGCTAGATTTCCATTTAGGAAAGCTGCCTTCACATCCATTTGCCATATCTCATAGTCATAATGAGTGACAATGGCTAGGAGTATCCTAATGGATTTAAGCATTGCTACTGGGCTGAAGGTCTCATCATAGTCAATTCCTTGTCTTTGACGAAAACCTTTAGCCACAAGCCTTGCTTTATAGGTAATCACATTACCATCCATGTCGGTTTTCTTTTTGAAAACCCATTTACACCCTATGGGTTTGATTCCTTCGGGTGCCTCAACCAAAGTCCATACTTGGTTTTCATACATGGAATCCATTCCAGCCTGCATGGCATGAAGCCATTTCTCAGATTCTGAACTCGTCAGAACCTCTTCATAGGTGGTAGGCTCATTATCTTCTATGAGCAATACGTCATTCTGTTCATTCACGAGAAATCCATATCTCTCGGGAACAGAGCGTATCCTACGTGACCTATGAACTTCGTGTGTTGTAGAAGGTTGAACTATTAATTCATCTGTATGAGTCACAGTTTCAAGTTCAGGCAGTTGATTCAAGGCTCGTTTCGAGCATCTTGAACTTCTTCAAGTTCAATTTTGCTCCCACCGCCTTCTTGTAAAAGAAACTCTTTCTCTAAAAAGACAGCATGTTTCGAAACAAACACCTTTTGTTCTTCAGCAAGGTAGAATTGATATCCCATTGTTTCTTTAGGATATCCTACAAACAAACACTTGCCAGACTTTGCATCAAGTTTATTTGACTGTATCCGCTTCACATAAGGTGATAACCCCAAACTTTCAAATGAGTAAGATAGGGTCTTTGTTAGTCCACATCTCATATGGAGTAACATCAATCGCTTTGATGGAACTCGCTTAGCAAGTAAACAATTGTCTCGATTGCATACCCCAAAAGGATTTTGGTAACTTTGCAAAGCCCATCATCGATCGTACCATGTCTAACAAGGTTCGATTTCTCCTTTCTGCCACACCATTATGCTGTGGTGTGTAAGGAGGAGTCCATTGAGATAAAATCCCATTATCTCTGAGATAATCCAAAAACTGTTGGTCTAAGTATTCCCCACCACGATCTAATCGTAATGTCTTGATACTTTTCCCAAGTTGGTTTTCTACTTCATTTCTGAATTGTTTGAACTTTTCAAATGCTTTGATTTGTATCTCATCGACATCAGTACCCATATCGAGAATAATCATCGATAAAGGTAATGAAGTAAAGACAACCACTTCGCATGGATGGACATCGGACCACATACATTTGAATGTATTAGGTCTAATACTCCAATCGCCGCTCACCCTTTCCTTAAAGGGTAATTTAGTCATCTTGCCTAATAAACAAGATTCACATGTGTCATATGATTCATAATCAAATGACCCTAAACTACCACTCTTATGGAGCTTAGCTATGCGTCTCTCATTTATATGGCCAAGGCGACAATGCCATAAGTAAGTTGATTTTAAATTATCTCGTTTATGTCTATTCGTGTCATTGACATTCATACTTGGATGTGACATATCTAATATGTAAATTCCATTGCATAATGTACCAAGACCATAAAGCATTCCATTCAAACTAATAGAACAACCATTGTTACTAAAAGTCAAATGGAAACCATTTCTATTTAAACAAGAAATGTATAATATGTTCTTTGTTAATACAGTACAAAATAACATTCATCCAATTTAATTACAAGCCCGATGGGGAGTGACAAAAGTAAGTTCCTACTGCTAATGCAAAGAACTTTGCTCCATTTCCTACACGCAGTCTATCTCTCCTTCATGAGTTGTTCATCGTCCCCGAGGCCCCGTGATATCGTTGTATATATGTGAGCCACAACCGTATCTAATACCCATATGTTATGGTCGAAACAGATTAACCTCAATGACAAACATACCTGAAGAAGTTGAGGCATCTGATGCCTTCTTCTGCTTTAATTCTTCCGGATAGACTTTACAGTTCCGCTTCCAGTGGCCAGTCTTGCCACAATGGAAGCAAGTTCCTTTTGGTGCAGTTTCTTTGATTTTCTTCTTGGCTACACTTCCTTTCGGTTTCTTAGACCTTTTCTTCTTCAGCTTCTTTTTCTTTGAACCAGAAGAAGAGTCCACCATAAACACTTGCTTGTTATCCTTCTTGATAGCTTGCTCTGCTGTCTTGAGCAGATTGATCAACTCAAGGATTGTCGTGGATATTTGGTTCATCCGATAGTTTAACACAAACTGTGAATAACTATCAGACAATCCAACCAGAATTAAGTCAACACTTAATTCATAATCCATAACAAAACCTAAGACAGCCAACCTCTTAATATACCCATTCATCTTCAGTGCATACTGCACTGTAGATGAACTTGGATTCATCTTAGTAGTGAAGAGTAGCCTCGAGGTCTCGAACCTTTCAGACCGAGCTTGCTCATCAAACAAACTTTCTAAGATGAAACACTATGGTATTAGCATCCATAGACTCACGCCGCTCGCACTCCGTGACATAGATGCGAGCATAATGCGTGTAGCCATGTCACCGCCCTTAAGATGCTTACGATATGCTTTCGATCCTCATCAAGCATCGGCAGCAGTGGATCAGAAGTGAAACATCTAGGACATATCCCGCCTCGACACGAGAACAATTCTCGATTTTCACCAATCTAGAAAGTTGGGTCCATTAATTTGTTCGAGTCCATGTTGAAGCGCAAGTTCACACTTGAAGTCATCTTCAATAACCTATAGGGAAAAGAGAGAAAGAATGTTAGAATAGAATTACATGCATGATCATAAGGACTTGCATGACATGCATATAGCTCCCACTAGTTTCAAAGAATCCATAACCCTCAGTACGAATCCAAGAAACATTATGACAAAATGTCCTAGTGGGTTGATATCCGACATTACTAAAATGACCTTGGGTTTACCCAAGCAGCCATCTTAGGTCAATCGGTAGGTATCGGTCATACCAATTGCATCATAGATATCCGACATTACTAAAATAACCTTGTGTTTACCCAATAAGCCACTTTAGATCTATCGGCAGGTATCGGTCATACCATTTGCTTCATAGATGCAACTATCGACGAGTGCTATCAACTCGTGATGTATGCACACACATTGGGTTATCAACTCTCTGCGCTGCGTATATCCGATGTACACTACCCAATTTCACCTCGCCCACGCTGACCTTGAGTTTACTCAACAAATCAACGCTTCTAGTGAAAACCGACCCATTAATCGAAAATCTTATTTTCATGATTCAACATATCCGATAGAGTGAGCTTGGGTTTACCCAACAACCCAACTCTATAAGAACTCGTTCTCCCATATTAATGGAAGGCGTTAGTTTTCATATGATGTGTGGGTTTTCGTGTCTCATCTTCTTCTTCTCCAAGTCGTAGGATTATAGTTACTATAACTATATGGAATGATTTAGGTATTTCATCAATCACATTGAGTCTATACCTAAAATCATCCATCATCCCACCTTTCAGATGTTGTAAGTCGACTTGTATATGTAAGTCGACTTATGTTAGTGTGTCGATCGACTTATGCATGTGTAAGTCGACTTATGCTATCTGTAACGCAAGTCGATTTATACGATTGTGCAAGTCGACTTACTTGTCTACAGTACACGGACAAGTCGACTTGTGCATGTGTAAGTCGACTTATCCGAGCATACAAGTCGACTTATGCATGTACTAGTCGACTTGTCCATGTGGAATTGCTATCTAATCGGCTAATTTCTCAATCCGTGCAGTTCAAATTCTCAATACCAAGTGTAATACACTTTACCTTGATGTACCAATGAAACACTTTCATTGTTGCTTACCATATATAGTCAAACTATACATGAAAAACTTGAAATTGATGAATACACTCTTATTCATTTAGATTTCCAAATAATTTGAGAATATCAAACTATCACCCTAAGTATCTCTAGCTAGTCTACATTTTATCAAGATTACTTCGGCACTGGTCACAAAATTGTGACGGCCAAAATAATCAGGACAACGAAATACACTAACGAGAGGCTAATGTGACATATTTGACATCCGAAAATTTTTGGAAACCCAATTTCAAGAAATTCAATTTGGAAAGCATAGAACATCAATATAACACATTTTTAATCACATTAAAAATGATCCAAGGCATTGGAACTAAAAAATACACAATCATACATTTCAAACAAAACAGCTCCAGCAACTTTTTCAAAACTGCAAAGCTCTGTGTTTTGCTTGAAAAACTCATTGAAACAATTTCAATAAATTCTGAGAAAATTACAGAGGTTACAAAATGTTCACAAAATGCTCCATGAATTGTTTTAGGATTTATTTCCATCAAAAACTCAACCAACTTCAGCAACAAAGCCAATGTAGAATTTGTGTTCCTCAACACAGTTATTCCCAGCAGCACACACTAAATTCTCAAATAAATAGTAAATCACCTCGAAAACATTTTTTCATTCTCATAGACATTCATAAACATCTTAGAGACATTTCGGTGAATGAAAATCCGAAAAATAATTTTTCTACAATTTATTCTCGAATTTACAAGCATGCCTATTCATTGAATGTGCACAAACACAGCAACCAGAACATTAGGGAATAAATTAGCAAAACCATATCAAATCACATTGATAAATTCCAAGCTTCCACAGACATATGCAACAACATCTTGTGAACATATCTGGGCAAGAAAATTTTGAAAACAATATTTCTACACTGAATTCGAAATTAACATTTACAACATGCATCATCGTCACAAGCAATAGGCAACTCCGACCTAGTCATGATTTCTTCGTTATATACGACACAAGTGGTAGACATTTAATGATGTTAAAGACAAATGTAAAAGGGTGAGAAAAGAAGAGAGGTTCGTTGGTTTTTGAAGAAGAAGAAAGAGTTTCTTTCTCTAAAGCATACGATCATCATCTTTTCTCCTCTCTAAGCATTCTCCATCGTCATTTTCATAGCTCTTACCTTTGTCCTTGGAGAGCTATGAGAAACCAACGATGAAGAGGAGATGAAGCTTGGTGAAGAAGAGAACTTGATGAAAGATGAAGAGAGAGGAAAACACTTTTCCTTCAAACCTATCTTCTTCCTTCAAAAGCCACAAAGATCAATCATCAAGAGAACCTTATTTTGTTTTTTAGAAACCCCCTCTTATTATGCCCAACGATCATCACCTCTTCCACTTTAGCTATTTTCTCTTTTAGCCATTAAATGTACTTAATGACTAAGCATCCAAAAGAAGCTTCTTATGCTTCTTCTCCTCTTCCACGTAAATGCTATATATATATATATATTAATTCTTTAATTAATTAATAATATATATATATATATTAATGCTGAAGTGGTCCAGTCACACTGGGGTCGGTCCTACCGGGTCCCGGTATGGAAAAACCACCGGAAACCTTTTTCAGCAATATCGATGTCGCGATCTCATCGGGACATATCTCGATCTCATCGGGATCCATTTAATCCGATTGCTCTCCATTTATTGGAACTCTGTCCAAAACTATTTTACAAATTCTCCGAGACACTCTTATGCGTGTGACCCATTAGGTTCCTGGTTATGTTGGCCACTTAGATCAACACTTAATCTGAGCAAGTCATGAGCGGTATCTAGCAACACATCATGACCCCTAATTGACCGGAAAGTAATTGGTTTGACGAATGAACATGTATTCATCATGAACCATATCACGAACCTTTTCATAGACAATTACCGTGCAATTCGTCCTTTCACCATGCTATACCTCACTTGGTTATGAGTATGGGCAAAGTGTCAACTCTTTACTAGACTGACTATGTCAAATCTAGTCCAAGTGATATCAGTTCTTGTCCTAGGACTCATTACTTAATATGTCAATGAAGACATTCTTCATGACATATATGTTCCGACCAGAGACTTCCAAATAATGACCCTGACAAGAGGTCATGGGTATCATCTTCTGCTATCACAGAAGTGGTGAATCCTCTATTGGCTACTCAATTACCTTCGAATACCTCAAGCTGTACCCAATCACCACCCTATGAGCAACCTCTGAAGGCAACAAGGAATGGAGTCAGCACGTAATCAAGATCCAAAATATCCTCGAGCACCTCAAGTCTAAGGATACTGCACCATCGCTATGATGAGATTATCACCGACATTAGAATAGGACATCCATGTGATGATCTCATAACAGTCATCCAATGTACTTACTACCTCTAGTAAGCATCCACATATCAACCCTAAATATCTCATATTTACGCTTCCGAGATCCACCGCTGATCAAATCAAGGAGCTTGAGATGTGTTAGTCTCCGGATTACCGATGTCCGGCCTCAAGAATCCTATGACTAGGATAATTTAGATATCTTGACATAATTGCACATGATAGGAATCTCAGTAGTATGATCACATCACAATTTCCTTCATGCTATGTCATATATCATGGACTTCATTAATTTGCTTATAGATCAATATCCATCCATAAATAATGAACATCAAATTAATGAAATATGTCTTTCTTTATTTATTCATAAAGTATGTACACAACTTTGTACAAAAATGCGCTAAAGGCGATTGCCTTCAGGGCACTACTCTAACAATAACTACTCTACCAAATGTCAGGAGATTAAGAGATGGATTTGTTAAATCTATCTATACTAAGCTAAATGAAGACTAGCCTAGATCATTTGGTACATTTGGACTTATTTTAATGTTGGAAGTAGTTTTATCACATAAAGAAAGGAAAAGTGGAACTCCAATCCATTATGTAAAATATGGTGGTCAACCTATATACATTAGCCATCATCGAGGACACTTTATATGGACATTCACCTATCCATTTTTTAATCCAAATTGTGAGATATGTCCTACCTTAAACTGAAGAAATAGGTAGCAAAAAGGAAGCCTATATTCACAAAAGGCATGAAAACTTCAACAGAAACAAAGATAGCAATGTTATAGAGAAATTCATCATTGTCAGCCTTCACAACAATTTCATCTTAAGCATGATGATCATGGTCCAGGTTCTCGATTATAGGTTGGGCATAAAAGCTCACAACCTAAACTGAGAATCTTTATGAGCTACTAAAAAATATTGGAAAGGAACATTTGTTCCTTCAAGATCCAATCTCCAATAAACTTGAGTCCATTATTCCTTCTATTCTTATTGCTACTCTAGCACCTATCCCATGCATGATGATTCAACGTTATAAGGAAAAAAAGAGATATTGATACTCAATATTTTGTACCTGGATTCACCACCTAAGAGAAAAAAAACTTATATAAGTCAAGAAGGACTTTAAAGAATGGAGATAGACATACGGATAGTTAAAAAAATGACTATTTATGGAGTTTATCCTATAACATTTCTAGTTATCTAACTTATTTATTCATGTCCAAATTATCCCGAAATAGTTGATTATGAAAAGGTATTTAAAATGAATTATCCTTTAATCAGGCAACATGTCCATCCTACTGGCAAACCAAAATCCACAAAACATAAAAAGCCCAAGGTTGAAAAGAAAATTGATCCATCACCTTCATACACCAAGCCTATTGATCCATGGACAAAACCTTACGAATCAAAACTCCACCTTCTTTACCACCAAAAACTCAACATGTTCCATCCACTATAAAATATAAATCTCTTCAATGAGAATTTATTAAAACTCTAGAACCAGTGTCTATCCCAAATGAATTTGAAAGTTAATCATTTGTATTTGAAGGATATCCCAGATAATTATGGCTATGCCAGATACTTCTCAAATAACTGAGGTTGAACCTAATATAAGTGAAGCTAAATCCAAAAGAATTGAACCAGTCAGACCTTCACCACCACCAATACAAATACCTCCAACTAAACCTACTTTAGGACCCTAGTTTACTTTTGCTAATCTTCAATCTAAAAATGAAAAGATTGTCTACATGAATTTGGTGCTTGGATTGATTAATAGATGACTCAGCTAGATACTCCTTTAAGAGATATCATATTTGAGTTTATTTCTCATTTCATTAGTACTTTAATATAATGATGGAAAAGTTTAGATGACTATTGGAGACTCCAATATATTCAAGTAACATTTATTGTTATTCCTCTTGGAGTTATCCATAAAGAATTCATTGGTGATTTTTAGATCCTTGACAACAAACTCAAAAAAAATATTTTGAAATGAAGTGTTGCTCTCTAGATAGATGAGATCTTCATAAGAATTTTCAATGTATGATAGAAAGATACTATTTGCTTAATGGTTTTAATGATGTCAATCTCTATTATATATTCATAGCATCTCTTCTAAATAAAATTTAGCCAGAACTTTCAAAGACCATTGCAACTTTATACAGAGATATGAGATAAATATCTTTTGGTGATATTTATCAACTTGCATTAGCATCCCTTAATAAACTCTATAATCAGTAAGCATTTTTCAAGAACATGATTAAAGTCCTCTTTTAAAAAAGGCTTGATAGAAACCTTATCTTAAGATCAAGTGTAAGGAGAAAAAAGAATGTGAGCATTCTACCAGCCATCAGAAGAAGTTCTCTATAAACAATCTCATAAATCTCTAATCTCTAATGAAGGCTATCAAAAGTCATTCAGAAGAAGTAAACTAAGTAGATCCGTTTGATTTTTTAAAAAGAGAATCCCTCATTTTAGAAAAACAGATCAATGCTTGATTTATGACAAGCCAGGACATTTTTCTTGACAATAACTTAATGAGACACAAAAAATATTTGAAACTATTGGATTTCATTGAGGCTATCATATCTATTAATGAAACTAACAATACTGAGGACATTATTGAAGAACAATCCAGTGAAGATGCAAATTTTGGGGAGATCAGTTTTTTTAGCATTGTCTTGAGAACTATACACAATTCACACACCCCATTCCTCTTGAGAAGAAACCACAATTGTTCATTCATTTATTTTTCAAAAAGAATGAATATATCAATCTAACCAAAGAAGCTCATCCTGGAATGAATCCTGATCATTTGAAGTTAGCATAAGAGGAGTGTACTATCTTACTTCAACAAGGATTAATTAAGCCCACAAAACTAGATTGGGCTCATTAAGCTTTCGATGTAAACAAAAGAGTTGAAAAAAGAAGAGGAAAAAACGATTGGTTATTGACTACAAACCTCTCAATGCATTTATCCAAGATGATAAGTTGACCCACAAGAAAGGTACAAGATAACTTTTTGCATCGCTAATGCTCAATATCAATGGACTATCATGCCATTTGGACTTAAAATCGATCCATCACTTTTTCAAAAGTTATGACAAAAATCTATGGACCCATTCTTGCTAGTGCCTTAATTTATGTTGATGACATTTTATTATATTCTAAGATCTATGATGATCATAAGGTACTAATCCAATCTTTTCTGTATCTCATAAAACAATATGGAATCATGTTCTCATCTTAGAAAGTATTGGAATAACCTAAATATAATTTTTGGCAACGAACTTTCATGATGGATTTTATCATCTCGGACTAGTTAGTGAGTTAGTACATTTTCCTAATGAAAAACTTACAGAAAGAAAATTCAACTATTTCTTGGAATGGTTAATTACATTAGGGATTTTTATTCCACACGTGGCTAACTATACCAATTCCTTATCAAGATTGTTAAGAAAGAATCCATAGCCATAGAGTCAAGGGAAAAATAAAGTTGTTAAGTACTTAAAGCAAGTGAGTTAACATCCATGCCCTTTAAAGATTCATGAAAAAAGACAACGCATCGTTTAGAAAAATGCTAATGACCAGTATTAGGGTGCCAACTTGATTGAAGAGATTGATGGAAATTAAACAACATTATTGGGGCCATGCTAGTGTCCAGTTCAAGGAATCAAAATACCATACCATCTACAACAAGATTTTAGCGGTGAAAAAGGACATTGAAAATTTTCATTTCGACCTCATATCATATCATTTTGTGGTGGAAATGGATAATGAGTCCTTTCCAAAGATTCTTAAGCCTAACAAGAAAATATTGCTTAAAAACCATTCAGTTCGTTGGAAAGATTGGTTTTCTCTCTATAAATTCATAATCTTCCATATCAATGGTCATCACAACATATTTGTTAATTTTCTTTCTTGACATAAAAAGCCTATTCGACTTCTCACTCATAACTCGATGAAACCAATTCCCCTCGTCATTCTCCTAATTATGGTTTTCCCTCTTTATGACATAATTAAGATAACTTTTCCTCTACTAACCGAAACCCTCCTCAAACTCTTAATGAAATTGTTGTCCAAGCCTTTTTTGTTAGCTTCATCTTGCTCCTATCACCTTGAACATTTCTCCTTACCCACATCACTTCGACATCTTAACACCATATCAGACTTTGCACCATATAAATGACTCCCTTTCTAAACCTAATATATGACATCTTTGGGCTTTATCTACCCTCTATACATGTCCTATTGCTTTATCTCCTTTACATGTTTACCAACATTTAGCTAATCTTTCTAATGTTAGTTCTTTGTTGTGGACATTGTTAGAGTTGATCTAGCCATTACCCAAACGGCGTACCTAATTAGGTTAGATACTCAACAGATACCAATTATAAAGTATTCCCCCTAGATGAACAAAAAGCTTATTCTACTATCTTTATAGCATAACTGAAAATCGTTATATTTACATCATTAATCATTTTTAGATCTGGAGGACCTCCATTGTCTGGCCAAAAACTAAAAAGATATAATGCGTGATCTTTATTAGTATTTGGATTACTTTAATCATCATTCGCTACAACAAAATTGACTTTTGGCCACTTTTTTTTACGATGGTTTGAAAATCATAGATAAAAGTTATCTTTTGGTGACAATTCCAAAATTCATCATCAAAAGTAGAGATTTTTGCCACATTTTTCATTATTGTCACAAAATTTAGGTATTTAGCAATGATTTATGTGAATCATCATCAATTATGTAACTTTAGAAATTTTTTCGCAAAATATTGAGCCTTTGGCGATGATCCCCATAGTTGTCACAAAAAGTTCAACTTTTGGTAACGAAATTTAAAAAAAGTAACCAAAAGTTGATATTAAAGATTTTATATCTTATGTATTTCTTAGGAAAATTTTGATGAATTTTTTTGTGATTGTATTCTTAAAAATAGTAATGTTAAAAGCATAGTTTTTTAATGGTAAGTGTGCTTAATAATCCTAAGGTTAATTATAATTGACATTTATATGATTTTTCTTATTTTCTTCATTTTCCTTCTTTATAAATTTGTTTAAATAGCTAATGCATTCAAAACCATTTCAATTTGTTTAAATATGTAAATTTATAGACAAATGATTATTTAATGATGCTTATTGCACATAATACTACAACTCCAATGATAAAATATTTCAAGAAAATATAATGGAGCATCTAAAATTGTAAAATGTTTTAAAGTTTTAAAGATATTGTTGAAAAACAAATAATAGGTAACTTAAATTTTGAAAAATAAGTATTATTTGGATATAAAAGATAAACACACCTAAAAATTTAATATTAATAAGATCAAAATATAATAAATTTAAATTAACTACTATTCTTAATCATTAATAGTTATTAACAAAAATAATAATACATATAAATATTGAAATGTGGTAAGCAACATACTATAATGATATATGGTAAGTAGTACAAGATTTTAATTAGATGTTTAACAGTTCTTATACGTACATTTTAAATAAATAAAGTTTTGTTCTTATTCCGTCGAAAAGGAAAAAATAATTATTTTTTTAATTCTAAGCGACAAGAGACTCGGTAGGAGAGGTAAAGTAGTTCCCTCTGTCTAGATTTCCAAGAAGGGTCCTTACACGTTCGAAGGCATCAATTGAAATAATCAAAGGTCTTCTCTTAGATGTTTGGTTATTAATACCCTCTTCTAACAAATTATTGGGTTTAAATAAACTAGCAGAAGATACAGTAAATGAATCCTCAGATGCAGTATGGATCATTGAATTAGATGAACTACCTGTATGATGTGTTTCATTTAAGAAACACTTAGTATAGAAGTTAAATAGCTAATTAAGTCAAACGGTATAACAAACCCAAATTCGAGCTCATACATACCTGATTGAATAGACATAGTAATTGAAATCAACAAATGTTCCAAAACAACTGATTTCCTTATCCTATACCAACCATTGGGACATTGCCAATGCCTTCATTTTCACGTATGTTCTTCTGAATATTTAAGGACGCCTTACACAAAACATCATATATACAATCAAACGTTCATTTGATAGCTTCCTAACAGAAAATTAGATATAGATAATTAAGGAAGAGAGGTAATTCAAATGATACTAAGAAACTTGAAGAAGAAGATCGACCATTGAAGGCAAACAGTGATTAGACTTCGATAAGGAGGTTAGTTGTTTATCGATTTGTTCTTTATAAAGGAGAATTTTGCTACATTCCTCTCAACGGAGCTCACTTCTACCATCAGAAACTAGTTGCCACGCCAACATTCCGTGATGAATTAATGTTAAGAGTTTTTTTATGAAATGTCATTTTAGCATAAAATTCAATATTTTTAATTAAATTTTTTGGTGATCAAATCCCATAAATTTGCAGGGGAGAATGAACTAATCCAAAATTGAATGGAACTTTACCATACAAATCCTAACAACAAATAAAAAAGATCATTCCTTTTTATTGACGTTAAAACAAACCTCATTCCTTTTTGTCGACGTTAAAACAAACCTTCACCTTTGTAACTTCTTATTTATTAATCAAGTCCAATGCTAGATTTAAACTGATTCTCTTCTTGAAGATACATTTAATCCGATCAACGAATACTCAGGAAAAGCTTTGATAGGTTGAACATGTAATACAAAAGCTTAAGTTACATACATAATAGCAAACTTGTGGAAAAGATAAGAGAAGAAGAAGAAAACCTAGAGAAAGTTAAGAGAGAGAGATAGAGAGGAGGAAGATAGGAGAAGAGAACTGACTAAATGTTGAAAATAGAATGAAGTATGTAGCATCCATTTCAGAAGTTAAATCATCAAATAGTTAGCAGGCTTTCCTCAAAGAAGCATTAAATGTGGGAAAAAAATGTCAACCCATATACAACCAACATAAAAACACAATTGACCATTTTCCAAACACAAACACAAACACAAACAAAAATCTATACAACATAAAAAGAACACAAAATCCACATAAAAATTGAAATGTAGTAAAAAAATAGAGCATATCTTGAAAATAAAAAAAGAAGAACAGTACTAACACAAGACAAGACGCTTTTTATGGTGACAATTGCAAAAGATAAAGACCATAGAGAAGATGACACTTCTTCAAAAACACGATGCTAACACAAAAATCAAGAGAGCTTCATTTTTATGTTAATAACCTAGTAGAAAATGACATCGTTTCTTGTTAAGCAAAATGACATCGTTTTTTTTATTAATTCAGAAGAAATATACCATTAGGTGACGATTCAGATAATCATTGCCTAATGGTGGCTCATTACCATTTACCTTGACCTTTAGCGACAAAATTATATAAAATATATAAATTTGGTATATATATAATAAATATAGAATTATGATTAAATAGATTAATATAATACATAAGTAAGATATGAGAAAATTTATATATTATCTAATGCATTCATAAATCATTATACTATTTACAAATATTATCTATACATTCATATAACATTATATTAATTACCATATATAATTATATTTATCACAATATAATTAAAAAATAATTACAATATAGTAAAAAAATCTAAACGAATATTACATCATATTGTTAAAACTAAAATTTAATATTATGGTCAATGATTGTAAGTGTAAAAAGTAAATCACGTGGGTTTTAGCTTCATGGCGGGAAAGCTACCATGTCCACCTAGTATTGAGTCTAAGAAGACTTTTGAAGTTGGACAAAGCTTCACTACCCAAAAGACCAAAGAAGAGCCCATACTTCTAGTCTTTTTCCAATAAGTTAAGAAACATGGCCTCTAATTTGGAATGATGCAGAAATAACCTATTTCATTAAAGAAATGGAAAATTTAGATGATGATATGTCTGTGTTTAATGATGACAATGGACCTTGATCCTTATTTGCACCATCATGTTTAGAGATTTTATCTTATCTTTTAGCAGTATTATTATTGGGACCTAGTGCTTTCCAAAAAATTTTACTTTTACTATGCACTTTCTTACTTTACTTTCCATTATTGTACTATGCAACGTTGTTATTTAAAAGTTATTGATAGGATTGGAGTATCTTATATTTTCTTATGCATTTACATGTGATTTCAATCCTATTTTTATGATAAAATGCTCAATTTGTGTTCAATTTATGTTGACTGCTAGGTTGGATTTGTTGATATATTTTGGAGATAAAAAAGACAAAATTTTCTAAAACAAAATTGGAGTATAATGGTTTACCAAGTTAATTGAAAAAAAAATGATTTTGGTCATTGCATTGCTGCGTTTCACGCAAGCAATGAAGAGTTTCACAGCTTATTGCGTGCAACGTAGTGTGTAACGCTGCGTAACAACGCTATAAAACACATACACGCAGACAAAAAGAGGAGAATGGAAGGGTTTTAAGAACTGGCATTTTTATTTGTCTTGTCAGCTACAAGAACGAAGAATGGAGAGAATAATGCAGTGCAGAAAACAAAAAGGGAGAGTTATTATTTGTCTTCTAAACAGCTACAGGAACAAAGCGTGGAGAGAAGCAACTTGACACAGATTAAGGAGGCTAATACTACAAATGAGAAAACAGACAAAGACAGCTTTCAAGAAGAAAAGTTGGACAGCTAACCACCAAAACTAGACATCTCTTGCATTTTTTGTCTCATTGTGGACAGCAGCATGACTCATTTTTGGAGCATAAAAATGAAAATGAAAGGCTAGTTTTCGACACCGGTTCAAAGGGGATATCGACGCCAAGTCACGGTTAAGTTATTTTTGTCATTTTAAAGTTGTGATTTATTTTTGGATTGTTGTGTTATTGGTGTTGATTTGGATGGTTTTGAAATTAATGATCTTAATATCATATTTTGATCGTTTTATTTCGAACCTATTGCTAAAATATTAATTGTAATACGTAATCGTTACTTTTAATATTTGTGAGTAGCATCTAACGATCGTTAATCGTTAAGAACAAAATGACTTAGGTTAGATAACTTGAGCTTGTGAGGTTACTGCCTTTATTGATCGTTTTCCAATTCGTAATGCGACAGCCAAATTGAATCTAGAGATCGTATCCTAGATTGTTCTGTGGTTAGGTTTAATTAATGATCGTATCTTGATTAAATTCAATTTAAGGGAAAACCGAGATTGGTAGAGTATTATATTAGTCTCAGATCAATAGTCCGAAAAGAATTGTAAAGGCTTTAGAATGAAGAAATATGCTTGACTGTGCTTAGGCCGAGATTGATCCTAGAACCGGCCCTTACCTATACTCGACACTTTTCTCATTTTTTATTGTTCGTTTTAATTTGTTTTCGATAGTTTAATTTTACTTTAATTTTCTAAATTGTTCAAAAACCAAAAACCCCCCATATACTTTTCTTGCATCAATTATTGTCAGTACGAAAATTAACCGAACATTCCCTGTGGATTCGATCCCGACTTACCACAACTACAAATTTTAGTGTGCAGAGTCAAGTAAATTTTTGCAGTGCACTCGACACGCGCTGTCAAATTTTGGCGCCGTTGCCGAGGGGTGTGGTGTTTTAGTTTTTGTTTGTGATTTAATTGGTGTTTTGTATATATTTGTTCGTGATTTTTTTTTTCTGTTATTTGGTGATCTTTTCATTTTCTTATTTTGTGTTTGAAAAAAAAACAAAAAAAAAATTATGGACGGAAGTAATTTCTTTTATAATTCATATTCTCACTCCTATAACAATGTTTGGACTGATCAACCTAACTTTTGTTATTGATGGGATAATCAACATAATTACTTCCATGATAGTTTGCAGGACACACAACAAATCTCGTACAGACCAGAAGCTTACTATCACAACTTCGGTCCATCTCTGGAAGAGTTGATGTTGCCATTGCAGGATAATACTTTAAACTTCCAGAAGAATGGAGGGCAATTTTCAGAAAACACTTGGTCCCAAGATCCGGAGAGCCAATTTGGTTCAGGTGCATCTTTAGAAGAAATTCTTACCAAACTTATTGCTTCCAACTTGCAATTGCACCAGGATTTTCAGGAAATGAAAGCAAGCCAACAGGAAATGACAGCAAGCCAACAGGAAATGACGGCAAGCCAACAGAGGATGGCAAACCTAATGGGTTAGATGGCAATAAGCCTTGATCACCTAGAATCGCAATGAGAAGAGGCACAGTCGTATCAACCCGAGGCGTATTCAATTGAAGTCTATCGGGAAAATTTGCAAAGTGATGAGGAGCTTGAGAATTTTGAGGTCAACCCTCAATGAATTGTTTGTGTCGAAGAAGTGGAGAAAGAGCTCGAAGCCACAAAGGACATATCTTTTAGCTCGAAGGTAAGTACTGAGTCCATAATTATTTTTGAAACTAACTCTTTACCTTTACATTACAGATTGGAGGAATTGAATGATGAAGAAAAAGGTGAAGAGACGTTCGAAATATTTCCAGATTGTATGGACTCAGTCAAAATTGAGAAGCTGAGGATAGGGAAGATACTGAAGGAGGATGATGATCGACTAAGGCCCTATCTGGAACTACCTCACGTGGAAGAGCCACATGTAATTCCCGAAGATCACAACTTTGTCACGTGAGGAGAAAAGGAGTCGAGCCAACGACCCTAAACAAAGGCGCTGCTTGAGAGGCAACCCAAGGGGAGTTAATCTCTATCTTTTACATTTTTGCTTTTGTTATTTTTGTTAACTACTCCATTTTTGGCATTTAATTTTACATTGAGGACAATGCAAATTTTAAGTGTGGGGGTGGGGTAAATTAGCTTAAATGCATTCTTTTGAGCTTAATCGCAGCTTACGTGACCTCTTAGGCGTTTTTCAAAATTAAACGAATAAAATTCAAAAATTTTCTTGTTTTCTATTGCTTTTAAGATTATTTAGTCATAATTAAAGTGTGAATTGATTAGTAACATTCATAGCAACTCTAGCATGTACTTTTGCTCTTATGGTTTATTAATGTGCATTATCTTTTGAAGAGTAGTGACTAATGGTAGACAAAGCCGGTGAGATTTTGAGCCTTATTTGACTGACACATCCATATCAGTCCCATGGCCTTTTGATAATGTGTTACCTTCATGACATGTACGTCTTGATTTTGCGTTGAATTTCTATTCAAGACCACATTTCTATTACATGTATTAACATGGATATGATTAGGCATTCTTTGTTTTTCATAAGCTACATTGGTCAAATGACTACCCTATTGACATGATTTCTCCCTTGATAAACCCCTTTGAGCTTTATATCTTTCTTTTTACATAAACTACATTTTATGCTTTTAAACTTAACCAAATGTCCTACCCAAGTCATAAAGCTAGTGGAACATTTGTGATTGTTGAGTTTGTGGATATACAAAATTCTAAGTGTGGGGGTATATATATGTGAGGGTTGGTTATAATCTTGGGATGTTATTTTATGCCTTATCATTGAGGTTCCCATGTTGATGTAGTTTATTTTTAATTTTTACAAAAAAAAATGAAAAAAAAGAGAGAAAAAAGAAAAAGAAAAAAGAAATTGAAAAGGAAAGAAAAAAAGAAAGAAGAGAAATTGAAAAAAAAATGAAAAAAAATTGTTTAAAATAAATTTATCAAGGAAGAATTGCATTTGTGTTTAAAAGTTGTTTATGATTCATGCATCTTCCAAGTGTTGTAATGGTTGAGTTATTTGAGAATGTTGAAGATGAGGTAGAGATTTGCTTAAAAGGGTCACTTTTCTGATTTCATTGAGATAAATTTTAAGAGTGATTCCTTTAGATTGATATATGCTTCATGTGGTTTGTGTGAGAGAGCTGAATGAGGTCGTGAGATGTAATTTTTGCATTCGTCATAACTGACGGTACCCAGTTGTTGATTGAGTGTTACTTTGTTTCACTAGCTTTGATGACTTTCATGCTACTTGACCCAAATATATCTCACCTTACCCTTGCCTACATTACAACCTTGAAAAGTCATTTGATTCATGATTTTGCATGTGAACATTAGTGGTGGAGAAATGAAATGATATGCAAAGTTGTAGATTATCATGATCATAAATGGTATTGAGTGTACCCATGGACATATTTTAGTTAAATACATTTTCCGAGTCTACCATTAGGTTGCTCAATTTTTGAAGATATTGAATGTTAATAAATCATGAGTAAAAGCTTTGAATGTTGAGTTTTCCTTAGGGTATGAAAGTCATTACCTTTACTTATGACTATCTATTCTTAAGAAATGTGGAGAATGAGTTAAATCTTTGATTTGTGATTTTGATTTTGACGGTTTGCCCGAGGACGGTCAAAGACCAAGTGTGGGGGTATTTGATAGGATTAGAGTATCTTATATTTTCTTATGCATTTACATGTGATTTCAATCCTATTTTTATGATTAAATGCTCAATTTGTGTTCAATTTATGTTGACTACTAGGTTAGATTTGTTGATATATTTTGGAGATCAAAAAGGCAAAAATTTTTAAAACAAAATTGAAGTATAATGGTTTACCAAGTTAATTGAAAAAAAAAAGAAAATGATTAGCGCTACACATGTTGCGTGCAACGCTGCGCAACGCTGCGTGTATGCGTTTTAAAGTAAAACGCATACATGCAGACAAAAAGAGGAGAATGGAAGGGTTTTAAGAACTATCATTTTTATTTGTCTTGTCAGCTACAAGAACGAAGAGTGGAGAGAATAGTGTGGCGCAGAAAACAAAAATGAAGAGTTATTATTTGTCTTGTAAACAGCTACAGGAACGAAGCGTGGAGAGAAGCAACTTGACGCAGATTAAGGAGGCGAACAGTTACAGTGAGAAAAATAGGAGAGGACAGTGTCGGCGCAAGAAAAGTTGGACAGCTAACCACCAAAACTAGACTTCTCTTACATTTTTTGTCTCATCGTGGACAGTAA
This sequence comes from Erythroxylum novogranatense, assembly GCA_029891385.1. Classification (NCBI taxonomy): domain Eukaryota; kingdom Viridiplantae; phylum Streptophyta; class Magnoliopsida; order Malpighiales; family Erythroxylaceae; genus Erythroxylum; species Erythroxylum novogranatense. The sequence goes on along the minus strand of CM057235.1, from coordinate 9,242,154 downwards.
CATGACTCATTTCTGGAGCATAAAAATGAAAATGAAAGGCTAGTTTTCGACACCGGTTCAAAGGGGATATTGACGCCAAGTCACGGTTAAGCTATTTTTGTCATTTTAAAGTTGTGATTTATTTTCGGATTGTTGTGTTGTAGGTGTTTATTTGGATGGTTTTTAAATTAATGATCTTAATATCATATTTTGATCGTTTTATTTCGAACCTATTGCTAAAATATTAATTGTAATACGTAATCGTTACTTTTAATATTTGTGAGTAGCATCTAACGATCGTTAATCGTTAAGAACAACATGACTTAGGTTAGATAACCCGAGCTTGTGAGGTTACTGCCTATATTGATCGTTTTCCAATTCGTAATGCGACAGCCAAATTGAATCTAGAGATCATATCCTAGACTGTTCGGTGGTTAGGTTTAATTAATGATCGTATCTTGATTAAATTCAATTTAAGGGAAAACCGAGATTGGTAGAGTATTCTATTAGTCTCAGATCAATAGTCCGAAAAGAATTGTAAAGGCTTTAGAATGAAGAAATATGCTTGACTGTGCTTAGGCCGAGATTGATCCTAGAACCGGCCCTTACCTATACTCGACACTTTTATCATTTTTTATTGTTCGTTTTAATTTGTTTTCGATAGTTTAATTTTACTTTAATTTTCTAAATTGTTCAAAAACCAAAAACCCCCCATATACTTTTCTTGCATCAATTATTGTCAGTATGAAAATTAACCGAACATTCCCTGTGGATTCAATCCCGACTTACCATAAATACAAATTTTAGTGTGCAGAGTCAGGTAAATTTTGCAGTGCACTCGACACGCGCTGTCAGTTATTTATTTTGTTCTTCCTTACCTGGCCTATAAAAGCAAAGTTTCTTTTCCTTTATAATCACACCTTATTTGTGCCATCAATAATATGAAGTGTATTTTCTATTTTATTTCTTTCTTCTAAGTTGTCTCTCTCCTAAAAGCTTAATTCATGAATAATGTAGATCTAGTCATACAGAAAGACAGGTATACTCTACATTTTCTTTTTTTCGAGGATCCTGTGTATGAGAAAGTCTTAGATTGTAGATCCTGTTTAAGGTCGAAATTATTCAGGACAAGATTGGTCAGTTTACAGTCCTAAGAGGCAAACCTTGAGAGTTGAAGCCCTTGAAGAGAAAAAGGGCTTATGTCTTAACTAGTATAACTAGAATCTTAACTATAGTCAATCCTAGGAGGAGACACTGAGAATTGCTTAAAAAAGAATTAAAGGACAAATTGATCTATTCGACTATCTCTTGAAAACATATGTGGCTAATTTTAATTTTTTTTACTGATAAGTTTAGAAATACCTAGAAACAGGCATTGACAATTTGATTTCCATTAATAGATAATTTCATATTAAGTTCTAAGTTCCATAAACCTAATCAATATTTTCAATATTGAGCTTTAGGTAATTTGTAAAAGAGTTAATTGACATAAGACTCAGATGGAGTATTATTAGTATATTATACTGTAAAAACATATTGCAATTGATATCATGTTTATTGGAAAATCGAAGCAGAATATGATCTTATATGCAATGGAATAAATACAAACTTTCTATGATATGAATAGCATGTAAAATATAATAAAGTATAAACCATAATTCGTACCTTATAGTGAAGCTTGATTATTTTCTTATTATTTCCCTTGAAACGTATCAAAAATCGACTTATCTGAATTACCACAGTTGTATACGCATTAGACATCAAATGGTAACTCTATAATTGTTGTAGAGAGGATTAGGTGAGAAGTGTTAACACCTTTAAAGCCTAAATCTATTTATAATAAGACTTAGATTTTTAGTAATTTAATTGAAATAAAAATTTATTTTTAATGAATCTTTAATGAAAATGAAAATTAATTATAATTAAATACCTAGTGGACCTAAATAAGATTCAATATCTCATATTGATTCTTATTTATTACATATCTTATATTTAAACATAAAGTTTATCATATTTTACAATCAAGTCTATCTTTTTAAAATTCCTTTTCTCTTTTCAACTCTTTTTTGTATATGGCCTATTAAGTTCCTAAATATGTTGACAATGGATATAAATTCTAACCCTAAGAGTATGTTTGGTTAAAAGTTTATTAATGGAATCGAATGTAATGGAATAAAATGTAATACTATTTTATCGTTTGAGATGAGGGTTTAAAATAGAATGGAATAGAAGGTAATGGAAAATGATGGTTTAATATTACATCTCGTTCCATTCTAAACGGTAAAAAAAAAACTTTCGATTTGAGAAGTTTAGGATGAAATGTAAAATGATAAATAACTTTACACTATATTATATTATAAACTCTTCAAGTAAACAACATTTCACTATATTACATTATGAACCCTTTCATCCTTCCCAAACAATAATTTTCTAATATTACATCCATCTATGTTCCATTCTATTATAAATTATTTCATTACTTTATATTACATTCCATTTTATTAAAAACTTTACATTCAATCAAATATAACTTAAATCATCACTCGGTTTAATAATGAAGCGGTCGAGGTCCCCGACCTCACTTGCTCATCTATGTTGGCAGCGCTTATGAACAACACGAGGGATGAGGAGTTCAAAAAGTCATTAGCCCTTGATTAGCCCCGATCTATTCAGGAAATAAGAAACAGGGCGGATAAGTACATTCAGCTCGAAGAAGTGCTGAAAAATAAAAAGCGTAGGACAGATGATCGCTCGCCAAATGACAGAGCGAGTGGTTCGCACAAACGATGTAAAGGCTACCGAATCGAGAAACCAACCGATCGACAGGATATCGATTGAATTCACCCCGCCAATGCATTTATATGCAAAAGTACTAGCGGCCATGAGAGCGGATGGGGAACCTATCCGAGAACCCAATAAGATGAAGACTCCCTCCAAGGATAGGGACCCCGATTTATATTGTCGTTTCTACAAAGACATCGGTCATGACACGGAAGATTGCTGGCAATTGAAAAGAGAAATCGAATTCCTCATCCAAAGGGGAAGGTTGGGCCGATATGTGAAGCACGAGCAAAATGTCGATCGACATAACGAGCATAAGACCGGTCGGCCCGACAACAGACGACAGTATTGAAGGCGGAACGATAGAAATGATGGAGGGAGGCAGAATGCGAATACAGACAATCGACGCGAAGTGAGAGGACGATCAAGGGCAAGAGGCGACAGGAACACTAGGCAACAAGATGACCGACCGGTGAGGGTCATTAACATGATGTTTGGTGGAAATGCAGCAGGGGGATCCACTGCTAAAGGAAGAAAGAGATATGCCAGGCAGGTCGGCGAAGACTTGTCAACCAAAAGAAAGAGCCAGAACGATGGGATGATATCGTTCGACGAGTCTGACCTTGACGGTGTAAGTTGTCCTCACGACGACGCGCTCGTTGTAAACTTGAATATGGATGGCAACGAGGTGAAGCGCGTAATGATTGATACGCGAAGCTCGGTAGACCTGTTGTATTATGATGCCTTCAAGCAGATGGAGATACCAGAGGACCGACTACTGCCTATAGAAGGACCTATAAAAGGGGTAACTGGAGCATCAGCCTACCCATTTGCCCGCGTCTACCTGAAAGTGAAATTCGGGCAAAAGCCGCGTCAAATAGAGAGGGACGTGGAGTCCTTAGTTGTGAAGTTTCAAAGGGCGTACAATGCGATAATTGGACGAGCCACTCAAAACGCCTTAGGGTCGCTGCTCCACCTACTACCAAGCGATGAAATTTCCAACGCCTGTGGAATCCAGATTGTCGGGTCAGCAAAGAATCGCTAGGGAGTGTTACTTAGCAGAAATAAAAACATTAGACGGGTCGGTAGTCCTGACGAACTCTCTGGACGTAAGAGCTGATGAGGAGACGGAGAGAATGAACCTAGTGGAAGAGACGAACGGTCATATCGATGAAGCCGATCATTTAAATTCACTTAATCTAGGTTCTGAGCTTCAGAAGGACCTAGTTAAAAAGATCACGAACTGCTTGATAGAAAACAGATCGATTTTCGCTTGGGTACCGAGCGACATGCCTGGAATTTCTCGATCGGTCGCATCGCACTCCCTTGGTATTCGACAAGACTATAAGTCGGTTAGACAAAAGAAGCGATGGCATAGCAAGGAGCGACAGGAGGTGATCGAGAAAGAAATAGAGAAACTACTCGAAGACATGTTCATCCGAGAAGTCAAGTACCCCGAATGGCTCGCCAATGTGGTGTTGGTGAAGAAGAAGAACGGAAAGTGGAGAATGTGCGTCGATTTCACCGACCTGAACAAAGCATGTCCAAAGGATAGTTTCCCCTTGCCTAAGATCGACCAGTTAGTAGATTCCACCTCTGGACATGAACTTCTCAGCTTCTTGGATGCTTTCTCGGGCTACCATCAAATTCAAATGAGTCTCGAAGACGAAGAAAAGACTGCCTTTATAACTGACCAGGGCACATATTGCTATCAAGTAATGCCGTTCGACTTGAAGAATGCGGGGGGTACTTATCAGCGGCTCGTCATGGAGGTTTTTAAGAAACAGATCGGTCGATCTGTTGAGGTCTATGTGGACGATATGGTGGTCAAGAGTAAGACGCCCGCTGAGCACGTCAGAGATCTCAAAGAAGTCTTCCTGACCCTTAACAAATTTCAGATGAAGTTGAACCCAGAAAAATGCGTCTTTGGTGTGGCATCCGAAAAATTCCTGGGGTTCATGATTACTCAACGGGGGATTGAAGCTAATCCAGAGAAGATCGAAGCCATCATCCAAATGCCTTCATCGCGATGCTTGAAAGAAGTACAGATATTAACCAGTCGGATAGTCTACTGAGCAGATTCGTTTCCAGATTAGGGGACAAGTGCCTCCCATTTTTCAAAAATTTAAGGAAAGCGGATGTAACCCAGTTTCAGTGGCCGGATGAATGCGAGAAAGCATTTCAACACTTGAAGCAATATTTGTCTAGCCCACCCATCCTGCAAAGCCCAGTTGAGGGGGAGAATCTGATTCTATACTTAGCAATTACAGAAGGGTCAATCAGCGCAGTCCTTGTTCGATCAGAGGGAAATGAGCAACGCCCGATCTACTACGTCAGCAAGGTGTTGACTGGACCAGAAACGCGATATGCGCCTATAGAAAAACTGACCCTCTCCTTAATAACGGCGACACGGAAGCTAAGGCCTTACTTCCAGAGTCATACCGTCGAGATATGGACCGACCAACCCCTCAGGCAGTGCCTTCAAAAGCCCGAAGCCTCGGGTCGACTAATAAAATGGGCGGTAGAGCTGGGAGAGTTCGATATACAATATAAGCCTCGGACAATGATTAAGGCACAGGTGTTGGCGGACTTCATTGCAGAAATGAGTCAACCTAACTCGCAGGGTGAGCAATGCCCTGCCTGGAGCTTATTCGTTGACGGGTCATCCAACGCTGAGGGATGCGAAGCGGGAGTAGTATTGATCAGCCCGCACAACAAAGAAAAGGTGGAGTATACTCTTCGGCTAGAATTCAAGGCCTCCAATAACGAAGCAGAATACGAGGCTTTGATAGCTGGCCTACAATTAGCCAAGGAAATGGAAGTAAAACATCTGAAGGTATACAACGATAGCCAAGTAGTGGTCGGTCAAGTTACTGGACAGTATGAAGCCAAAGGGAGCAGCATGATCAGGTACCTGGAGCTGGTAAAATAGGAGTTAAGCAACTTCGAGCAATACTCGATTAGTAGGATAGAACGAGCTCAAAATGTTAAGGCAGACGTGGTTTCCAAGATGGCTTCCGATCAAGATGCCAGAAATAACGTTCTGGTAGAACGACTAGACCGGCCTAGCATTCAGAAAGCCAAGGAAGTTCTCGACGTAAATACCGGTCGATTGAGTTAGATGGAACCAATCAGACGGTACCTCCTAGAGGGAACACAACTGGAAGAAACGTTGGAGGTCAAGAGACTGAGAATAAAGGCGGCTGAATATGCGATCGTAAACGACACCCTATACAAGCGATCTTATGATTGGCCACCGCTGCGATGCTTGAGCGAAGAAAAGGCAGAATGAGCAATGCCCGAAGTCCACGAGGGAATGTGTGGAAACCACGTAGGAGGCAGAATGTTGGCTCATAGGCTGATTAGATAGGGGTATTACTGGCCGACAATGAGGAAAGACTGTCAGGATAAAGTCGACCGATGTGAGGCTTGCCAGAAAAACAGTAGCCTGTCTCATCAGCCGACCGAGAGGATGAAAATAGTGAGTCATCATATCCCTTTTGCTCAATGGGGAATGGATATACTGGGGCCTTTCCCTCTCGGTCCCAGACAGAAGAAGTTTCTGGTAGTGGTAATGGAATACTTCACCAAATGGGTAGAAGCGGAAGCGGTCGCTACAATTACCGAGCAGAAGGTGGAGAATTTCATAAGGAAAAATATACTAAGTCGCTTCGAGATACCTATGGTGCTGGTTACAGACAACGGTTGGCAGTTCGATAATGATAAGTTCAGAGATTTCTGCAACCGACTAAAGATAAGGCTACAGTTGACCTCAGTGGCTCACCCACAAAGCAATGGTCTCGTGAAGAACACAAACAAAAAGATAATGAGTGCTCTCAAGAAGCGCCTAGATGGACAAAAGACTTGGGTGGAAGAGCTGGACGAAGTGTTGTGGGCGTACAGAACCACACCAAATGAAGCCACAGGGGAAACACCGTTCAGGATGACTTTTGGGGCAGAAGCCCTAGTTCCAGTAGAAGTGGCGTTGCATAACCAAAGGGTGTCGAGCTATGAAGAATAGTGGAATAATGAAGCCCGCCGAGCAGACCTTGTGCTTCTCAGTGAAGACAGGGATAGGGCAGCCGCCCGTTCAGAAGTCATCAGGCAAAAAGCGACAAAATTCTACAACATAAGGGTAAAGCCGAGCGACGCAAAGGTCGGTGGATACGTCCTGCGAAAGGCCGAGGGGGCTGGGAAACATCCTGGAAAGCTCCGAAAGATGTGGGAAGAACCCTATCAAATGGTCAAACAGGCCGGGCATGGCTCTTACATCCTACGTGACGCGAACGGAAAGATTCTACCGAGGCCCTGGAATTCTCGAAACTTGAAGGCATTCTACCAGTAGATAAGTTTTATTTTAGTTAATCTTTGTTTATTACTATTTTTGTACGCAACCTGTGGGTACCTTTTGTAGGAAAATCCCGGGAGGTACATCACATGTACCGCAATGAAAACAAAAATTTTTGTTCCTGGACTTTCCGAAACCTGTGATCTTGGTATCCGTATGAAGACATCAACCTAAATAGCCAAAAGAGACTATCTCTAAAGGTGATCCACGCAGAGATCGAAAATCTAACCGAGTCAAACCCTTTGACCCGGGAATAGCTAGAATGCATTAAAGGCTGCTAGACCCTACCTCCGTCTGGAGAGTCAAGGAAACGTTGGAATCTTGCTTGGAAGAAGAAGAGAAATCGATGATGCTTTAGGAGAAAAACATGAAAAACCATTTTTCTGAAAGAAAACTTAACTCTTAAGCTTCCATTTCTTCCTTCTCCATGTGCAACCGTCGACCACCACCTCTTGGCCTTCATATGTGTCTCTTTTAACTCTTAAAAGAGTTACATAAGAGATGGCCAAGTGTAAGCTTAATAGCCACTCATTTCTTTAATGAATAAACTAATAAAGCTTTGAAAAGTCAAAGCTTATCTTTCCATTCACTTCTCCCACACTCCAACGCACATGTATATAAATTTATTAATTAATTAATTAATTAATTAGTTAATTAATTAATTAATTAATAATTGCTAAGGTCCATCCAACTGGGCCTGGTCCCTGCCTCTTAGGGCCCGTGTGTCAAAACGACCTAAACCTTTCTTAGCAATATTGATGTCGCGATCTCATCGGGACATATCCCAATCCCATGGGATCCATTTAATCCTAATGCTCTCCATAATCGAACTCGTCCAATACTATTTTACGCTCAAACACTCTTATGCGTGTGACCCTTTAGGCTCCTTGTTATGTTGGCCACTTAGATTAACAATTAATCGAGCAAGTCATGAGTGTATCTAGCAACACATCATGACCCCTAATTGACCGGAAAGTAATCGGTTTGATGTATTCATCACGAACCGCATCACTAACCCTTCCATAGATAATTACCGTGCAATTCGTCCTTTCACCATCCTATACCCCACTTGGTTATGAGTATGGTCAAAGTGTCAACTCTCACTAGACCGAGTCTAGCCCAGTGATATCGTTCTTGTCCCGGGACTCATTACTTTATATGTCAATGAAGACACTCTTCATGACATACATGCCGCCAATTTTAGTAATGATCCCGACAAGAGGCCATGGTATCTCTTTTGCTAATCCGAAGTGGTGAATCCTTTATGGCTACTCAATTATCTTCAATACCTCAAGTCGCACTCCAAGCACCACCCTATGAGTTACCTCTGAAGGCAACAAGGAATGGAGTCAAAGCATGTGATCAAGATTCAAGATATCCTCGAGTACCTCAAGTCTAAGGATACTTGCACCATTGCTATGATGAGATTATCACCGACACTTAGATAAGATATCCATGTGATGATCTCATGGCAGTCATCCAATGAACTTACTACGGCTAGTAAGCATCCACATGTCAATTCTAAATATCTCATATTTACAGCTTCGAGATCCACCGCTGATCCAATCAAGGAATATGACATGTGCTAGTCTATCCGATTAATGATGTCCAATCTCATTAATCCTATGACTAGGAGAATTTCGACATCGACATAATTGCACATGATAGGAACCTCAAGTAGTATGATCACATCATAATTTCCTTCATGCTATGTCATATATCATGGACTTCATTAATTGATTAAAGATTCAATCAATTCATAAACAATGTTTATGAATATCAAATTAATGAATAATGCCTTTTCTTTATTTATTCATAAAGTCTGCACACGACTTTGAATAAAACGCGCTAAAGGGGATTGCCTTTAGGGCACAAATAAACAGTACCAACCTTGAACAAGTCGACTTATCCAATGAACAAGTCGACTTATCGGTACCGAACATGTGTAAGTCGACTTACACATGGTACAAGTCGACTTATCACTTACAAATCTCCCACTTGACCTAAAGTCAATCGCCTTAGTATCTAATACCATAAGCGAGTCCATGAGAATCACAATTCTCTATCAGGATATCATCTCGACTAATGATCTCCCGAATCGGCGAAGCACGAGTTCGGATCGTCGATAAGACCTGGTTCCTTTGCTCACAAGACTAGCCCCATTGTATCACAATACAATCCTATGGGCCCATCACACCGGGGACCAGATCAAGTTCAAGAATGAACTTCTTGATCCAAACCGCCTTTCACAGCATCTCATGCGGCAATGTACTCGCCTCGGCTGATGAATCGCCATCCTCTCTTGTTTGAACTTTTCAAACCGACCGCCACGCTATTCAAGTGTGAATGTATATAACCCGATTGTGATTCGTAATCATCCTTATTAGATTAAATACTAGCATCTGAATGCACGCTCACTTGGAGATTTCCATCTCCATAGATCAAGAAAACATCCTTAGTGCTTCACAAGTACTTGAGGATATTCTTGACAGCCATCCTCACCAGGATCCGATTGGTATCTGCTCGTAACACTTAGAGCATACGATACATCGGGCCTCGTACATAGCATTGTTCCATGCTAAACCTCTTTAGCATCTCATCTATGCACGATGATTGTGAAAGACCAAGCAACCTTTTGATTTATCTCTATAAAACTATATCCCAAGGATATAAGTTGCTTCAACAAGGTCTTTCATCGCAAATTGATTGGACAACCAAATTTTAACTGATTGCAGCATAGAGACATCGTTTCCTAGTAACAGTATGTCATCTACATACAACACAAGGAATACGATTGCAGTCCCATTAACCTTCTTATACACACAATGATCATCCGGATTTTGTGAGAAATCAAACTCTTTGAGTCCCTCATCAAAACGGATAATCCAACTCCTGGATGCTTGCTTCAATCCATACATGGATTTCTCAAGCTTGCATACCTTTTCGCCATCGATGGAAGTGAAGTCCTCAGGTTGTGTCATACACATCCTCCTGCAGATTTCCTCTCGTGAAAGTCGTCTTCACATCCATTTGCCATATCTCATAATCATAATGAGTGGCAATGGCTAGAGTATCCTAATGGATTTAAGCATTGCTACGGGTCAAGGTTTTGTCATAGTCAACTCTTTATGTTCGTGATTTAAATCCTTTAACCGAAGCATTGCTTTATAGGTAATCAAATTACCATCCATGTTGGTTTTCTTCGAAAACTTCTTTGCACCGTGGGTTTTATCCTTCGTGTAACAACCAAAGTCCATACTTGGTTTTCATACATGGAATCCATTTCGATTTTATGGCACAAAGCCATGTTCCGCATCAACTTTTCGTAACCTGCTCATAGATAGTAGGCGATCATCTCATATGAGCAATACGCCATTCTGCTCACTTACAAGAAATTCATATCTCTCGAACAAAGGTATATCCTACTTAACTTATTTAAATTGTGTGTAGTAGAAGGTTGAATATTACCTCATCTATATGAGTTACGATTTGATTCAGCGGTTGATCTATGTTTGTTCGAGCATCTTGAACTTCTCCAAGTTCAACTTTGTTCCCACCGTCCTCTTGTAAAAGAAACTCTTTCTTTAAGAAAACAACATGCTTGAAACAAACAACTTTTGTTCCTCAATGAGGTAGAATTGATATTCCACTAACAAACACTTATCGATTTTACATCAAATGTATCGATCGTGTCCGCTTCACGAAGGTGACAATCCCAAACTTTCATTGAGAAAGATAGGCTTTCAGTTAGTCCACATCGATATGGAGTAACAACAACGTCTTTAATGGAACTCGTTTAGCAAGTAAACAATTGCCTTGAGCGCATATTCCCAAAATCAGTAAAACCTATCATCAATCGCACTATGCCTAACAAGGTTCGATTTCTCCTTTCAACCACGCCATTGTGTCTTTGCAAGTGTAAGGTGGAGTATACCGAGATAAAATCCCATTATCTCGAGATAATCAAAACTATTGGTCTAAGCATTTTCCACCACGATCAGATCGTAATGTATTTATACTTTTACCAAGTTAGTTTTCTACTTCATTTCTGAATTATTTGAACTATTTAAATGCTTCAGATTTGTATCTCATCAGATACAGGTACCTATATCGTGAATAATCATCGATAAAAGTAATGAAGTAAAAACAACCACTTATGGCATGGATGGACATCGGACCACATACATCCGAATGTATTAGGTCTAATATTCCATTCACTCGTTTACCCTTCCCTTAAAGGATAACTTAGTCATCTTGCCTAATAAACAAGATTCGCATGTGTCATATGATTCATAATCAAATGACCCTAAACATCCACTCTTATGGAGCTTAGCGATGCGTGTCTCATTTATATGGCCAAGCCGACAATGCCATAAGTAAGTTGATTTTAAATTATCTCGATTATGCCTTTTCGCGTCATTGACATTCAGAACTGGATATGACATATCTAATATGTCAATTCAATTGCATAATGTACGAGTACCATAGAGCATTCCATTGCAACTAATATAACAACCATTGTTACTAAAAGTCCAATGGAAATCAGCTCTATTTAAACATAAAACATACAATATGTTCTTTGTTTAAAACAGGTACAAAATGACAATTATCCAATTTGAATATAAGCTCACTAGGAGGAACAAGACATAAGTGTCTCACGGCTAATGTAGCAACTCTTGCCGCATTACCTACACGAAGGTCTAGTTCTCCTTTAATGAGCTTTCATCGCCCTCGAGGCCCCCTGCATATCATTTCATATGTATGAGCCACATCCGTATCAAATAATTTATATGTTTTGATCAGAATAGTATTAACCTCAATGACAAACATAATTGAAGGAGTAGAGGCATCTGGTGCCTTTTACTGCTTCAGGGACTCCAGATAGATTTTACAGTTTCGCCTCTAGTGGCTAAACTTGCCACAATGAAAGCAAAATCCTTTTGGGGCAGAATCTTTGGTTTTTCTTTGATGGCACTTCCCTTTAGTTTCTTGGCCTTTTTCTTCTTTGAACTAGAAGAAGAAACATCCACCATTAACACTTGCTTGCTATCCTTCTTGATAGCCTGCTCAGCTGTCTTGAGCAGATTGATCAGCTCAGGAATTGTTGTGGATATTTGGTTTATCTGATAGTTTATCATAAACTGTGAATAACCATCAGACAATCCAACCAGAATTAAGTCTCTACTTAACTCATAATCCATTACAAATCCTAAGACGGCCAATCTCTCAATATAGCCATTCATCCTCAGGGTATACTGCACAGCAGATGTCCCTGGAGCCATCTTTGTGGTGATGAGAAGCCTTGAGGTCTTGAACCTTTCAGACCGAGCTTACTCATCAAACAGCTCCCTAAGATGAAATACTATAGAGTGAGCATCCATAGACTCGTGCTGCTTCTGCAGCTCTGGTGACATCGAGGCAAGCATAATGCAAGTATCCATATCACCGTCCTTTAGATGCTTACAATATGCTTTCTGATCCCCATCAAGAAGATCGACAAGCAGTGCATCCGGAAGTGGAACATCTAGACGATCCCGCCTCGATCTAAGAACAATTCTCGATTCCTCACCAATCAAGAAAATTCGGTCCGAATAGAGCTAAAATTACATCGAAAGACTTCTTCAATCAACCTAGCGATAGAGAGAAGGAATGATAGGATAGAATCGCCTGCATGATCATAAGGACTTGCATGACATGCATATGGCTCCCAATAGTTTCCTAGAATCCATAACCCTCTTTACGAATCCAGAGAAACAATGTGACATAATGTCCTAGTGGGTCGATATCCGATATTGCTAAGAGTGACCTTGAGTTTGCCCAACAAGCCACAACTTAGGTCAATCGGTAGGTATCGGTCATACCAATTGTATCATCGATAACCGACATTGAGAATGACCTTGAGTTTGCTCAACAAGCCACCTTATGTCTCGGAGGTATCGATATACCAATTACATCTTAGACACAACTATCGATCGCTATCAACTTGTTGATGTGTGCACTTACATTGGGTATCAACTCTTTGATCGCATACATCCGATGTATGCTACCCAATTTCGCCTCGTCACGTTGACCTTGAGTTTGCTCAACAAACTAACGCTTCAAAGGAAAACCAACCCATTAATCAGAAAATCTTATTTTCATGGTTCAATATATCCGTATAGAGTGAGCTTGAGTTTGCCCAACAACCCAACCCTATAAGAACTCGTTCTTACCATATTAATGGAAGGCGTTAGTTTTCATATACCGAGGAGGATTTCAATTCTCGACTCCAAGTCAAGGATCATAGTCTCTAGACTATTTGGAATGATTTAGGTTTCATCAATCACATTGAATCAATCCTTATAATCATCCAACATCCCACCTATGATGCCACAAGTCGACTTTCATCAAATGCAAGTCGACTTTATGCTTCTTCACACACACAAGTCGACTTGTGTGACACAAGTCGACTTATGTCATCTGCCCATGAACAAGTCGACTTACAAGGTACTACAAGTCGACTTATACTGAGATCTTGAACAATTCGACTTATTCTTCAAACAAGTCGACTTATCCAGAAAACAAGTCGACTTATCAAGAAAACAAGTCGACTTATTAAGCGAACAAGTCGACTTATGTCCAATATAAGTCGACTTATCCAAAAAATTTACCTAAAATCTCTAATCGGCTAATTCCTCAATCAGTACAATTCCAATTCTCAACACCATCATACCTAGGGTAATATCTGTGAATTGATGCCTCAATGAACACTTCATTGATTCATGAATGCCTTATATGGTCAAACCATATGAAAAGCTTGAAATGAGTCAAAACTCATTAATTTCCAAATAATTTAGGAACACCCTAATTATCATCCTAAGCATCTCTAGCTAACACATACATTATCAAATTTACTTCAGCACATGCCATAAAAATATGACGGTCAAAACAAATAAGATAATGTAATATACTAACGAGACGCTATTGTGATCAATTAGGCATTCAAAAATTCTTGGAAAAGCAACTTCAAGCAATTCAGTTTGGCAATCATATTAAATCAAGATAACACATTTTTAATCACATTAAAAATGGTTCAAGGCATTGGAACTGAAAAAGCACACTCAATCAAGCCAAGCAAAACAGTCCCAACAATTTTCACAAAACTGTCCAGTTCTGTACATTGCTCGAAATGATCAATGAAACAATTTCAATAAATCATGAGAAAATTATATAGGTTACTACATGTTCATAAAATGCTACATAAATGTTTTCAGGATTTTAGGCCATCAAAAACTCAGTCAACCTAAATAACAAAACCGATTCAAAATCTGTGTTCATCAGCACAGCAATTCCCAACAGCATAGAATAAATTCGTGAATAAATATCCAATCACCTTGAAATCCAATTTCCATGCTCACAGACATTCACCAACATCTTAGAGACATGTAGGTGAAGGAAAATCCGAAAAACCATTTTTCTAGAATTTATTCTCGATTTTATACTCATGCCTGTTCCAGAATCGTTTCGCAAAACAGCATCTGTAACCTTAGGGAATTAATTAGCAAAACTATATCAAATCAAATCAATAAATTCTGAAATTTCATAGACATATTCTCTAACATGTTATGAACATTTCTGGGCAGAAAACTTTCGAAAAATGCATCTCTATACAGAAACGAAATTTGGACAGCAAGCATGCATCAACAGCAAATTCAATTAGGGTTTCTGATCTCGCTTAGGTTATAGCTTCATACGGGATACCAATCGCTCTGATACCACTGTAGGAAAATCCCGGGAGGTACATCACATGTACCGGAAGCAGAAAATAAAAAATTTTTGTTCCCGGGACTTTCCCGAAACCCAGGATCTTGGTATCCGTATGAAGACATCAACCTAAATAGCCAAAAGAGACTATCTCTAAAGGTGATCCACGCAGAGATCAGAAAATCTAACCGAGTCAAACCCCTTTGATCCGGGAATAGCTAGAACAGATTAAAGGCTGCTAGACCCTACCTCTGTCCTGGAGAGCTGAAGGAAACGTTGGAATCTTGCTTGGAAGAAGAAGAGAAATCGATGATGCTTTAGAAGAAAGACATGAAAAACCATTTTTCTGAAAGAAAACTTAACTCTTAAGCTTCCATTTCTTCCTTCTCCATGTGCAACCGTCGACCACCACCTCTTGGCCTTCATATGTGTCTCTTTTAACTCTTAAAAGAGTTACATAAGAGATGGCCAAGTGTAAGCTTAATAGCCACTCATTTCTTTAATGAATAAACTAATAAAGCTTTGAAAAGTCAAAGCTTATCTTTCCATTCACTTCTCCCACACTCCAACGCACATGTATATAAATTTATTAATTAATTAATTAATTAATTAGTTAATTAATTAATTAATTAATAATTGCTAAGGTCCAGTCCAACTGGGGTCGATCCTACCGGCCTCGGCCCCTACAGGTCAAAATGTTCTAAACCTTTCTTAGCAATATTGATGTCGCGATCTCATCGACATATCCCAATCCCATTGGGATCCATTTAATCCTAATGCTCTCCATAATTGGAACTCGTCCAATACTATTTTCTGAGCTCAAACACTCTTATGCGTGTGACCCTTTAGGCTCCGGTTATGTTGGCCACTTAGATTAACAATTAATCTGAGCAAGTCATGAGCGGTATCTAGAACACATCATGACCCCTAATCGACGGAAAGTAATCGGTTTGATGTATTCATCACGAACCGATCACGAACCCTTCCATGACAATTACCGTGCAATTCGTCCTTTCACCATCCTATACCCCACTTGGTTATGAGTATGGTCAAAGTGTCAACTCTCACTAGATCGAGTCTAGCCTAAGTGATATCGGTTCTTATCCGGGACTCATTACTTTATATGTCAATGAAGACACTCTTCATGACATACATGCTGGCAAACCTTAGTAATGATCCCGACAAGAGGCCATGGGTATCTCTTTCGCTAATCCGAAGTGGTGAATCCTTTATTGGCTACTCAATTATCTTGAATACCTCAAGTTGCACTCCAAGCACCACCCTATGAGTTACCTCTGAAGGCAACAAGGAATGGAGTCAAAGCACGGATCAAGATTCAAGATATCCTCGAGTACCTCAAGTCTAAGGATACTTGCACCATTGCTATGATGAGATTATCACCGACACTTAGATAAGATATCCATGTGATGATCTCATGGCAGTCATCCAATGAACTTACTACGGCTAGTAAGCATCCACATGTCAATTCTAAATATCTCATATTTACGCTTCGAGATCCACCGCTGATCCAATCAAGGAATATGACATGTGCTAGTCTATCCGGATTAATGATGTCCAGCCTCATTAATCCTATGACTAGGAGAATTTCGACATTGACATAATTGCACATGATAGGAACCTCGGTAGTATGATCACATCATAATTTCCTTCACGCTATGTCATATATCATGGACTTCATTAATTCGATTAAAGATTCAATCAATTCATAAACAATGTTTATGAATATCAAATTAATGAATAATGCCTTTTCTTTATTTATTCATAAAGTCCGCACACGATTTTGAATAAAACGCTAAAGGGATTGCCTTTAGGGCACAAATAAACAAGATCGATTTGAACAAGTCGACTTATCCAATGAACAAGTCGACTTATCGGTACCGAACATGTGTAAGTCGACTTACACATGGTACAAGTCGACTTATCACTTACACCTTTTTCCTGGCCTTGCCAGTCAGGTTTTTTAATGGCCCACACCCTCACTATCATCAATAAAGGTGTTTTCAGACTTCTCGGCAAGAAAGAATTTTGTTAAATTTGGCAAAAAGTAGAAAATCCCATCGACATCGCTCGGTCGGGTCGCCAAGACAAGATCCTTGGGACCACAGCTCGGCCTCAACTATAGATTGACCAGGTTGCCAAGACAAGATCCTTGGAACCATCGATCGACTTCGATATCGCTCGGCCGGGTCGCCAAGACAAGATCCTTAAGACCACAGCTAGGCCTCGACTATAGATCGACCACATTGTCAAGACAAGATCCTTGGAACCATCGATTGACTTCGACATCGCTCGGCCGGGTCGTTAAGACAAGATCCTTGGGACCACAGCTCGGCCTCGACTATAGATCGACCACGTTGCCAAAACAAGATCCTTGGAACTATCGATCGACTTCGACATCGCTCGGCCGGGTCGCCAAGACAATATCCTTAGGACCACAGCTCGGCCTCGACTATAGATCGACCAGGTTGCCAAGACGAGATCCTTGGAACCATTGATCGACTTCGACATAGCTCGGCCGGGTCGCCAAAACAAGATCCTTGGGACCACAGCTCGGCCTCGACTACAGATCGACCAGGTTGCCAAGACGAGATCCTTGGAACCATCGATCGACTTCGACATAGCTCGGCCGGGTCTCCAAGACAAGATCTTTGGGACCACAGCTCGGCCTCGACTATAGATCGACCAGGTTTCCAAGACAAGATCCTTGGAACCATCGATAGACTTCGACATCGCTCGGCTGGGTCGCCAAGACAAGATCTTTGGGACCACAGCTCGGCTTCAACTATAGATCGACCTCAACGCCATTCGGAACTTTATCAAATCCTATTATAGATCGAAAATAAAGAACATAAACGCGAAAAATGACTTCGAAATGATGAAGGATAAAAATAAGAATTTCATTTCTTTGAATCCGTCCTGGCCACAAGCTCGATCAGGTGAGCTTTAAAAGTCAGCAGAAGGAGATCTACGAACAGCCGAGGGAACAAGAGAAGCCTCGGAGGTCGGTGGATGCACAGGAGAAGCCTCAGAAGTGGACGGAACAATCGGGGCAGGAGCAGGGTCTAAGGGAGCAACTAGAGGAATATCCTCATGAGAAAGCTCTTCCTCCTCAGAGCTAAGATCCAGCTCCTCATCCAGAACAAGGGTCCATTCTCCCTCGGTCCTCTCCTTCATATCCTCTAAAGAAAGGTTGAGAGTTGCGGGAAGAAGCGGCTCGGCATAATCCTCAAATGAAGGACACTCCGACCCATCAGGAATGTGAACCTCGTGGCACCTCTTCAGGACCGAGAGGGTTAAGTCACAGGCAAGCTCTAAACACTCCTCGTTTAGAAACCACCTTTTTCACCGTTTTATCGCATCGATCCTCTGCCTCTTGATAGAGCACCGGAAATCTCTCAACACATCCTCGGTCCTATGTCTACCCTCCACTGCTGCATGACAGTCCTGGAGGTACTTCTTACTACGCTCCTGCTCCGTCTCCATCGCTTTCTTCAGCTCGTCCTTCGCCGCAATCAATCGGCTCCTCTCCTCCTCCCCGGTGGCAAGTTGAGCTTGTAGCACGCTCCTCGCCTCCTCCCAAGACTTCTTCTCCTCCTCCAAGGAAGATATTTGAGCCTGGAAGAGGTCTCTCTCTTCCTTAGCCTCCGAAAGCTCGCCCCTCAAAGTGCTCACCTGCTCGAGGAGGTCATGCACCTCCGGCCCAAATGATCGAACAATCCTGCTGAAAGCGATTCGATGCGTCGATGCATCGAGGAGACGAAAGCCAGCTCCCTAACACAGTTACGAATGGTACAGGCCGATAGCTCCTGATGGGTCATCGAGTCAATGCGCTCCTCATCCAAAGGGGGAACGATCTTCTCGGCAATATGAAGAGCCACATTGAGATTAGCGAGCGATGCAGTCTTATCCAGACTGATCGTTGGCTCCCATTTATCAGCACTTGCTGCTCGCTTTGTCCCTTTGCCCTTATCCAATCGGGCAGTAAGGTCTCCTATTTTCTTTTTCACCTTGCCTTGGTCCGAAGGACGAGAAGACTGACCAGCAACCCGGACGGTCTTTTTTCTCTTAAGAGGTGGCTCCACCTCCTCTTCCTCCTCCTCTGCCAAACTCGCTCGGCCCGCGCTAGCTGGCACGATCGGTAACTACGCCGACATGACAGGACGATCTTCAGCAGGCGGAGAGACCGGCGACACTGTGGAATGGCTTGGCTCCACTGGCAGAGCGACGCCTTCACCAGTCTCCGCCTCTTTCCTCTTTTTCCTCTTTTCGGCTTGCTTTTTGGACTTAGAGGGTTGGGAGGACCCGGGGAAATCTTCTATCCTCACCATGGCTACATAGCAATAAAACGGGTCAGAAAGCGAAACCAATACTTAAAAAGATAGCAAATAATTCAACAACGAAGGGTCAACCAGACGGGGCAGTCTCCTCTCCTAGCTCGCTAATTTGTGGCGGGGGGACGAGTAAAAAGGAATCGGCCGAGGCCCTCCTGTGATACCCCATAATGAGCCGAGCGAAATCGTATCGACCGAGCTCCTTTATGCACCCGATCACCTCCCACTCTTCTCTACTAAGAGACACGCTCGACGTGTCGCTCCATCTTCGGCTTAAAGGATACCGCATGGCGGTATCAAGGAGGATCTGGGGTTTCACAAAGAATACTTTGTCCGCCAAGCGGAGATTTTCGAGGTTGTCGGTACCGGGCGATACCGGCATCTCAGACAAAGAAAGAAGGATCCCGCCCCGAGTTCGGACTCGTTCATCCTCAAAAGTGATGCAGATGCCAACCAAGGAGGGCAATTAACCGATGGCACAACAAAGCCAACCCATTGATAAACCTCCAGTCGTTCGGAGGAATTTGGCTCGGCATCAGCTGATAGGCAGCGCACACCTCATCAACAATCGGGGCGTACGGGAGCTTCATACCGCCCACCGAGAAAAAAATATCGGAGACAGCAAAATACCCACTCAGGTTGCTGTGGATTCGTTCGTGATTGAAAGCCAGCCTGGGTCCCCAGGACAAAGGGATGTTGTTCCTTATAACCAACCGATTCAACTCCCCCACGGTCATCGTCGATGCATTTCTCGGTGGCTCCTCCACAACCAATCCATCCTTCAGCTCTCTCGTCGAGATTTCTTCAACGTCTCCTACCATACTTCTAGAACTGGCCGCCGACATGTTCACTAAGAAGAAACCTTTGAAAAGACTTTAGAGGAGGAGACGAGGGAAGATGACGTACCTATTTAGTGATTTGAGGTTGGGAAATCGGACGACGGATTGAAAGAAATTTTCGAGAATCGTAAACGAGAAAGAGCAAGTGAAAGCAGAGTGTAAGTTGGAGAACGAAAGCAAATGTAAAGAACTCTGCAACCCATCGACCCTGAGTACTTATAGAAGACCGATCGAAGGGACGCCCAATCAAAGCTCGACACATGGAGAAAATCCGAGCCAAGCTCAAACACGTGGCAAAATCTGAGTCGAGGTAAATTAGGGTTGTTCAAAATCCAGAGCGGCGCGATAAGTGAAAGGACGTACGTGACAGTTGCACAACGGTTACGAAGATGATACGTTTCAGATTCTGAAAAGCTGCCAGAGGGCACGCACCGTCAGTAATAATTAAATAAAGTACCTTCACACGCTCGACACAGATGTTCGCCTGAACTCTCTTGATATGAGCTGTCACGCAATAAATGTCGATGCCAACCGATCGGGACACTCAGCCGCCCGATCCCAATATGAGCAGTTGCGCACTATGCATCGATGTCAGATCGATCGGGCCTACCCCGAGCTATCCCATAGACGAACTATAATGTTGATATCCGACCGATCGGCCTACCCGAAGTCGTCCCACGATAAGCAACAAGATCCTCAGATACTCTTCGACCCTTCTCTTCGCTTCGGACTCGAGAAGTAGGGGGCTTATATCGGTCCTCGTCTGGGCCGACCCAAATTCAGTCATAACGACTCATGAGCCGATCGGTCCATCTCCCAAGGATTGGTCTGACATCTATCGGCTAAGCTAAGCCCAGGCCCAGTCCACGTCTCCACGGTCCATTCGCGGGTGGAAGTCTCCCATGCGCAGACGTAAAGACTTAAACCCAAGACCGCTCCATATATAAGATACGATCATCATAATTGAGGACATAATCATAACCCTAGCTTTCTCTGCATACGTCGATCTCACCTATACAAAAGACTGACTTAAGCGTCGGAGGGGCTTATCGGGAAACAACCCCTGACGTGCCTTCATTGTTTTGTAGAACCTTCGTTCTAATTTCGTGTTCAACAATGATTCCATATATCCAAAAAAGAACGCAAAATACGCCGTAACCAAAATTTGAACCAATATATATTACGACCACCAAAATCATGCTATTACTAAAAGAGTGGTTTAGAGAGAGAAATTTATAAGATACAAGATACCTTTAAATAATTATATTATTAAACTTCAACCAACGGAGTAGCTTTAAGACATAAATCAACATCGTTATAATTTTAACACCATCACAGAAATCATCCAATGAAATACTAATTACATCACTCGTCGTGAACGAGCAAGTTCATTATTTCTATACTTTTAAATAAGATCTTAACTTTTCAATAAATGGGTCTTGTGAGTTGTGAGTCACACATTCATGTTTACCTATATAGAATGTGATTAGGTAAGTTCACGCTTTTTCTTCTTGGGACGACGAGTTCATTGAAGAATTACTCTTTATCTTTTTTGTTTTCAGAAAATGTGGAAGTTCGCACCGTAAGTCAGGAAACGGAAACCGTAATATAAGGCAAGTTAAGGCATAAGAGGATATCATAAGAACGGAGACAGGAAATGAAACAATATACGAGGGAGTGGAGAACAAGAAGGCAAGGGATTCGGTCTACAAGAGCTGACGGGGTCAATCAACCCCGTTGGAGATGGTCCCAACCGATTACTCTTACGTGTTCAAAGTCAAAGTGGGACCCATACAGCCTAGTCACTGATTGACACTCTATTGTGATCATCCTTCGAAAATAAAGTGTTGACTAAAAGCAACACTTGAGTCTGTCTGCCAGTTTTCCTCTTTTGCCCTTTTCTTTTTATTTTGACATTTCATTACACTATCTAACCACTTTCCATTGCTTTTGGGCCCACTTTTTGCTTTCTTTCAACCCACATGGACTCCGTCCGTCTCCGATTCTGATTAGTTCACCTCATCTCATCAGCTTCTGATCCAATCCTACGTTGAAAAAGTCGCTTTCTGGTTTCTTCTCATCCCGTCCTTCATTGTTGTCCAACATTCAACGAAGAAAGTGAAGCAAACTTGTTTGTAATCAATAAGTATTGACTCACTTCATCACTAATTGTAAGGATGATCTACACGTACAATCAATCTTACGGTGGGTTGGAAAGTGTATCTCCCATTAATTTCAAAATCTTAAGATAAAACATATTATATAGTTCATTTCATTTTCTTAGTAGAGGGTGATGTATTAAACAAAGTTTAATTGATACTTTCATGGACCAAAAGTGACCAAGATGTAGAATGGAAGGAAAAGAGAAGTGAAGTTTGACAAAGTAATAAAAGAGGAAATCCAAAATTTTTCTTACAGAACAAATCTCATCATCCAAGCATATCTTCCACATCCCTTCACTTTCTCCCCAAAATCCAAATCCAAATCTAAATCTAAACTCAAAATTTAACACACACTACTATTCACCTTGGTCTTCTTCTAAAGTCTCAACCCCCTCTTTTATTGCCGAGTCCATTGCACCGTTTAGAGACTTGACACACCCTCCCTCTCTTCTGTCTTTCTCCCTCTAAAGTTTTACTCTTGATTTATGGCCAAAGGAAGAAGTGGACTTTCCATTGATTCAGATCTAATCTTCAGTACTGGTGGTAGTGACGGATTTTTAATTCTACTCAAACCAACCGTCTTAACTCTTTCCCTGAAGAACCAGAAACCAAGTGTAACAACAAGAAGCTATTGAGTTCTACTACAACAACCACTTGCACTGCTGCTATGATGGATTCTACTCCTACTAGGTCTTCTCCTCCCACCACAACCATCCAATTCCCACTCAACCTTCACTCTTCTCATGACCACCTCGACCATGATCATTCTCCTCTTCATCCTCTTTCCTCTGATGATAACAAACGGGCGGTCATCCGTGAGACCATGGACTTCTTCGCTGACAACAAAATGCATGTTGATGTACTTAAGCCCAGCAAGGACCAAACCGATGATTTGGAGGACGACAATAGTCGTGGTTTGGAGTTAATCGTTAACGTAAGTCTTCAACAATTAATTTGCCACTTAGTTAATGTTTTGGTTATGCAATTCTTCAATTTCTTTCGTCGTTTTTATTCGTATTGATTACTTTTTAGTTCTGTCTGTAGACTGGCTTGAATCTTCTCACTACCAATACTAGCACTGACCAATCTGTGGTGGAAGATGGGATGTCTTCAAACATGGAAGATAAAAGAGCTAAGAGTGAGGTACTCATCAGAAAAAGATGGAATTCATGAATCCATCGATTTCCATTTCATGTTGATACACGTTACTTAGCTACTTGCTATTTTGGGCAGCTGGCAGTTGTACGCGCCGAGTTAGAAAGGATAAAGACGGAGAATTTACGATTACGAGACATGGCAAATCAGGTTACTAGCAACTACAACACGTTACAGATGCACTTAGTGACGCTTATGCAGGGCCAAAAGACTTCTGAAACTAATGAAGAACATGGCCAAGAGAAAACACGTAGTGGAAATGGAGTAGTACCTAGACAAATCGTGGATCTTGGTCTAGCTGCTGCTGGTGGTAATGCTGACGAGCTTTCCCTTTCTTCGTCTGTAAGAAGAAGGTGCGATCGGTCAAGATCCCCCGGAAATAATGCCAAGAATGGGAAAAATAACAAAGAACTGATGGTACTTGATGAAGATAGGAAGGGGCTGGATAGAGGAATCGATCAGAGAGGGGACAGCCCAGATCAAGGATCACAAAGTTGGGGGCCTAGTAAGATTACAAGATTCAATTCCTCCAAAAGCATTGATCAAACAGAAGCCACCATAAGGAAAGCACGTGTATCGATTAGGGCTCGATCAGAGGCTCCTTTGGTACTGTAAATTGTGTATTAAAGAAGTTTATATACCTTTGAAATTTTTTTGCACATTTTATGAATTTGAGGGATTTTTTATAGATCACTGATGGATGTCAATGGCGAAAGTATGGACAGAAGATGGCAAAGGGTAATCCATGTCCTCGAGCTTATTATCGGTGTACCATGGCTGCTGGTTGTCCAGTTCGTAAACAGGTAATTTTTCTTTTGATTTATCATATTCTGTTTAAAGTTAAACTACTTATTGTCGTTTTCAGTTAAGACCAAAAAGTCGTCAACTGCTTTATCCGCTTTTAGTTGTTCGTCAGATCATATCCAGTTGACATTTTGCAAAAGGAACAGATACCATGCGGCTTTTAATGACTATTAATGTCAGATATAGAATTAGAAGACTTCTAGGATTTCTATTTCAGTGCTGCTATTGATCGATCCTGTGGGAAACCCACGTTTGGAAAGCTGTTTTAAAGCTCATCTTTGAGAAAATTGAATTTGTCTAATAAAATTTTGATCAATCGACAATGGCATAACTCTTCAGTTTCCTGGATTTGAAGCGACATGTGAAACCTTTTTAACAGGTACAAAGATGTGCAGAAGACCGAACAATCCTCATAACAACATACGAAGGTAATCACAACCATCCTTTGCCACCGGCCGCCGTGGCAATGGCATCAACCACTTCATCGGCTGCAAGAATGTTGCTGTCAGGCTCAGTGTCTAGTGCTGATGGACTAATGAACTCAAATTTCCTCACCAAGACTCTGCTCCCATGCTCCTCTAGCGTGGCCACCATTTCAGCTTCAGCTCCATTTCCCACAGTCACACTAGACCTAACACAGAATCCGAGCCCTTTACAGGTCCCTAGGCAATCAACACAATTCCAGGTTCCATTTCCAAACTTTGCTGATGCCCCAGCAGCAGCATTGTTACCTCAGATTTTCGAACAGGCACTTTATAATCAATCAAAATTCTCTGGTCTACAAATGTCTCAAGACATGGAATGTAACCAACTAGGTCAGCCATCACAGCTAGCAGCAACGCAGCCGACTTCGTTGGCCGATAGTGTAAGTGCCGCAACAGCTGCCATTACAGCTGATCCTAATTTCACTGCAGCTCTAGCGACAGCGATTACGTCAATAATAGGTGGTTCCAACCCCAAAAACACTAGTGGTACCAACGTTACAACTATCAGCAACAACGGTGGAAAGTTGACTTCTAGCAATAATAATAGTAATGGAAGCAATACAATTCCCAATTCAAGTATTCCAGGGAAATAAATGATTGTGGATTTTCTTTTTAACTTCTACTTGTCACTGTTTCAGCTGGCACCTTCTTTGATTACTTTCCTAGAGGAGAAAAAACAAATACATACATGTTCATTACTTGATTCTTTTTCCTTTGGGAAGATCTAGGATGCTATTCTTTGTTATTTCAATAAATTCTTTTCAATTTTGTTCTGATATATATAAATCAACTAAAACAGAATACGAGTGAAGAAGAATAGATACAAGAAGGCTATTATTAGTTGGTCTACTTCAACATGGTCTCTGGATTTAGAAAGAGATGTTTTGTATTCATTTAAGGGCTGTCAATGGCTTTTCGTAAGATTGTGTGCGTGGAGCCAAACCCACAAAGATTGGAAGAGATAAAGACGGAAAATTAGCCCCATTGAACTTTTTCCCTAGCTGGAGGAACGTGTGGCAGCTAGGCAGTCTTAAATCTGCTTGTAGTTGAGTATAATGCTTTACATTTATTGTTATGGAGATTCATGCCTGTGGTGTTAAAATACTGAAGCAAAGAATTTTCAGAATCACCCATTGAGAAATGAACAAGATTCAGTTCTACACTTTGAGATTAGATTCTTAGGCCGGCTTCTAAAATATATTCTTCCCAACATTGAAATTAAGACTCTGAGCTTGAACTAACAAGCTATGCCTTTCTACCCTGCTTGTTGGTAAAATAACATATTGCTACTTCTTGCAGTTATCTTATTTTTGGGTGCTTGTACAAAACCTCCACTTTTGTCAATGGTTACAGAATACATGGAAATGGGGTCCCTGTATTATTTTATCCACTTGAGCTATCAAAAGAAGAAGCTTAGTTGGCGGAGAAGGTTAAACATGCTACGAGATATATGCAGGTGTGATCCCCACACATATGAAGATGATATAGGCTCCCAATAAAAGAACTTTCACAAAATGTGTATTTATATTAATAAAAAAATTTATGAGTACAAAGGACACACATAAGATATAAATATTTCTCTCTAAATACTATAACACTTTTTCTCTCAATATTTCTTTTTTCACAAAGAGCTACGACTCTCAAAACACTTCTTTTTTCAAATGTTCTCTATTTTTTCTCGTACATATAAATGATTACAAGAACACACATATATAAACATGTTAAACGACTTTAAATACAATTTGGCTACTTCTTTTCACTCATCTTTATCCACAAGACTTCAAATACAATTTGACTATTTCTTTGACTTACCCTTATCCACAAGACTTCAAATACAATTTGGTTATTTCTTTGACTCATCCTTATTCATAAGTTTCTTTCATAAGCTTCTAAATCCATCCATAAATTTTCACATCATCAATAGATATTTTTCTCCAACCTAAACCTTATCTTTTGTCATAATTACATAATTATCCACAATGAAAAAAGTTTGTATTTTCTAACACTCCCCCTCAAACCCGACTTCACATACCAAGCTTTTCTCTTAATCTGTGGAACACTTCGTTATTAAATGACTTTGTAAAAATATCTGCTAATTGATCTTTTGTTTTGCAAAACACCAATTCTACAATTTTGTTTTTCACCTGCTCTCAAATAAAGTGATATTTGATATGTTTGTTTCGATTATGTGACAATAGATTCTTTCTAAGTAATATAGTAGACTTGTTATCATCAGATATTGTCGTCGGACCTTTTTGTTCATATTCTAGCTCATTTAGAATATACCTTAACTACATTACTTGACATGAGCATGTTGTTATTGCCAAATATTCAGCTTCACATGTTGAAAGAACAACAATCTATTGCTTCTTTGATGATCAAGAAAATACAATTGATCCAATATGAAAAACATACCTAGAAGTACTTTTTCTATTATCCAAGTCTCCACCAAAATCACTGTCAGAATAACCGATTAACTTTGAATTTTGAGCATGCATATAAAATA